>OV884005.1:43138346-44338346 GCA_930367185.1 Myathropa florea | reverse complement strand
GCTCAGATACTCTGGCTAAGGAAACAAAACCGTCGAATCCACCACCACCACCGCCACCAGCCAACAACAATACTCATAAACTAACAATAACTAAACAGTCTGACAGACAAAATGGCATCGCACAGAATGAATTGATGATGGCTTAAAAACCTTGGAAAAACAGGCAAAATACGAGATATCTGTGTACACATCTACACAAAATCAAAAACAGAAAACGAACGAAAAAAAAAACAAGACAAGAGAGAAGCGGGGATATCGAGAACGAGGCCGTGTTATTATGTATGGGTTTTAGATTTAAGGAGTTGAAACGACGATGCTGGCGGTGGCTGATGGTGGTCGTGATTGTGATGCTCTCCCGGTTTTATCATCATCAAGGTACGCACGAGTTCTTTGATTAGGATGTCATCAAATGTGTGTGTCCTTGTACAAAGTCTGGATTTTTACAGACATTTTTTTTTTTGATTTATTTTTGTTTGTCTTTTCTTTTGAAGTTATCTATATCCACCCGGCTTATCTCACCCTCGGTAGTGTGTTTCACTCTCGGTGGCTCAGTTCGAAGAAAGTGAACAAGTAGCGGAGGAAGATTTAACGGTGTTTCAAAGTTTCAAATTGACGGAGGAAGGGATTTTTTTCTTCTCTTGCTCACAAAGAAAAATGTAATTATGAAAGCAATTCGTCATGTGCTTATGCGACGACCCGAAGAAAGTATCTATCCGCTGAGGAGGAGACTAATTGCAAACAAGAAGTGGAGGAGTAATAAAAGAGCAGAGATATTGCTTGAAGTTTTAAATTAGTGACATATTACTGTACATGGATCTGGTTATGTTTATGTGCAGAAACTTAAATGGAAGATGAGGAAGTTTGGGTAAGGAACGCTCTGACACACACAGAAACGGTTTGTCCCATAAGCGGGTTGTTAAAACAATTTTACTGACATTCAATTGATTCAATTAAGCAATGATTTCAGTAAACGGAGAGCACTAATAAGATAAGTGATCTCTCCACTCAATTTAAGCAAAAACAAGAGAACTGCAAACGATTTTGGCCCAGAACAGATGTGCAGCAATACTGCGTGCAGCAATACTGCGTGCGGCAATACTGCGTGCAGCAATACTGCGTGCGGCAATACTGCGTGCAGCAATAATAATAATAATGACGGCGCTACAGTCTGAGGTGGACCTGGGCCTAGCTTCTCAGCAACCACTCGTGTTGTGCGGTGCTATTGTTCTCTCACGAGTGGAGGGGACCTACAGTTTAATGCCGATTTCGAACGGCGAGATTGAGAAGCTTTTTCTAGACAGTTATACTCTTTGAGCATTGTCAATGACTCGAAAGAGGTGGAGATATGAACAATTTTTTTTAATTGTTTGTCTGAACTTGTATCTGAACTTAGACTGTGAAAATCTAGCGCGTATCGGTCAACGCACAAGCCCACGCGGCCAAGGGGCTCACGTGCAGCAATGCACAACGAAAAATATGTGCAGTAAATTTTGATGAGTGCAGCAATGCACAACGAAAAAGATTTGCAGTAAATTTTGCTGAGTGCAGCAGTGGACAACGAAACAAATGTGCAGTAAATTTTGAAATCTCGTCGCACTGATGCGTGCAGCAATGCAAAACGTTTTTGGGTACACAGTATCAAGCGAAGGATCTCGACCAGAATCCGTAGCTAGCCACGTTGACGAGAAGAGGAAAACCCAAAGTTACCAGTGAGCGAAGAGCCATCCGCAGCAGCTAGCCAGAAGGACGAGAGATCACCTCCAGTATCAAAGGAAGCATCTCGAACAGAATCAGTAGCTAGTCATGTTGACGATATGGAACCCAAGATCAATGGCAAATTTCCTTTGAAGGACGAGTCAAAACCAGAGTTACCAGTGAGTGAAAATACATCCCCAGTGAGTGCAAAACGAAGCAAATATTTACTGCACATTTAATACGTGCAATGCACAACGAAACAGATGTGCAGTAAATGTTGATGCGTGCAGAAATGCACAACGAAACAGGTGTTCAGTCAATTTTAATGCGTGCAGCAATGCACAACGAAACAGATGTGCAGTAAATTTTGATGCGTACAGCAATGGACAACGAAACAGATGTGCAGTAAATTTTAACATCTCGCCGCATTCATTTGCTGTCATCGTGAAAAGTGGCAATTGATTTCGGAAAATAAATGCTTTTGCTATAGGTTCATAGTCCGTTCTTTGATAAAGATAGTCGTTAGAAATACGGCTTGGCCAGAATATTCTTAAGATTTACCGTAGGCACCTATTGACAAAGGTTTGCAGCTTTCTCGTGATAGTGGTGGTCACCCTCCATCAAGGCGTGAACATCAAGCAACAACCACAAGCTGAGTTCAAATGCAGTTCGAATGTTCGTGCAGTTCGAGTTCGAATTCATTTTAAAGGGGCAACAGAAACCTAAAAAAAACGCACATCCTGGCTCAAGAAGGATAACAAAATCAAATGCCTTAAGGGAGAGATTCAGACCAACGCAAACGACAGTTAACCCCAAACCTCAGTGTTCGAATCTCCTTAAAAGAAGCTCTAGGCGTAAGTAAAAAGTCCACTCTATCCAACACATCTTATCAGCAACCTTATCTTTAAGATTTTCGCTCGACATCCCCATCTCATTACAGGAACAGATGTCAAATTCAATAAGATAATTGACGGTATCACTGCCAAAGATCCAAACTACACCAAAGTGACCCAAAAAAAGAAAAGAAAAACCCCTTACTCTGGACATTCCCATCCACGGCCCGTGGACCGGCCTTCAATGGACAACAACGACAAAATTTGTGTCATTTGTGAACTCGGAATACGGCCCCGAGGGCGATGAAAACGGATTATCTCTCAACGAGAGACTTCTTAAGAAGAGAAACTTCCACCAGTCCTTCAAACTGCTGCCCCATCTCTTTCAGGAAACTTCGAAAGAATTTAATTTTTTTTATTAACAGGATGTAATTAGCAGTCTATAAAAATGGTTCTTGCCGTTTTCTTCGAATTTCTTATGAGGCTGTGTGTGGGTGAGTGGGGGTGAGTTGATTCTTTTTTTCCTTCTTAATTTTTGGGCGCATAAAACTTTTGATTGTACAAAGATTCTGTCAAAAGTTTTATTTTTCCAGATGCCAGATGCCTCGTTTCATATTTCACTGAAAGGGAGAAGGAAAGAAATGTCCTCGAGGAATGCTGGCCGATGCGATACGAGCGGGATGGGCGGGGCGGGTGGGGGAGATGCCATGAGACTTTTAGTTTTTGCTAGAAATGGAAGGAATGCTCGTAATCTGATTACGCGAAGTGTGATCCTACAAAACAACAGCAAAAAAAAACGACACACAGAGAGTAAAATTGGGTTGAATTCCGCAAGTGACAGGGCAGCCCAACGATTCTGGGCCACATTCACTTGTCATCACAGGTCCGCTCACATTCCCGAGACAGTTCGCAATTGAAAATAGTAAAGGCAACAAAACTGAAATACTTACAATGCTTGCTCTTCTCGGCCGTGACCTGATGCAAATTGAATAATGATAAAAATACGATTAGAGTTATTATCCAAGATGGTATGCTCGATTGAGATTGCTGCTGCTGGTGGTGGTGGTGCTTTTGATGGGGATGATGGCTGGTGATGGTATCGTGGTGGTCGTGGGATTGATGTCTGCAGCATTTTCGTTCGCCCAAATCGGTCTCATTGTGCTGGGGGATGGATGGTGGCGGTAAGGTTGTCGGCCCTGGGCCGCACGACGTGGGAAGCAACATTTTGTGTTACTTCTGTGAGCTATTTTATTTTTCCTAAGTAATTATTCATACTAGTAATTGAACTTGATTTTATTTTTCATTAATGTTTATGTTTAATTCTAGTTAAATGCATCTTTTTTTTCTTCGGTTTTGTTTAGAAGTTATGTTGATGTGCAGAGATGACGTGGCGACATCTGTGGGGAGAGAAATAAAAGAGAATCTATAGAAATGAACAGGTGTACGGAAACAAAAAGCAAAGAAACATTTATTTTTGAGCCCTAATTCAAGTCTGGCAGTACATTGAACCAGTTTTTGAGTCTGAGCACTCCAGTGTAGTGTTTCAAAAACCTGCGACAAAAAAACTACTTTTAAACTCTGTCTATAGCAAGTCAAGCTTGCCTTGTTCTTCAAGAAATAACTGGGGAAAAACTAAGCCTAATTCACTTCGACTAGTTTTGGGAATACTTGAAAAGTTGGGTTCATCTCAAAAACGAGACTGTTTCCATTAATCTTTGAAATGCCTATTTTTGGGCACTTTTGGCTTCAGGATCAGAGAACATCTCCCGCCCATGAACGTCAATTTGTGTATCGAATTAGAATTCGATCGAAATCATGAACAGATTGACACAGTTCATTAATAATTGAGTTCGTTATCCTTCAAGGCAAATTTATTGTACCAAGAAATGCTGGGCAAATATCAGGTGAGTTGAGAGGATATTTCGAATTTGGTTTGGTACATTCAAACAGAATGATGAACGACTCAAAGTTTGAAAGTTAACCAATAATTCCCTTGTTCTTAAGGCCTGAAATATACGACTGGATGGCGCAGTCCATTTGGGGGTGGGGGCTTCCCAGGTTCGAATCCCAGTGAAATCGAAACTGGTCCAGTCACCATTCGCCGTTGGGATCAAATTAATGGCACTGGAGTAGGTTGCTACCTGGCAGTACAATGGACCAGTTTTGAGTCTGAGTGCTCCAGTGTAGTACTTCCAAAATCCACCGAAAAAAAGGCCTGAAAATCGGTGGCTTGACGCTGCGACTAGGTTAGGTTAGGGTAGGGGGCTGCTAGTGGATACACCAGCACACTTAGACCATGTTGGTGCATTGTGATTCCCACAGTCAGACTACTACCACTGATCGACCGCCGTTATAGTGCCGTTAATTTGATCCCAACGGCAAATGGTGACTGGATCAGATTTTGAAAAACCGGATAAAAGCGTATTAACTTTGATTTCACTGGTATTCGAACCTGAGACCCCTCTAACAGCGTCGACGACTGGATGGCGCAGTTGAGACCCCCTAAAAGCGCCGGTTAATGGTCAAGGACAGGCCCTTAACCAACTGCGCCATCCAGTCGTCGACGCTGCGACGATGAATGGCAGTTGGAAAGAAGGGCTCCGTTCATAAGTGGCCCAGTTAAACAAGGCTTCTTACTTAAGACTAGAGGCTGCGGTGACGAGGAGGAACGAGAGGACACTCCTCACTACCTTTGTCAGTTGCGTCATAGAACACTGGGAGAATTTTTCTTCCAAGACTTACAGGAAATTTCAAATAAACCTCTAAGATCTCTTTGCAGGTTCATAAGGAAATCGGGACGGCTCCGGCACAACGAAGGACCATGAGTGTGACAAGGGTTACAAGGGGACATTATTCCCCAATTAGGCATTTTGGTAATTGGTTTTCCATTTCGAGGGAGTTGTTCAGGCGATGTCTGCTTCTAAGAGATGGATGTCTTTATTTGGGGTTTTTAAGGTAACTCCAATTTTAACGACCTTCCCAAGAGTAAGTAGGTTGGTGCGTGGCAGTACAATTGACCAGTTTTTGAGTCTAAGTGCTCCAGTGAAGAGTAACAAAAACCTCCGAAAAAAGGGGTGCAAAGTGAAGTGGATTCGTCTTGGTACTTTTGACCAACTCGAAGCCGTCGTTTCCCACTGAACGGAAGTTACTTGAAGCAAGAGAGACTTGCTTTCACTTCCCCGTTGTGAATTTGTTCGTAGTTCAGATGCAAAGAGGACGTTGAATTGTGTGGGTTTCCACAAGGATTTCAATTCTTCTTCTTCTATTTAGGGCGCTACAGTCTGAGGTGGACCTGGGCTTCACCCAAAATGCCTCTCCAGGTAGTACGATATCTCGTCAGCTGTCTGCAGTTCCGCAGACCAAGCCGGCCGACTTGTGTACGCCAACTTGTACTTGGACGTCCTCTGTTGCGTTGTCCCACAGGCTTAGAGTCGAAGACTGTTCGGATTTCAATTCGAGATTTTTCAGTTAATGATAAATACAGGAGAATCGCGAAAAGATAAACAGAAAAAAAACAGGCCCCGTTCATCTTTTCGAATTGTTCATCTTTCCAAGCATCGAAATTTAGTTAAATAGTTACAACCGTTGCACATATCAAAATAACAATTCATCTTCTCATCTCATCTCATTTTCAGTGACCCGCATGTTCCACTAGAGGGGTCGTGGGGGCAATGCATGCACAAGAGATCTCCAGGCCACTTGATCCTCCGCCATCGAATCTAACTCATCAGGAGGTATGCCCTGGCGAGTTTTTGGACTTGGTCCAACCATCTCGTCCTGCGTCTGCCAAGTGGTCGCCTACGTGCTGGAATCGCATTCAAGGCACGCCTTGGAGGTCGCCATTTTATTTTTTAAAAACAAGAAACATAAAAAATTGGAAAAGTTATATGATTTAAAAAACAGCCTTTTTTGGCGTTTTTCTTTTAAAAAAAACTGCTTTAAAATAGACTGTCGCCCGTAGAAAAATGGTCTCTTTTCGAGCCTTTTATGTTTTCGAGATTCGCCTGTACTTTTTTCTCTGTGTTGGAAGATAGGTAGATGTTATATGAAAATAATAATGGCGGCGCAACAGTCCGAGGAGGATCTGGGCCTAGCTTCTCAGCAACCACTCGTGTTGTGCGATGCTATAGTTCTCTCACGAGTTTAGGGGACCTACAGTTTAATGCCGACTCTGAGCGGCGAGATTGAGAAGCTATTTTTAGACATTATTACTCTTTGAGCAATGTCAGTGACTCGAATCCGAGCCGTGAAAAAATGTTAGGTGTTTTTTCGAGATTCGAATCTTAGACTTCGAGCGAAGGAGTCGACGCAGCGACACACTACGCCACGGTGCTCACCGATGGATGTTGTTCAGTTCAAAAAACGACGTTGAATCGTATGGTTTTCGAACAAGACTTCAACTGGAGGACATTATATTTACAGGTGGAAATAAATGTAAGAATTTTTAGCTTTAACTCGAAAAACGACGTATGGTTTTCGAACAGGACTTCAACTCGAGGTGGTGATAAATACTCGTATATACATTTTTAACTACCCATAGTCATCTTCACAGAATTTATCGAATAAAAACAGACATCAAGCTAACTTTGAATTGCTTCAAAAGCGTTTTATGGTCTTGAAAGCAAACTCAGATCTTTGTGAAGGATTATTTTGAAAACTCAAAGCTTTGAAAAAACGTACAGTCAAAAACGGCTATAACGACCTTCAAAGGACTGACGAATTTGGTCGTTGTAAACGATTAATTATGCTATTGGAGCTCAGGCGGGATCTAAGAAATTTGTCGATATAACCGATGTCGTTAAAAGCGTTTTTGACTGTATTTTCAATTCATCACTTACTTTACAGGATTCTCATAAGCAATTCAGAAAACTGACACAACTGCAACTTCATGCCTCAAGACTAATTTGCCGCGATTGCTTGCTGTCATTAAAACTCACCAGTCATTCTGAATTCCTCAGAAAATATGTACTCAATTGATAAAGCACCCATTTTGCAAGGCAAACACACAAGCAAGCGTGTGTAATATAAGTCGCATACGCTCTACTTAAGATACGTTAAGAATATTTAAACATTTCTGAGAGTATTATCATCATCAACCGACCTTCAGTCACCGATTTATTGGCAAGAAATAGTCTGCGAGAGAGAGAGGGAGAGAGACGAGAATGAAAGCAAAACCAACACAACACGTAATTCATTCAACCCACAGCCCATTTAAGCAAACGACCCATACAAAGTGGACGAGTGAAAACTTACAACCCCACCCCCCCAAAAAAAAAAAACCCTCCTCCACTCTGCGCCCCCCATCACAATGCATTTCGACAAGGCTACAGTCCTCTATGTAATACACACAACGTAAACGAACGAACAAACAAAAAAAAAAGAAGAAAGATGTTAAAAAGTCCCAGACTATGCTGTCAGATCCAGATACCCCTTTTTGGCGTGGAATGAGAGGTGGAGGGGGGGTTTGAGGAAGAGCGAGAATGGCTGAAGAAAAACGTAACCACTAACCGCACGGTCACTATGTTATCACCTAATAGATCTTCAAATTAAAATATTAAGTTCACCGTAAAAAATAATTGCGTTTTCAGGGGCAACGAGAATACCATCCATACACGATCCACACCGAGTGTTGGGGACATTATAGCAACTCCCAACGAGAGAGACAACAACACCAACCGAAAAATTACTGTACACACGCCTCCAACAGCAAAAAAAAAGCAAAAAAAAAAACTGGAATTATTTTTCTTAAATTCAAAACTCAAATTATTTCACAGATTTTCGAATGGATTCGAAAGGATTCGAAAGGATTCGAATGAAAACAAGGAAAAAAATTGAACACAAATTACCTCGCCGTGAAAAAGCAGGTGGAAGGACTGACTGTATACAGGAAATGCAGGCAGACTTCCTTTCCTTTTCACCCAAAAGACCACAACGCTCGGCTATGGCGCCCGGCTCGAATTCGACTTTATTCCGAACACACGAGAATTCTCACTGAATAATGCCGAAAAAAATACACACGCTCGAATCACATTAAACACCGCAAATGCACTGAAACGGGACAATTATCCCAGAGGATAGACTCCATATTGATTATATTCGTTTTGAGGTTGCTTCCATCTTTTAAATTCGTGTTTCTTCCTTCTTGGTCTTTTTTTTTTCTCGCTTTTATTCCTTTTTTTTTTTGCACCCCGACAGGCGGCTGTGGGGGAGTCAATAAAACGTTGACTAATGCAAGAAATAACAAAGTTTTTCAACAAAACATTTAAACACTGTTTTACACCGTTTTCACATTTATCCTTTTGGGGAATGTATGCACTCCTTGTTGGTGTAATTTCTGAACTCTCAACTTTTTTTTCCCCCGAATCTACACGATTCCCAGCAACATTTTCACAGTCTCAATGTCTTGCTCGTCGCCGCCTCACTCAATTTAACGTTTTCATTTCTACTACCCTTAAAAAAACGAATTTAAAACTATGCTACCCACACATACTCTCGCGCACGTGTGTGTGTGTGTGTGCACATGAAGAGAAATGGACGCTTCATACAGAATTCAATACTCACACGTTTTCGCCGACTTGTTCGGTGTGTAACAGCGTTGCCGTGGCGATTTAGTTGTATGCGGACGAGGGTGGTGTTAGGGGAGGGTGGTCGCATGACACAGAGATGAGTCAATTGATGCTATCGTGTGGCATTTTATATGTGGTCACAACTTTTTGAAATCGTTGCCTTGATGATTGCGGCTGAAGGCTGAAGACTTATCTTCTAATCCTCGCTCTGAATGTATCAGAAGTGGGTACAGTTTCTACGTCCTTCAAAGGGGGACAGTGTTGGCATACCTCAGGGCCCTTAACTTATTCTTCTTCTTCTTAGGGCGGTACGCTTCTTATGCGATTGTCCAGCCCTACGGCGAAGGAGACTGCTAAAACTAGGCAGTAACTTCTTCAACGAGCTGGAGGATCTGAGTAAAATAGAGCTGAAGCACCTGCTGAGACATAGAACTCCTGGGTAGTCCAAATCAGCAGTAAAAGTGTAGGTCTCATGCGGTACACAACCCTCCCCGCCCACACCCAGGGCACAATGGACCCAACAGTTGATCTCAGTGAGCCGCGACCCAGTCGCAAGGGCACCCTTCCTACCTACCTAGGGCGCTACAGTCCGAGGTGGACCTGGGCCTCACCCAACATGTCTCTCCAGCCAGCATGATCTCTCGCCAGCTGTCTCCAGCTCCGCACACCAAGCCGGCCGAGGTCCTCCTCGACTTGGTGCGCCACTTTTTAGACGTGGACGTCCTCTGTTACGCCGCCTTCAAGATGGACCTCCTCTGTTGCGCCGCCTTCAAGGTGGACCTCCTCTGTTGCGTTGCCTTCAATGGGGGCGTCCTTTGTTGCGTCGCCTTGAATCTGGACGTCCTCTGTTGCATCGGCTTCAGTGTGGACGTCCTCTGTTGCGTCGCCTTCAAGATGGACGTCCTCTGGTACGCCGCCTTCAAGATGGACCTCCTCTGTTGCGTTGCCTTCAATGGGGGCGTCCTTTGTTGCGTCGCCTTGAATCTGGACGTCCTCTGTTGCATCGGCTTCAGTGTGGACTTCCTCTGTTGCGTCGCCTTCAAGATGGACGTCCTCTGGTACGCCGCCTTCAAGATGGACCTCCTCTGTTGCGTTGCCTTCAATGGGGGCGTCCTTTGTTGCGTCGCCTTGAATCTGGACGTCCTCTGTTGCATCGGCTTCAGTGTGGACTTCCTCTGTTGCGTCGCCTTCAAGATGGACGTCCTCTGGTACGCCGCCTTCAAGATGGACCTCCTCTGTTGCGTTGCCTTCAATGGGGGCGTCCTTTGTTGCGTCGCCTGGAATCTGGACGTCCTCTGTTGCGTTGCCTTCAATGGGGACGTCCTCTGTTGCGTTGGCCCACAAGCTCATAGTCGGAGACTCTTCGAACCGGAGCTAAGTTGTCCATACGCTCTGCATGGCCTAGCCATCTTAGGCGTTGGATCCGTTGACGCCTGGCTGGACTCATATCGCTCAGATTCGTGGTTGAACCTTCTCCTCCAAATGCCATCAACGCAAACAGGACCAAAGATCGCGCGCCGAACTTTTCTCTCGAAAAGACCAAGACACTGTTCATCTGCTTGGGATGTTGTCCATGCCTTAAGGGCCCTTAACTGCTGTATATTTAAATACAGTCCAAGTCGCTTATAACGACATCGGTTATAAGGACAAAATTCTAAGGTCCCGCCTGAGCTCCATTTTATGTAATCCAAAAGCATAACAAATCGTTTACAACGACATATCGCTTACAACGACCAAATTCGTCAGTCGTTATGAAGGTCGTTATAACCGATTTTGACTGTATTAAGTCTGCCTGTCTAATTCCTTTTTTTTTCGGAGGTTTTTTGAAACACTGCTGGAGCACTCAGACTCAAAACTGGTCCATAGTACTGCCAGGTAGCAACCTACTCCAGTGCGGTTAATTTGATCCCAACGGCAAATGGTGATTCGGACCACATTCGATTTCACTGGGATTTGAACCTGGAACCTCTCTCACTTGTAGCAGGCACTTCGATTTCACTGGGACTCGAACCTGGAACCTCTCTCACTTGGCGCAGGCACTTCGATTTCACTGGGATTCGAACCTTGGACCCTCGAACTTGGGGCAGGCGCTTAACCAACTGCGCCACCAGTCGTCTAATACTTCAGGCAAAATCCCATCCTAATCCATCAGCATCACTGGTGTACGCTCACCAAAAACTTCATGGCCTTTCGCTTGTTTCTCTCTTTTGATTCAAAAACTTTCATTCCCCTGGTCGGATATGGTGTACTCCGGGAAAAACACATCTCTCGAAGCATGAGGGTGGCACAGGATATATCCTGTCTTCTCTCTTCCACTCGCTCAAGCCACAAAAACAGAAAAAAGGGAAAAAACAACAAAATATTTAAAGAAACTCTCCCGAGTGAACTTCGCACATACGAGTGCATATTCATATCCACACGGATGTATGTACCTCAACAAGAGAGCTGTGCAGTGTATTGAACTGGACATGGGGGGGGGGGAATATGAGATCTCGTGGTTGTTTTTGTCCCCTATTCCAACCACTAATACAGCAGAGGCTTACACTGAATCATGCATGCATGCATTTACGCGGCGCCGACATCAAGTAAGGGGTGAATTCCAAACGGGTCTCCCTTCATTCCACCCCCTTTCTCATTTCATTCGAATTTTATACGTCTCCCTTTTATTTTATAGTACTTTCTCGGGCGACAGCGGTGCATTTTACGCGTGAATGAGGGTTGAGCTGTGTATTCGAAATTTTTGGGACTTTATGCGGCTGTGTTCGAAATTCTGAACAGAAAATCATGCATTTCTATGGTGTTCCCTGTCTCTAAGATCTTCAGGGAACAAAAATGACCTGGACTTGAACTCGCTGTCTTAAGGATTAGTCTCTGGGGGATTTTCGAAAATTTTGACAGTCACAAATGGCCAAAAATTGGACAAAGTTTCTCATATCCCGCTTCATGAAGAAACCTGTCAGTCAAAAGTGATCAAAACCTAGTCTGTTCCACAGAAAAGAATTTTTTGAAACATCAGCAACACTCGTTAATTTAGTACAGCTTAAAATATCTCTTTTACAAGACCAGAGATAACTCGGAGTGCGCGTTCGCTAAAAACAGAAAAGTAACACGCAAGGTCATCACACATCTCCACTCTGTTCACAGAGCCTCGCTGTACACCACCAAGGGTTGAAATTTATACTCACTACACTCGCAAAATCGAGTGCTGGGCCTGCTCTCTCTCTCTCTTTATGGGAAGTCCGACTAATCCTTAAAACACACCATCCAACCACCCACCCCCTTATGTAGAGTCATCGTGTATAGACATCATAGTAATACAACGAAGGGGACAAATTGAGATCCTTATCAGAATGGAATTGAAATGAATGTGACGTTGAGCGCGCCGCCATCGATTTTACGCGCAAGGAGAACGAGCGTAAAAAGTGTATATTCGAAAGAGTCGTTGCTATATCGACAAGAGTATCTTTCTTCCTTTTTCGTTCCTCTTGGTGTTGTTGCATTGGTGTGAGATAACATTTTGCTTTGGAGACTACTCCTACAGACGAGAGGTGTTGCCAGCCACGTAAAAAACGAGGCACATCTATTTTTGAAAAAACGCCTGCATCCTAAATTGTGTGCAGAGCCATTAAAATTAACACAGAATGCTTTTATAATGACACGCGAAGAATTCTGGAACACAATCAAATTGCTTCACATTCTCTTATCAACAGAAAAACAGAGCAGCCAGTACACAACACAGACCGCGTGGTCAAAGCAACGAAAACACGAACGTCATGATAACACAAGCTGCACTCATATACTCATTTCTATTTTCGTTGCAAGGCCGCATACATTAGATAACCCATGAAATTCTGAACGAAGCATAGGCTAACCACTGCTATTTCGATGCGAATTTTAAACCTCGACTGCCCAACTTTGATAAGCTACATTTTCAAAACCAGGCGTCGCCCAGATTTAAAAGCGCAGAAAAGAGCAATTAATTAAAAAAACAATGGACCATGTGTCGAAAACGGTGGGCCTGACGTTAATTTCGTTTTCGTTAACTTCCCCGGTTCGCGAAGCTTTTGTTGGAAAGGAATCTTTTGATTCCTTTTCATAGTCCCCGAGTTGCTTTTTGACAAATGTCTAAACATTTGTGACGTTAAAAATACATTAAAGGAGGTTGATCTGCTGGGCAGCAGTTATGTTTGACTCAGCAGGTCGTAGCATCCTCCAACAATCGAAGTCAACCTCCAAGTAGATCGACCATATTCAAAAGTCCCTCTTCTGGACTGCAATTGACAGATTCTTTCAGGAGATCCACTTCAAATTCAGTGAAGCCTATAAATATGCAATGATTCTGTATTTCATTGCAAAATTGGAATTCGCTGCATACGCAGTGGATGTTTCACTTAGGATACCTACTGATTTTTGGGGCATTCTGGTGGCCTGGTATTTTGAGTTTTGGTGAGAAACCGCAACAGGCGGTTGCTTTTTCCCTGGATTTTTGATTGAAGTCCAAAATTCAGGTCAACAGCACACCAGAAATGGCGGTTTTATGTGCGGGCGACGTCTGGTTTGGAAACTGTGGCTTGTCAAAGTTGGGGGGTCAGCGCTTCAGAATCTCATCGAAATTACAGTGGTTAGCCTTGGATTTTTTCGAGGGAAAAAATCGAAGGTCGTCGGATTCCCATAAAATGCACATGGATCGAAAGTTCAGGTCAACAGCACACCAGGAATGGCGGTTTTATGTGCGGGCGACGTCTGGTTTGGAAACTGTGGCTTGTCAAAGTTGGGGGGTCAGCGCTTCAGAATCTCATCGAAATTACAGTGGTTAGCCTTGGATTTTTTTCGAGGAAAAAATCGAAGGTCGTCGGATTCCCATAAAATGCACATGGATCGAAAGTTCAGGTCAACAGCACACCAGAAATGGCGGTTTTATGTGCGGGCGACGTCTGGTTTGGAAACTGTGGCTTGTCAAAGTTGGGGGGTCAGGGCTTTGAAATCTCATCGAAATTACAGTGGTTAGCCTTGGATTTTTTCGAGGGAAAAAATCGAAGGTCGTCGGATTCCCATAAAATGCACATGGATCGAAAGTTCAGGTCAACAGCACACCAGGAATGGCGGTTTTATGTGCGGGCGACGTCTGGTTTGGAAACTGTGGCTTGTCAAAGTTGGGGGGTCAGCGCTTCAGAATCTCATCGAAATTACAGTGGTTAGCCTTGGATTTTTTCGAGGGAAAAAATCGAAGGTCGTCGGATTCCCATAAAATGCACATGGATCGAAAGTTCAGGTCAACAGCACACCAGGAATGGCGGTTTTATGTGCGGGCGACGTCTGGTTTGGAAACTGTGGCTTGTCAAAGTTGGGGGGTCAGCGCTTCAGAATCTCATCGAAATTACAGTGGTTAGCCTTGGATTTTTTTCGAGGAAAAAATCGAAGGTCGTCGGATTCCCATAAAATGCACATGGATCGAAAGTTCAGGTCAACAGCACACCAGAAATGGCGGTTTTATGTCTGGCCGACGCCTGGTTTGGAAACTGTGGCTTGTCAAAGTTGGGGGGTCAGCGCTTCAGAATCTCATCGAAATTACAGTGGTTAGCCTTGGATTTTTTTCGAGGAAAAAATCGAAGGTCGTCGGATTCCCATAAAATGCACATGGATCGAAAGTTCAGGTCAACAGCACACCAGGAATGGCGGTTTTATGTCTGGGCGACGCCTGGTTTGGAAACTGTGGCTTGTCAAAGTTGGGGGGTCAGGGCTTTGAAATCTCATCGAAATTACAGTGGTTAGCCTTGGATTTTTTTGCGGGAAAAAATCGAAGGTCGTCGGATTCCCATAAAATGCACATGGATCGAAAGTTCAGGTCAACAGCACACCAGGAATGGCGGTTTTATGTCTGGGCGACGCCTGGTTTGGAAACTGTGGCTTGTCAAAGTTGGGGGGTCAGGGCTTTGAAATCTCATCGAAATTACAGTGGTTAGCCTTGGATTTTTTTGCGGGAAAAAATCGAAGGTCGTCGGATTCCCATAAAATGCACATGGATCGAAAGTTCAGGTCAACAGCACACCAGAAATGGCGGTTTTATGCGCGAGCGACGTCTGGTTTGGAAACGGTGGCTTGTCAAAGTTGGGGGGTCAGCGCTTCAGAATCTCATCGAAATTTGGATTTTTTTCGAGGAAAAAATCGAAGGTCGTCGGATTCCCATAAAATGCACATGGATCGAAAGTTCAGGTCAACAGCACACCAGAAATGGCGGTTTTATGTGCGGGCGACGTCTGGTTTGGAAACTGTGGCTTGTCAAAGTTGGGGGGTCAGCGCTTCAGAATCTCATCGAAATTACAGTGGTTAGCCTTGGATTTTTTTCGAGGAAAAAATCGAAGGTCGTCGGATTCCCATAAAATGCACATGGATCGAAAGTTCAGGTCAACAGCACACCAGAAATGGCGGTTTTATGTGCGGGCGACGTCTGGTTTGGAAACTGTGGCTTGTCAAAGTTGGGGGGTCAGGGCTTTGAAATCTCATCGAAATTACAGTGGTTAGCCTTGGATTTTTTCGAGGGAAAAAATCGAAGGTCGTCGGATTCCCATAAAATGCACATGGATCGAAAGTTCAGGTCAACAGCACACCAGGAATGGCGGTTTTATGTGCGGGCGACGTCTGGTTTGGAAACTGTGGCTTGTCAAAGTTGGGGGGTCAGCGCTTCAGAATCTCATCGAAATTACAGTGGTTAGCCTTGGATTTTTTTCGAGGAAAAAATCGAAGGTCGTCGGATTCCCATAAAATGCACATGGATCGAAAGTTCAGGTCAACAGCACACCAGAAATGGCGGTTTTATGTCTGGGCGACGCCTGGTTTGGAAACTGTGGCTTGTCAAAGTTGGGGGGTCAGGGCTTTGAAATCTCATCGAAATTACAGTGGTTAGCCTTGGATTTTTTCGAGGGAAAAAATCGAAGGTCGTCGGATTCCCATAAAATGCACATGGATCGAAAGTTCAGGTCAACAGCACACCAGGAATGGCGGTTTTATGTGCGGGCGACGTCTGGTTTGGAAACTGTGGCTTGTCAAAGTTGGGGGGTCAGCGCTTCAGAATCTCATCGAAATTACAGTGGTTAGCCTTGGATTTTTTTCGAGGAAAAAATCGAAGGTCGTCGGATTCCCATAAAATGCACATGGATCGAAAGTTCAGGTCAACAGCACACCAGAAATGGCGGTTTTATGTGCGGGCGACGTCTGGTTTGGAAACTGTGGCTTGTCAAAGTTGGGGGGTCAGGGCTTTGAAATCTCATCGAAATTACAGTGGTTAGCCTTGGATTTTTTCGAGGGAAAAAATCGAAGGTCGTCGGATTCCCATAAAATGCACATGGATCGAAAGTTCAGGTCAACAGCACACCAGGAATGGCGGTTTTATGTGCGGGCGACGTCTGGTTTGGAAACTGTGGCTTGTCAAAGTTGGGGGGTCAGGGCTTTGAAATCTCATCGAAATTACAGTGGTTAGCCTTGGATTTTTTCGAGGGAAAAAATCGAAGGTCGTCGGATTCCCATAAAATGCACATGGATCGAAAGTTCAGGTCAACAGCACACCAGAAATGGCGGTTTTATGCGCGAGCGACGTCTGGTTTGGAAACGGTGGCTTGTCAAAGTTGGGGGGTCAGCGCTTCAGAATCTCATCGAAATTTGGAAAAAATCGAAGGTCGTCGGATTCCCATAAAATGCACATGGATCGAAAGTTCAGGTCAACAGCACACCAGGAATGGCGGTTTTATGTGCGGGCGACGTCTGGTTTGGAAACTGTGGCTTGTCAAAGTTGGGGGGTCAGCGCTTCAGAATCTCATCGAAATTACAGTGGTTAGCCTTGGATTTTTTCGAGGGAAAAAATCGAAGGTCGTCGGATTCCCATAAAATGCACATGGATCGAAAGTTCAGGTCAACAGCACACCAGAAATGGCGGTTTTATGTGCGGGCGACGTCTGGTTTGGAAACTGTGGCTTGTCAAAGTTGGGGGGTCAGGGCTTTGAAATCTCATCGAAATTACAGTGGTTAGCCTTGGATTTTTTCGAGGGAAAAAATCGAAGGTCGTCGGATTCCCATAAAATGCACATGGATCGAAAGTTCAGGTCAACAGCACACCAGGAATGGCGGTTTTATGTGCGGGCGACGTCTGGTTTGGAAACTGTGGCTTGTCAAAGTTGGGGGGTCAGCGCTTCAGAATCTCATCGAAATTACAGTGGTTAGCCTTGGATTTTTTTCGAGGAAAAAATCGAAGGTCGTCGGATTCCCATAAAATGCACATGGATCGAAAGTTCAGGTCAACAGCACACCAGAAATGGCGGTTTTATGTCTGGCCGACGCCTGGTTTGGAAACTGTGGCTTGTCAAAGTTGGGGGGTCAGCGCTTCAGAATCTCATCGAAATTACAGTGGTTAGCCTTGGATTTTTTTCGAGGAAAAAATCGAAGGTCGTCGGATTCCCATAAAATGCACATGGATCGAAAGTTCAGGTCAACAGCACACCAGGAATGGCGGTTTTATGTCTGGGCGACGCCTGGTTTGGAAACTGTGGCTTGTCAAAGTTGGGGGGTCAGGGCTTTGAAATCTCATCGAAATTACAGTGGTTAGCCTTGGATTTTTTTGCGGGAAAAAATCGAAGGTCGTCGGATTCCCATAAAATGCACATGGATCGAAAGTTCAGGTCAACAGCACACCAGGAATGGCGGTTTTATGTGCGGGCGACGTCTGGTTTGGAAACTGTGGCTTGTCAAAGTTGGGGGGTCAGGGCTTTGAAATCTCATCGAAATTACAGTGGTTAGCCTTGGATTTTTTCGAGGGAAAAAATCGAAGGTCGTCGGATTCCCATAAAATGCACATGGATCAAAAGTTCAGGTCAACAGCACACCAGAAATGGCGGTTTTATGCGCGAGCGACGTCTGGTTTGGAAACGGTGGCTTGTCAAAGTTGGGGGGTCAGCGCTTCAGAATCTCATCGAAATTTGGATTTTTTTCGAGGAAAAAATCGAAGGTCGTCGGATTCCCATAAAATGCACATGGATCGAAAGTTCAGGTCAACAGCACACCAGAAATGGCGGTTTTATGTGCGGGCGACGTCTGGTTTGGAAACTGTGGCTTGTCAAAGTTGGGGGGTCAGCGCTTCAGAATCTCATCGAAATTACAGTGGTTAGCCTTGGATTTTTTTCGAGGAAAAAATCGAAGGTCGTCGGATTCCCATAAAATGCACATGGATCGAAAGTTCAGGTCAACAGCACACCAGAAATGGCGGTTTTATGTGCGGGCGACGTCTGGTTTGGAAACTGTGGCTTGTCAAAGTTGGGGGGTCAGCGCTTCAGAATCTCATCGAAATTACAGTGGTTAGCCTTGGATTTTTTTCGAGGAAAAAATCGAAGGTCGTCGGATTCCCATAAAATGCACATGGATCGAAAGTTCAGGTCAACAGCACACCAGAAATGGCGGTTTTATGTGCGGGCGACGTCTGGTTTGGAAACTGTGGCTTGTCAAAGTTGGGGGGTCAGGGCTTTGGAATCTCATCGAAATTACAGTGGTTAGCCTTGGATTTTTTCGAGGGAAAAAATCGAAGGTCGTCGGATTCCCATAAAATGCACATGGATCGAAAGTTCAGGTCAACAGCACACCAGGAATGGCGGTTTTATGTGCGGGCGACGTCTGGTTTGGAAACTGTGGCTTGTCAAAGTTGGGGGGTCAGCGCTTCAGAATCTCATCGAAATTACAGTGGTTAGCCTTGGATTTTTTTCGAGGAAAAAATCGAAGGTCGTCGGATTCCCATAAAATGCACATGGATCGAAAGTTCAGGTCAACAGCACACCAGAAATGGCGGTTTTATGTGCGGGCGACGTCTGGTTTGGAAACTGTGGCTTGTCAAAGTTGGGGGGTCAGGGCTTTGAAATCTCATCGAAATTACAGTGGTTAGCCTTGGATTTTTTCGAGGGAAAAAATCGAAGGTCGTCGGATTCCCATAAAATGCACATGGATCGAAAGTTCAGGTCAACAGCACACCAGAAATGGCGGTTTTATGTGCGGGCGACGTCTGGTTTGGAAACTGTGGCTTGTCAAAGTTGGGGGGTCAGCGCTTCAGAATCTCATCGAAATTACAGTGGTTAGCCTTGGATTTTTTTCGAGGAAAAAATCGAAGGTCGTCGGATTCCCATAAAATGCACATGGATCGAAAGTTCAGGTCAACAGCACACCAGAAATGGCGGTTTTATGTCTGGCCGACGCCTGGTTTGGAAACTGTGGCTTGTCAAAGTTGGGGGGTCAGCGCTTCAGAATCTCATCGAAATTACAGTGGTTAGCCTTGGATTTTTTTCGAGGAAAAAATCGAAGGTCGTCGGATTCCCATAAAATGCACATGGATCGAAAGTTCAGGTCAACAGCACACCAGGAATGGCGGTTTTATGTGCGGGCGACGTCTGGTTTGGAAACTGTGGCTTGTCAAAGTTGGGGGGTCAGCGCTTCAGAATCTCATCGAAATTACAGTGGTTAGCCTTGGATTTTTTTCGAGGAAAAAATCGAAGGTCGTCGGATTCCCATAAAATGCACATGGATCGAAAGTTCAGGTCAACAGCACACCAGAAATGGCGGTTTTATGTGCGGGCGACGTCTGGTTTGGAAACTGTGGCTTGTCAAAGTTGGGGGGTCAGCGCTTCAGAATCTCATCGAAATTTGGATTTTTTTCGAGGAAAAAATCGAAGGTCGTCGGATTCCCATAAAATGCACATGGATCGAAAGTTCAGGTCAACAGCACACCAGAAATGGCGGTTTTATGTCTGGCCGACGCCTGGTTTGGAAACTGTGGCTTGTCAAAGTTGGGGGGTCAGCGCTTCAGAATCTCATCGAAATTACAGTGGTTAGCCTTGGATTTTTTTCGAGGAAAAAATCGAAGGTCGTCGAATTCCCATAAAATGCACATGGATCGAAAGTTCAGGTCAACAGCACACCAGAAATGGCGGTTTTATAGGCGGGCGACGTCTGGTTTGGAAACTGTGGCTTGTCAAAGTTGGGGGGTCAGGGCTTTGAAATCTCATCGAAATTACAGTGGTTAGCCTTGGATTTTTTCGAGGGAAAAAATCGAAGGTCGTCGGATTCTCATAAAATGCACATGGATCGAAAGTTCAGGTCAACAGCACACCAGAAATGGCGGTTTTATGTCTGGGCGACGCCTGGTTTGGAAACTGTGGCTTGTCAAAGTTGGGGGGTCAGGGCTTTGAAATCTCATCGAAATTACAGTGGTTAGCCTTGGATTTTTTTCGAGGAAAAAATCGAAGGTCGTCGGATTCCCATAAAATGCACATGGATCAAAAGTTCAGGTCAACAGCACACCAGAAATGGCGGTTTTATGCGCGAGCGACGTCTGGTTTGGAAACGGTGGCTTGTCAAAGTTGGGGGGTCAGCGCTTCAGAATCTCATCGAAATTTGGATTTTTTTCGAGGAAAAAATCGAAGGTCGTCGGATTCCCATAAAATGCACATGGATCAAAAGTTCAGGTCAACAGCACACCAGAAATGGCGGTTTTATGCGCGAGCGACGTCTGGTTTGGAAACGGTGGCTTGTCAAAGTTGGGGGGTCAGCGCTTCAGAATCTCATCGAAATTTGGATTTTTTTCGAGGAAAAAATCGAAGGTCGTCGGATTCCCATAAAATGCACATGGATCGAAAGTTCAGGTCAACAGCACACCAGAAATGGCGGTTTTATGTCTGGCCGACGCCTGGTTTGGAAACTGTGGCTTGTCAAAGTTGGGGGGTCAGCGCTTCAGAATCTCATCGAAATTACAGTGGTTAGCCTTGGATTTTTTTCGAGGAAAAAATCGAAGGTCGTCGGATTCCCATAAAATGCACATGGATCAAAAGTTCAGGTCAACAGCACACCAGAAATGGCGGTTTTATGCGCGAGCGACGTCTGGTTTGGAAACGGTGGCTTGTCAAAGTTGGGGGGTCAGCGCTTCAGAATCTCATCGAAATTACAGTGGTTAGCCTTGGATTTTTTTCGAGGAAAAAATCGAAGGTCGTCGGATTCCCATAAAATGCACATGGATCAAAAGTTCAGGTCAACAGCACACCAGAAATGGCGGTTTTATGCGCGAGCGACGTCTGGTTTGGAAACGGTGGCTTGTCAAAGTTGGGGGGTCAGCGCTTCAGAATCTCATCGAAATTTGGATTTTTTTCGAGGAAAAAATCGAAGGTCGTCGGATTCCCATAAAATGCACATGGATCGAAAGTTCAGGTCAACAGCACACCAGGAATGGCGGTTTTATGTGCGGGCGACGTCTGGTTTGGAAACTGTGGCTTGTCAAAGTTGGGGGGTCAGCGCTTCAGAATCTCATCGAAATTACAGTGGTTAGCCTTGGATTTTTTTCGAGGAAAAAATCGAAGGTCGTCGGATTCCCATAAAATGCACATGGATCAAAAGTTCAGGTCAACAGCACACCAGAAATGGCGGTTTTATGCGCGAGCGACGTCTGGTTTGGAAACGGTGGCTTGTCAAAGTTGGGGGGTCAGCGCTTCAGAATCTCATCGAAATTACAGTGTTTAGCCTTGGATTTTTTTCGAGGAAAAAATCGAAGGTCGTCGGATTCCCATAAAATGCACATGGATCAAAAGTTCAGGTCAACAGCACACCAGAAATGGCGGTTTTATGCGCGAGCGACGTCTGGTTTGGAAACGGTGGCTTGTCAAAGTTGGGGGGTCAGCGCTTCAGAATCTCATCGAAATTACAGTGGTTAGCCTTGGATTTTTTTCGAGGAAAAAATCGAAGGTCGTCGGATTCTCATAAAATGCACATGGATCGAAAGTTCAGGTCAACAGCACACCAGAAATGGCGGTTTTATGTCTGGGCGACGCCTGGTTTGGAAACTGTGGCTTGTCAAAGTTGGGGGGTCAGCGCTTCAGAATCTCATCGAAATTACAGTGGTTAGCCTTGGATTTTTTTCGAGGAAAAAATCGAAGGTCGTCGGATTCCCATAAAATGCACATGGATCGAAAGTTCAGGTCAACAGCACACCAGAAATGGCGGTTTTATGTCTGGCCGACGCCTGGTTTGGAAACTGTGGCTTGTCAAAGTTGGGGGGTCAGCGCTTCAGAATCTCATCGAAATTACAGTGGTTAGCCTTGGATTTTTTTCGAGGAAAAAATCGAAGGTCGTCGGATTCCCATAAAATGCACATGGATCGAAAGTTCAGGTCAACAGCACACCAGAAATGGCGGTTTTATGCGCGAGCGACGTCTGGTTTGGAAACGGTGGCTTGTCAAAGTTGGGGGGTCAGCGCTTCAGAATCTCATCGAAATTACAGTGGTTAGCCTTGGATTTTTTTCGAGGAAAAAATCGAAGGTCGTCGAATTCCCATAAAATGCACATGGATCGAAAGTTCAGGTCAACAGCACACCAGAAATGGCGGTTTTATAGGCGGGCGACGTCTGGTTTGGAAACTGTGGCTTGTCAAAGTTGGGGGGTCAGGGCTTTGAAATCTCATCGAAATTACAGTGGTTAGCCTTGGATTTTTTCGAGGGAAAAAATCGAAGGTCGTCGGATTCTCATAAAATGCACATGGATCGAAAGTTCAGGTCAACAGCACACCAGAAATGGCGGTTTTATGTCTGGGCGACGCCTGGTTTGGAAACTGTGGCTTGTCAAAGTTGGGGGGTCAGGGCTTTGAAATCTCATCGAAATTACAGTGGTTAGCCTTGGATTTTTTTCGAGGAAAAAATCGAAGGTCGTCGGATTCCCATAAAATGCACATGGATCAAAAGTTCAGGTCAACAGCACACCAGAAATGGCGGTTTTATGCGCGAGCGACGTCTGGTTTGGAAACGGTGGCTTGTCAAAGTTGGGGGGTCAGCGCTTCAGAATCTCATCGAAATTTGGATTTTTTTCGAGGAAAAAATCGAAGGTCGTCGGATTCCCATAAAATGCACATGGATCAAAAGTTCAGGTCAACAGCACACCAGAAATGGCGGTTTTATGCGCGAGCGACGTCTGGTTTGGAAACGGTGGCTTGTCAAAGTTGGGGGGTCAGCGCTTCAGAATCTCATCGAAATTACAGTGGTTAGCCTTGGATTTTTTTCGAGGAAAAAATCGAAGGTCGTCGGATTCCCATAAAATGCACATGGATCAAAAGTTCAGGTCAACAGCACACCAGAAATGGCGGTTTTATGCGCGAGCGACGTCTGGTTTGGAAACGGTGGCTTGTCAAAGTTGGGGGGTCAGCGCTTCAGAATCTCATCGAAATTACAGTGGTTAGCCTTGGATTTTTTTCGAGGAAAAAATCGAAGGTCGTCGGATTCCCATAAAATGCACATGGATCAAAAGTTCAGGTCAACAGCACACCAGAAATGGCGGTTTTATGCGCGAGCGACGTCTGGTTTGGAAACGGTGGCTTGTCAAAGTTGGGGGGTCAGCGCTTCAGAATCTCATCGAAATTACAGTGGTTAGCCTTGGATTTTTTTCGAGGAAAAAATCGAAGGTCGTCGGATTCCCATAAAATGCACATGGATCAAAAGTTCAGGTCAACAGCACACCAGAAATGGCGGTTTTATGCGCGAGCGACGTCTGGTTTGGAAACGGTGGCTTGTCAAAGTTGGGGGGTCAGCGCTTCAGAATCTCATCGAAATTTGGATTTTTTTCGAGGAAAAAATCGAAGGTCGTCGGATTCCCATAAAATGCACATGGATCGAAAGTTCAGGTCAACAGCACACCAGGAATGGCGGTTTTATGTGCGGGCGACGTCTGGTTTGGAAACTGTGGCTTGTCAAAGTTGGGGGGTCAGCGCTTCAGAATCTCATCGAAATTACAGTGGTTAGCCTTGGATTTTTTTCGAGGAAAAAATCGAAGGTCGTCGGATTCCCATAAAATGCACATGGATCAAAAGTTCAGGTCAACAGCACACCAGAAATGGCGGTTTTATGCGCGAGCGACGTCTGGTTTGGAAACGGTGGCTTGTCAAAGTTGGGGGGGTCAGCGCTTCAGAATCTCATCGAAATTACAGTGGTTAGCCTTGGATTTTTTTCGAGGAAAAAATCGAAGGTCGTCGGATTCCCATAAAATGCACATGGATCAAAAGTTCAGGTCAACAGCACACCAGAAATGGCGGTTTTATGCGCGAGCGACGTCTGGTTTGGAAACGGTGGCTTGTCAAAGTTGGGGGGTCAGCGCTTCAGAATCTCATCGAAATTACAGTGGTTAGCCTTGGATTTTTTTCGAGGAAAAAATCGAAGGTCGTCGGATTCTCATAAAATGCACATGGATCGAAAGTTCAGGTCAACAGCACACCAGAAATGGCGGTTTTATGTCTGGGCGACGCCTGGTTTGGAAACTGTGGCTTGTCAAAGTTGGGGGGTCAGCGCTTCAGAATCTCATCGAAATTACAGTGGTTAGCCTTGGATTTTTTTCGAGGAAAAAATCGAAGGTCGTCGGATTCCCATAAAATGCACATGGATCGAAAGTTCAGGTCAACAGCACACCAGAAATGGCGGTTTTATGTCTGGCCGACGCCTGGTTTGGAAACTGTGGCTTGTCAAAGTTGGGGGGTCAGCGCTTCAGAATCTCATCGAAATTACAGTGGTTAGCCTTGGATTTTTTTCGAGGAAAAAATCGAAGGTCGTCGGATTCCCATAAAATGCACATGGATCGAAAGTTCAGGTCAACAGCACACCAGAAATGGCGGTTTTATGCGCGAGCGACGTCTGGTTTGGAAACGGTGGCTTGTCAAAGTTGGGGGGTCAGCGCTTCAGAATCTCATCGAAATTACAGTGGTTAGCCTTGGATTTTTTTCGAGGAAAAAATCGAAGGTCGTCGAATTCCCATAAAATGCACATGGATCGAAAGTTCAGGTCAACAGCACACCAGAAATGGCGGTTTTATATGCGGGCGACGCCTGGTTTGGAAACTGTGGCTTGTCAAAGTTGGGGGGTCAGCGCTTCAGAATCTCATCGAAATTACAGTGGTTAGCCTTGGATTTTTTTCGAGGAAAAAATCGAAGGTCGTCGGATTCCCATAAAATGCACATGGATCGAAAGTTCAGGTCAACAGCACACCAGAAATGGCTGTTTTATGTCTGGCCGACGCCTGGTTTGGAAACTGTGGCTTGTCAAAGTTGGGGGGTCAGCGCTTCAGAATCTCATCGAAATTACAGTGGTTAGCCTTGGATTTTTTTCGAGGAAAAAATCGAAGGTCGTCGGATTCCCATAAAATGCACATGGATCAAAAGTTCAGGTCAACAGCACACCAGAAATGGCGGTTTTATGCGCGAGCGACGTCTGGTTTGGAAACGGTGGCTTGTCAAAGTTGGGGGGTCAGCGCTTCAGAATCTCATCGAAATTACAGTGGTTAGCCTTGGATTTTTTTCGAGGAAAAAATCGAAGGTCGTCGGATTCCCATAAAATGCACATGGATCGAAAGTTCAGGTCAACAGCACACCAGAAATGGCTGTTTTATGTCTGGCCGACGCCTGGTTTGGAAACTGTGGCTTGTCAAAGTTGGGGGGTCAGCGCTTCAGAATCTCATCGAAATTACAGTGGTTAGCCTTGGATTTTTTTCGAGGAAAAAATCGAAGGTCGTCGGATTCCCATAAAATGCACATGGATCGAAAGTTCAGGTCAACAGCACACCAGAAATGGCGGTTTTATGTCTGGGCGACGCCTGGTTTGGAAACTGTGGCTTGTCAAAGTTGGGGGGTCAGCGCTTCAGAATCTCATCGAAATTACAGTGGTTAGCCTTGGATTTTTTTCGAGGAAAAAATCGAAGGTCGTCGGATTCTCATAAAATGCACATGGATCGAAAGTTCAGGTCAACAGCACACCAGAAATGGCGGTTTTATGTCTGGGCGACGCCTGGTTTGGAAACTGTGGCTTGCCAAAGTTGGGGGGTCAGCGCTTCAGAATCTCATCGAAATTACAGTGGTTAGCCTTGGATTTTTTCGAGGGAAAAAATCGAAGGTCGTCGGATTCTCATAAAATGCACATGGATCGAAAGTTCAGGTCAACAGCACACCAGAAATGGCGGTTTTATGTCTGGGCGACGCCTGGTTTGGAAACTGTGGCTTGTCAAAGTTGGGGGGTCAGCGCTTCAGAATCTCATCGAAATTACAGTGGTTAGCCTTGGATTTTTTTCGAGGAAAAAATCGAAGGTCGTCGGATTCTCATAAAATGCACATGGATCGAAAGTTCAGGTCAACAGCACACCAGAAATGGCGGTTTTATGTCTGGGCGACGCCTGGTTTGGAAACTGTGGCTTGCCAAAGTTGGGGGGTCAGCGCTTCAGAATCTCATCGAAATTACAGTGGTTAGCCTTGGATTTTTTCGAGGGAAAAAATCGAAGGTCGTCGGATTCTCATAAAATGCACATGGATCGAAAGTTCAGGTCAACAGCACACCAGAAATGGCGGTTTTATATGCGGGCGACGCCTGGTTTGGAAACTGTGGCTTGTCAAAGTTGGGGGGTCAGCGCTTCAGAATCTCATCGAAATTACAGTGGTTAGCCTTGGATTTTTTCGAGGGAAAAAATCGAAGGTCGTCGGATTCCCATAAAATGCACATGGATCGAAAGTTCAGGTCAACAGCACACCAGGAATGGCGGTTTTATGTGCGGGCGACGTCTGGTTTGGAAACTGTGGCTTGTCAAAGTTGGGGGGTCAGCGCTTCAGAATCTCATCAAAATGACAGTGGTTAGCCTTGGATTTTTTCGAGGGAAAAAATCGAAGGTCGTCGGATTCTCATAAAATGCACATGGATCGAAAGTTCAGGTCAACAGCACACCAGAAATGGCGGTTTTATGTCTGGGCGACGCCTGGTTTGGAAACTGTGGCTTGTCAAAGTTGGGGGGTCAGCGCTTCAGAATCTCATCGAAATTACAGTGGTTAGCCTTGGATTTTTTTCGAGGAAAAAATCTAAGGTCGTCGGATTCCCATAAAATGCACATGGATCGAAAGTTCAGGTCAACAGCACACCAGAAATGGCGGTTTTATGTCTGGGCGACGCCTGGTTTGGAAACTGTGGCTTGTCAAAGTTGGGGGGTCAGCGCTTCAGAATCTCATCGAAATTACAGTGGTTAGCCTTGGATTTTTTTCGAGGAAAAAATCGAAGGTCGTCGGATTCTCATAAAATGCACATGGATCGAAAGTTCAGGTCAACAGCACACCAGAAATGGCGGTTTTATGTCTGGGCGACGCCTGGTTTGGAAACTGTGGCTTGCCAAAGTTGGGGGGTCAGCGCTTCAGAATCTCATCGAAATTATAGTGGTTAGCCTTGGATTTTTTTCGAGGAAAAAATCGAAGGTCGTCGAATTCCCATAAAATGCACATGGATCGAAAGTTCAGGTCAACAGCACACCAGAAATGGCGGTTTTATGTCTGGGCGACGCCTGGTTTGGAAACTGTGGCTTGCCAAAGTTGGGGGGTCAGCGCTTCAGAATCTCATCGAAATTACAGTGGTTAGCCTTGGATTTTTTCGAGGGAAAAAATCGAAGGTCGTCGGATTCTCATAAAATGCACATGGATCGAAAGTTCAGGTCAACAGCACACCAGAAATGGCGGTTTTATGTCTGGGCGACGCCTGGTTTGGAAACTGTGGCTTGTCAAAGTTGGGGGGTCAGCGCTTCAGAATCTCATCGAAATTACAGTGGTTAGCCTTGGATTTTTTTCGAGGAAAAAATCGAAGGTCGTCGGATTCTCATAAAATGCACATGGATCGAAAGTTCAGGTCAACAGCACACCAGAAATGGCGGTTTTATGTCTGGGCGACGCCTGGTTTGGAAACTGTGGCTTGCCAAAGTTGGGGGGTCAGCGCTTCAGAATCTCATCGAAATTACAGTGGTTAGCCTTGGATTTTTTCGAGGGAAAAAATCGAAGGTCGTCGGATTCTCATAAAATGCACATGGATCGAAAGTTCAGGTCAACAGCACACCAGAAATGGCGGTTTTATATGCGGGCGACGCCTGGTTTGGAAACTGTGGCTTGTCAAAGTTGGGGGGTCAGCGCTTCAGAATCTCATCGAAATTACAGTGGTTAGCCTTGGATTTTTTCGAGGGAAAAAATCGAAGGTCGTCGGATTCCCATAAAATGCACATGGATCGAAAGTTCAGGTCAACAGCACACCAGGAATGGCGGTTTTATGTGCGGGCGACGTCTGGTTTGGAAACTGTGGCTTGTCAAAGTTGGGGGGTCAGCGCTTCAGAATCTCATCAAAATGACAGTGGTTAGCCTTGGATTTTTTCGAGGGAAAAAATCGAAGGTCGTCGGATTCTCATAAAATGCACATGGATCGAAAGTTCAGGTCAACAGCACACCAGAAATGGCGGTTTTATGTCTGGGCGACGCCTGGTTTGGAAACTGTGGCTTGTCAAAGTTGGGGGGTCAGCGCTTCAGAATCTCATCGAAATTACAGTGGTTAGCCTTGGATTTTTTTCGAGGAAAAAATCGAAGGTCGTCGGATTCCCATAAAATGCACATGGATCGAAAGTTCAGGTCAACAGCACACCAGAAATGGCGGTTTTATGTCTGGGCGACGACTGGTTTGGAAACTGTGGCTTGTGGAAGTTGAGGGTGTAGGGCTCTTAAATCGCCCATGCAAATATGCAAATATATTGGCCTTCGGTTAGAGGCGATATCCATCAGAACATTTGTACTCGAATTTTGTGATAAACTCATGGGCAAGTGCCTAATCGAATGTCGGTGCTTCCTGCTCTAATCAGGGCCTACAAAACGATTAGTGTTCGCGGCTGTTGAAATGTATTGATTGCGTGTTTTATTGTTCCACGCTCTTATCGCTTCAGCTTTTGTGGATAAGGTAATCAGCGTGGAAACCTAAGCGTTTAGGGTTCTGTTGTGTATTTGATGGAAGTTAGTGGCCTTTTCTATCGCAACTTCATTGGCTTCGAATGTACCGGTATAGGAAACCCGTAACAATGTACGGATTTTTGTGTATTCGAGCCAATAAGTTCAATACTCGAAATACTTTTTATCTTTTTTTTTCAAAGATTTATTGGGCGTTTTTTTTTTGTTTTTAGTTTTTCTATTGTCATTCAAATTTACTTTTGTTTTTGGATTGTAAGAACATGACGCATTGGCTAAACGATACAGAAATTAATCACCACTGATCTATATCTGCTCGTGTGTAATTTCGATGTATTGGGTGTTCAGCTGTCATTTTTTCGAATTCGAGACAAATTTAAAAAGTTCGTTACAGGGTTTGGGCGTTGCATTTGTTGCGCAGTGAATCGATTGGGACTAATTGACGAGGGTGGGGAATGGATGGGAATGGGGGAGAAAAAATAAAAATAATTCGCTGAAATTTGCATATGAGTGAAAATTCTGCAATGGCTTAGAGTGGTCTCGAAACTACCTTTGACTGCTTTGAATGCACTTTACTTGCACTCCAAATGCAAGGCTACATAACGTTAGCTAGCGAGACCATTCCAAACGCGATAAGAATCCGTCAGAGGGTCATCACAAATTGCAAGCACTGCAAAAACTATTGCAACTATTGCATGCACTTCTTATCTACAAAAAATAGTGCTTATCAAATGCTTGCGTCATTTCGGACGGAAATGTGTCTAGAGAGCTACTGCACTTCATCAGCATGCAGGCGGATTGAGATAAGAAATTTGTCAAGTACACGCGCAGGGAGGGATCGGGGAATGCTTTGCGATTACGTATGGAAATCAGGGTAAGTGATTGACAACAAGTCAGAGTTTAAACAGAGTCAAGGACGGAGTCATCTCCTCTGGATTTGAACAGCGAGTATCAGGTCTGGCTCTTCTCTTTTTCTTCTTCTTCTTAGGGCGCTACAGTCCGAAGTGGACCTGGGCCTCACCCAGCATGCCTCTCCAGCCAAAACGATCTCTCGCCAGCTGTCTTCAGCTCCGCACACCAAGCCGGCTGAGGTCCCTCTCGACTTGGGTGCTCCACTTTTAAACGCGGACGTCCTCTGTTGCGTCGCCTTCAATGTGGACGTCCTCTGTTGCCTCGCCTTCAATGTGGACGTCCTCTGTTGCGTCGCCTTCAATGTGGACGTCCTCTGTTGCGTCGCCTTCAGTGTGGACGTCCTCTATTGCGTCGCCTTCAATGTGGACGCCCTCTGTTACGTCGCCTTCAATGTGGACGTCCTCTGTTGCGTCGCCTTCAGTGTGGACGTCCTCTGTTGCGTCGCCTTCAATGTGGACGTCCTCCGTTGCATCGCCTTCAATGTGGACGTCCTCCGTTGCATCGCCTTCAATGTGGATATCCTCTGTTCCGTGACCTTCATGGGACTGACCAAACATATCCACACACACTCTAGGAAAAGCAATCAAGAGTATTTCGATACACACGTTTCTGAGTGACTGATTGTTTGATCGATATTTCTCAAAATCGCTCGTTTGAATTCCCTTTCGTTTGGAGGATACTTTCGTTGTTCAAAATTAATTGCGTTAAAGTTGTAATTGTTATGGCCAAGAAGGGAGGACAGCAGCAACTCCAAGCCGAAATTAACAGTGATGAGGAGCTGCAGAAATTTATTGACAGACCAGGACTGATTGGTAAGACTGTCGTATCGAATGCACTTTCACCAGATATCGCCTCTCTCGTATATCCCCCCCAGTTTTGGATGTATACTCCGAGTGGTGTGGGCCATGTGTCGCAATGGTTGGCAGTCTAAAGAAGATCAAGCTTGAAATCGGTGGAGACGACCTTCATCTTGCAATCGTATGTACGTCTACGTAACGGACTGGAAAAAAAGATACAATCATTCGATTCTTTTGGTAAATCTAGTGCAAGTCAGATACAATCGACGTATTCGAGCGATACAGAAACAAAAGCGAACCCGTATGGCTGTTTGTTACCAAGGGGAAGCTGGTGAACATCATGTTTGGTTCAGACGTCCCAAAACTCATGAATCTAATCGAGGCGGAGTTGGGCTTGCTGGAGTCAGTGAAGAGAACCTTCTATGAGCTGAATGAGCTGCAGCCGGAGGAGAAGGCCCGCAGGGATGTGATAGAGAATGCAAAGGCTGAAGCTCGGAGGAGGGAAATCGAGGAAGCAGCTCGTCAGAAACAGGAGTATTTGGATCATGTCACCGATGAGATCATGACTAATCTCCCGGAGAATGGCGTGACAATCTTCGGACCGCATATTGTTCGGGATATTTACAAGAAACTGATGGAGGTGGCCGATCGTTATCACATGCAGGTCAAGGACAGGCGAACAACGCAACTCCTGCTGGAGCATTTTGACATAGTCAACTACGCCTGCGAGAATCCGATAGATCCGGAAGTTTTGCAGCAAATGTTCGAGAAGGACGTGCTGCTTTGCTACTGGAAGGTGTCCCTGCAACCGAATGAACTCTTAGAAGAAGTGTTCAGGGACTACGCTAACGAACTAACGACCCCGAAGAAAATCTATTCAGAGACTGGAGAACTGGATGAGACGGTGCCACCGTTGATAGCCCCCCTAGAAGTGAAACTGTCTACAAAATTGGAAGGCAAGCCGGTGAAAGAACCAGTGAAAGAAGATAAACCCCCGGCAGAGGAAACTGCGGATGATACAGATGATATCCCGGCAATAATCCCAGTGGACATAGACCTTCCAGGCTCAGACTCAGAGGACGGCGAGAAAGCGGAAGAAGTCGAGGTCGAAGTCGAAGAACCCCCAGCAGTTGAAGAGATCCCTCCATCGTCGTCCTCCGACAGTCAAATAATTTTAATCCCACCAATTTGGGTGCCAACTGATCGGCGAACACATGCCGCGTTGATTTACGTGTTTTTCCGCCAGCAGACGCAGGCATTCTTGCCTCCAGATCCTGTGCCTGATCCCCCGCATGTCGTCATGGCTTTCGATGCGTACAAGAAGAAGGATATTTTCGAAGTCATTTCAAAGCACGAAGAGAATGTTCTCTTCTACGGATTTTTCACAAACGACGATCCAGATAAGGCTCAGTTGATAGCCAACACTCTGAGTGGCTATGAGGCGGAAATACCAAAAACGTAAGACTTCTCCCGAGTCTGTCTGTCTGTCAAATGAGTCTCATTTCTTCTGTAGGACAGATAAACTGGTGTTGAAAGTGGCGAAGAAAACCAGTCACACGATGCTTGCGTTTGTTGCCTTTGGCCCAACTTTCGTTAGCAGCGACACCGTTGCGGGCAAGGAGCACGCATTGAAATTCTTCCCAGAGGACTACACAAACAATACAAATCCTGAGCCGGAGGAGGACGAACAAAAGGGGAAACCAAAGAAATAAAAGGTATGAAAGCACTCCTCGTGGTTTATTTTGAACAAGAACCGCTTTGCATTTCAGAACAAGCCTTGCAGCGTGATTTGATGAAACTAGGAAACTTACAGCTATGCTCACTTCGCTTAAGCCTTAATAATACTTTCCCACAGGACATGCGCGTGTGTTTGTGTGTATATTTTGTCATCGTACAAATTAAAAAACAAGTTACATAAATTAAAAACTAACCTAGGGGTTTTCTTTTGTACCAGATACTTATGTCTATCTCAGTGATTTGATGGGATCTTCCCATTTGTCCCGCAGGATTCTCAGCAACCCATTGACGTATCCCAAGGCCAGAAGCGCGTTCGATTTCTGATTGATATTGAATCTCAGCTGATGGACACGGGTCAGGCGGGTCAGCACTAGCGGTGGCTCTCGTTTGGTACTGTACAGCTCTGGGGTATTCGAACCTATGATCTGGGGGAAGAAATAAGTCATTTCTGGTTTTGGACTGATTGGAGCTCATGCGCATACCTGTCGAATTGGACCAAACACTATCCCGTACTTATCCTTGTAGTCCACCTCGAACAGACGGGATGCTTGAGTGATGGGTTCGTTTATCTCGTCTCCGGTTAAGGCCACGATGTCCAGAGATGTTAGGATTTTCTCATCCCTTTTCCTACGGTAACCGGCATCCACGTTTGTATCTCTGAGCGGGGTAACCTGCACATCCCCATTATCCGATCCCCCCGCGAACGTATTGTTCCACGGATTGAAGTGGAGATCAGTTACGCCCGAGCAAAACCGTTCAAATTTCTTCGTGATGAAGCCCAGAGCCGACGGGCTGATGGAACTAAGGCAATTTCCATCTGAAAGAAACAACGTCTGAAATGGGATGCATTCGTTTGCAAGGCAGGCAGACTTACGAGTGGGCATTGCATCTCCCAGGGCGAAGGCTGGGTTCGCCCACACAACTGGCCAATCGATGGCACTGCAATCGTTTTTGGTTCTCTCGTCCATGATCTGTATGGGTTTTGTTATATCCCGGAGATCATAGAAGGTCAACCTCCTGGGAGCGTTGCAGACAACCAACCATCGGAGACCATTCTGATCGTAATGCGCGGCCACTCCTAGAATGAATACACGTGTGTTGTTAGTCTGTGAATACAATTTCCTTTGAATGCTTACGTCTTATTCGTTCGTCCTTCGTCCAGAAATACGAAATGGGAACAAATTTTCGCACACCGTTCACAAGGAATCGATTGAGATTGTCCTCATCATCGTCGATGTCCCAAATGGATACAAAACCGTTTAGGTAGCCGGCAACTATGTGATTATGGCCTGCAAACTGTGGAATGATCATTAATCGTCGGTTCACACACGTGACGGGGGGACAAACTTTACCTGTGACCACAGCAAACTGATGCATTGGGACCTATAGAAGTCCGAGGAGTCATCTTCACTCTCATCCAGTTCGAGGGACAGGACGAATGACGGTTCAATCCGTAGAATGGGAAACATATCACAGTCTCTTTTCTGCACATTCAGTGGCAAGGAGTAAACCTTGATTTCGGACTTCACCGTCCCCACAGCTAACAAACCGAGTCTGTTCGTCTCGGGGTCGTAGCCGCCGCTGGGAAGAAACTCCATGCAGTGAATAGGGCCATCGTCTATAGCCAGCGCGTAGTAAATGTCTCCCGCTATCCGGTTCGGTTCGGTGTCGTTTATCTGATACCTGTGGATGCACACCAGCGACCGGCTTTGCTTGGGCTGCAGGAAGCGGGGGAATTTGTTGGGATCTTTCCTGGTCACACTCGCCAGGTATTGGAACGCAGGTGGTGTTTGTGACTTTATCGGAACCCAGGCGAGTGCTTTCACTGGACCGCCTAAGTATGTCACGTGCTCAGCTAAAAAGTCAAGAATATCGATTAATTCCCTTCAAGGTGTGCCTGGGGAAAGGGTGAGTCTTACATCCATTTGCCGTTCCATTCAGCCTCTGCAATTGCTGCCACTGGTCTGGCTGAACGCGAGTTGAGCCAAGTTTTTGAGCAAACGGCTGAATGAAGCCATTCAAAGCAAACTTCGGTGACACTGGGGACTTTGCAAAATATGCTTCGATGTCATCGTCTACAGTCTGAGCTACACTTGGGACAGCGTAGCTGAAGAGGGGCTGCTCAGAGTAATTGTGCTTGATGCTGGAAATGAAAAGGAGTCAGATGGGGTCTTCTCTAAAAATGCAGTGTACTCACAAATCTTTGTGGAGTCTTGCAACTTCCGTTGCCATTCCGTGCGATGGAAATGGTACAACTGTGGGAACGCAATTAAATATTAATTTTTCAACATCATCGATGGCATGTTACTTACGTTTCCTCATGTCTTTGTACGGTGGGTTTCGTTTCGAATGAACCCTCCTCCTCTTCGATGGTTTTTTCTTCTTTTTTGATTTTCGCTTCTCTTTTCCATCGAGCTCAGCAGCACTTTTCTCGCTTCCCTCCTCGTCACCCGATGATCCGTCTTCGGACGAAGACTCTGCACTGATCACTGCATCGTCATCGCTTGCCTTGAAGTCTTCAACTGGCGGTGATAGATGCTTCTCAAGCACATGCTTTCGTGTTGCCTCCACATTGTCCGAGAGGAATTTACATCTCATGCACGCGTACCCTGGCTGCAGGAAGTGGGGACAAACACCGTACTGACAGTGCTCTTGCAGTTCCTCAACTGTTTCCGCAGTGAATTCACATCTCTTCTCAGTGCAGAAGCCTCTGCCAAATGATTTGATGTCACGACGCCACCCTGCCTCCCAGTTATCCTTTCGCGGCTGTGGAATGTGCTTGATCAACTGGAAAGAGTCGAAACGTTTTCATTTGGATTTTGTTTTGATGTTCAAGAGCACATACCTCCTCAGGGCTAATCTCTGCTTTGTCCATGTCCTTGAATTTGTGCTCCGCCCTGCAAAAAGAACGCAGACATGTGCTTAAGGACTTCCTAAAGACAAATGCAATATTTCGAACTTACTTTATGACCGACTTCCTCTTCAGTCTCCCCGTATTCGAGAGAACCACTTCGTTCTCGGCGGCCTCCTCTGAAGGGTCTGCCTGTGGCTGGTTCAATGCTCTGTTCTTCTTCCACAGCTCCGTACACGAACGCAAGTGCATGACCATAGAGTTCTTGGAGTATTCCTTTTGACAGTGTTCACATGACATGCGACTGTCTTTCAGCTCTTCCTCTGTCAAGCAACACTGCTCGATGTGAGTGAGTAAGCCCAGCGCGGATCGACGCAGACCTAAACAGATACGACAGTTCAAGCCTTTCACCTTTGACGTCTTGAAGAACTCCACCATGTAGTTGAGGATGGAACTGCGGCAGTGAATATTCAACGGCGGTGGCGTGCCTGCAAACCACCCCACGCCGTAGTGCTCACTCACGTGCTGAAGCCACTTTTTCTTTGAAGTGTAACCCATGCAAAGGCCGCATTGCACATCGTCTTTGCTCTTCGGCACCATCTGTAAGGTGGGGTCCACAATTGGTTCGTCCGACTTGAGATCTTCCTTTTTGCGAATTAGCAGCAGTCGGGGATTGAACTCGGAGCTGTGTTTGTACTTTCTCCCGGACTTTGGCGTGATGCCGAGGTCAGGGGTGTCGGTGAGGTCTCCTGTGTCATGCTGCTTCGAAGTTGGTGTCGCAAATTCATGATCTGTGTCTGCAGAGATGTGCGCGACTTTGCTTGGAGTTTCCGTTTCGCATTTCGGTGCTCTGCGCTTTCTGGTGCTGGTTCCGATGAGGGGTGTTGTCGGGTTTTCTTGCTTTACATCTGCTTCTGGATGTGGCACCTCCTTGTCGGCATTCAATTGCCTGGACTTGGTCTTATTTTGATTGCGGCTGGACTTGGGAGTCTTTGTCTCTGACGTTGCTGGTTCTTTCTTTGCAACGGCAGTATCTTTCAATGACCTCCTCTGGTACTTTCTTTTCTGAACAGGGGCTGCTGGTGTAGGAGCAGCATCTTTGCTTGGGTCTTCGAAATCAAGTTTTCTTTTTAAATTCTTGTCCATCTCAACACTTGGGGCTGTTTCCCCTTCAACTACACATGGTTTCTCTGCTAAGGACCCTCTCTTGGATTTCTTCTTCTGCTCTCGAATGGTTGGCTCCGCGGATTCGTTTCCAAGCTTAAGAAACTGTTCGTCGAGTGTCTTGTCATGCTTTGTACTTTTGCTGGAAGACTTTGGTTCATCCATATCACGTGGAGTTGCGCATGCATCCTCCTCCAGAGCTCCCTTTTTGCCTTTCTTCTTCTGACCTCTGGCTGATGCTTTTTTCGTCGGTTTGCTTTCTACCGCACATGCGGGTGTAGAGGGGTCACTTTGGTTTTGGATTCCTACAATTTGTTCCTCCAACTTCGGAACAGTGTTGTTGAGATCATTGATCGCTTCTTTCGGGTCTTCAACGTTTGCCTTCACACTTCCCTTTGAGGACTTTTCGGGTTTCTTCTTTTCTTCGGCTACGTGAACACCCTCGTCTTGTTTGCCTTTCTTTTTCTTACCCCGGACGGCTTTCGTCGTTGCGTTGTTCTCCACATGAGCAGGTGCACTGGCGTTGATCGTTGCTTTGTTCTCCACATGAGCAGGTGCACTAGCGTTGATCGTTGCGCTGTTCCCCACATGAGCAGAAGGAGTAGCAGGCACAGGTGCACTGGCTTTGATCGTTGCATTGTTCTCCACATGAGCAGAAGGAGCAGCATGCACAGGATCCTCCACACCATCCACCTCTTTGCCTTCGGTTGAAGTTTGCTCCTGGGACTCTTCCCTCGTATCATCTTCCTGCAAAGAGAAATGCTATGTGTGTACACAACGTACAATGACAAAGCATTTCTACTTACCTTCACACATGCACCCTTATCCGACGACTTCAGCCAGTTCTGCAGTGACTTTGCTGAGTTTTTCTTCCAATTTTTCTGCTCCGCCTTTTGCTTCTTCCCCACACTCAACGGGGTTCTCTTCGTCTTGGGAGTACTTTTCTTCTGGTTGGGGGTGTCTGAATGTGATGGCGATTTCAAGGGAGATACGTCCTCCTAAAAAGAGAAATTGTTTACCCTCGTTCGTCACCCTAAGAAAATGAACACAAGTACCGATTGGGAAAGTCGTAGCGACATCGACTGTTGTCCCTCTTCGATTTCTTTCTCGTTGAATCCCAGGAAAACTAGATCTTCTTTCGATTCATACAGAGGCTTGTCCACCTTCTCATCTCCAGATTTCAGTCTGTCAAAATCTGGCTCATGCGAAGATGGTTCATCTACTTGAACAGAGTCTTCAATTTCTGTGGCGTCTTGAAAGGACGCTATGAAGTCACTGTCGCAATGATCAAATTCGTCAGACTCGTCGTCTTTCTCTTTGGTTTTGGCTTTTTGCAATGAACTACTTTCATTTTTTACAACCTCCTCCTCGCGAATCGTATCAAATTTGTCCAATGAACTCAGTTCACTTTCGATGACTTTGTCCTCGGAAACAGAGATTTCTCCTTTTGACTGTGTTCCTTCATGCACATCGCATTCGGTCTTCTTCGAGCTGAGTGCTCTTTTCGTCTCGGGCTTGCATTTGGGAGATTCGATTTTCGGAGATTCTACAAGAGAGAGTGCCAGATATTCAGTAAAAGCATGCTTTGATACGTCCGGTACATCTTCATCTGTTTTTAAAACCTCCACCTCTGGAGCACTGTTCACAGATGCCTTCTGCTCGAGGCTTTTTTTGCGAACCCGTGAGAATGGTCTTGTCTTTGCTTCCGTGCGAAGGACAGAATTGCTGACTTTATCCTTCAGAATGCACGCGGGCTCTTTTGACAGATTTGTGACAGTTTTGTTTTCTTTTTGATGCTTCTCAGGTGATTTTTTCTTTTCGGGTGTTTTTAGGTCATGGGGTGTTGCTGGGATTTGCTTTTCGTGGCTTAATTTAGTCGGTGACGTGAGCTGCTTTCCTTTGTCTTGATCTGTGTGCTCGACAGGCTCAGGGGGAGGTTCAATGGTAACCTCTTCTCGTGGTTCATGGACAATCTCCTCGGTGGAAGTAATTGGAATCTCTTTTGTAACAGGCTGAGAATCAATCTCAACAGCATCTTCCTTCGCAATTATTCCTTCTCGTGCTTCACTGTGACAGCTCTCCACACAAGGTGCTTCACTTTGTGATGTCACAGTCTCCTCTGAGCAAATTTCCTCCACTGGATCCTGCTTTGTCTCTGTTTCTTCAGCTGCCATGTGCGCTGTGGTTTTCTTATTAGTCACTGGTTCGCACTGATTGTGCGGAGGCTCTTGCAAGATGGCCTCTTGTGGCACTGATTGTCTGGAAATTATTATATTTTCTTGTGGCACTGGTTGGTTAGAATTTATTGCTTCTTTTTCGTTGTTCGCAGGATTTGGGGCTTTATCAACGTCTCCATCTTTGTCGTCTTTGCTGTGATGTACTGTCTTTTCATCCGTCTCTTCCGGCGTGTTTGTTGGTTCATCTTCTTTGCAAATGGTCTGTGAATTCCCTACTGCCTCCTCGGTTCCTTTTGTTGTTCCTATGGTTTCATCCTGTTTGCATGGTGGATTATCTGAAAGTAAACGATATTTACTGCAATCCTCGCTTGAGTGGAAACACTTTGTTTGAAAATGAACTCACCAACCGTTGGCGGAACCTGCTCTGCATCTTCCTTTGGTTTTACTTGTGTACTTGGCGGAACCTGCGCCGCATTTTCCTTTGGTGTTTCTTCTGTACTTGAGGGAACCTGGGCTGCATCTTCCTTTGGTTTTTCTTGTGTACTTGGCGGAACATGCGTCACATTTTCCTTTGATTTTTCTTGTGTACTTGCCGGCTTTCCTCTTCTATTTAGTTTTGCTATGAGTATTGGAACAGATTTTCTACCCTTACGACGAGCTGCGGGTGGAGGTGCAGATGGCGGAGGTTCCACTTTGGGTTCCTTTACCTGGAGGTTCTCCTTGCTTAAGTCCTTTTTCTCAACTTCACTTTCATCGAGCACGGGTGGTTTTTGTGTTGTCTCTGGCTTTGGACATTCAACTGGCAAACTGGAAGGCACTTTTTTAATCTCAACAGATGCATCGGCTTTGCAAACATTGGAGCTGTCTTCTACCAAAGGTGCACCTTTTGCAGATGTACCCAAGCTATCACATTTTATTTCTCCCGGCAACGATTGTTCTATACTCTTCCCTGTCGAGCTTAAACCAGTTAAGCCCGGTTCTTCAGCTACGGCTTTGTCCACTATTCTTGCACTAGTTCCTTCCACTCCAATTGTGATCGCGTCTTTTGTCATTTTCGCACTGGGTCCTTCCACTCCAATTATGACCGCGTCTTTTGCTATTTTTGCTCTAGTTTCTTCCACTTCAATTGTAACCGCGTCTTTAATTATTTTTGCATCAATTTCTTCTACTTCAACTGTAACCGCGTCTTTCACCTCTTGTACCGCCTGATCCGCATCCTTCGACTTGATTTTTTCCAAGATTAGTTCATCTACGTCACCTGATGCCACTTTGTCCATGCCTTTTACACACTTCTCTTCCACCACCACAGGAATCGAGTCTGTTGCGTCTGCTGTCACTGGGTCTATGTCCTTTGAACTGCTTATGCCCTCCCCTAGCTTCTCTGCTTCCAATTCTCCACCACATTTCACACCAGCTTCCTCAACACCCACTGTAACCGATTCGTCTGCACTTTTTGCTTGTTCTGTTCCTCCTGAAAAAGGTTTTTTTGGAAGCTCCTTGTTCTGTTTTGCTTGTTCTGTTTCCTTTGAAACAGATTTCTTCGAAAACTCCTTGTCTCCTAGTGTTGATACAGAGCATACAGACTTTACCTCTTCTAGTTTGGGTATTTGTATGCTCTTGGATTTTGTTTCTCCCAAAGAATCCTTCTCTTGAATCGTTGAACTAAGACCAGCTGACATCTTCTCTGAAATTAAGAGGTCCGTATTTCTGTTGCCATCATCTGAAGCCTTCTTGTCTCCAGACAACGTACTAGGTACGGTTTTATCCAACTGCACATGTGCATCATTGTCGGCACTCGCTGAAATCTCTTGGGGAAGATCGACCTCCCGTTTCTCTTCCAAATTACTCCCCGCAGTTGGCAAGTCAACAAGTATGTCCTTCGGTTCAATTGATGCCTCTTTTGCAATGATCTTGGGAAGTTCTTTTTCACTGGGTGGTGTGTTAGGTGGAAGTGCGTTCGATGGCAGTGCATCCAAAGGATGTGTGTCCGATGGCAGTGCGTCCGATGGAAGTGCGTCCAATAGATGTGTGTCCGATGGAATTGCGTCCGATGGCAGTGCGTCCGATGGCAGTGCCTCCGATTGCACTGCTCCTGTGACAGGCGTGGCTTTTACAACTTTAGTTGTACCAGAAAACCTTGGCTTATGTTTTATAATTGGAACTGGTTTCAGATTCCTTCTGTGTCCTGGTATCGTTGAACCCTTTTCAAGAGTCCCACTGCTTTGATGCTTGCCTGGCTCATTTCTCTTTGCAATCTCTTCCACAGGAGTAATTGCTTTGGTTTCAACTTTTCTCGTCACTTCTGGGGATTGGATTGGTGCCACAGATTGTTGCCCAAAGAGAGACATCAAAAAACTGGTTGCATCCTCTTGCACAACGCCAGACTCCACCTTTAGTTCAGTCTTTGACTTGACTTCATATCTTGGTGTGGCATTCATCTGCAGGCTGTTTATAAAGTCCACAGCTGACTCCTCTTTAACTGCCGGCAATGGTGGCTCACTTTTCTTGGGTGACTGCTTAGGACTTGCCTGCAGACATTTGTCACTTTTCGCCTTCGGCACCGACACTATCACACACTCTTTAGGTTTATCCTTCACAATCACAGCATTCACTTGAGCAGGGGTTTTTCTCTGTACAATCTCTTGCTTGGTGATCTCTATCTTCACCGTTGCTGGCACTGGCTTAGTGGAAGATCCGCATAAGGTTTTCATGTCGATTTTCTCCTCTGGGGAAAGAACCTTACTCTCTATCACCTTCGGGAGGTCACTTTGAGGGGTCGAACAGATCCGTTTTGTGTTAGGTGGCAATGATTTTCTCTTTATTTCGAACTTCACTTCCGGCGATATAACCATACTTTCTATGGTTTTCGGCGCAGCATCGTTTATCTTGATGGGCTTGGTCATTTTGATAGACGCCTTCGGTATTTGCTCAACGACTGGCTTCTCCTGTGGCACCGGTGGTTTATTGGAAATGGTCAATTCAATGGATCCAGTCCTTTGATCACTTTCCAGTATATTCACAAGCATTGTGTGCGGCTGTTTGGGAGAAGGAGCTATAAACGTCCGTGGTGATGACAGGAGGGATTGTAGAGCAGCAACACTGGCCTGCAGTCTCTGTGGAGAGTCACACTTCTCCTTCGCAACATTCTGATTCTGAGTTTCTTTCGAAGACTTCGCTTGTTTGAGCTTTCTGTTGAGTAAGGTCTTTGCCAGTGCCAATTTGTCGTCTTTTGTGCGATTGGAAGTTGTATTGCCCCCTTTCCCTTTTGATTTCTTTAACGCCTCAGCCATCTTCAGGTCCAGACCAGCCACCCGAAGTTTGTTTGGATCGATAACCATGATTTGCTTTATAACACGTTGTGATCCGTCTGAGTTTTTCGGTGTAAACATTGGCAAACTCTTCCCATCTTTGCTTGGCGTCTCCATTTCTATAACTAGTCAAAGCTTGAACCTTAATTGTTATTCTTGCAGTCAGAAACTAAAATACACATGAATCCCCTTAAATCATAGATGAAGGAGAAACCACTCATGAACTTAACGTATTTAATTAAAATAAATTATGTAACGACTTTATGCTAAACTTGCTCTAAATAATCATGCATATTCTTTGTAAAATTCTTATGTTTTATTCGCACAAATTCACATTTGAATCAAAATCACACAAGCCAAACTCGTGAGTGTATTTTTACTTTGATTCCTCTTCTACACTTTGACAGACAGACATTCGCGGGGAATGACAGATTGAACGAAAGTCGGGTGTTTGTTGATGGTTTTTTTTTTTTGTCAAAGAACTACACGTGAGAGTTGAACACAACTTAAAGGTGAGTTCGCAATGGAATTATAAGAACTTGTATGTAATTCAAATTGAGCGCTGTTTGTGATATGATTTGGACCGTGTATTGCGAAAGTCAATGCTTTAAAAAAATTGACACATTTGTAAGGTTATTGATTTTTAAATAAAGTTTAAATGATCATGCAAATTCTCAAGAATTTATGAAGTAAAAGAATTTTCGTTCACACAGCATTGTGTCTGTGCCCAAATGTTGTTATTCTCATCTTCATTCGATTCTCATTTCGTTCCATTCGCATTCCACCAAAATTGGAATCCAGTTCCAATTACATTCTCCATTTCACAAAGTTTCAGCTTCGGTAGACATTTTTGTTAAAGTGAAGAAAATCTTTAGTTAGAGTGGAAGCAAATTAAATGAAAGCTCAATAATTCATAAATTTAATTATTTGTTAATATTGAGGAGGTAATAAACGTAGTAGAAGTTATACGAAAAGATGTTTCATTAAAACTGTATTTCTGAAGAGGTTACATTTAAACACTCCTCAGTAGAAAGCTAGGAAAAAAAAGAATTCTGTACGAATTTTTCTTCCTTTTGTATATCAGATAGACGTATTTGATCGTACAGTGCCCAAGTATATCGACAGTGAAGGATATTCTGAAAATCAAAAAGATGAGCGCCCCGGATAACATCGGTGGCGACAAATCAGGTACAGTCCCCCCCCCCCATATACACTCGTCCACGTATAGAAAGATACTAAGTAAATTAATTAGTTGCAGCAAAAATAACTCATGTGAAAACAACAACTATCGATGGGATAAAGGTGGCTCCTGTTAGTGTGCAGGGAAGTGGTGGCGGCGGTGGACAGCAATCGCAACAGAGCCAGCAGCAGTCGACAACCTCCTTTCGAACCCTTCCCAACAGTAGTCAGTCGGCGCAAGTGCGTGTGGTGGTGCCCCCAGGAACCTTTGTGCCTCAGTCGATGCTGAAGCAGATTGAGGGTGCAGGGAGGACTCAGATCACAGCGATACCATCCAGAACAGTTTCGAACACATCCATAACCGTCACCAGACCAGTAACGCAGACCACTTATCTGCCTCGGGCTGGTGTGACATCTACCAGCATGCAAGGACAACGTTTAGTGACCCCCATCAGAACCCAGCCCACTTCAGTGGCTGGTCTGTCAAGTAATTTTGTCCGTGGTACAACAGTCGCTCGGAACACGTCGTCTCCAGCAACAACAGTCATCTCGCCCGCAACCACCACCTGGATGGCGAACAACGGCGGTCAAGTGCAACTGATTCGTGCAATCAATCACCAGCCACGACAGCGGCTTATCACTCAGAACATCTCTTCTCCTGTGGTGACTGGTGGTGCTGGCACAGGTGGCGTCGTGTCAGTGAGCTCGCAGTCATCGCAAGGCAATCAACAGCCTGGAAGTCAATGTAAGTAACCAGCTGTGAGAAATTTAAAACACGAAAAATACACTTCTCTTCGACAGCCAATCTTCAAGCGGTATCGGGACAACCAGCACAGCAGACATTCGTTGCCACCCTGGCCACAGTCCTGCCGCGACAACAAACCTTCGTGTGCACCAACGTATCCAATTCCCAGACACAGCAGTACAATCCTGCAGTGAACACAACGCGTTTTGCTGTGGCTCAGAATCGGCAGATCCGCCCAGTGAACAAGCCCTTCTCCACAGCCAAGTTGGGGATGGGTATGAATACGACCAGCATAAGCATTCGTCCTCCCAATACGCCCCTGATCAACACCCAACTGACTCCCGTTAGTGCTTCTGGAAGTGGAGTGTCGGGAAGCAGCAGTGTGGTGGCGACAGGCGTTACGTCAGGCGGCAGCACAATACAGTCCAGAGGATCCAGTGGCAACGCCAACATTCCCACAACGCGCATTATACAGTTGCAGCAGCAACCCGGTGGAGCCACGCAGCAGATATTAGGTCCCACCACAAGGATTTCAAACAGCGTGATACCGATCATCGTGAACACATCGGGCGGGGGAAAAATCGGTCTCCGGCCATCTGCAACTAACAAGGTACAGTCGTCGCTTACAATCACACAGCTCGGGCCCGGTAAGATGCCGTCAAGTGCCCAGCAACAAACCAGCAGCACCGCGAGCATCCAGTGCGCGTCGGTGTCAACACCGTCTGCCGGCAACACGAACGTGGTCACATCTGCCGTGGCTTCGAATCTGTCTCAGCAGTCCCAGTCACAAACAGTTACCGTGAATTCGCAGTCTCCCATCACACAGATTGTGAACGTCAGCCAGGCACTGACTGCTGGTGCCGGTGGGCAGCTTCTGACCGCTCAGAATGTTTCGTCCGCTGGTGCCACTGTTGTTCCTCTTGCCATCACGTCCCGAGGCAACAATGTCATCACCGGCACCATCACTCCCATCAAAAGTGCCGGGCTAACTGTTGGAAAGATGATGCCGCAGCAGTCATCTGTTAACCAGCACCAGTCGCAGACTGGTTCGCAAAGCGGTCAAGTGACGGAGATTATAACCACAACTCAGCAGCATCACGCACAGCCTACGAGCGTCTTCATTCACCACTCACGACCACACAGTGGTGGGAACGCCTCCGTAGTGGGCGCAGGCGGTGCGGGACCAACCACAACTGTCATACCCAGCACTGGCACCAGTTTCCTTCCCGCGGGAGGCACGTTCTACTACGAATCAGTGCCAGCAAGCTCAGTCACGGTCTCCACGGGCGTCCTCTCCCTGACAACCACAACAGTCACCAGTAGCACCATTTCGAACAGTCAAATTGTAACGTCATCCAACCTAGCCGCCGGAATAGTGACCTCTCTTCCGTTCAACGCACCCTCCTCGGCTACATTCACTGTTGTCCCGTCCGCAAGCCGCGCCCTAGGGCAGATCCAGATTCCAGTTTCGTCATCAGCTGCTCAGATACAAACAGTCCCCGTGAGATTCAACGCCCAGCTGCCATCGGATCAATTCGCACTGCAGCCAGGTCCGGGCAACCAGTCAGCTCATCACCAGATTATCATCCCCAGTCAAGCAGCAGTCGCCGCCCAGCAATCGCAACAACAACAACAATCTCAAGGCCATATGATCCCACTGTCGACATCCATCAAGGTCACATCTGGCACCAGTGCAGTCAGCGCTCTGGGATCGTCGGCCTTCCTTCGCAAACGCGACAGTGACGGTTCACCCATAAGCGCGGCTAAGAACCTAGGCCCGACCCTGCTCTCCATGAGCAGTGCTTCATCGTCAAACACGTCTCTAAGCACCCAGCAGATGCAATCAGTGGGTTCCACGGGGTTGGACAGCAAAAAAGATCAACGCCCAGTCTCCCCAGCATCCTCCGATGGATCCACAACAGTCAGCGCCAACTCGAGTCCTGGCGTTGACCAGCAGATAAACGAAGAGATGACTCCAGTCAACCGCATGCCAAACGAGTCGCACTTCAACCCCATCAATGACGTGAGTTCCAATCCCCCACCAAGTTGTTTTGCCCTAATTTTGCTTGTGTGCTCCACAGATGTACGCAAACCACCAGAACGCGACACCAACCTCGACCAGGGAGACGACCATCCAACAGCCCAGTCAACTGCACATGAACGGATCAATCGAGTGCCCCTCGAGGAAGAAATCACGGCGCTCCACGTAAGTTGAACAAAGATTTGTGTCCCAAGTTCTCTGTCGAATGTGACTTCCCCGTAGGAATGACAGCCAACAGTCCACCCAAAGTCATGCATCATCCCTTGCTGCAGCCATTCCCCCAGCTGCGCCATCGAATGTCAATGGCAACGCAAACCCAACAATCGCTGCTCCGATTGCGATCAGTGGAAGCGCAGCTGTGGCATCTGTCGAGCCACCGAAGGTGAACAACAACAACCAGAACATCAACTCCAACAAGGAGAACACAAAGCCGACCGAGTTCGTGCTGAAGAAACCACGATCCTGCACCCTCTTAAACGTAAGTTCGAAGCTGAAGTCCACGACTGAGTGCATGTGTGATTCACTTCCCTTTCAGAGCTACAAACAGAACTGGAAGGCAGCGAACAACCACTTCCAGCGCCACAGCGACGTAAAGCCGCGCGAAGAGCGCCGTCCCACTGTGATGGATCTGGCCAATCAAGCCAATGTTCTCGGCAAGATCAACGGATGGAAAGTCCATCACTTAAAGTCCCAAATGGAAGACCTGGTAAGTACCCCCTGATGATGATGAAGTGACAACGTGTGACCATGTCGATTTCAGTGTGAAAGCGAAGGCAAGGGCTACGACAAACTAACTGTAATGCTGAAGCAAATGGAATCGCATGGCAAGAACAACGATATCGAGCGGATATCGGATCTAATCAAGGTAAGCCGCAAAGGAGACGACTGAAAATCCATTTCTAACCTCACTTTTGTTTTCATCTTTTCAGGGCAACATGCAACGCAGCAAAATCATAGTCGATGGCATCACCGAGGCACAGAATCAAATCATGAAGATCTTCGATCACAAGTCCCACATCTCGGACATCATCCATCGGTGCGCGTCGAAGCGAAACTTCAAAAAACGTGAAAAGGCGTAGACGACGTCCTCAGTCAATGGGGTCAACTTAGTTTAAGGATCCATGTGTACAATCGAGGATTGCTACACAGTCACAGTTACTTTATTTTATGTTTGTTTGTTTTGTTTGAAATGTCTCCCCCCATCCCCCCCAACTCCCTTTTAACCTTTTATCGGCTAAATATGAACGCAAAGAGGACAACCTCCTCGTTTGTGGGTGCAATATGGGCCACAGAATTTACTTCAATTTTATATTTATCGCATATATGTATGTATACATAATAAATATACTGTATATTTTAACTGTAACGTTTTCTATCAGAAACGAAACGAAACTTTTGAGAATCAACTCGTTAACACCAATTTAACCTGTTTTTAGACTTAGATGATGAAAAAATTGAACGATCGGCAATAAAACATTTTCTTTGAAAAGTAATTTAAAATAAGACTGCGTTTTATTTGCAAAAAGACATAGAGCAGGAGCCCCCTACATCGGAGGAGGTGGCACCGGCAGAACACCCATCGGGGGTGGTGGCGGAACTGCGTTGAAGATGTGCCGTGGGGGATGCACAAAGCCAGGTCCCATGACACGCAACTGCGGCGGAGGCGGTGGAATAATCTTCGGCTCAAACTTGAACGAGAACTGCAGGAAGAACTGCTTGGTGTCGCGGTTCCAGTGCGTCCAGAACTTCCCATCGGTCTTCTCCACTTCTCTTGAGGGTACTTTGAATGCAATTGTCTCGTACGGCTCGGCGGCGAAAAGCAAATACTGCCATTTACGATCTGGTGGTTCGATCTTCTGTTCGTATGCCGACATGAAGCGATGTCGTGGGATGATGCCCTCGGATATCTCAGGATAATCAATTTGAAACAGTAAAGATTGCTGGCCATTGTCAGGATCACGTTGCTTTGTAACTCTGTATCCAGGACGACCGATTTTCACGAATTTTTTCGGTTCGACTCGAGGTTTTTCAGGCGCTAACATCGATGGCGCCTCCTTGGCCTCTTTGGCTGCTCGTCGAGCCAGGTTCTCTTGATGCTTTTTGCCCTGAGTGTGAGCGAGGTAACTGCCTTCATTGTTGTGCAGTGTTAAGCATAGTTTACACTCGTAGGAGCCAAGATGATTTTTCATAAAGTAAGGATCCTTATTCAAATCAATTGTTTCCAAGGCGAGTTGCCGGAGACGCTCCTTGCGGTCACGATTGGTTTCTGACCAGGAGGCGACGCCGCCTCCGCCGGTCTTTCCACCAGCACGATTTTGAAAGTCCATTCTTTGCTAATCTGCAAGCAAATTTAATGTTTAAGACGAGTTTCTGGGAACAATTAAAAGAAAAAGTAAACACACATTATTACCAATTCGCCAATTCCTGGCTCCTGCTGTCACAAAAAATAATGACAGCAGACTTTGTAAACGTTTTGATTCCAAAAGGGTGCACTTGAGACTAAGTTCACTCAGTGTGGGTAAGGTAGTTCGAATTTTTGTTTATATCAACTAACTTTGACTGACTGATTTCTGGTTTAGGTCTTATATTTGATCTGCGGTTTTCTTATCAAATCATGAATATGTTGCCAGTTTTATCTTTAGCTTTTAAAAATATTAAAAAATGAGCATAATTGACATATTTTTGGATATTTCATTCATGAAATATCATGACAATAGAAGAATAAAAAAACTTCCTGCTTTATACCAAAATGCAACAGGTTTACCAGTTAATGTAGACGATTAAAAAAAAAAAATCTTGTACATTGTACATGATTGGTCGAAATCAATTCGAAATTCATGGACTACTGTCAAAATTGTGTCCAAAGTATGAAGGTGGAGTTGAGATTTCCAAAAAGTAATTTCTAATTTCCCAATAGAAAATGTTTTTCATTAAATTACCCTAATACCAGCGGATAAATAACGAATTTCCATTCCAAACGCAAGACTGAGGTTTGAATTTAATTGATAATATAAAAAACTACCCAAGGTAAGCCGGAAATACAATGCCAACGAGATTAATCAAATTGAACTTTTGTTTATGAACCTGTCGAAATGGGTGTATAAAATTGAATACAAAAATAAATTTACAAAAATCTCATAAGTCAAACACGTAACGCACATAGTATCATTTTCAGTAGTTAATCTGTGTTATCTGAAATTCGTTTGGTCGTTCTTATCTTTTCTTATTCGACAATTTTTATCGGTGGTCGACGGAGAGCGAACAAAAGACGGCAAGAATCGGAAGGAATTCAACATAAATGCCTTTTGGAGCATGGCAGTGGGGTGTATTTATATTTGTAGATGTTAATCCACTCATGCGATAACTGTGATATTAACAAATAAATTAGAAATTTCTTTTTTATCTATTCGGCGAGACATTCAAAGGAGATTATAGATATTTTTTTCGGGGCAGTTTAATTAGTGATGGTCAAAGTTTGACATCTGTCATGTTGTTGGACTTTCTGTAGGCTCTGATTCAACGTAATTATGCAAATTTTATATGGGTTTTGAATGCAGAAATCTTGTGCGGTTCATCGGTGACCTTGTGGCCAGCCACATCAGTCGTTCGGTTTCGTTTTCCTTCAAATTTTGTGTTTTCTGTCGATCACTCACCCCTTAATTTTTTTTTACAGTCTTGTTGAATTACCGGGTAAATGCGTTGTGCAAGTTTCGATTTATCTTATCAGACAATCACAATTAGACGACCGATATTGAAATCGGAATTGGTTTAGGTTTATCTTCTACTGTACGCCTGTTTTGTCATTCTTTTCCAGATAGAACCACAATGAGCAACCAAGCAGAGATCGACTACGAGAAGCAGTTCCAGGAAGACCTGGCCAAAGCAACTGCTTTAAGCCTCGAAACACAGGCGTTCGACGAGTATCGGAGATCAAAAACGCAGTATTCATATTTGGAGCGAACGTCATCGGCCGACGGCTCTTATTACAGGAAACCACAGGAAACTGAAACCTATTCACAATCACGAATCCGACCAGGTTCGTTCAATGTACCCAACAGTTCGTCGATAGCACCCCCACCAACGGTACCCTCACGAAGGCACAGTGAAATCCGTCTGCCCGATGAGACACCGACTCCAAAAACAGCAGAAAGTGATCTGATATCATTTGCCAGTCCGACGTCTGTGAACAAACCCGATGGCTCGACTTTCGACAGACTCATAGAGGATATCCAGAAGCTTAGTTCGGCCCCACAGTCTGTTCAGGCGGCACCATCTTATCCGAACTTCGGATCCACCCCTTCGTATCTTAATCATCAGGTGAATCCTGGTGGACTTCAGCTGGTGCCTTTCACACCGCAGCCCGCACAACAGAAGGCTCCGCTCACGAACGAGGAGCTCCAGAAATTGTACAACATGCAGCCGGCTCAAGTTATGCACCCACCGGCGATGGGATTTGTACGTCCTACGCACTACACACCTTCCTTCCCGGTGCAGTATCCCCAACGAGCGGCAATTTCTGCGGGCTACGGCTACGGAGTGACACCAGTCAACTATGGGTTTCAGTACGGCATGCAACGACCTCCTCCGCAGGTGACAACCCAACAGTCTTATCCACCAGCTCAGATGTCATCGAATTTACATCATCAACCGCCGGCTGTGTCGGAGATTCCCATTCAAAACGTGGCGAATCCAAGCAGTGCGCTTGTTCTGCAGAGTCAGCCAAATCCCATGCTTCAGATGACAAAGTCACAGTCCCTCTCCGGGGTTTCGTCACTGGGTGCCTCCTCGTCTATGCGAAGCAGTTCCAGCAATGGCATCAATCGCCGTCCGAAGAAGACACTCGGTGATGATTTGATTGACCTGAGCCAGGATGATCCGTAAGTCAAATTTATATCATCTGTGTGCCCGATTGAATGTGTTTCTTTTCCTCAGATCCAGGGTGAGCGTGCTTGAAGCATTCGATCCACTGCTCAACGAAGACTACGGTAAGTTGTTGATATAACCTCACACATCAGTCAGTTACGCTCGGGAGATAGTTTTTGTCAAACTTTTGTCCTTCAATGTCCAAGCAAAACCGTTGCATTCTCACATTTTTCATTTCTTTTCAAAGAGAGATTAGATTTCCCGAATGTTTTTCCCCCCGCATCCCAACCCCCACACACAAATCAATCTTTATTTTAGTTCGACAAGATTAACGAAACAGTTAAATTCCGGAATTTGTCTCTCTATCTCTTTCTCTCTTCCAGTATGGAAAAAATAATGAATAATTATGTTGCTCTACTGCTACTACAGTAATCGTGCCTTTGGAGAAGATACACATGTGTACAGATAAATAGACGAGATCTATGATCATTTTGTAAACGAAAATGCGTGTGTTCTTTCATTCGTGACGTTCTCTGTATCGTATCGTATTTTTTGTAACCAATGTTGTCAATCCAATACAAGAAAGAAACAAATAAAATATACATTTAACAAAATTTTCTTCAATTCAATTTGTTTTCTTTTTTTTTCCGTTCACACATGCCTTGGCGGATTGTTGTAGTAGCAAGTAGTGTGATGTGATGTCTAGCACGGTGTGTTGAGGGTGTTGTCTTTGTCGAATAAGAACATTTATTTTTTGAACACTCCCCAGGTTTTGACACGCGACTTCGAACTCAAATGAGTCCTGATCCGAGCTCCACTTCGATTCACTGAATCCGTCCCGTGGTTGCGATGGAAAAATCCTTTTCTTTGCAGTCGGATAAGCTCAAATGAGTCCTGATCCGAACTCCACTTCGATTCACTGAATCCGTCTCGGGGTTTCGATGGAAAAGCCCTTTTCTTTGCTTAGCTCGAACTACTGTGTGACATAATTCCCTTGCAACGATATTCAGTCGGATAAGCTCAAACGAGTCCTGGTCGTCCCGTGGTTTCCCGTTGGAAAAGCCCCTTTCTTTGCAGTCGGATAAGCTCAAATGAGTCCTGATCCGAACTCCGCTTCGATTCACTGAATCCGTCCCGTGGTTGCGATGGAAAAGCCCTTTTCTTTGCTTATCTCGAACAGCTGTGTGATATAATTCCCTTGCACCGATATTCAGCCGGATAAACTCAAATGAGTCCTGGTCGTCCCAAGGTTTCCCGATGGAAAAGCCCTTCTCTTTGTAGTCGGATAAGCTCAAATGAGTCCTGGTCCAAATTCCGCTTCGTGGTTTTGATGGACAAGCCCTTTCCTTGCTTATCTCGAATTGCTTTGTGATATAATTCCCTTGCACCGATATTCAGCCGGATAAGCTCAAATGAGTCCCGATCCAAATGCCACTTCGATTCACTGAATCCGTCTCGGGGTTGCGATAGAAAAAGCCCTTTTCTTCGAGAATTTTTGCTTATCTAAAACTACTGTGTGACATAATTCGCTTGCAACGATATTCAGTCGGATAATCGTGCCTCTCCGCGGGATTTCGACTGACTCGGCATGCTTGCATTCGAAGGGGCGTGCTATTCAGATGCATTTTGCTTATACAATCCGCACGTGACCTGCATTTTCATGGCCAAAACATTCGTCAGTCGGTTCCCCCCACAGTGTAAGCAAGACGTCGCATAACTCTTGGGATTGATGTAATTATGCTTCGTAGACGTTATTCTGTTCAAACTGGTTCCAGTCTCATGAGCAATTTGAATGATAAATTTCCTCACTCCGGCGATGAACACACTTGTGTTTAGTGCACTTTTCGCAGTCTGGCACTTTCGGAAATCACAAAATCACCAAGCGGCGAGTGTGTGTGTGAGCGCGCAGAGGGAAAATTTCTCTCATGACTGTCGTCTGTTTGACATTTTTCAACAATCTAAGTCGTTGTGTCCCAAATTGTTGAGGTTAATCCGGGCCATTGCGCCCACGCTTCTTCTAACCCCACACGAACTGCTCTGCTGTGTTGTGTGTCATTTCATTTGAAGTCGCAGCTGTGATGTTGTTTTGTTTTTGCTTCCGATGTCTGTTCTCGCACCACGTTGCTATAATTAATATGCAGCTAAAAATAATCAAGCAAAATTTTACGATAGATTTGATTAGGTTTCTCAACCATTCGCGATTTTGTTTGTTGCTTATTTATTTTTGCGTTTGACTTTGAGCGAAGATGCTGTCGATTCTTGCAGGTAGCGACAATGCATCCGATTGCACTTCTTACTACGCTGAATACGATCCATTCGATTACCTGTACAGCGGGGGAACTCAGTACTCGGATCCGGTGTATGAAGCAGTCAACAAATTGGACCGGACCCCAGTGAGTCCAAATGGTGAGTGGAAGACTTTGAACGCTTGGAATGCCGTACAAATTCTTTTTTTTTCAGTTTCCTCAATCGGCTGGCGATCGGAGTACACAACGGGAAAGGATGCGCCGTCTACTTCGTCGGGAGTAAGGTCACCCCCGCCACCGCTGCCGCCACGAAACAACAGAGCCTCTGAGTCTGGCGATCGAAATATGGACAGCGTAGTGCTGGATCGAAGAAAAAATTTCACGCGCCTGTACGAGATGGTGACAGACTCCAAGGCGCACGACCCAGAACTGTTGGAATTCTACTACATGGTCAAGGAGCTCCGCTCTAAGTATCGCTTTGATGATCCTGAGACGAACGTCGGGCATATAGTCGCCTCGGAGTTCAATTACTACTACCCCCTGGAACAGAGCATCAAAATCCTCGTCCACCCAGCTCTGGATGGACTGTACAGGGACAGCGATGCGACTCAGAAGGGTTTAATCGAGGGATATGGCTCGCCAATAGTCTTCACCTGCGACAGTAAGTTAAAATGAAAGCCAATCGTGTGTACATCAGAGACCTGACCTCTAATTTTTAGTTAATTCCCCCGTGGAATTGGTCATCGGACATGCTTTCTGCGCGTTGGAAGGGCAAATAAGAGGGACGCCGGATGATTATGCCGCCAAACCGATCGGAGTGTCAGAGTGGCTCTCGCCGACGTCGAAGCTGAGCCAATTGGAGTGTGTACATGACAGTTTGAAGTTGGAGAAGGACGTCCAATTGGGGCTTTGCATGAAATCGGAGGCGAACATGAAGGTCATCGGTCGGACGCAGAGAGACGACGCAAGGGACGATGAGTTGCGCCCTGAGGAAATTCTTCCCAACGAGACGGCAACAACGATCACCTATGACAGCATGATGATACTGATTGGTAGGTTCTCCTCCCATCTCAAGCATTTCCCCATGAACATAACCACACAATTTTGCTTCTCCTAGAAACCCTTGAAACTGAGATAGATAAGCTCGAGAGCTCTGCAGGGGACTCCAGTTCTCGTTCGATTTTGTCCTGTTCCGGAGTGGTGCAGGGAGTTAAGGCAATTTGCGCCCTCCTTGGCTCCATTGACACGATGGAAATAGCCAGCTGCATAAACGATCTGAAGAAGATATGTGACGATGGTCAGGTGACGTACACCTCGTACGGAGTGAACCCAGAAGTCGGCTACGACCACGGAGATTACGCTGAGGTAATCCTGCGTCCCAAGTCGACTCTGGAACAGATCAAAACCAAGTGCAATCAAATACGTGACGCCGTTCAGGAGCTGATTGAAGTCTACTCAAATGCCTTTCGTGTTGATTTTTGTGTCAAAACAGTTGACTACACAACAAGTAAGTCGTGATTGACTAATTCACACTCTCTGTCTAGACGAAGTCTTTTCACTTTCAGCTCCGATTCCCATTTCGTGTGTCTTGAAGCCGGTGATTGTGAGCATCAGTTGTTTGCATCGTCCACCGCCGAATTGGAAGTACGACGACTACTCCCTGGGAGTGCACATCAACTACGGGACAAGATTCATATCTGAACCACTGGTCATCAAATGTTCCAACGACACCAGCGGAGGGCTGTTTGCCAGACTCAAGTTCGAATCGTGGATAACGTTTGATAAGAGTCCAATTTGCACTCTCCCCCGAGAGTCTCGGTTGATATTTGTGCTCTACGGCACACAGGCGGCGGAGAATGATCAGTCAAACGACCAGAATGGAGAGAAGAAACAGATCACCACGGAGCTGGGTTGGTGTGCCCTTCAACTGTTCGATTACAAGCGAGAAATGGCGTTTGGCTCTTATCTGCTCTCAATGTGGCCTCCGACCACTGACAAGTTTCTGGGACCAGCACCGGCTCGAGGTTGCCATCCTCAGTCAGACTTCTGTCCAGTGTTGAGCATCGAAATCCCACCTTATGGAGGACGAATTGTGTTCCCAGAGCCATTGGAGAACCCTCCTCAGGCGCCGAGGTATGACTTCAACTCGTTGGACTTAAATCTGCAGCAGGAGCTCTTGGACACCGCCGAACAGGGATATGCTGGTGCGTTGGAGCAACGTGAGGTCTTCTGGGAGAAGCGACACTACCTACAGAAGTTCCCCTATGCCCTACCAAAAGTCCTGCATGCCGCTCACAGTTGGGACTATGCCAGTTTGATCGACCTGCACTCCCTGCTTCGTTCGTGGTCACAGCTGACTCCACTTCAGGCACTGGAATTGCTTCTGCCGCGCTACCCAGACGCTCAAGTTCGTGCAAAAGCAGTCGAATGGATCTCTAGGCTGCCCAACGACCAACTTGTGGACTCCTTGCCTCAGTTGCTGCAAGCGCTGAAACATGACACGTACGAGGCTTCGGCTATGGCTCGGTTTCTTCTCTGCAAATGCCTTGAATCTCCTCGCATTGCTCATCATATGTATTGGCTGCTGGTGCACAGCCTGCCTGGTGATGCTCCGCAAAACACAATCGACGCTTCGAGCACGGAGTACGATGAATCTCTAATCACCCAGGCCCGCTACCATCGCCGCAACAAGATGATGCTGAGGGCATTGCTGGCTGTTTGTGGGGAGAAGCTGTTGGCAAGATTTTTAAGCCAGAACATGATGTGCAAGGTGGGAACTGTCATTTGGAATCCATCACAGTGTTGGTGAGGTTTGTTTACTTTTTGCAGAATCTCGCCGAAATCGCACAATCGGTCAAGGTGTCGAAGGAATCGCTGAGACAAAAGACCCTCTGTCAGGGAATGGATAGTGTACATCAAGCGCTGGTTGACAAGCCTACATCTCTCCCGTTGGGTCCTGGATTGGAGGTGACTGGGGTTAACGTCAGAGCCTGCAGTTATTTCAATTCGAATACACTGCCGCTGAAGATCTCCTACGTTGGACCAGATCGGGAGATTGTTCCAGCCATCTTCAAGGTACTCGTCGTCTGACACGTGTTCCGACGGTCAAACATAAATCCCATTTGTTCTTTTTCAGTCTGGGGATGATTTACAGCAGGACATGCTGACAATCCAACTCGTTCGTGTGATGAACAAACTCTGGCTGGCGGATGGCTTGGATCTGAAAATGGTCACATTTAACTGCGTCCCAACTGGATACAAGAAAGGCATGATCGAAATGGTGTCAGATGCGGAAACTCTCCGAAAGATTCAAGTGGAATACGGGTTAACTGGATCGTTCAAGGATCGTCCCATCGCAGAGTGGCTAGCCAAACAGAACCCCAGTCAACTGGAGTACGCCAGAGCTGTGAAGAACTTTACAGGTATCCACTTCGATCATTAAGTCAATCATTGAGTTGTCTGAAATGTGTTGCTTTCTCTTACACAGTTTCCTGCGCTGGCTACAGTGTTGCCACGTACGTTCTGGGCATCTGCGACCGTCACAACGACAACATAATGCTGAAGACATCAGGTCATCTGTTTCACATCGACTTCGGGAAGTTCCTAGGCGATGCCCAGATGTTTGGGAACTTCAAACGAGATCGCACACCCTTCGTTCTCACTTCGGACATGGCATACGTGATAAATGGCGGGGATAAACCCTCCACAGACTTCCACTACTTCGTGGATCTTTGCTGCCGTGCGTTTAACATTATCCGCAAACATGGTGATCTCATTCTTCATATGCTCGCTCTCATGGCCACCGCTGGCATACCCGGTGTAACAGCGGACGCAGTCTCCTATGTGAGGAGAGCCCTCCTGCCGTCACAATCGAACCCAGAGGCGGCGGCATCGTTTGCGAAAATGATTCAATTTTCGCTGAAAAGTTGGTTCACTCAGTTCAACTTTTTCCTGCACAATTTATCTCAACTCAGATTCTCAAATGACGAAGGAAGTGGCGAGCTACTCTCGTTTGTCCCGAGGAAGTATACGTAAGTGACATAAACCCGAGCAAATGTTTGCCTGCTCATGGAACATGTCTGCTTTTGGTTTCAGAATGCAGCAAGACGGTCGTCTGAAGTCAGTGATGGTGGTGCGCTGCCAAAAGCACTACGACATGGAGAAGTATTACACGTACATCTTGCGCGTGACCCGACACAGTCAAACGGATCACACGCATTTGTTCAGATCGTACAAGGAGTTCACGGAGTTTCACCAGAAGTTGTGTTTGCATTTTCCCCTGGCCAAATTACACAGGTACGTACATGAGTCACCCCATTAACCAAGTGAATCACTCACTCACTCGACACCGCAATCGATCAAACACAATGAATTCCAACAGTCACTTTAGAATGAAAACACGTATTTATTGCGGATATAAATTGTGCACACGAATTTGATATACATTCAGTGCTACTAGGCCTCGAAGTCGTCTCTGTCATTGTCCAGCAGGAGATCGTTCTTGGCGTTGTTTCTCTTCATGTCACGCATTGTTCGTGGCTTAGGTTGTTGCTTTTGTTGCTGCTGACCAGCTAATGGGTTTCGATACTCCGGGACTGGATCAGGGACGGCATTTTCAGCGTTCTCCCGTCGTCTGTTTTGCATAGCTTCGTGTTGCTCACTTATTTCTTGCGCCAGATTCCGATGCCTTTGTATTGCTGACCAACTGTCCGATGAGTTTTGTTCATCGTCTGTTGACAGCTGTGTACTGAGAAGGACAGGTGGTGGTGCTGGTTTGTGTGGCTCTTCATCGTCATCATCATCGTCGTCGTCATCGTCATCGTCCTCCAGTTGAAATGCAACTTTTCTTTCAGAACAATGCTGAAAGAGCTCTTCCGTATTCTCGCTCTCATCGTTCGGCGGAGGAAAGAAGCCAGTCAGGCGACGTTGTCCCATCTGGCTGTCCTCAATTTTGTCTTCATCGCCTTTGAGTGGCTCCATGGTTATCTTGGCCGCTTTGTTGGTGTTCTTTTTGAACGTTTCCCTCGGTCTGTCAGCTGTCGTTGTTCTTGGTTGAATTTCTGGTGGTTCTCTATCCAATTGTTTGAGTTCCTCAAGCATTTCTTCTGTTGGTCTAACATATCCCGTCGGCCTTCGTTCGTTGTAGTTGATGGCACTCTGATCTTCCCAGGTTTTCAGCTCCTCGTAGGTCTCATCAACATCCCCGTTGGTTATGATTGACGTCGACGCGTTAAAGGTAACCTTTCCATCGTCCTTTGGCGCCATTCTCATCCGAGAATTGCTGAAAGACGCGGACGATCCATTCAGTGACAAGGAACCTATTGATGAAGACGATGGCAATGGCGGTGGAGGAGGCGGGATCACCACTGGTTCTTCCACGACTGTAATTGGAGCTTCGTTACGCTTCGGTGGACCGAATGAGGGAGGTCCTCTTGACGCCTTTCGAATTCTAATAGCTGCAATGAAGATACTGATCGGTTTGACTACATCGATAAATTTATCACCTTACGTGGCAACGTCTTGGGTCTTTCAATTACGACATCTTCATCTAATTTCTTCCTGAACACCCCCTGCACCATCACTGGCTCGCAGAACTGCAAAATCAAACACAAAACATGAAAGAGAACAGCAAAACAAATCGTTTTAAGAATAACTCTTGACGGCGGTCACAAAATCTCTTGCTTGTACTTCGTTATCTCCGCCATGAACAATTGTTTTTAATTAAATATATTATCGTGGTTGTCGTTAAACGTTATCGGAGAGGGAATACATAAATTGATTAGGCCAAACCTGCGAGCCATGAATTGAATTTGTTATGATTTTCCCTTCTCCGGCAAAGTCATTCGAAATTATGTTCGATTTCACTCACTTGTTCCTGCGAGCTGCGCGATGCTCTTTTCAAAACCACTTGTCCATTATCGCCCGATCCACTGGTGCCAGTTGGGATTGGTTCGAAATTCAGACGCTGCTTGAACCAGCGGAATTTTATGCCCAAAACAACGACAATTAGGCAAAGCACAAATCCAAGGGAAGTCAGAGACACGAGATAACTTTGTCCTACGAATCGAAAGAGTTTTTGATTAACGCTCAGCGCGGATAAGTGCACACGGTTTACCTGCATCGAAGTGCGATGGAACAGTCCCGAGTTTGACCATTTTACTAGGAAAAGAATACGTTTTTCTATGCTTACTGTATGAGGCGGAAGGTGAAGCACATTCCACGACTAGATATGAGTTAAGACCACCTTCAAAACTTCTTCATTTCAATCGACGCGACGTCTTCGCCGTTGCTGTCGTCTCTGTGATTGCGGGCGCGCATTTGTGTGCGGGTTTTTTTCTCGTGTCTCCGATAACGATATTGAAAGCTTATCATAAATATCAATTAAAAATAGATATGAAACAGAGAGCTTTTGGGTTTTCTATCGAAGTGGTGGGATTGGGAATGTTTGTTCATATGGTCGCTCGTCTGTGAATTTTCGGTTAGTTCAGTGGTTGCTTGAGTGATCACTTGATTTGGTGACGGCAATGGAGGAGGAAATTAAAGGGAAAATCAAGATTTATCATTCCTTAGGCTATCTAAGCAGCCGAAATGGTAAACAGAACGCATAATCATTGAGCAGATAAAAAATATACGCGCGAGAGCTTGAGTGATAATCGTTATCTGCCTACATTCGGTTTTTTCGTGTTGTTGTGTTGCGTGCATGTGCACGTCTACATGGACAGATTTGTTTAGCTTAAATTTTGCACCTGATCTTTAGTGCTTCACACCGTAGTCAAATATTGAATCAAGGCAAAGTGTTCTGGCAAACAATTATATCGCCTCCAAGGCCGTGGCTTAATCTGACGCTTGTGTTGGTGGTGTTTATTTGTTCAGAAGTGTCTGCAACGAAGCGTTAGCTAACGAGTTATCTTTCATTTATCCACAGTTTACCAAGCGGAATACACGTTGGCCGGTCCAATGTGAAGTCGGTTGCAGAGAGACGTTTGCCAGAGATCCAAAGATTCCTGATATCGTTGTTCAAGTCGGCTGATGAGATTGCTCACTCGGATTTGGTGTATACATTCTTCCATCCGCTGCTTCGGGATCAGCAAGAGGCGAACATTGAGGTCTCGAAAGTTAAAGGTAATCCAAAAATTACACATAACCCCAATATGATTTGACTCTCCCCATTGATTTAGAAATAAAACCAATTCAGCGAAACTCAAACAATGACGGAGCGATAAAGATCTCATTGCAGTATCGTCGCGGAGCTCTCACCGTTATGGTACGTAGCAAGAAGCCCCACAAACAAAGCACCACACTAATCTCCTTTAACTAATCCTCCTTCAGATTCACCATGCAAAGGGTTTGCCGACACTCCAGGGTGGACAAGAACCAAACACATACGTCAAGTGTTATTTGAAACCTGATCAAACAAAAATAACCAAGAGAAAAACTAAAGTCATTCGCAAAACATGTGTGCCCAGTTTTATGGAAACGGTAAGACTCCCAAATCACCTCCGACACCCCCACTAACTGCTCTCTATTTTCACAGTTGGAATATCGCATGCCTCTTGAGCACATACAAAACCGTTTGCTGCATGTCACAGTCTGGTCTCACGACACGTTACAGGAAAACGAACTGCTGGGTGGCGTTCAAATCGATCTGAGCAAATACGATCTGCGTCAAGAGCTGATAGACTGGTTTGCGTTAGGCTACGTTCCCAAGTCGTGAGCAATTCTAAGCAATACCCACATAATTCGCACTGCAACAACACATTCCGACATTCAGCACATACGCAGCCTTGCGTCCCGAAAACAGCACAAAACAACCGGAAGGAACACCGGGGCTAAGCTGCGAATTTATTTTTACCTTGTTTTGTTTTCATATAGAATTATTTATTTAACGAATTATTGAGAGCCACTGGCTTATTTATACACGAGGAAAAATATTGTAAATAGAAGGGAAAGAAATAAACAAAAGCAAGCAAAAATTATGTACAAAATCTGAGTAATTCAAAACAAAACGAAATTGTATACATATTCTGCAATACACACAACACCCACGCCCACTGATCTTTCATCGTCAACGATTCAACGCGAGATAACACACGCAATATATGCATTCTTGTGCTTTCATCAATTAAAACTATATTTATACTTTGTTTAACCGTGAGAGACACAAGGCAAAACACTAGCATTGTTTATATTTTAATAAATAAAAGTTAAACAAAAAAAACTTAAATGGAGTAGAGCGTTTTTCTTGAATCTTAGACCTCCACCTTCAACTTTCACGAGCCACAGTTTCCAAACCAGGCGTCGCCCATGAATAAAACCGCCATTTCTGGTGTGCTGTTGACCTGATCTTTCGATCCATGTGCATTTTATGGGAATCCGACGACCTTCGATTTTTCCCTCAAAAAAATCCAAGGCTAACCACTGTAATTTCGATGAGATTCTGAAGCGCTGACCCCTCAACTTTCACGAGCCACAGTTTCCAAACCAGGCGTCGCCCATGAATAAAACCGCCATTTCTGGTGTGCTGTTGACCTGATCTTTCGATCCATGTGCATTTTATGGGAATCCGACGACCCTCGATTTTTTCCTCGAAAAAAATCCAAGGCTAACCACTGTAATTTCGATGAGATTCTGAAGCGCTGACCCCTCAACTTTGACAAGCCACAGTTTCCAAACCAGACGTCGCCCGCACATAAAACCGGAATTTCTGGTGTGCTGTTGACCTGAACTTTCGATCCATGTGCATTTTATGGGAATCCGACCACCTTCGATTTTTTCCCTCGAAAAAATCCAAGGCTAACCACTGTAATTTCGATGAGATTCTGAAGCGCTGACCCCCCAACTTTAACAAGCCACAGTTTCCAAACCAGACGTCGCCCAGACATAAAACCGCCATTTCTGGTGTGCTGTTGACCTGAACTTTCGATCCATGTGCATTTTATGGGAATCCGACGACCTTCGATTTTTTCCCTCAAAAAAATCCAAGGCTAACCACTGTAATTTCGATGAGATTCTGAAGCGCTGACCCCCCAACTTTAACAAGCCACAGTTTCCAAACCAGACGTCGCCCGCGCATAAAACCGCCATTTCTGGTGTGCTGTTGACCTGAACTTTCGATCCATGTGCATTTTATGGGAATCCGACGACCTTCGATTTTTTCTTCGAAAAAAATCCAAGGCTAACCACTGTAATTTCGATGAGATTCTGAAGCGCTGACCCCCCAACTTTGACAAGCCACAGTTTCCAAACCAGGCGTCGCCCAGACATAAAACCGCCATTTCTGGTGTGCTGTTGACCTGAACTTTCGATCCATGTGCATTTTATGGGAATCCGACGACCTTCGATTTTTTCTTCGAAAAAAATCCAAGGCTAACCACTGTAATTTCGATGAGATTCTGAAGCGCTGACCCCCCAACTTTGACAAGCCACAGTTTCCAAACCAGACGTCGCCCGCGCATAAAACCGCCATTTCTGGTGTGCTGTTGACCTGAACTTTCGATCCATGTGCATTTTATGGGAATCCGACGACCTTCGATTTTTTCCCTCGAAAAAATCCAAGGCTAACCACTGTAATTTCGATGAGATTCTGAAGCGCTGACCCCCCAACTTTAACAAGCCACAGTTTCCAAACCAGACGTCGCCCGCGCATAAAACCGCCATTTCTGGTGTGCTGTTGACCTGAACTTTCGATCCATGTGCATTTTATGGGAATCCGACGACCTTCGATTTTTTCCCTCGAAAAAATCCAAGGCTAACCACTGTAATTTCGATGAGATTCTGAAGCGCTGACCCCCCAACTTTGACAAGCCACAGTTTCCAAACCAGACGTCGCCCAGACATAAAACCGCCATTTCTGGTGTGCTGTTGACCTGAACTTTCGATCCATGTGCATTTTATGGGAATCCGACGACCTTCGATTTTTTCCCTCGAAAAAATCCAAGGCTAACCACTGTAATTTCGATGAGATTCTGAAGCGCTGACCCCCCAACTTTGACAAGCCACAGTTTCCAAACCAGGCGTCGCCCGCGCATAAAACCGCCATTTCTGGTGTGCTGTTGACCTGAACTTTCGATCCATGTGCATTTTATGGGAATCCGACGACCTTCGATTTTTTCCCTCGAAAAAATCCAAGGCTAACCACTGTAATTTCGATGAGATTCTGAAGCGCTGACCCCCCAACTTTGACAAGCCACAGTTTCCAAACCAGGCGTCGCCCAGACATAAAACCGCCATTTCTGGTGTGCTGTTGACCTGAACTTTCGATCCATGTGCATTTTATGGGAATCCGACGACCTTCGATTTTTTCTTCGAAAAAAATCCAAGGCTAACCACTGTAATTTCGATGAGATTCTGAAGCGCTGACCCCCCAACTTTGACAAGCCACAGTTTCCAAACCAGACGTCGCCCAGACATAAAACCGCCATTTCTGGTGTGCTGTTGACCTGAACTTTCGATCCATGTGCATTTTATGGGAATCCGACGACCTTCGATTTTTTCCCTCGAAAAAATCCAAGGCTAACCACTGTAATTTCGATGAGATTCTGAAGCGCTGACCCCCCAACTTTGACAAGCCACAGTTTCCAAACCAGGCGTCGCCCAGACATAAAACCGCCATTTCTGGTGTGCTGTTGACCTGAACTTTCGATCCATGTGCATTTTATGGGAATCCGACGACCTTCGATTTTTTCCCTCGAAAAAATCCAAGGCTAACCACTGTAATTTCGATGAGATTCTGAAGCGCTGACCCCCCAACTTTGACAAGCCACAGTTTCCAAACCAGGCGTCGCCCAGACATAAAACCGCCATTTCTGGTGTGCTGTTGACCTGAACTTTCGATCCATGTGCATTTTATGGGAATCCGACGACCTTCGATTTTTTCTTCGAAAAAAATCCAAGGCTAACCACTGTAATTTCGATGAGATTCTGAAGCGCTGACCCCCCAACTTTGACAAGCCACAGTTTCCAAACCAGACGTCGCCCAGACATAAAACCGCCATTTCTGGTGTGCTGTTGACCTGAACTTTCGATCCATGTGCATTTTATGGGAATCCGACGACCTTCGACTTTTTCCCTCGAAAAAATCCAAGGCTAACCACTGTAATTTCGATGAGATTCTGAAGCGCTGACCCCCCAACTTTGACAAGCCACAGTTTCCAAACCAGGCGTCGCCCAGACATAAAACCGCCATTTTTGGTGTGCTGTTGACCTGAACTTTCGATCCATGTGCATTTTATGGGAATCCGACGACCTTCGATTTTTTCCTCGAAAAAAATCCAAGGCTAACCACTGTAATTTCGATGAGATTCTGAAGCGCTGACCCCCCAACTTTGACAAGCCACAGTTTCCAAACCAGGCGTCGCCCGCGCATAAAACCGCCATTTCTGGTGTGCTGTTGACCTGAACTTTCGATCCATGTGCATTTTATGGGAATCCGACGACCTTCGATTTTTTCCCTCGAAAAAATCCAAGGCTAACCACTGTAATTTCGATGAGATTCTGAAGCGCTGACCCCCCAACTTTGACAAGCCACAGTTTCCAAACCAGGCGTCGCCCAGACATAAAACCGCCATTTCTGGTGTGCTGTTGACCTGAACTTTCGATCCATGTGCATTTTATGGGAATCCGACGACCTTCGATTTTTTCTTCGAAAAAAATCCAAGGCTAACCACTGTAATTTCGATGAGATTCTGAAGCGCTGACCCCCCAACTTTGACAAGCCACAGTTTCCAAACCAGACGTCGCCCAGACATAAAACCGCCATTTCTGGTGTGCTGTTGACCTGAACTTTCGATCCATGTGCATTTTATGGGAATCCGACGACCTTCGACTTTTTCCCTCGAAAAAATCCAAGGCTAACCACTGTAATTTCGATGAGATTCTGAAGCGCTGACCCCCCAACTTTGACATGCCACAGTTTCCAAACCAGGCGTCGCCCGCGCATAAAACCGCCATTTCTGGTGTGCTGTTGACCTGAACTTTCGATCCATGTGCATTTTATGGGAATCCGACGACCTTCGATTTTTTCCCTCGAAAAAATCCAAGGCTAACCACTGTAATTTCGATGAGATTCTGAAGCGCTGACCCCCCAACTTTGACAAGCCACAGTTTCCAAACCAGGCGTCGCCCAGACATAAAACCGCCATTTCTGGTGTGCTGTTGACCTGAAATTTCGATCCATGTGCATTTTATGGGAATCCGACGACCTTCGATTTTTTCCCTCGAAAAAATCCAAGGCTAACCACTGTAATTTCGATGAGATTCTGAAGCGCTGACCCCCCAACTTTGACAAGCCACAGTTTCCAAACCAGGCGTCGCCCAGACATAAAACCGCCATTTCTGGTGTGCTGTTGACCTGAACTTTCGATCCATGTGCATTTTATGGGAATCCGACGACCTTCGATTTTTTCCCTCGAAAAAATCCAAGGCTAACCACTGTAATTTCGATGAGATTCTGAAGCGCTGACCCCCCAACTTTGACAAGCCACAGTTTCCAAACCAGACGTCGCCCAGACATAAAACCGCCATTTCTGGTGTGCTGTTGACCTGAACTTTCGATCCATGTGCATTTTATGGGAATCCGTGGACCTTCGATTTTTTCCCTCGAAAAAATCCAAGGCTAACCACTGTAATTTCGATGAGATTCTGAAGCGCTGACCCCCCAACTTTGACAAGCCACAGTTTCCAAACCAGGCGTCGCCCAGACATAAAACCGCCATTTCTGGTGTGCTGTTGACCTGAACTTTCGATCCATGTGCATTTTATGGGAATCCGACGACCTTCGATTTTTTCTTCGAAAAAAATCCAAGGCTAACCACTGTAATTTCGATGAGATTCTGAAGCGCTGACCCCCCAACTTTGACAAGCCACAGTTTCCAAACCAGACGTCGCCCAGACATAAAACCGCCATTTCTGGTGTGCTGTTGACCTGAACTTTCGATCCATGTGCATTTTATGGGAATCCGACGACCTTCGATTTTTTCCCTCGAAAAAATCCAAGGCTAACCACTGTAATTTCGATGAGATTCTGAAGCGCTGACCCCCCAACTTTGACAAGCCACAGTTTCCAAACCAGGCGTCGCCCAGACATAAAACCGCCATTTCTGGTGTGCTGTTGACCTGAACTTTCGATCCATGTGCATTTTATGGGAATCCGACGACCTTCGATTTTTTCTTCGAAAAAAATCCAAGGCTAACCACTGTAATTTCGATGAGATTCTGAAGCGCTGACCCCCCAACTTTGACAAGCCACAGTTTCCAAACCAGACGTCGCCCAGACATAAAACCGCCATTTCTGGTGTGCTGTTGACCTGAACTTTCGATCCATGTGCATTTTATGGGAATCCGACGACCTTCGACTTTTTCCCTCGAAAAAATCCAAGGCTAACCACTGTAATTTCGATGAGATTCTGAAGCGCTGACCCCCCAACTTTGACAAGCCACAGTTTCCAAACCAGGCGTCGCCCAGACATAAAACCGCCATTTCTGGTGTGCTGTTGACCTGAAATTTCGATCCATGTGCATTTTATGGGAATCCGACGACCTTCGATTTTTTCCCTCGAAAAAATCCAAGGCTAACCACTGTAATTTCGATGAGATTCTGAAGCGCTGACCCCCCAACTTTGACAAGCCACAGTTTCCAAACCAGACGTCGCCCAGACATAAAACCGCCATTTCTGGTGTGCTGTTGACCTGAACTTTCGATCCATGTGCATTTTATGGGAATCCGACGACCTTCGATTTTTTCCCTCGAAAAAATCCAAGGCTAACCACTGTAATTTCGATGAGATTCTGAAGCGCTGACCCCCCAACTTTGACAAGCCACAGTTTCCAAACCAGACGTCGCCCAGACATAAAACCGCCATTTCTGGTGTGCTGTTGACCTGAACTTTCGATCCATGTGCATTTTATGGGAATCCGTGGACCTTCGATTTTTTCCCTCGAAAAAATCCAAGGCTAACCACTGTAATTTCGATGAGATTCTGAAGCGCTGACCCCCCAACTTTGACAAGCCACAGTTTCCAAACCAGGCGTCGCCCAGACATAAAACCGCCATTTCTGGTGTGCTGTTGACCTGAACTTTCGATCCATGTGCATTTTATGGGAATCCGACGACCTTCGATTTTTTCCTCGAAAAAAATCCAAGGCTAACCACTGTAATTTCGATGAGATTCTGAAGCGCTGACCCCCCAACTTTGACAAGCCACAGTTTCCAAACCAGACGTCGCCCAGACATAAAACCGCCATTTCTGGTGTGCTGTTGACCTGAACTTTCGATCCATGTGCATTTTATGGGAATCCGACGACCTTCGACTTTTTCCCTCGAAAAAATCCAAGGCTAACCACTGTAATTTCGATGAGATTCTGAAGCGCTGACCCCCCAACTTTGACAAGCCACAGTTTCCAAACCAGGCGTCGCCCAGACATAAAACCGCCATTTCTGGTGTGCTGTTGACCTGAACTTTCGATCCATGTGCATTTTATGGGAATCCGACGACCTTCGACTTTTTCCCTCGAAAAAATCCAAGGCTAACCACTGTAATTTCGATGAGATTCTGAAGCGCTGACCCCCCAACTTTGACAAGCCACAGTTTCCAAACCAGGCGTCGCCCAGACATAAAACCGCCATTTCTGGTGTGCTGTTGACCTGAACTTTCGATCCATGTGCATTTTATGGGAATCCGACGACCTTCGATTTTTTCTTCGAAAAAAATCCAAGGCTAACCACTGTAATTTCGATGAGATTCTGAAGCGCTGACCCCCCAACTTTGACAAGCCACAGTTTCCAAACCAGACGTCGCCCAGACATAAAACCGCCATTTCTGGTGTGCTGTTGACCTGAACTTTCGATCCATGTGCATTTTATGGGAATCCGACGACCTTCGACTTTTTCCCTCGAAAAAATCCAAGGCTAACCACTGTAATTTCGATGAGATTCTGAAGCGCTGACCCCCCAACTTTGACAAGCCACAGTTTCCAAACCAGGCGTCGCCCAGACATAAAACCGCCATTTCTGGTGTGCTGTTGACCTGAACTTTCGATCCATGTGCATTTTATGGGAATCCGACGACCTTCGACTTTTTCCCTCGAAAAAATCCAAGGCTAACCACTGTAATTTCGATGAGATTCTGAAGCGCTGACCCCCCAACTTTGACAAGCCACAGTTTCCAAACCAGGCGTCGCCCGCGCATAAAACCGCCATTTCTGGTGTGCTGTTGACCTGAACTTTCGATCCATGTGCATTTTATGGGAATCCGACGACCTTCGATTTTTTCCCTCGAAAAAATCCAAGGCTAACCACTGTAATTTCGATGAGATTCTGAAGCGCTGACCCCCCAACTTTGACAAGCCACAGTTTCCAAACCAGGCGTCGCCCAGACATAAAACCGCCATTTCTGGTGTGCTGTTGACCTGAACTTTCGATCCATGTGCATTTTATGGGAATCCGACGACCTTCGATTTTTTCTTCGAAAAAAATCCAAGGCTAACCACTGTAATTTCGATGAGATTCTGAAGCGCTGACCCCCCAACTTTGACAAGCCACAGTTTCCAAACCAGACGTCGCCCAGACATAAAACCGCCATTTCTGGTGTGCTGTTGACCTGAACTTTCGATCCATGTGCATTTTATGGGAATCCGTGGACCTTCGATTTTTTCCCTCGAAAAAATCCAAGGCTAACCACTGTAATTTCGATGAGATTCTGAAGCGCTGACCCCCCAACTTTGACAAGCCACAGTTTCCAAACCAGACGTCGCCCAGACATAAAACCGCCATTTCTGGTGTGCTGTTGACCTGAACTTTCGATCCATGTGCATTTTATGGGAATCCGACGACCTTCGATTTTTTCCCTCGAAAAAATCCAAGGCTAACCACTGTAATTTCGATGAGATTCTGAAGCGCTGACCCCCCAACTTTGACAAGCCACAGTTTCCAAACCAGGCGTCGCCCGCGCATAAAACCGCCATTTCTGGTGTGCTGTTGACCTGAACTTTCGATCCATGTGCATTTTATGGGAATCCGACGACCTTCGATTTTTTCCCTCGAAAAAATCCAAGGCTAACCACTGTAATTTCGATGAGATTCTGAAGCGCTGACCCCCCAACTTTGACAAGCCACAGTTTCCAAACCAGGCGTCGCCCAGACATAAAACCGCCATTTCTGGTGTGCTGTTGACCTGAACTTTCGATCCATGTGCATTTTATGGGAATCCGACGACCTTCGATTTTTTCTTCGAAAAAAATCCAAGGCTAACCACTGTAATTTCGATGAGATTCTGAAGCGCTGACCCCCCAACTTTGACAAGCCACAGTTTCCAAACCAGGCGTCGCCCAGACATAAAACCGCCATTTCTGGTGTGCTGTTGACCTGAACTTTCGATCCATGTGCATTTTATGGGAATCCGACGACCTTCGATTTTTTCTTCGAAAAAAATCCAAGGCTAACCCCAACTTTGACAAGCCACAGTTTCCAAACCAGACGTCGCCCAGACATAAAACCGCCATTTCTGGTGTGCTGTTGACCTGAACTTTCGATCCATGTGCATTTTATGGGAATCCGACGACCTTCGATTTTTTCCCTCGAAAAAATCCAAGGCTAACCACTGTAATTTCGATGAGATTCTGAAGCGCTGACCCCCCAACTTTGACAAGCCACAGTTTCCAAACCAGACGTCGCCCAGACATAAAACCGCCATTTCTGGTGTGCTGTTGACCTGAACTTTCGATCCATGTGCATTTTATGGGAATCCGTGGACCTTCGATTTTTTCCCTCGAAAAAATCCAAGGCTAACCACTGTAATTTCGATGAGATTCTGAAGCGCTGACCCCCCAACTTTGACAAGCCACAGTTTCCAAACCAGACGTCGCCCAGACATAAAACCGCCATTTCTGGTGTGCTGTTGACCTGAACTTTCGATCCATGTGCATTTTATGGGAATCCGACGACCTTCGATTTTTTCCCTCGAAAAAATCCAAGGCTAACCACTGTAATTTCGATGAGATTCTGAAGCGCTGACCCCCCAACTTTGACAAGCCACAGTTTCCAAACCAGACGTCGCCCGCGCATAAAACCGCCATTTCTGGTGTGCTGTTGACCTGAACTTTCGATCCATGTGCATTTTATGGGAATCCGACGACCTTCGATTTTTTCCCTCGAAAAAATCCAAGGCTAACCACTGTAATTTCGATGAGATTCTGAAGCGCTGACCCCCCAACTTTGACAAGCCACAGTTTCCAAACCAGACGTCGCCCGCGCATAAAACCGCCATTTCTGGTGTGCTGTTGACCTGAACTTTCGATCCATGTGCATTTTATGGGAATCCGTGGACCTTCGATTTTTTCCCTCGAAAAAATCCAAGGCTAACCACTGTAATTTCGATGAGATTCTGAAGCGCTGACCCCCCAACTTTGACAAGCCACAGTTTCCAAACCAGACGTCGCCCGCGCATAAAACCGCCATTTCTGGTGTGCTGTTGACCTGAACTTTCGATCCATGTGCATTTTATGGGAATCCGACGACCTTCGATTTTTTCCCTCGAAAAAATCCAAGGCTAACCACTGTAATTTCGATGAGATTCTGAAGCGCTGACCCCCCAACTTTGACAAGCCACAGTTTCCAAACCAGACGTCGCCCGCGCATAAAACCGCCATTTCTGGTGTGCTGTTGACCTGAACTTTCGATCCATGTGCATTTTATGGGAATCCGTGGACCTTCGATTTTTTCCCTCGAAAAAATCCAAGGCTAACCACTGTAATTTCGATGAGATTCTGAAGCGCTGACCCCCCAACTTTGACAAGCCACAGTTTCCAAACCAGACGTCGCCCAGACATAAAACCGCCATTTCTGGTGTGCTGTTGACCTGAACTTTCGATCCATGTGCATTTTATGGGAATCCGTGGACCTTCGATTTTTTCCCTCGAAAAAATCCAAGGCTAACCACTGTAATTTCGATGAGATTCTGAAGCGCTGACCCCCCAACTTTGACAAGCCACAGTTTCCAAACCAGACGTCGCCCGCACATAAAACTGGAATTTCTGGTGTGCTGTTGACCTGAACTTTCGATCCATGTGCATTTTATGGGAATCCGACGACCTTCGATTTTTTCCCCCCAAAAAAATCGATTTTAAAGCCCTCCACCCTCAACTTTAACGTTCCTCTTCTCTTTCAAAACAACCATAAGTATCATTTCATTTTTTATTCAATTTTATTTTTCCTTTGTTTCTATACAAATACAAATATCTTATCCCATTACGTTTATCATGATTTCTCATGTGTATTTTTCTTTTTCATACCCACTGTACTGTCGCCTAAGATTTTCCATTATTCAGATTTTCTTCTTTCAGTTTAATGATTAATTTTACTTCATCATGTAGTCAATACTGCTAACAATATTGTTTTTGTAGAACAATTTTCAAAAACAAAGAAAAGAACAGAAAATCAAAAGGAAAACAAGACATAAAATGGAAAACACAATTTAAATTATTTTATAGTTAATGATTTTAATATCTAGGTGCTTATCGTTAAAACTTAATCCTACAAGACCTTAAATACATTTTACATAGGGTTTGTTAGATTTTATACAGCATTTTTTAGGTAATTATATATTTTTTCTTTTCTTTTCTTTTTTCAAATTCTTTCGTTAGTTATTCTGCTAAGTTGGTTTTTTTTATTTCGTTTAGATACATATATCAACACAAAAAAAGTTAAGCCACTGTTACACTGTGAAACTTTATGTAAACGAGTTTAGTTTTCTCTCTTTTACTTCAATCGATACAAGCATTATTCGTCTAGTTATGGGAATCAAATTAATGTGTTCATATTGCTTTACTGAGTGGGTGATGCTTCTTTTGGTTAGTTGTAGGCATTAACTTCTATTAGATTACGGTATTTTTTTTGTTTTATGTTTTTCTTTTGGAAATGTGTGTATTTGAGTTATCAAGTAAGCTTTATGGATGCCATAAACTTTCTCTTTACGATTTTTGTATTACAATTCTGATTGTTATATGAAAATGTTTGCTACTGTATTGTAATTCTTACCCTGTTACAGCCGCCGAAGATATACATTTTGAAGTGTGCTGTTGTTGTGTTGTGTGAGAATTGTTTTTAAGAAATCAAAAGACAAGTGGAATGTAACCTGGTTGCAAGCAAAATGGGGGGCAGTTTGTGGTTTTTGCTGGGACCTTATTTCTCCTCCAAATTGCCTAACTACTGCGATAAAGCTTTTACTGATGTTTCAAAGAACAACTATCTCTACTACATTCGACTGGAACAAGCTCTTCTAGTTTATCTATCCATCGCCTGCCTAAAGGGAGTAGCAAGGTTCTAGATTGTGCAAGCTAAATACACCGAATGCTTAGATGCCATAAGATGCGTTTTGAGAAAACAGATTTCCTTCAAGAGTAGGACACCATAAAATGTGTTTCGGGAAAGCACCGACTGCTTCGATGTCCGAAGATGCTTTTTGAGAAAACAGAATTGCTTCAAGATCCTTATGATTCCCTGATTATCATTGAACAGTTTCGTTTGAAATCTCAGTTCAGAAGCAAAGTTCTCCTCTTCTAAAAACTCGCCTTGCTTTCTGTTTGTTCTGGAAAAAACACACTTTCGATATTCGTCTTCGAAAAAAAACATACATTCGAATAAGCGTATTTTCAGAACGCAAATTGTTCTTTTTACATACAAAATTAGGACTGATTGGTATTGAGAAAGCGGAACAATGATTCTACGTTGTCGCAGATCAAAATGGCAGCAAAAAAAATACACAGTCAAAATCGCTTATAGATGTCGTTATAAGCGATTTTGATTTTGGTTATAACGACGTATCTGTTATAACGACAAAATTCTTAGATCCCGCCTGCGGTCCCTTATATATAATCCAATGGCGTTACAAATCGTTTACAACGACATATCGCTTACAACGACCAAATTCGTCAGTCACTTGAAGGTCGTTATAGCCGATTTTGACTGTATTTAGGTGTTTACGATTTCAACGCTTAAAATTCCTTGCCTTGAGCGCATTTACAGCTTGGCTCCGGCCCGGAGAATCTTTGATTCTGAAGCAGTGCGACAACGCAACAGTGGATGTCCACATTGATCGTCACCATCAATCACCATCAACAGAGGACGTCAAAATAGATGGCGACGAACAGAGGACGTCCACATTGAAGGCAATGCAACAGAGGACGTACTTATTCAAGGCAACGCAACAGTGGACCTCCACATTGAAGGTGACGCAACAGAAGACGTCAAAATAGAAGGCGACGCAACCGAGGACGTCCACATTGAAGACGAAGCAATATAGAACGTCCACATTAAAGGTGACGCAACAGAGGACGTCCACATTTAAGGTGACGCAACAGAGGACGTCCACGTCTAAATGTAGCGCTTCCAAATAGACCTCAAATAACTTGATTTTGACTGTAAAACTAGCCCTTTAGTGCGTTTGTTCTCCGACAGCTATTCAATGTTCGCGTCTTACAAGGAGTTTACATGAGCGGAATAAGGCAAAAATGTCGAAGGGAGAGTGTCTGATTTTCGAAACAGTTGGAAGGGGATGTATTTTCGGCGATCCAAACCATCTCTTTCCAACCTTTTCGAAAATCTTACGATTTCTCTCCGACATTTTTGCCTTCTTCCGCTACGAAGGCATTCAATCATTCCGATTCCGCGTATGATTTTCGTTGGAAGTGGAAGGGGATGTATTTTCAACATCTCTTTCGAACCTTTTTTTCTCCGACATTTCTACCTTCTCCCGCTCATGTAAACGCTCTTTAAGACGCGAACATTGAATGCAGAGGCAAAAGCTGTTGGAGAAGAAGCGCACTCAAAACAAACAAACCTAAACAGATTTTATGTCATCAATGTCATATTTAAATTCTAACGAGTCTTTTTTAGTTTTGTCACGTTTTAACTACATGTAATTTATGCGTCTTCAATTCTGAGCCTGTGGGACAATGCAACAGAGGACGTCCACGTCTAAAAAGTGGCGCACACAAGTCGAGGTGGACCTCGGGCAGCTTGGTGTGCGGAACTGGAGACAGCTGGCGGTAGGTCGTGCTGGCTGGAGTGGCATGTTGGGTGAGGCCCAGGGCCACCTTGGTCTGTAGCGCCCTAAGAAGAAGAAGAAGAATTTATGCGTCGTTGCAGAAAGTCATTATTAAATAAATTGAAGTCTATTTAATTTGAAAGGCCATGTTTTTTTTAGTAGGTTAGGTTAGTGGGCTCCTAGTGAATTCACCAACACACTTAGACCATGTTGGTCCATTGTGATACTAAGTAACTCTGCAACAAAAGCATCGTACAAGGGAGAGAATTAGATTTGTGATGTCATACAACTCATGGTACATGGTTTTCTTCTCTAACACTGAATGATTTTCTGGAAAATGTGTCTTCTAGGTAGACACAGCTTGCGTTCAAAAAGAAACCTCTTTCTTGGTCTTTAATTCAGATAGCTCACGATCAAAAAGAAACCATTTCTTGGTCTTTCATTCAGACGGCTCCGGATCAAAAAGAAAACCTTGTCTTTGTCTTTCAACAAAATTAAGTTCATTACAGATGCTAAAGGATTGAGCTTTACAAAACCAGATTTCATCTGTCACAGTTCGGAGCTGAATAAGATTCCCTTCATGTGAACAACACTGATTTGCAATTTAAGCACAGGTTTGCGTGAGGAGTTAAGCTAAACACCACTAAACAAAATATTTGATACAAAACTATTGATATCTTCGTTTTGTTGCTTACTGGACCTTCCTAGTTCACATCTCGTCTAATAAAACAGATTTAAGTTATTGTTGTTTTTTTTTGTGTGTATTTTTGTTTTATTTAGCAAGTTGTTGTTTTTCGTTTTCTTTCATTTTATGTGTATACATTATATTTTACTTGATTTTTCACTTAAAATTTAGTTGCTTTAATCTCTTATTACTTCTGAGTTTCATATTCGGTGTGAGATGCACTCGTTTTTATTCGTCAAAGACACAGACAAATCAGAAATTTGATTTCAATGTCCTTCAAATCAGTCATGTGTTTTCTTTCTGTTTCATATTCACTTATGAAATGGTTTTTATGGTTACAAAATTTACGCAATTCTGACCAATCTTTCTTCACCCATCCACTCACATTTTTTATTCATTTTTTTTGTTTGTTTTTTTTTAAATAAAATTACTAACACAATACCTATACACTACAAGAGTTTATTTTTAGTTTTTTTTTTCTCATTTTTCTCTTTTGTTTTTATTGTTCTCTTAGAAGCTAGGAAAATATATTTTACAAAATTTCTTTTTTTCATTATTCCCCTTATAACTGGCAACACTAGATATTCAATTATAATATTGTTAATAGAGTTTTAATTTTCTCATTCATTTTTACTCTTATAACTAATTCATTTTGTTTAACATAGTTGCTACATTTTTAATTATCGATTTTTTTTATTCTTTTTTTTCTTGCATTATTTAAATATTTTATTACAGTACATAATTATGTGATGGCTTGCTTTTGTTTTTTTTTTAGTTTCATTTATTTAATAACTAAATTTACACATGGCTTATTGTTTGCTCTGCTTTTTGTTGATATAATTTATGCATTTTTTTGTGATTCTTTTTCTCATTTTCTTTCATTATTTTTTTTTGCTTCATCCAGGAGTGAGTGTGAAAGTTATTAGTTCCTACTTTTGAAAACAAAAAACACAAAAAATCATATAAAAAAAACATTAAACTTATAAAAGAAAAGAAAAAACGGTTTATTTTGAAATATAATAACATCATCTCGTGCTCTTGTATAGAAATATATCACAATTTGTAAATTTTTCATTCAGTTTTTCTTTTGCAACTTTTTGTTTTTTTTCTTTTTTCTCATTTTAAATTTAATCATAAAAAAAGAAAACTTAAAAAAATGTAAACAGAACCTCAAAAATCATATATAAACAGACAAACAGACAGAAGATTACCTCGTATATTACAAAGAATAAGAGCGATAGATTTGAGAGAGGATAACTTAAAACTGATACTACTATACTTTTCCACTTTATACAAAACTATTGCCAACGCCACGCCCATCGGTCAGATGGCATCGCAAAGGCATCTAATTTAATTATATTTATTTATAATTCAGCGTAGTGTTTTATTTTTCCCTCGCCTTAGTAGTAATCGCCGTCTCACGACGTTCCTGCTGTTCTTCGCTGCTTCATTCGGTGGCCGCCGCTGTTAGTTTTTCTACGCTTTCGCTTGGCATCACGCTGAAACGCCACATTGCCTGGATCGTCAGCCAGTTGAGGATACTTGTGAATGCTATGAATGTCGATGCCGATCCACCCGTCCACGTCGCCGTGTGAGACAAGTTCTTCCTTCTCCTCTTCTGTCCAGTCGCCACGTCCCTGGAAGCCTGCAGCAACCAGCTGCTTCTCAAGTTCCCATGCCCTTTCGACAGCCCTCTTGTGGGCGTGCTTCAGAATACGATGTCTCTCCTGTTCAGGATCGACGCCATACTTGATCATCACCACAGCATCGGGACCGTGGAGTCGTAGTTCCTTCGCAGATGGACCGTGTTCGGTGCTATCGTGAGCGGATATGTTAAACATTCCACCAAGGCGCTGCAGTTCCTCTTTGTCGTCGCGCAGTTTCAGGGCGTTGTCTTTTACAAAATAGAAGACATCCTGATCGTGAATGCTGAAGTGCAAGTCCAGGAAGAACGAGTTGTTGAACACCGATGAAACAACGTCTTGGACAACACTATTGCTGCCGTCGACCACGCTGACCATCGCTCGGCCAGAGATGCGCGAGAGCAGAACGCCCTCACCGAAAACACCCCGCCGGTATGAGACTCTTGGAAGTAGGTTTCGTGTTTTAGGTTCCATTTTGAGAAGTGGCTTTGGTACGAAGTCGAATGTGCTGAATTTCTCGTCGATCTTCTGCACAATGCACTCCAGACCAGAGATCACACTGAAGTCTGGAGCTAATGACTCCGATTTGATGGAGGCTTGTGGTATGTAATGCGCTTCTTTCGTGTACTTGCTGCTCTGCATCTTTGTCAGGTCGTAGCCGAAGAGTTCCAGCCAGGATTCGAGGTCTATCATGTATCGCATTGGAACGTTCGGATTGATGGGGTCGTTGTTGTGGAATCGATAGATAAATACGTCCGTTGGAAGACTCATTTCCGTCGCCAAGGTTTCCCATTTCGGCGTCATCCACTGCCCAACGGTGGTGTCATAATGTCGGCCTTCGGTGTAGATGAGCTTAGTGTTCGGATCCAGCAGGCCGCCATGGAAGTCGACTGGAACGAAGAACTCAATGTTTGTGTCCTTGATGATTCGGCCGAATGGCGTGCGCTTCACCTCCTTCACGATCTGTCCGTTTATGTCGAAGAACGCCAGGGGGCTGCCATTCTGATCTGTGGCTACGTAGAAGCGCTGTTCCGCGTTCTCAATGGCGACCAGCATGTCGCGGTCGTCGTAGAAGAACTTCAAGGTTTTGCCCAACTTCGGGAAGTGCACGTGCGTCAGCAGAGTTGGTGTCTTCGGGTTGGCGTAGAAGTACTGCGTTACATTTCCCTTGCTGTCGTGCCATGCGACAAGGCGACCACGGTCATCGTAGTAGTACCAGGTCTGGAAGCGGTCCCTCTCAAACGCATGGATGAGCTGTCCGCGATTGTTGTAACGGTACTTCTGCTCACCGCGACGCACGACATATCCCCGAGCGTCGTAGTTGTTGAACTCCACGTCGCCCACTTGAATCACCCGATCTCCGATGTCGTAGCCCAAGTTCGTCTTCTCTCCCTGATCGACCACTCCAACGGTGTTGCCGTTCTCGTCGTAGAGGAACTTCCAGTTGTTTGTGCCCATGACTTCGATTACATGCCCGTCAGCGTTGTAGTTGATCTTGTCGAACGATGTCGACCTTCCGAAGGTGGTCTTTTGCGACTTGATTCTGTTGCGCAGGTCGTAGTCCAACTCAAGACGGAACACGTCAAAGGATTTGATGTTGATCAGGACACTCTTCACCCGTCCGTGCTGATCGAAATCGGTGATCGTGAAGAATTGCTTGGCAGAGTCTTGGATCACGGTTCTGTTGAAGGCGTTTCTAGTTATCTTTAGGTCCTGGACGACTTCCAGTTGTCCCAGGTTCTGACTGTACTTGTATCGAGTCATAGGCAAGTCTTTGTCGTCTATGCTCATCTCAATTCCGCTTAGGCGTGCATTGCCGTCGTAGGAGTATTTGTAGTGAGCCGAAGCTAGTGAGTTCTTAGAGCCGAACTTGAGCTTTTCGTCCTTCAAAATTCCCGCATGGTACTTGAACTCCCTGCGCAACTCGAAGCCGGGTTCCTGTACCTCAACGCTCTTTATGAGCGACGTTGTCTCCTGGTAGGTGTAGTGAGTCGATGAGAGTCCAGCAAGGATTGTCTCAAGGCGCCCAGCAAAGTCGTGAACAAAGGCGACCTTCCCTGATTGGTGGGGATGGATTTTGGCCAGGATTTGACCTTCGTCGTTGTAGAGTATCTCGAATGGGTGGCGATTGATTGGCGAGAAGTATTGGTACTTGAAGAAGCCGAGAGATGTTTGCAAAGAGAAGGCGTGGATGTGGCCTCGGGGTGTGGTCAGCGACTGTAGCGCCCCAGCGTCGTCGTACTGGAGGAGGTAGTCCGATCGTCTGGGGGTTGTCACCTTTAGTGGCAGACTGCCGTACATGTCCTTGAAGGCGTACACCATCGACGAACCATCGCCATATTTGATTTCGTTCAGGCGGCCATTCCGGTCGAAGGTGTAGGCCTCTTGCAGATCTCCCCACTTCCACGAGACTAATCTTCCGAAGCGATCGTACTCCAGATCGACATCGGCATAGTCACCCGACTGGGGTTTGAATGACACCGGCCTTGCGGTGCGATCGTACGTGACATTCAAAAGCTCCTGCTTGTCGTCAACAAACACGACCACCGAAGACGTGTCTCTATCGTACTCCAGTGTCAGGACATTGTCTCCATTTACCCGAAGCTTACGTCCGACCTGTGTCACTGGGCGCTGACCCTTGCCTCCTTTGCCGGTTTGTAGCCGCCTCACGAAGTACCTCCACTCGAACCTGTTCGCCAAATCTCCAGCGATTTCTGTCCTCTGCTTAGCTGGAACCGGGTAGCTCTCACCGATGAGAGGATTGATCTCGGCCAGAATGGCGTATGGGATGACTTCCATTTGGACAGTGTGACCCCATGGGGTGAGGCTTGTGGTGCTTCCATCCATTTCAATGGTGGTCCTTGACTCGGCTTCGCTGTTCTTGACAATGACCGTTGATCCTTGAATCAACATCGAAATTTCCTTCTGCGAATTTTCCGACACCTTAACTTGGGCGCCCTTCACACTCAGATCGAATGTCAGGTCAATCACTCGTCCAGTCGGAGTGACGGCCGATGTGAGGCGTCCGAACTCGTCGTAGTTGTACACGTAGGACCTGCCAGTCGAGTCCAGCTTGGTTTTGAGCAGTCCCGTGGGACCGTGGTACTCAAATGTGACGTTGTAATTGTCCGGAGTGCTTAGCTCGTGCAGCATCTTCATGCGAGTCATTCGCAGACGACACTTCTGTCCCTTGGTGTTTTCAATCGAGTTAACCTGAGAGGTGTAGTCTCTCAAGAGGAACACCTTGTTTCCCGCAGCATCTGTCACAGTGGACAGCTTTCCGTTCGAGGTGTTCACGTTGTACGTGAATGAGTACGTCGTCTCTCCCGTCAGGATATTCCTTGTGGCGACGTGCTGGCCGAAGCGGTTGAAAATGTATATCTCCTGCATATCAGGCGCATAGATTTCATATTCCCTCGATGGACTTGCCTCGGGGATACTGGACATGACCGAACGAATTCGATAGTTCGCTTGGTCTGCGATGTGGACATAACCGTCTGGCGTCACAGCGAGAGCTGCTATTGTGTTGAACTTGGCGCTCGTCGCGAGGTAATGATCGGCTTCGAAACAGTCGCATCCTCTCTCGAGGCAGTTGCACTTGGATTCCGCCCCAGCGAACGGAGCAATGCGGCCGTCAGTTCCGATCACCCGAACTCTATTGATTCGCTGTGAGTCTGATTCCGCCACGAACAGGTCTCCCATTGGTCCGAAAGCTATGCTCTGCGGCATGACCAGGGTTGCGTGGGTGGCCAGATCGGTGTCGTAAGCTGTTGTCGCAGTGGCACAGTGCAGAGGTCGTCCAGATATCACTCGAACCCTGCCATCGGGGGTCATTCTCAAAATCATGTGATCGTCGATGATGTGGAGAGTGTTGTCCAGTGGATTGACCGCCAGTTCTGTGGGCCATCTCAGGTGCATCTCTTCCAGTTTCAGTGTGCCTTCACAGGGAATGGGCTTCCAGTGGGATTTGTGCATGTGATTGCCGATGAGTGTGGTCACGATACCGTCTCTGTCAACCATGCGAATGTTCGTTCCATCGGCGAAGTAGAGAGTGTTATCACTTGAAATGGCAATACCCTTGGGGTAGGCCAGTTTGGCGTCCTTTGCCAGAGCCCCGTCACCACAGTGTGCCTCGTCTCCTGGAAGACATCGCTCACCAGATCCTACAATCGGTTCCCAGTTCTTTTCAGGGTTCGCGAAGTTGTTCGTGTCTCGAACGCGGATGATTTGGTGCGATTCTGGGTCGGAAATGTACAGGGTTCCGTCGAGAGGGCTGAGAGCCATGTGGTAGCGATAGGACACCCTTGTGGCGTTAAGTTTGACAACAGTTTTGATTGTTCCATCGGTCATTATGCGGCGTATGTAATTGAAATCTCCCACGTAAAGACTGCCATCAGGAGAAGCGGCAAGAGCCACAGGAGCCAGTAGCCTTTGTTTGGCAGCAATTCCGTCACAATCCGGGCAGTCTAGCGGTCTTTGGTGTCCATCACCCATCGTGGTCAAGATGACCCTTGGTTTGTGCTTCAGATATATGTTGGAGCCGTCACCCTTCTGGAGGATACCCTCGTGGAAGTTGTACCGATGATGAATGTCCAGATTCCAGCCTCCAACTTCTGAGATGGACATGTCGTGTCCGCTCAGCTTTGTGGTCTGAATGTCCCAAATGATGTCTTTGCAATCTGTGTACTGGTAGCCGACCTTCACCACAGCTGTGGTGACTCCGTAGACTCTCTGCCGGTAGATGTTTAGACGATTCCATGCGTAGGTGAACTTGATCCCCGGATCGGCCTCGAAGACCCGCTCGAACAGGATTCCTTCAATGGTAATCCTGAGTTGAATCAAGAGCAACGTGGGTGGTATGACCTCTGGTGTGAGTTGGAGTTTGATTGTCGATAAGTACCCAGCAGCTCTTGAACTGTGATAGACCAGGTTCAAGCCTGTGCCTGGGATTTGCATTGATTCCTGAATGACCTGGGATTCCGCTAGGATTGCACTCCTATCCGGGCATGCGCCCTGGAATCCATGCTTCCACGAAGCCAACACCACCGGTTTCATAACGTCGTAATCATGAGAGAAGCAAGTGTGCGCCACAGTTGCCAGAGCCTTTTCCTCAGCCACCGACATCGTCACCACATTGATGATGACCACTTCATTCCATGGAACCTGAACAATACGACTCTGTGGTCGAAATGGTGAGCGGCCAAACTGTAAAGTGACCGCCCCACCACCATTTACCATCAAATCAAACCATCCATCGTCACGGGTCAATGTGAAACCTTCCAAAAGAGTTGTTGTCGAAACTCGTACGCCAACCAGTCCCATACCGAGCGAGGTGACAACTCGTCCTCGAATCACCGCTGAACGGCTGTTGAGAGAAAAAAAAGATTCACACATTAATCTTGATCTGAAAGTAAGTGGTCATTTTTCTGGTACGTTTTAGAAAGCTACTTTTCTAGAAAAAGCGAATGCGAAAAATGGTTCTTAAAGATACATATGAACATTCAAAAATTTATGATATAGACAAACACTGTAAGGAAACAAATGAAATGTGATGAAACTTTTTTCAACAGAAAACTAAACATTTTTTTTTCACACGCCACAAAACATAAAATTCAACACAGAGGATATATTTTGTATAGTATATATGTTTTTGTTTTTTTTTCAATTCATTCCTAAGACCCTCCCAAAAAGGTAGAAACAAATTAACCAATCGTAGTAAGGTTGCTTGGACTTTCGTGTAAATATAACGAGTATTTTTTTACGTTTCCAAAAACAATTTAACATAATCCTGTATTTAACAGTAAAAAAAAAACTGATCTTTGTGTAGTCCTTACATATTTAAAGAAAACATTACAAATGCACTATGGAAATGAAATCATAAAAGTTACTCAAAACAAACAGTTCTAAAGACCGTCTGTCATACGTGTACCACAACCCAAGAAAAAAAAAACAAAAACAAAACGAACATAAATCAAAGAAAAGAAAACAGAAAATAGAAAACTTTTACAAAATAGACATTCTCTCAAAAAAAAAAGAAAAAACGAAACAAAGAAATTGTTAATAATACTGTTTTGTTACCAAACAACCAGTTGCTCTTACCTTGCGTTGAAATAATTCCAAAATACGCTGTTAGTTTTTTGGATTTTAGGTTATGTTTAACATATTTGGTTTTAGTACATATATTTTGTTTTTTTTTTGTTAGTTTAAGAGTTAGAATTAGGCGTTAATGGTTGCGAAAGTTATGAATTAATTGCATTCATTTGTTAATGATTTTGGTTAGTAGTAGTAGCGCGCGTGTGTTATGGGAAAGAGAAAGAAAAAAATAGAACAATGGATTAGAATTTTGTTTAAAACTTGTTTGCTTTTTGTTTTTCTTGTTGTTAAGTTTTCAGCAGTTTCAGGCGTTGCAATCCTACCGAAATACCCTTACAAAATACTGTTTACAACTGACTGACTAAGTTCTAGGGGGGAGGTTTTAAGGAAGTTTTGTCGTTTCTTGGTTTTCTAATCCACGATTGGTAACGATCGTTCCTTGGTAACCGGGCACGATTTGAGGGAAATGTACTGCAACCTTGGAGTGGTAGCTCAGCAAGATTTGAGACCAGAGTACTGCAATCTTTGAGTAGTAGTTCAGCAATTTTTTGGGACAAATGTCCTGCAAACTTGGAGTAGTAGCTCAGAAAAATCTGAGGCAAATCCATTGCAAACTTGGTGTAGTAGCTCAGCAAGATTTGAGATAAATTTACTGCAAACAAACAAATTTGAGACAAATTTGCTGCAAAGTTCGAGTAGTAGCTCAGCAAGATTTGGCACAAATATATTGCAAATCTGGAGTTGTAGCTCAGCAAGATAAGGGGCAAATGTACTCCAATCTTGGAGTAGTAGCTCAGCAAAATCTGGCAAAAATGTACTGCAAAGTTGGAGTAGTAACTGAGTAGAATTTGAGGGAAATGAGCTGTAAACTTGGAGTAGTAGCTCAGCAAGATTCGAGGCAAATGTGCTGCAAACTGGGAGTAGTAGCTCAGCAAGATTCGAGACAAATTCACTGCAAACTTGGACCAGTAGCTCAGCACGATTTGAGGAAAATGAACTGCAACCTTGGTGTAGCAGCTCAGCAAGATCTGGGCCAAATGTGCTACAAACTTGGTCTAGTAACTGAGCAAGATTTGAGGCAAATGTGTTGCACACTTGTGGCAGTGGCACAGTGAGGAGGTCTTCCAGATATCACTCGAACCCTGCCATCGGGGGTCATTCTCAAAATCATGTGATCATCGATGATGTGGAGAGTGTTTTGTCCAGTGGAGTGACCGCCAGTTCTGTGGGCCACATGAGGTGCATCTCTTCTAGTTTCAGTGTGCCTACACCTGGAATGGACTTCCATTGCGCATATGGTTGCCAATGAGCGTGACCGTCTCTGTCAACCATGCGAATGTTCGTCCCATCGCCGAAGGATAGTGTTGTTACTTGAAATGGCAATACCCTTGGGGTAGGCCAACTTGTCGTCCTTTGCCAGGGCCCCGTCCCCACAGTGCCTCGTCTCCCGGAAGACATCGCTCACCAGATCCAACAATTGGTTCCCAGTTCTTTTCTGGATTAGCGAAGTTGTTCGTGTCTCGTACGCGGATGATTTGGTGCGATTCTGGGTCGGAAATGTACAGGGTTCCGTCGAGAGGGCGATAGGAGCGTTCAGTTTGACAACAGTTTTGATTATTCCATCGGTCATAATGCGGCGGATATAATTGATATCTCCCACGTAAGATTTGGGACAAACTTGGAGTAGTAAATGAACAACATTTTGGACAAATCTACTACAATTCCATACTTCTGCAAGCTCTCGCAGATCATTGGAGTGTCAAGCGATAGAAAATTGTTTTGTTCTTGGGCGCCGTGGCCGTGTGGTTTCGTGCGTCGACCCATGCGCATTAGACTTTCACAGTCTAGGTTCGAAACCAAGTTCAGACAAACAATTTTTCAAAAAAAAATTGTTCGCGGCCCCACCTCTTTTGAGCCACTGACAATGCTCAAAGAGTATAACTGTCTAGGAAAAGCTTCTCAATCTCGCCGTTCGGAGTCGGCATTAAACTGTAGGTCCCCTCCACTCGTGACAGAACAATAGCACGCACAACACGAGTTGGTTGGTGAGAAGCTAGGCCCAGGTCTACCTCGGACTGTAGCGCTGCCATTATTATTATTATTACGAGTATATCTTGGAAAACAGAGTCAAGATTTGATCTGCGATCAATTTGATGAGTGAGGGAGCGAAGTTCTGCTTTTCTTTTAAATAACAAACTCCTTGTAAAGTAAAGAGCCTCTGCTGGAAAAGGTCTCCGCCCAATTTAATCAAGACAGCTCTTGAATCACGAACTCTCAGTAAAATGTAAGCCTCTGTCACATGAGTTGTTAGAGATGTTTCCATTAGGGAGTTTCAAGGATCAAAGGTTCAACAATTTTAAAGAGCACGTGATCTGGTGTAATGTTTCCACTACGGAGCTTCGACGATCAAAGGTTACAAAATTTCAAAGAGGACGTGTATCCTTGATCTGATGCGATACTACGGACCTTCAATGATCAAAGGTGAATAAGTTCAAAGAGGACATGTATCCCTGATCCATTTTCGACTTAAATTGATGCCCCATCGATGGCCGAAACAGACAAAACTTCCTTAAGGACCCTTAGACCACCTACGACAATTTCCATTCAACCGTTTACCACATTCAAAATGTTATCTACTTAACAAGCAAAATTAAACGAGTGAGTGTTTTGAAGTGAACCGTCACAAAATCGATACCCCTCATCTGGACCCTTTCATAAGTGTCTCTCTCTCTACATACTTCTGCTTAATCTAACAAAATACTCTCTAACGTAACTCTCTTTTAAGTCTAAGTCTAAACAATAAGGGAAGGCATTGATTTATCAGTGATGAGGAGAAAGGTTTTGTTTAACAAAGGAATTGTTGGGAAGTTGCTTTGGAGGTTTCTCGGTAGGATGTTTCCAAGACGTGGGCACAAAAAGGAAAATAAAAAAATATATATTCATGTTGCAAACTATTTTTCTCTTTTTTTTTTTTTTTGTTTTGCTTCTAAGTCAAAATATGATTTCAAAGAAAAAAATCAAACGAAAAATAAAACATAAACTTGTTGAACTGCCAATTTGACTTTAGATTGAAGTTGCTCGAATTTCTTTTGACACAAAACCAAACGAACCGAAAAACTAAATCAAGTAAACATTGAAACACTGAAACATAGACCTTACCTCTCATTGAACGTCTCCAGCTTTGCATAGTTCTGCAAGCTACTCTCATCAATCAGGAATTTCATTCGCTCAAAGAACGATGCGGTGATGGCCGGTGGCTGCTTTCGCAGCAGCACGTCAATGGGCTTCGGCGCTGAGACACACAGCTGGGAGGTTTTGCACACGTGACTGGCACAGCACTCGGGATCTTCGCAGTCGACCAGACCATCTTGAAGGGATAGGAAACACATATTTTTAGGGAAGCCGAACGATTTGTGAGAACACTTGCGTCAATTACCTTTGTCGTTGTCCTTGCTGTCGCCACAGTTGAGCTCGAGAGCAATGCCACAGTCCGGACCGTCCCAGCCCTCATAGCAACGGCATTCCCATTGACCCTCACCGCCCGCTCTGCACTGGCCGTGATTTGAGCAGCCCGATGGACAGCCCTCAATCGTGCAATGCTTGCCATTCCAACCGGTCACACATAGACACGTTCCATTCTTGCATTGTCCATGCTCGTTGCAGCGACTGTCACAGAGTTTCGTGTTGCAGAACTCTCCGCCCCACTCCGTGTCACAGGCACATGCATCCCCCACACATCGTCCATGCTGTCCGCAATCAAGGTCACACAACTCCTTCGAGCAGTCGTCCCCACTCCACTTTGCCTCACAGTGGCACGTCTGTGTGTCCAAATCAAACGTTCCGTGTCCCGAACAATCCGGCAGACACTGTAACGCATCCTGATCCATTGTGGCACAGTCTATGCCCTTCCAGCCCTTTTTGCAAATGCAGGTACCATCCGCACAGAAGCCATGGCCGGAGCACTTCGGATGCGGGCAGTCAACTGGAAAAAGTCAAAGGAAACGATTTAGGAAAAGGGGTAATTGCATCTCTCTCTCTCTCGTCTGGCCAACAACCAAGGCCAAGAATATTTCCTCTTCCTCACATACATAGATGAACTGTAGATTTATTAAGATGAGACAAAAAAAAATTACCTTTTTCACAGAAATCTCCCGTATAGCCCCGCATACAATCACATTTGCCACTTACACAATGCCCATGGCCACTACAGTCGGCCACTTCGCATTCATCATGCCTCAGGGAGCATTCTTTTCCCTTCCATCCTGGATTGCAAATGCATTCGCCATTAATGTACTCTCCGTGCTGAGAACAGAGCACCGGGCAGACACTCTCACTGCAATCGTCTCCCCCAAAACCGGGATTGCATTGACAATGACCCAGCAAACACTGCCCATTGCCAGAGCAACCGTTCGGGCAATTCTGTGTCATGTCCTCTGCAATCGCCGCATAGAATGTGACCTCTTGCACATCACCGTCGTCGTTATACAATGAAACGAACCAATGTCCGGGTTCCATGTATCGTGTCACCTCACGCGTTATCGAGAGCTGTTCGTCGTTTTTTTTTGGATTTTTTTTTAATTTTCCCGTTCAATTTTGAGGAGTGTTTTTTTGCGTGTTTGTGTGTGTGTGTGTGTATACAAGTGTATTTTTAGGATTTGCAGGATTTGAAGAGAAAAGAGAAAGAAACAAAAAAGGAAAAAAGGGTATTGGTTAGTAATACTGCTGCTGCTCAATTTGCATAACATATGTACAAGAGGAGGAGGAGCAAGAGGAGGAGGTCGTCGTCGTCGGTTGTCGCACCCCCTTTGGACTGCGAGTCGATGTTATCTCCCCCATGCCACATCTGTGTGCGTGTGGGTGTATAACCATCAAACTCATTGCAGATAAATTCACTTCAGGGACTGCCACAACTAACCCCATCCCCATCCCCCTCATCACCAACACTCCTAACCGCCCATAGCACAAACCAAACATTCAAAACAACAAAACAACAACAAAAAAAAAATGCCAGGCAAGATCTACCATATCAATACTTACATGAGTGGCACGCTGTGTCCTGGCGCTAAACCCACTTAGAACCTCCTTAAAGTGATATTGTGTGTGCGTTGGTAGTGCATTGCGTCTGCCATACACACCAATTGACGCTCCGCGCGGTATGCTATAGTCAAATTTGACATAAGCCGGTTCCGATTGATAGAATTGCATGTTCCAATAGCTGTACGGTTGAATTTCCTTGGTAAGCTTCTGGCCCAAGGTGATTTGTCCGAATGTGGTGCCATCTGGTGGGAAGCTTCGCGCTGGGAATGTTCGTGCACCTATAAATTTCAAGCATACATAAACGGGGGTACTTGGTTAGAGATTTTAACGGGAAATTAGTAGTGATTGATTTGATTGATCATTATTTTATGTTTATTTGTGTATGTGTTGTTGTTGGCATTAGTAATTCTATACATTCGAGTTGTTAAGAAAGTCTGCCATTTTGAGCTTCACTTAGTCGGCCATTTTGGGATATATCCATAGTTCAGACATTTCGTGGGATTTTGCATCACATGCGACTGCCATTTTGATCTTCGTTCAACCGGCCATTTTGGGATATGTCTACAGTTCAGACATATTGTGAGTTTTAATGGGATTTTGCATTACATGCTAGTGACATTTTGAAATTAGGCCACTCAGCCATTTTGGGACATGTCCATAGTTCAGGCATTTTGTGAGTCCTTACATCACATGCGACTGTTCAGTCGGTCATTTTGTCCATAGTTCAGACATTTTGTGAGTGCTACATGGGATTTTGCAACACACACGATTGCCATTTTGAAATTTTGCCATTCGGCCATTTTGGGATGTGTCCACAGTTCAGACATTTTGTGAGTGCTAAATGGGATCTTGCATCACATGCGACTGTAACTTTGAACTTCATTCAGTGGGCCATTTTGAATATGTTTACACATTTTATGAGTGTGTGACGACATCGCAGAACGACTCCTGCCAAAAGAACTGTGGCGTCATCTGCGCTCCACACACGGGGAACCTTACTTCTGTTGGTCGAAGTCGCTGAATGAGGACAGTACTTTTGGCAGGAGTCGTTGTGCCAGGTCGCCACAAGTGCTTAATGGGATTTTGCATCACATGCGACGGACATTTTGAACTTCATTCAGTCGTCCATTTTGGGACGTATCCATAGTTCAGACATTTTGTGAGTGCTAAATGAGATTTTGCACTACATGCGACTGAGAATTTGATCTTCGTTCAGTCGCTCATTTTGGATATGTCCACAGTTCAGACATTTTGTGAGTGATTAATGAGATCTTGCATCACTTGCGACAGCCATTTTGAGATTTGCTCTGTCGGCCATTTTGGATATATGCATAATTCGGACATTTTTTGAGTGCATCTCGCATCACATCCGACTGCCATTTTGAAATTTGGCCACTCAGCCATTTTGGCACGTGTCCATAGTTCAGACATTTTCTGAGCACCTTCAAATGAAGAAAAACAGAGATGAAATGTAAATTTCGAAAAATTTGAATTTAAGATCAGAACTCATTTCACAGGCAAAAACATTGATCTTTTGACAAATATCGAGTGAGATCGACTTTCTAAAAGTTCTCCAAACGGAGATTAAGTGTACATTTTGTTGAGGGTTGTGGGCTTCAACAACTTTGGCGTAGGAAATGTCTGTCAGAACTGTGTTCAGAGTTCGAAATTTTATCGAAATGTCAAAATTCAAGTTCTGACAGTTGTCTCTGACTCAAAATTAGACGGTGAATCCAAGTAATGTTTGGGAACGAGATCTTAGGCGATGTTAGACTGCCTGTTAAAACTGTGTTCAGAATCAACGAGCAATTTTATCAAAATGTAAAATTTTAAATTTCGACAGAGCTGTCAAAGCTCTCACTGACTTAAAACTCAGACGTTGAATCAAAATGGCGTATGTGGAGAACGAGATCGTAGGCAGAGTTAGACTTTTCTTAAAAACTCAAGACTAAAGATGTAAAAAGCATGGGGTGGCTATAAATTGGCATAGGAACTGCCTGTTAGAACTGTGATGAACTAGAATGAACGAGTTCGAAATTTTATCGAAATGTCAAAATTTAAGTTTTGACAGCTCTCTCTGACTCAAAGCTCAGACGTCGAATCAAAGTTGCGTCTGTGGGGAACGAGATCTTAGGCGATGTTAGACTGCCTGTTAAAACTGTGTTCAGAGTCAACGAGTTCGAAATGTCAAAATTTAAGTTTCGACAGAGCTGTCAAAACTTTTTCTGACTCAAAACTCAGATGCTGAACTGAAGAGGCGTGTGTGGGGAACGAGATCTTAGGCGGAGTATGACTTTTCTTAAAAACTCAAGACTCAAGTGTCTATAAATTAGCATAGGAACTGCCTGTCAAAACAGTGTTCAAAGTGAACGAGTTCGAAATTTGATCGAAATGTCAAAATTGAAGTTTTGACAGAGCTGTCAAAACTCTCCCTGACTCAAACTTTGATGCTGAATATGCGTCTGTGGGGAACGAGAACGCAGACTTAAAACAGGTCCATTGTACTCCAGTGCCGTTAATTTGATCCCAACGGCATATGGTGACTGGACCAGATTCGATTTCACTGGGATTCGAACCTGGGACCCCTCTAACTTGGGGCAGGCACTTCGACTTCACTGGGATTCGAACCTGCGACCCCTCTTAACTTGGGGCAGGCACTTAACCAACTGCGCCTTCCAGTCGTGAACGAGATCTTAGGCGATGTTAGACATTTCTTAACAACTCAAGACTAAAGATGTAAAAAAGCATAGGGTGGCTATAAATTTGTTTTCATTTCATTCAGAGAACGATTCAAATGACTCCATCCAAGTTTATACACTGGAGCTTAACTCTGCATACGTGAATGTTTCTAAATACTCTTCGTGTTAGTTGATAGCGATGACAGATATAGGAAGGCATGTTTTTGTGGTTAGAAAGAAAGCTTCATTTTGTACAGGCTCGATTATAATTTTTGCATAAAATTCAAGGTTATTCACCAAATCACCTTCTAGTATTAGCACAGGCCCTATGTCGGGACATGCAGACAAATCAGGCGGCCCCAAAGTAGCGACACTAGCAGTGGTAGTAGTAGTAGTGGTAGAGGTAGTGGTAGTAGAAGCTTCACTTGACAGAGGGACAGAGATAGTTGAAGAAGGAAAAGCAGACTCAGGTAGGGGTTTGAAAAAGATCTCTTCATCCTCATCATCGGTGATAGACGGGGCGACATCGTTGCAAATGCACGGACACTCGGGTATTCGTGGCGGTGGCTCTGGTATGCAATAACTTCCAGGATGTTTCATCTCAGCTGGTGCTGGGAGGGATTGAATTGCCGGCTTGTGATTTATCTCCTCAGCTGGAACTGAAACGTGCAGGGTGTACACGGAGTGATTCTCAGTTCCAGTTCCATCGTCTGTGGCTATTGACAAATTTAAGAGGATTCGCTTGCCAGAGATGTTGTCTGGATTTATGGTCAAGACAGTGGGCTGTTTCTTCGCCATGCTCTTGGGATGCACCTCCACTGGTGGCGGTTTCTTCGGTTCCTCTTCAATGAAATTGTGGTCTACCTCATCGTCGTTCGTCGCTCTATAGAGTTCGTCCTGAAAGTTCGAACTGATATCGTTTTCGTGCTTATTCAGGGTTTTGTAGTACACATCCTGGGAGCTGGGATCATTCTCCAGCTTGACAATGTCAATGTCCTCGACGTTGTTGTAGGGGACAAATCCCGAGTGACTGTCGACCGCTATTAGGCCATCGTTCATCATCAACTCACGGATGTCGTCGAATGCTGCTGGATGAACACTGCCATCAGCGATAGTGGTGGCCAACACCTCGTTTTCATGGCCCACGGCGACGGCATCATTAGCGATGGACGTAGTCTCGGTTTTGTCATTTATCTCAATCGGATGGTGTACAGTTTTCGATTTGTCACCGAATTCATCATCGAAAATGATTGTTGTTGCAGATGGAGATGATGGAGATGACGAATAGAACGCACCCTCGCTGGCGTTCTCCTGGTCAAAGTCACTCTCGGCGTTCGCATCCTGAATGGCACCGTCTCCTGCGCCATCATCGCCATTATCATCATCAATAAAATTTCTACCTGATATCAAATTGGTGTTTAATGGATTGTCATCGAAAGTTATCACGGCAGCAGTAGACGATGACGTTTGTTGTGGCGAGGACGGGCTTAGGGGCGTTGGTGGCTGGGAATTTTGCGAGTTATTAAGAATGTCAGCGGTGGTGGTGGTGGTGGTGGTGCGGGTGACACTCTTAACGGAGACAACGACTCTAGGATCATTATAATCGTCGTAGTCAGCAGCATCAACTTTACCGGTCCCCAATGCTGGGGATGGCGGTGATACCTTGACAACATCATCACTGACAGTGGTGTTGCCGGTGGTGATGCTGCTGCTGCTGGTGGAGGTTCTGATGGTTGTGATGGCGGTACCATCACCATCACCATCGCCATCGCCATCATCATCATCCGCTTCGTGGAACATCTTCTTTGATTCATTACTTTGGCGGGGATGAGGAGGAGAAAACTTTGAATTGAGATTTAATACGTTTTTGCCTTTTGTGCCATTATTCGCCGTCGTATTCGAAGTTTGACGAGATTCATAATTATTGTCAATGACATCAAGTCGGGGGTTGACACTGATGATGTTACCCACGCGTCGGCTGCTGTCACTTTTCTCTGTAGTTTGGTCATATTCTCTGTTTGTAATTAAGGAGTGGAAATCATCCACACTGCGACGATAGCGTTTGTTCCTTTTGAGACGCTCGAAATGCACATCCTTTGCGTGGCTTCGTTGTCGATTTGAAGAAAATTTCTGGCGTTCATTGTGTACGTCGTTGTTGTCGTCGTCGTCGTTGTTGTCCCTGTCGTCGTTCTTTCGAGCTGTCATCGTAAATGTATCTATCAGTTCAACTATATATAGTATGCAGGTGTGTGTGGTACAAATTTTTTGTGTTTTTATGTGTTATTCAAAAAAATATTTGCTATTCGTGGTTAGTAACAAGGAAAAATAAAAACACACAATTTTCTGCAAAAAAAAAAGGAAAACACAAACGTGTTAAAGATAAAAAAAGGAATTACCTCCGTTATTGGTGTTCGCCAACGAGGACGATGCTGATGAGGACGATGACGAGGATGAAGACGTTGACGATGCCGATGATGAGGGTGCCACGGCGGACGCCGACGTCGATTGGAAGGATGACGGTGAGGCTGATGATGTTGCCGCTGTCACCGTAATCGGTTGTCCGGACTTTGATGCTCGCGCCGTATTGTGCAATTTTGATAGATCTGTGTTTGTGCTTTTGGCTGCCGTTACCTCGGATGCCTCATTGCCGACTAGAACTGTACATGGAGATGATGTTGACCAGGTCAAGACACCAAAGCCTGTTTTGAATGAATGAAAGAATTTGGGTTCGTGTCAATCGTCCGGATTATCGATGAGGAGGTGGATGATGGTGTACTCACTTGCTAATAATATTCCTAACACTAAGATTATTGCAATAAATGTAACTGATACAATTGCGATGCATTTTGCTGAGCACCGAGCAGCTAGATCCTTTCGGAAATTCATTGGTGGTGAGTAGTGATGATGATGTGATAGATTTCCGCCCATACTTCGTGGGGGTAATACAGGGCCCATGCAGCTATTACCGCTGCGTTCGTAACCTTTAAGGGTTTCTTTGGTTGGCGTTGAACAGGCCGAACCGCTTTTATAATCTATTGGTGATCCTTTGCTTATATCTGCAAAAAAAAAAGAAGAGGAAATTGTATGAGAGATTTGAATGTTTTTGTGTCTGAATTAAATTCTAGTAATAATAAAAATGGTGGTGTTCCAGTCCAAGGTGGACCTGGAGCTCAGGACCCTGGTTAGCCTTTTGGAAATCTACACCCATTTTGACAGTTTTTCGACGGCTTAAGAATGAAAATAGCGGCGCTACAGTCCGAAGTAGACCTGGAGGTGGACCTGGAGCTCAGGACCCTGGTTAGCCTTTTGGAAATCTACACCCATTTTGACAGTTTTCCGACGGCTTAAGAATGAAAATAGCGGCGCTGCAGTCCGAGGTGGACCTGGAGCTCAGGACCCTGGCAGCAGGTTAGCCTTTTGGAAATCCGCACCCATTTTGACAGTTTTCCTACGACTTAATAATAATTCCATCAGAAAATTCGTCCTTTATCCTTGAAAATTTGAGAAAAGTGATTTTTTTATTTTTTCTTAACGAACGAGTTAAGGTCTGGAATTTTTTGCTTATCTGGCAATGCCTGCTTTGCATGACAGTTGGGTGAATGATCTAAGAAACGGTTTTTCATTATTTGGCGAGGAGAAATCAAAGAAACTCGTGTGTGTGCTATTTTTACATGCATTCAGTGCTTTTTCAACGAGAAAACTGAGGAATTTGATGGTTTTTCGTTAAAATTGACCTCTGGTGGTGTCTCTGTCAAACTATAGAGTTGCCATGTATGTTGTTTTGATGGGGAAATTAATAATAATAATGGCGGTTATGTGAACGTTTAAAGCCGTACCACGTACCGTCTAAAGCCGTAGACACGTACCAGTGCGGCTTCCAGCCCGGCAAATCGACTATAGACCAGATCTTCACACTAAGGCAAATCCTTGAGAAGACCAGCGAGTTTCAAATCGATACGCACCATCTTTTTATTGATTTTAAAGCCGCATACGACAGCATTCATCGTAAGGAACAATTCGAAGCGATGGCCGAATTCGGGATCACGGAAAAACTGATCCGGTTGTGTCGCACCACGCGATGCACCGTGCAGTTCGGCTCGAGGACCTTCGAGCCGTATGAAACCTGCTCTGGATTTCGGGGGAGATGCGCTGTCGTGTGATTTTTTCAATTTGGTACTGGAGAAGATAGTGCGGCGGGCTGCTGTAAACACGGAAGGCACTGTCAAGTCAGTCCAACTGTTGGGATACGCAGATAACGACATCGAAATCGTTGCGCGTTCCCAGCGAGCCGTAGTAGAAGCTTTCACGGCGATTGAAGAACAGGCGAAACGAGCTGGTCTTAAGGTCAATGAGGATGAGACGAAGTATATGCTGTCTAGCAAGAAACGATCCGCCGCACACCACCTAGGACAAAACGTTACTATCGACAGCCACAATTTTGAGGTAGTGAAGGAGTTTGTCTACCTCGGGGCAAACGTGAACTCCACGAATGACAGTCACAGTGGAGATCCGACGTAGAATCGCCCTTGGCAACCGATGCTACTTCGGGCTCAAAACTCCTGACTCGAAGGACCAAAATCATGCTCTACAAAACTCTTATTCTGCCAGTCCTGCTATATGGAGCCGAAAGCTGAACACTAAGCAGAACTGTGGAGATGATTCTTGGTGCCTTCGAAAGAAAAATTCTACGTCGGATATATGGTCCCGTCTGCGAGGAAGGCGAATGGAGGAGAAGACACAACCGCAAACTCTATGAGCTGTACCAGGATGTGGATGTAGTCCGGAAGGCAAAAATCCGTCGACTGCACTGGCTTGGCCACATCGAGCGCATGGAGAAAAACGCTCCAACTAAGAGGGCCTTCGAATCCGAGCCTCCTGGTTCTAGAAGGAGAGGGAGACCAAACCTCCGGCTTAAAGACCAAGTCATCGCGGACGCAAGACAGAGAAGGAGAGGGAGACCGAACCTCCGGCTTAAAGACCAAGTCATCGCGGACGCAAGACAGCTTCCTGGTTCGAGAAGGAGAGGAAGACCGAACCTCCGGTACAAAGACCAAGTCATCGCGGACATAAGACAGCTTGGTCTTGATGACTGGGAGCAGCGTGCCCAGGACCGTCAACGATGGAAGGCAGCGATTCATCAGGCTCAGACCCTACATGGGTCGTAGGCCTACTCAGTAAGTAAGTAATGGCAGTCCGAGATGGAACTGAGGCTAGCTTCTCAGCAACCACTCGCGTTGTGCGTGCTATTGTTCTCTCATGAGTGGAGGGGACCTGACAGTTTAATGGCGACTCCAAGCGGTGAGATTGTGAAGCTCTTTGAGTATCGTCAGTGACTCGAAAGAGGTGGAGTTGTGAACAACTTTTTTGAAAAAAAATTGCTTGTCTGAACTGGGATTTAAACCTAGACTGTGAAAGTCTAGTGCGTATGAGTCGACGCACACGACCATGACGCCGAAATTCTATTGAAAAAGAGTGAATCATTTTCCTGCATGGAATTTGCCTGACTTATGGAACCCCTTTTTTGTGGCGTTCTTTTTCTTTTCTTTTTTTGCTGCATTCCCCCTCGTTTTCCCGCCGTCAATCCCAGTCTGGATTTTTATCCTAAGTCCCTTGTCGATGAAAAATCCCTTCTAACACATCCACCTTCCGGTCAAATTACATTTTATTAACGAATGAATACAGGATTTACACCCAAAGTCCTATTCAATCAAGGACTATCCTACCTAACTGATGATAATTCGATTACGTGTACATCCTTGGGTACTCTGCAGTCACCGTCATTGCTGGTTACAAGGAACCGGAGGGGGGGGGGTCGACGTTCCTCTGTGGCTGTGTGAGTGGATCTTTTTTTTTGCGTCCTCTCTCATCTTTTGCTTCTTTTTTTTTTTTGCTCCATCAGTGGTGCTTGCGTCCCATCCTCTTGTGATTCAATCGACCGTTGATACCTCTAATATATAGTAGTCCTGACTGTAGATGCTTATATTTTTCCCGAACGGATATTCCTTCATACGAATTGTTGCGCATATGTGTGTACACCCTCAGATAGGACATCGAAGTTATAGAAAATGTCTTATTATTAGAAGGATGATTGGAACGAAGGGCACAACAGACTCTCAGGCTCAGATGCTCAGGCGGCGATCGAATTTTGGGGTGAAGATGGGAGAAAAATGTCAGCTGAAAGGACGACAAATATAATATATGTACATGTACAAAAAGGGGGAGAATGTGACGGCGGCAATGAATACACGCCATAGACAAACGGTGCGAAATTGGGAGGATGGCATTCATTGAGGTTATAATGGAACATGATTTTTGCATTATATCTGAGCAGCAGCAGTAGCAGACAAGCAGGCAGGCTGGCAGGCAAGCTTTTGAGTCATTTCACATGATTTCTACGTCTCATCGATGGTGAACGGCCATCGGTGTCGATAAGGAAGGGCTGCGCCGATAAGCTGGCTGAAGATACGAGACATGTCATGTATGCCGACACTATCATCTTGAGGCAGAGATACGAGTGTGTGCCTTGAGTGTATGGATTTGTAAAGGAGATGTGAAGTCGGTGATGGCGATGGAGAGTGGGTTCACATGGTCGATGTGGCAGGTTTTATTGGATAAACGTGTAAAAGTTACTGAAACGCACAATTTCACATAGATGGACGACCCACATGGTGGGCTGGAGGTAAAGGGACATCCTTCTCTCGTTCGATTTCATCTGCCATACACACACACACAAGCACACATTCTCGACTGCTCGAAAGTTTTCTTTCCACGGAAGAAAGAGTCAGGTTAGAGAAACAGAAAAAAAACTAGATTCGAGCCATCGATTGAATCGAAGGAGAGAGGAATGCCGCTCGCAGATTGCGGCAAAAAGATAGATAAATTAATCAATTATATATTTAAGCAATTAACTGACTCGGAGAGATACATACATGATTTATCCCCCCCACTGGAGAGTGCGAATCTAACAGTAGCCATCTTTCTTCGGAGATATTATATTGCGCAATTAGGATCAAATGGGGCGATAATTGCGAAAGTTTAATGAAAAAAAAAAAGTTAATTGATCTGATCTGGGGTGTACCTACTATCTATCTGGCTGCAGTACGTGCGCGCGGCGTGTGTGTGTGTGCGGAAGAACATTCATCGAAGTTGTAACGCCTTTAGATTTCAGATTAAGTGGTAGTGGGAGTTCTGATGCTTGCCATGGGATGGCGTTATAATTGAAAAAGGTAATTGAAAGCAGTTTAAGTTTTCAAGAAGTGAAGATGTGTGCGTTTAAGATTGTCTAAGTCCAATAGCAATAAAAGAGGAGCTTAGTTTGACTGAAAAAAGGAAAACTATACACTCCCACGGCCAAGGGGCTATAAGAGCCATAGCGTCGAATGTCGAAACTAGTCAAGCCAAGCAGACAGAACGTCAACGAAATTTCCAGGCCAAACACGGTGACTCTCTGCTGGGTACCGGGACACACAGAAGTTCAAGGAAACGAGAGGGCAGACTTGTTGGCAAAGGAGGGCTCAGAGTTAGATAAATCTTTAGCACTACCTTGTGTCTACATGCCGTTAAGTTTCCTAAGGAAAGAAATAGAGGACGAAGCCTTAGAAAGAGCTAACGCGCGACGGCTAAATCTGGACATTGGACCAACGACGAGAGCCCCATGGTCGGTGTTGAACTGGAAGAAATTATTATCAAAGATTAGCCTAAGTCGCAAGGATATACGGACGGAGGTGTGAGATCTCACTGGACATTGTCCGACAGGCACCCATGCCAGAAGAGCATAGGCACCTCCTGAGGTATACACAACAATTTGGGTGGTTCTAGTCAGCAGCAAAAGTGTAGCTTTCACGGGGTACACCTCCTCAAACATAGGCCACAATGGACTCAACTGTTGTTCTCAGCGAGCCGCGACACAGTCGTGAGGGCACCCTATGACCTACTAATCTACCTAAATCCGTTTTAACATGATGTAGTGCAGTTTTGGAGCAGACAGCATGGTCTTGATGACTGGATGCAGCGTGCCCAGGACCGTCAACGATGAAAGGCAGTGATATCTCAGGCTCGGACCCTCCATGGGTCGTAGGCCTATTAAGTAAGTAAGCGGTTTTGGAGACGAGGGGTTTGAGCAATTGGAGTGACAAACATTAGATCCATTCGTTGTACACAGACGAACATTTTTTTTTTGTCGGAGGTTTTTGAAACTCTACACTCGAGCACTTAACCTCAACAACTGGTCCATTGTACTGCCAAGTAGCAACCTACTTTTACTGAAATTTCATGGTCTTCCTAAAGTCAACGACGAACATGCTCGCCGAACTTGCTCGTTTGCGTTATCCCCTACGCGGCGAACACATTTGGCGAACATTCATTCTGTGTTGTTTGTTCAAACCGTCAACATGTGTGATAGGGAAACGCAAGTGGTGAATTCCTCGATAAAATCGTGGCTTTTTTTTTTTTTTTTATATAATTTGCGCGCGCAAAAGGGGTTACGAATACCCTTAAGTGTCCGGAATCAAGACACAGCACGGGCCGAAACTGTTGACTGTTGACATTGTGCTTAATCCGCGATATGCACTCGGTGACGTTCACAGCAAAAATGAGGTTTGCTGGCGAACATGGCCCTACACGGCGAACATCAAACCCAACGAACACGACAAAATCGAAATTTTTCGCCAACAGCGAGCGGCTCGCAAACCAGCTCATACACGCGAAAATATGGCGAGCGCGAGAATGTTCCTCGTTTAGGGCTACGTTAAGGGAGATCAGCAGGCGCTTCTGCCTACATCATCAGCTGTCTCCTCATCAGCACCGAATAACTGCCACCTGATCCGAGCAAAGGCAGGACAATGGCAGAGGAAGTGCTCTGCAGTGTCATCGTCTTCTCCACAGACATCGCAGAGGGTTTCCTCGCTTAGGCCAAGCACACTTAGGTGTTTGGCGAAGGTTTAGTGCCCCGTTAGTACGCCGGTAAGTTGTCTGCAGTCTTTTCTGTTAAGAGACAACAAGAAAGCCGCGGATTTCTTACAGACTTTGGGGAGCATGCGCTCCTTAGCATTCTTCATCTCCTAACTTGCGGCAAGCATTTAACCAACTGCGGCATCCAGTCGTCAATCATGCACTTGCTCTGTCTACATTCTGGAGAGTCCTGCCACCAGCAGTTGTGCTCTCGAGAGGTCCAACCATCGATGGAAGCCCTAACCAAAGACGCAGGCAGTCCCAGCGCAGATTCATGATCTGAGAATACCTCATCTGATCCTCACCTAGCAAGTCCATCGGCGATTTAGTTTAGTTTAGTTTAGTGGGGCCAATACCCCCATTTATTGCGCTTAATACAAGCGTGGGCGCCGTGGCGTAGTGGGTAGGTGCGTCGACTCCTACGCTCGAGGTCGTCGGTTCGAATCTCGAAAAAATCATCAAACATTTTTTCACGGCTCCACCTCTTTCGAGTCACTGACAATGCTCAAAGAGTATAACTGTCTAGGAAAAGCTTCTCAAAATCGCCGTTCGGAGTCGGCATTAAACTGTAGGTCCCCTCCTCTCGTGAGAGAACAATAGCACGCACAACACGAGTGGTTGCTGAGAAGCTAGGCCCAGGTCCACCTCGGACTGTAGCGCCGCCATTATTATTATTATTATTATTATAATACAAGCGTGGAACTTAGTCGGCGATCTCATTTCAAAAAACGACTGTTTGGGCTACACAGCACTCATTTTCGAAATAAGTTTTCAATATTTCCCAACGTTGTTCAAGGGTAAATCGACCCATTCCGAGGTATGATACTGACTTTCTGTCAAGATTTCCAGCGGGAAACAACTGTCAGTATCAAAGTAACCTATGATTTAAAAAGAAACCACTAGATGGCCCACCCTCTGTACTTCCCTTAGCTAAATCAGTGTCCTTATTTTAACCAATCAAAGCCTGTGCGAGGTGTCTTTTCTAGAATGCACACAAAATGAGAAAAAAAAATCCCCATTCATTCATCAGGACATGCGAAACCTTTTAAAAAGAAATAAATGAGTAGAGGAAAACCTCAACCACCGAGCTCTATAGCCAGTGTTCCATTAGAGCGAACACAAGAAAGCAGCAGTAAAGAATTTTCCGCTTGTTTATAATTACAAAATTCTCCTTTAGGTTATTTTCCAGTTTTGAGGAAGGTGATGGCAGCTGATGGTTATGTGAAATGATGCTATGCCTCGCAGTTCACACCTTCAAGTGAGAGTCGAGATAAACACATGTACCTCCGCTCGTACATGCCTCGCATCCATACACACTTTCCCTTGACATCCTTACCACCAGTAGTGTAATCAAGTCTCAACTCGTGCATGACATTCATGAGCATACCATTTGCCTCGAGGAGTTGAGAAAAAGCGAAAAAAAAACATTGAAATCTGTCTATCGCATAGGCGCGCACACACACGCATGCCATCACGTAAGGGAACGTGAATCTTGCTAGATTCACGAGCAGAGGAGGAAAGGTGCTTGGAAATTATTTGCGGTTGAATTTGGTTTCGAGGATTAATTGAAGTTTGACAAATCCTTGAACACAGGAGGTAGTAAAACTAAAACGTTCCTGCAATAAATTCAAACTGTGTCACACGGAAGGTGATTCTGTTCACTCCCCAGCATCCCCCCGAGAGTGTTGGTTGGTTTGATTCTTTGAAAATCAAATTAATTACCGTCGCACTCAAGAATAATCACACGGATAAGACGAATAAATTATTGCCATTTAATAAGTTCGTTTCGCTCTCCCTGCGGATGGGATGTGGATTTCGAATTCGGATTTGGATGTCAATGTGAACGTACCCTTTTCCCTCGACCCCATTGGGCTGGCATTAATTTTTATGCCAAAGACGAAATAATACAAGGGTTTGATGTACACCACACCGACTCGACTTGCCCTCCATCCCCGGGAAGAGAGAAATTAAGGTGATCGTTTGAGATTTATGGGCGGGAAGGAGTTTTCACTGTTTTTCATTTATTTTTCTGCTTTCTGTTCTCTCCTTTCTTTAATTTTGAAAATTTAAAGTGAACGCGTGGAGAGTCGTTTGACACATCTGTGAAAATTTCGACAAAATGCTGCCACCCTCTCGTAAGTCGGAATTAGTTGAAGGATGTTAAGCAGAGTGTAATTTTGTATTTTACAAATTGGTTTTCAAGTAGAACATTAATCTGGGTGACAAGGGCGATGCGGATTTCAGGGTCCCTTTTTTGGGTTTAGTGCGTTTACCCAGGGGGGGGGAGGGTTGCTAGGTACGAGCAAAGCAGAGCAAAAAAAAATGCTGCAAATCACTGAATCAACTAGATTAGTTGGAACACGAGTTGAAGTGGCTTTGCAAATGATTTTAAATTATTCTAGAAGGGGAAGGATTACTCTTCACGAACTACGGGGCTAGACATGTCTTCGGGGCTTCATGTCTCCAGAGGCATTCTATGGAAGTGATTGAATGCACTGCCGTTTGTCTCCTTATTTGAGCCCTTATTTCACTTCACAAACATTAGATCCATTCGTCTGTTTACTATGAATGGTTCTTATGTTCGTCTTTTCACCAAGCTTCAAAGCCCACGACTGGATGGCGCAGTTGGCTAAGTGCCTGCCCCAAGTTAAGAGGGGTCCAAGGTTCGAATCCCAGTGAAATCGAAGTGCCTGCCCCAAGTTAGAGGGGTCTCAGGTTCGAATCCCAGCGAAATCGAATCTGGTCCAGTCACCATTTGCCGTTGGGATCAAATTAATGGCACTGGAGAAGGTTGCTACCTGGCAGTACAATGGACCACTTTTTGAGTCTGAGTGCTCCAGTGTAGTGTTTCAAAAATCTCCGACACTGCAACACACTCCTTCACCCTAAATTGCTTAAACAAACAAAATCAATGTCTATCAGACTTTCCGGGGAAAAACTATTCAACGATGCTGCGGTTTGCCCTTTATCACAATCCATTGTGGTTGCGGGAATCACTCAGACTCATGCAAACATTCAGGCCACATTACATCATCATTAATCAGATAAACTCGAAAAAAACGGAGAAGAAATTCTCCTCTTGTCACACAAAGGCAAAGAATTCCGTAGAATCGCATGAAATTTAATATGAATCCCTATTAAATTCTTGCGCGCGTGTTGAATTACAGAAATCAATAAGTAAATCGAATGTACTTCCTAATTAGGAATCATTTAAATTTCATTAAGAGCATCCTTGCTCCATATACTCTCTCGTATTACCGCCGTCATTCGTCATTCCACTTCGTTTCGTTGGGGATTTGAAAATCCAAGAAGAAGGAGAAAAAAATGTGCTTCGTGTGTTATTTGTGGGTTCTTCTTCGTAAATCAGCAGCTCTCAACCCCAACGATGTATAGCAATCATCGTCATAATCATCGTCTTATCTGCAACTGCAGGCAACAACAATCCGGCAGCAACAACACCAACTTCCGCAGTGTAATTAAAAATAGGAAATTCCGTTTCCGAGAGTTTTCTTCGTTTTATTTATAAACGTGGGGGATACCCCCTCACCTCTTCAAAAGAAAAAAACTCAAAAGGAAAAAAAGAAGGACAAAATGAAATTCAACAGAAACCATAGATCGTCGTCCGTCTATCATCCCTTAAAAACTGCGGGCGAAATGATTTCTCTCGAGTGGTGTATGAAGTGCTGAATTAACTAAAATCATTTCGACAACCGACAAATCAAGGAAATACGCAGCAGCAAAAAACCAAGATTCATCCAACTCTCCCTCCCTATCATTAGAACTACATTACCAATGTTCATTCACCAGCACACACCCTCGCACACAGGGGCCGTGCGCTAAAGCCCCGCATTTTGATGCCATTTCTGACTTGCGAATGGTAAGTCAGAATTCCTGATTAATTTGTAATTATGTGTCAGCAGAAAGACGGAAGGAAGGAGGCAAACCAAAAAAACAGAAAAGACGAACATAGTAACGTATACTTTAGTTTTGGCTATCCTGGATTTTAGTCCTTTTTTCGGTCCTGGTCTCTTGGCTGTGTGCTCTTTTTTTGCGTGCAAGTTTTCTTGATTAATGATATTTTTATTCTGTGACTGATTTGATGGTAATGGCGGTCGGATGGGTAGTGCGAGTGGGTATGAATGTAGTCACTCTTGGGGAGTGTTCGGATACTGAAGTGCTGATACTGTGAGGGGGTTTTCGGTGGATTGAGAAACAAAAGGAATGACGCACAAGAATAAGATGTTTGGTCTAATCGCCTTTGATTTTTACAACAACTTCTTTAATTCGGATTTCCATCCGAGTTTGACTAATTTGATGGCGGTCGGATGGGTAGTGCGAGTGGGTTTGAATGTAGTCACTCTTGGAGGGACTGTTCGGATACTGAAGTGCTGATACTGAAAGGGGGTGTTCGGTAAATTGAGAAACAGCTAATCGCCTTTGATTCTAACAACAACTTCTTTAATTCGGATTTTCATCCGAATTTGACTGATTTGATGACGGTCGGATTGGTAGTGCGAGTGGGTTTGAATGTAGTCACTCTTGAGGAGTGTTCGGATACTGAACTGCTGCTGCTATGGGGGTAAATTCAGAAACAAAAGCAATGACGCACAAGAATGAGGTGTTTGGGCTAATCGACAAGAACTTCTTTAATTCGGAATTCCATCCGAATTTAACTGGTCGGATGGGTAGTGCGAGGTCTGAATGTAGTCACTCTTGGGGAGTGTGAGGTAGTTTTCGGTGGATTGAGAAACAAAACCAATGACGCACAAGAATAAGTTGTTTGGGCTAATCTCCTTTAATTTTGACAACAACTTCTTTAATTCGGATGGAAATCCGAATTATTCGATGCTCAATCCTTTCGATAAATAATGCCACCCAACAAAATACAACAAAAACCTCCCTCCAACAAACCGCCGGAAGATATGAACAGAAACAATTATCTACAAACCAAATAAGGCTTTGCCAACAAGCAAGATTGCATCTTTTTCATCATCCCCCGCTGCAGCAGGGTATTTGAGCTTTTTTTTCTGTTTTAATTTTATTGATTCTCTCTCTCTCGCATGGGTTTGTGTTTGTATTTTTAATCATAAAACATAATTATGAGTCCTTTCTCGTTTAATGATTGAATTTGAGAGGATTACTCTCAATTAAGTGGTGCAAATGCATAAAAATTTATAGAAAATGGATATTAATATTCACACATTAACACAAAACCTCGATAATTGTCTGCCGCAAATTGAAACAACACACGCACACACCCACACAGGCGGACAGAATAAACATGTGTGTTGGTATTAACAAAATCTCATTATTATTCAGCAACCAATTCCGCCTGATTTGACATCATAAACGCAACGCAACGCGACCGGACTAAGAGCAAATACCTTTCGGATTAAAAAATTAAAAAATCAGTGTGGCAGTTTTTTTGTTGCCTTGCTAGTTTGCTGTTATTTTATTTGCTTATTATTGCACAAAAAAAAATGTACATAAAGTTAATTTTTTTTTTGTAAATGACAAGCGATTAAATATTATCACAAAACAGTTTGAGGCTTTGTACGTGCAGAGAAATTTTTGGGGTTGCGTAAATTATTCCGCTGTAATGGTCCAGTCCATTAAATTTCGACCATCAATTTCATTTATTATTTTATACGAGATGATTATCTGGAACGTATTCATAATTAAGCCGCCTTCGCGTAATTATTGAACACCTACACACGGTCCACGGTTGCATTTTTTTTTTGTACAGCGCCGATAGATTTTTGTGAATGGGTCCCCGTACATATCTCCGGCAGTAAATAATCCTCACTGTCAGCGATAGAAACTGAATGTAATTTTGGTATTAAATTAAAAATTCTGACAATCTCTTTGGCCGTAGTGAAGTTTACTATCGATTCCAGTGAACACTTTGACGCAGGAATTCATTTCTGATGCGAGTTAAAATGAATTGCATTTTACACACAAGCTTCCCTGTGGATCCACATACACTCTCATGGCGCCACCCCAAATTCGAGCGCCCAATTCGAAGCAAAATCATTAATTTCAATTATTTCCAATCCGCGTTGTATATTCGACATTTATAACGATAATTTCCCGAACATGGTGTTCAATTCTCATCTCAGTTCAGATGAAAGGATAAAGGACCAGAGAATGACACTATGGCGCAGGGAAAGAAAGCAAAATTGAATTGAGCTCTTTCATCCCTACAGACTATCCCTCTGAATACAAGGACGCCTTACGTGTGTTGTGCATGTTAAATTGAAACGCAGCACAGCGAAGTCTGTTCATTTGACAGATCAGATAGTGAATGAGAGGGCAGAGGGAGACACGAGTAAAAAGTTGAGTTATGTTGGGAAATTATTAAGTTTTAAACAGGCCTCCGAGGACACAGAGGGTTGTGCACGGGTTGTGAACTCTTTTCATGGTCGTTCCCGAAGTGAAGCGAATCATCCGCCATCATCCTTCATCCCATTTCCCAGTTCGTTTCATTTATATCGAACCCAAAATGTAATTACGTTAAGTAATTGATGAATATATGCAATATCAATGAGACACCGATTACAACCAACCAATGGCAATACGGCCTCGTGATGATAGGGGTTTATGCATATCCTTCCTATTCTTATTTCATTGCCATTTAAAATAAATGACTTTGAAGGACCCCGACTACTCACTTCAATTTTCAAAATGTTGACGAGAGTCTGATGCCGATGCCGCTGATGCTGCTGCTGCTGCTGATGATGATGGTTGTTTGTGTAACCCCGCACACCATCAGTTTTTGACTCGAATAGTCTACGAATATTTCATAGATGCACTTTAATTTTAAGTTTATCTCCTGTCAGTCATATGCAACATCCGTTGATGTCGAATAATTTTGTTGGCTCTGCTGTTGCCACGAATAAACTTCATTTCCGGTCTGAACTGATGTGTGTGTACAACTGAAAATTGTGTGGTCCTGAAGTGGGGGTTGGATAATGTTAAAAATCCAGTACCATCGCAATTTATTATTCATTTTAATGTGTCATGTTAATTGCAAATAATATCAGATTGTGTGTTATGTGTCGCAGTTCAATATGTGGAGTGGATATCGCTACTTCTGCCGCCTTCCGCCTTACGTGCTGATTTGAATAATGGTGAAACACCATCAACATCATATTTGACATTTAATTGACATTCGCTATAAGGCTACAGTGTATTTCCAGTTCACATTCATTCACTTCTTTTTTTGGGTTGAAAATTAAATATTTACTTTAATTCGATGTCAATTGTTGATTAAAAATGTATAATCTACGAAAGTTTGTTAGTATTTTAATCAAGTTGGAAGGGGTGACATTTGGTTTTTTCTGACAAGTGACAGAAATGTCATGGGAGAGATTAAAATAAAACTTATTCGACAACACATCAACTATTCATGCAGTAAACTGCATTGCCGACACTGGAGTGAGAAGTGAGATGTTGATTTGATTCTTTTTGACCTCAAAACTTCACAAATCATTTAAAATTAAAGCTTTTTTGAGACTCCTCTGCTGCTATCACGTTTTCTGATCGAAATCGTTGTACAGGGTGGGCCAAGTACAGGTTTCTTTTCAAAAATGTAATAAAATGAGCCACAGGCAGAGTGAGCCAAATACAAGTTTCTTTTTAAAAATTCAATAAAATTAACAAAATTAAATGTTTTTCCATATATTATGACTTTGTTGGTAAGAAAAAACATCCCCATTAAACATTCCCACACAAAGTCGTTCAAGTGGCTGCCTCGCTTGGTTTCGCAGTAGCGTGCGCATTCTGTCACCCCAATTTTCCAAGACGTTGTTGATGATTTGAGGCAGTAGCTCACGAATTGCTTGTATGATATCGGCCTTGAATCCTTCCCGGATTGTTGCCATAACATCGGTCCTTCACGGTTCCCCACAAAAAAAAAGTTCGAAAGGGTCAAATCACAGCTCCAAGGCGGCCAATCGGCATCGCCAAGACGGCTGATAACACGATTTGGGAATTTGTTGCACAAAAGGTGGACTGTGGCATGGCGCGCCATCCTGTATGAACCAGAGGGGTCCCAGGTTCGAATCCCAGTGAAATCGAATCTGGTCCAGTCACCATTCGCCGTTGGGATCAAATTAACGGCACTGGAGTAGGTTGTTGCTACCTGCTACAATAATAATAATAATAATGACGGCGCTACAGTCCGAGGTGGACCTGGGCCTAGCTTCTCAGCAACCAGTCGTGTTATGCGTGCTATTGTTCTCTCACAAATGGAGGGGACCTACAGTTTAATGCCGACTCCGAACGGCGAGATTGAGAAGCTTTTTCTAGTTATACTCTTTGAGCATTTGTCAGTGACTCGAAAGAGGTGGAGCCGTGAAAAAATGTTTGATGTTTTTTTCGAGATTCGAAGCGACGACCTCGAGCATAGGAGTCGACGCACCTACCCACCAGTTTTTAAGTCTGAGTGCTCCAGTGTAGAGTTTCAAAAATATCCGACAAAAAAGGGGTCGGGGGGGCAATGCGCGCACAAGAGATCTCCAGGCCACTCTATCCTCCGCCATCGACTCTAACTCATCAGGAGTTATGCCTAAGCGCAACCAGGCGAGTTTTTGAACTTAGTCCAACCATCTCGTCCTGGGTCTGACAAGCGGTCGCCTACCCGATGGAATCGCATTCTCGGCACGCCTCGGAAGTCGTGATGGGACATTCGTGCCCCGTGCCACGTACAAGCCTTTCCGTTTGAAGAAGCGACTGCCCAACATTGAGTTCCTCGCGCACTGCCGTGTTTCTCACCCTATCCCGGCGAGTAATTCCCACAACAGCACAAAGAAATCTCATCTCGGCAGCTTGTAATTTTTCAAGCCATTTCGCACGATCCCCGAAGAGGTCTCATAAAAAAATTCAGTGGAGCAAGATGAGACACCGCTTAGGATATCTTGCGGCATTTCAAAGCGCCTCCTCGAAGGATTCATCAAGCATTCAGTAAGTCTCCCCCCTCCCTTACCGATTAAAATTAAGCCGCTTTACTCATAAACTGACGCACAGAGGCACATTCTTGAAGGTCAATCCAGTTTCAAAGGCATTTGATGCTCACAAAAACAAAAAAAAACGAGAAAAAAATCCCCATGTCTCGACCTTCCATGGAAAGGAAAAATGTTGTCATTCACATTCACAAGAAGTCAGCATTAATTAAAGAAACATCTCAGCAAACTTTCTCGTCTCGTAATCAACCACAAAACGCACCACACACACACACACACACAACGCACTTCATCCACACAAGTGCCCCAAATGGCATATCCTTGTAGACCAACTCGTCTCTCGTTGTGTACCTGCCAAATCTGCCAACAAAATTACGGCTCAAAATAGCTCAGCGAAGATACACTCCCCATGTATGAATGCCACACAGGGGTGTGAGTCAATGCCTCTTTATGTCTTTAGGGAATTAAATGTTCTAAAGATATTTCGACCACATAATCCAACGATGGGACGGAGGCGGTGAGATACTCATAGATTCACAAACCTAAGTAAGCGGAACAAATTAACCCAAATTAGACATGCGGTGTCAAGGTCTATCAATCTAAGTCAAAATGATATTTGTCTGTGAGACACAAGGATACGAGAGAGAGAGAGAGAGAGAGACGAGAACTATGTTTGGGTGTATGCGCCTGTGGATATGTGTGGCCCCCTCCCCACTCAGAGAGATGATGGGATAAGCCGCCCATCTTTGGGGGAATGCGTATGTCTGTTATTCTGTTTATGTGGCTTTTATTTTATGAATCATCCACTCCACTCCCGCCCCGCATTTGGTCACAGGAAGCCATAGCCGCCAGCAGCTTTTAGATACCCACCGCCACCGCCACCGTCATCATCAACCCCTCCAATCCTCCAATCCGGCTAAAAGGGATGAAATTTATTGAAATTAATTAAGGGTAATAAATGAAATTGCGGCTAACGCAGCCGCTGCGCGCCGATTGTCATAACGTGTGTACGTACAACTACGAGTACCACCGGAGAGCTTCAACTTAATTAATGCCACCTATTATCTTTTTGTTCAATTTTTGAATTTCACACTGCCGCCTCTGCCACTGTCAGTGTCACGTGCAACGGTGTATAATTTCATTTAACGTCACAAACTAGATTGTCAGTGTGTGATAAGTTTTACGAGTGACCTTATCGGGGAATCGTTGCGTTTGGCAATTGAACATTGCCTTTGACACGCAAACAACGGCTCACCACCACACCGGCGGCGGACAGAGATTGAAATCAAAATTGACTAAGAACTCATGTAAGGTCCATCGATGGCAAGGAGTTTTAAACGCCTGGTTGATTTTTTTGTTTTGTCGTGGAGGTGCGTATGCAGAGGGCTTGATTTTGGCTGAGGCGGAGGTGCGTGTGGTTCTGGTTGCCAATAATTTCGAGTCTTCGTTTGAAGCTGAGGCGGAGGTGCGTGTGCCTGTTGCCAATAATTTCGAATCTTCGTTTGAGGCTGAGGCGGAGGTGCGTGTGCCTGTTGCCAATAATTTCGAGTCTTCGCACACAGAACACGCATAAAACGTGAGGTTTATAGGACCAGGGCTTAGCCGTGTCATTGGCGGGGATAACAGAAGTTTGAATTTGTAAAACCGGAGGAAAAGTCAGCAGGGAACCCCTGGGAAGTATTATCTCGAACGCACACATCGGGGACCGGCGGCGGGGCCTTTTGTGAATTCATGTCGAGGTCATGTTTTACTTAATCTTCTCCAGAGGATATAAGAAGTCAAACAAAGTCCCTTCCTTGGGCGGTGTGTGTGTGTGTGCACGTGTGTGCGTCCTGAAAAGCAATATAATTAGCATACATATTTTAAAATGTCCTTCGATACAATGTCCTTCGACGACACATTGTCTCTCATTAGGGTCCACCCCCACGTGAGGGACTGAGACTGAGCGAGAGGGGTCCAAACTACTCAGCCACCCCCGCGCAGGGACTGAGACTGAGCGAGAGGGGTCTAAACCATTCAGCCACCCCCCGGGACTGAGACTGAGCGAGAGGGGTTCAAACTACACAGCCACCCCCGCGCAGGGGCTGAGACTGAGAGAGAGGGGTCTTAACCATTCAGCCACCCCCCGCGCAGTGGCTGAGACTGAGCGAGATGGGTCCAAACTACTCAGCCAACCCCGCGCAGTCCCTGAGACTGAGCGAGAGGGGTCTTAACCATTCAGCCACCCCCCTCGCAGTCCCCGAGACTAAGACTGAGACTGAGAGAGAGAGAGAGAGTGCAAGACCAGGATAAAAGGACCTATTGGCCTCGATGTGGTTTCGAGATATTCTGTAAAATCCAACTAGACCTGACTAGAGCACGCGAACAAGTTCTTTTTTTTGTGTCCTCTCCTCCTTTGAACCAAAAGGGGAGGGGGTGCGGGGGCAAAAAAAAGAAAACGAGGTCAACAAGTTGAAACTTTTCCATGAATACTCTAGTCGGTTTTGATTGTACGTGTGCAGGGAGATAGGCGGTTGTTGTCTCCTTAAAAGACACAACATCCACTTACAAATTCTCATCGAGAATCTTCACCCAACACCGCCGCCGCCCACCACTGGCGGGGCTTGCCTCTGACTTGTCTGTTGGGCCGGAAACTGAGACCGCTGATGATGATGATGATGATGATTACTCGGCTGTAAGTAGGTACCCACGATCCACCAGCGAGACACAGCCGCCTTGGTGTGTCTTTCAAATTCGAGTCAATATGTTTGCTTAGGCAAGAAGTTTAACCCCCCAAGTTGCGGGTTAGGTTAGGTTTGTGTTCAAAATCAGATACTCCTTCGTGCACTCATTCGGGCGCCATCGCGCAACCCCCTCAGCGGCAACTTATTTAAAATGTTCAGATTAAAATCAACCGGACGGAAAATAGAATCAATATTGACAAATGCCCCACAGCATACAAAGGCGATTAATTTCGAAAGGAGAGAAATTAGTTTTGGGAATGACCCTCCACGAGGGGGAGCATGGATGTGTCTCCAGAATCGAAAATCGGGGTCTTTTGGGAAGTTTTTGTTTGACTTATTGGATGGCAAGTGGATGACAGGAGAATGTATCAGAGAGGGACGTCTTGGACTCGTCCAGAGGAAGAGGAGTCTTGACCGTCAAGTTTGACCATAACTTGACGATCAAGACTGGCGTCCCTCTCTGACGTCGATACATTCTCCTGTCGTCAAGTTGACCGTCAAGTTACCGTCAAGTTACGGTCAAGACTGGAGTAACGCCAGTCTTGACTGTAACTTGACGGTAACTTAACGGTCAAGACTGGCGTCCCTCTTTGACGTCGATTCATTCTGCTGTCGGACATTTGAACACAACTTGAAGGTTAAGACAGGCGTCCCTCTCTGACGTCGATACATTCTTCTGTCGTCAAATTGACCGTCAAGTTACCGTGAAGTTACAGTCAAGACTGGCGTTCCGCTCTGACGTCGAACGCCGCTCTGACGTTGAACGCCAGTCTTGACCGTAACTTGACGGTAACTTGTCGGTAAAGACAGGTGTCCCTCTCTAACGTCGATACATTCTCCTGTTGGACATTTGACCACAACTTGACGGTCAAAACTGGCGTCCCTATCTGAGAATGTATCGGCGTCAGAGCGGAAAGTCAGTCTTTGACCACAATTTGACGATCAAGACCGGCGTCCCTCTCTACCGTCGATACATTCTCCTGTCGTCAGGTTGACCATCCAGTCACCGTCAAATTACGGTCAAGAAGAACGTTTCGCTCTGACGTCGAATGCCGCTCTGGCGTTGAAAGCCAGTCTTGACCGTAACTTGACGGTAACTTGTCGGTAAAGACAGGTGTCCCTCTCTAACGTCGATTCATTCTCCTGTCGTCAAGTTGACCGTCAAGTTACCGTCAAGTTACGGTCGAGACTGGCGTTCAACGTCAGAGCAGCGTTCGACGTCAGAGCGTCGGTAAATTGACGGTCAAGACTGGCGTCTCTGGCGTTCCTCTCTAACGTCGATACATTCTCCTGTTGGATATTTGACCACAACTTGACGGTCAAGACTGGCGTCCCTCTCTGACGTCGAACGGCTCTCTGACATCGAAAGCCAGTCTTGATCGTAATTTGACGGTCAAGAAGATCCACTCTGACGTCGAACGCCGCTCTGATGTCAAACGCCGCTCTGGCGTTGAACGCCAGTCTTGACCGTAACTCGACGAACATTTGCCAGAGGGACGCCAGTCTTGACCGTCAAGTTACCGTCAAGACTGGCGTCCCTTTGGTAAATGTCCGTCAAGTTAATAACGTCGATACATTCTCCTGTCGTCAAGTTACGGTCAAGACTGGCGTTCAACGTCAGAGCGGTGTTCGACGTCAGAGCAAGCCAGGCGTCCCTCTCTGACGTCGATACATTCACCTATCGGCACGATGAAAGGTGATAATCATATTTTAGGAAACCTCGGACCATCAATTTGCGCCCGAATACTTGCAGCAGGATCAACAGCAAGGATACACGCACACTGTGTGTGTGCATTCAGATCCCGCCTGAAAAGGTGTTGCAAACCACAATTACCAAACCACCGCACACCCTGGGGCACACGTTGTTATGCAAATTGAAATAATGTTATAATAGACATTTCATGTGCGTTCTCTGGTGCACCGTGTGTTAACGGAGGGATGGAGTGGTTGCTGCCCTTGCTACTGCTGCAGCTTCTGTTGTGTTCGACTCACCCTCTGGGGGCTCAGGCTCCATTACAATTTACGCATAAATCGTAAATTGTTCAAATAAACGAGACTACAGTTAGAGAGATATCTAGACCAAGAGAGAGAGAGAGAGAGAGTGCTGTGGTGGGTGCTCATTTGCATATTAATGCTGCACAGCATTTGTTAGAAGGCAATGAATGCATTATTAATATTCTCAGGGCTCTCGCTTGAGTGCATGCGTCTGTGTGTGGTGTATTGTTAACTCATTTTCGGTTAAATGGTAGTTTGATCTTGTACAACGGTTATGGTGGTAGAAATAATTGCGTTAAGAGGCCTAATGCGACACACTTAGGCTGCATATCGGCGCCGTATTATGAATGAGTTTTGAAGGTTTAACTAATTTTCGCCACAGTCCTCGAGTCCTTCACTTAGGAGGAGTTGAACAACATGAGGCCATGAGTCCTCAACTTAGGAGGAGTTGAACAACATGTGTTAAGTGTGTGTGAAAAGCTGGTGCAGAAGTCGCACTTTGCGAGGATTTGAGGAGCAAAATCCTCATCGACCGACGACCACAAGACCGAAGAGTGCAGAGGAGGAGGAGGAGGATGAAAGCGAAGAACAATATCTATTAATTTCAGTTCACTATGTCCGTGTCCAGATACAGATTCAAAATTAAAGATTTATTCCTTCAGAAACCAATCCAATAACAAGGAATTCCCTTAAGTGTTCACTTCAATCAATTTATGACATTTTGCCCATTCAATGTTCACTCTCTGTCCCCCTTCTCTGCAGCACTGACCAACCCACACATTTATCGATGAAATTCACCACCACCATCCCCCTCACACCTCCTCGCACATACGTGTGATTGGGTTATTTCATCTGTGCATACCAATGCGGTTGGTGTTTTTCATGGAATAGTACAACTCGTCGAGCATCAACAATTTATATCTCTATTCACAAACATGCATGCATATGGAGGAGATACGCCCGCCCTTCTGCCGCCCGGTCGGGCGGTTGTGGGGACATACAAATTTCTTCACGTATCCTGGATAAACCGCAAAATATGCAAATTGCAATTTGCACAATTCCAGATGCTCAAGTGGTACCAGCACTCTAGATGAGAGCTGATCATTTGGGCCCGAACAAGGGTGGGGGCGGAGGATGGACTCTTGGTCGGTTGAATTTGTTGCGACAACGAGCGGAGAGAACATCACATCACGATTTACATGCGTCCGTCCATCAAATTAACAGACAATTATCGTATTTATAGACACATTCATTAACGATTGGGCACTCCTCTGAAGGACTCGTCGTCTCCTGGGCGCATCATCGCATCATCCGTGCGTCGAAGGTTGAATGCAAGGATGCGAAACCAAAACCATCGAATTGGGGAGCTGATAGAGGGTGCGAGATGAAGAGAATGATGTCCTAGAAATGATAACACGCACTGCACACTGCGAGTGTCATATGCACAACTGTAACAACAACAGCAACAATAATATGGACGAGGACATGTGACCAGTGGTCTGTAGACATTTTGACAACATTTGCATAGACAAATGCACACTGAATTGTGATTTTAGCTTAAGGATGCGTTAATTTGTGCCCGATGAGTGATGCGGCATAAGTAAATGTAATTTATGGGAATATTTTGATTAATTTATTATTAATTTTGTAATACAGTTAGGCAATGGATTGTCAAAAGGTGTCCTTGTGTTGGGGAATCAGCTAAGTGTTACCTCAGCTCATGGGGTTTTTGTTGTGGGGCTTAAACTACATTCAAAGCATTTTCTGAGCTCTGCTTCGTCGTTTAAAGGTTATTTTCTCCATTAAAACAACATACATGGCAACTCCATCGTTTGACAGGCGGTAAATTTCAACGAAAAACTATCAAATTCCTTAGTTTTCTCGTGGAAAAAGCACTGAATGGATGCAAAATTAGCGCACACGCGCATTTCTTTTGGTTTTCCTCGCTAAATAATGAAAAACAGTTCCTTAGCTTGGTCTTGATGACTGGAGGCAACGTGCCCAGGACCACCAACGATGGAAGGCAGCGATATATCAGGCTCAGACCCTACATGGGTCGTAGGCCTGCTAAGTAAGTAAGTAAGTTCCTTAGATGTGGGCGTCGTGGCGTAGTGGGTAGATGCGCCGAGTCCTACGCTCGATGTAGTCGGTTCGATTCCCGAAGAAAACACCAAACATTATTTCACGGCTCCACCTCTTTCGAGTCACTGACAAATGCTCAAAGAGTATAACTGTCTAGAAAGAAGCTTCTCAATCTCGCCGTCCGGAGTCGGCGTTAAACTGTAGGTCCCCTCCACTCATGAGACAACAATGGCACGCACAACGCGAGTGGTTGCTGCTAAGCTAGCCCAAGGTCCACCTCGGACTGTAGCGCTGCCATTATTATTAATTTCCCTATCAAAAACCAGACATGGCAACTCCATAGTTTGACAGAGACACCATCCGCGGTAAATTTTAACGAAAAACCATCAAATTCCTTGGTTTTCTCGTAGAAAAAGCACTGAATGCATGCACACACGAGTTTCTTTGATTTCTCCTCGCCAAATAATGGAAAACATTTCCTTAGATCATTCACTCAACTGTCATGCAAAGCAGGCATTGCCAGATAAGCAGAAATTCCAGTCTTCAACTCGTTCGTTAAAAAAATAAAACATTCAGTTTTCTCAAATGTTCAAGGAAAAAGGACGACATTTCTGATGGAATCAAGTTTATTTATCCTTTCCACATTCACCACCACACACTCAAAGTGAAAAATCACAAAGAAAATCGACTTTTAAAAAAATGTCACTTTTCACACGAAATTGAGTGGAGAATTGAGAGGCAATTTCAAGGCCTCAACCTTCAACTTTGACAAGCCACAGTTTCCAAACCAGGCGTCTCCCAGACATGAATGTTGCTTTAGCATAGTACGGTAACATTTTGTAACGGGAGTTGCTCTGTTGGACATTTAGAAGCGACTTTTGTGATGTCCTCTTTGAGGCACTGATCTTGAAAGAAAAGAAGTTCTGGAAGGTCCATTGCAGCATCAACTGAAGTCCTTCTCAGGTTCATGAATTCCAGTTGAGTCTTTGCTGCCAACAATGCGAATGAACAGCTTCTGATTGGACTAATAGATGCATTTTAATGAGTACTTTTAAGGTGATTCACTTAGAGGTGACAATCTGAAGCCCAGATTAAGCACTTTTAAGGTGATTCACTTAGAGGTGACAATTTGAAACCCAGATTATTGTGAATTTTGCAAGAATCATCTCACAATCTTTTTCAACGCTTGCAAAGAGAAAGAATCAACATTTTCAAAAGTGTATAACATGCCATAGAAAACCTTGATTTGATGGCTTTTCTTTGCATACAAATACAGACCATTTTTAACAAACATCATTTTCAGCGAATCTGGAAAATTAAATTTTCTCAAATTTTCCTTGATTTCCAACCAAATTTTGGACAGAATCAACTTTATTTATCCTTTCCACATTCAGCCCCATGCATTTGAGCTAAAATTGGGGTTCAAAAACGAAGAAAATCGACTTTTGAAAAAATGGCACATTTCACACGAAAAAATGCAGTCAATTGTGAACACAATTGAGTCGCCTTTTTTTGCCGAAAATGAACGAACTTTCGTCCAACTGGATTTGATGATTCCAAGGCTTTTCGAAGACGATTTTCTCAGCAACTAGGACGAATTCAAGGATGTGGGAGATCAGGATGGATAGGGAATTGAATGTAGATGTGAAATAAGGTAAGAATTTCTAACGGGAGTGCTGTGGTTCGTTAGTTGGAAGCAAAGTTCGGAGGATCCTACGTTTTGCCATGGTCTTGGAAGACATGATGTTTTCTGAATCAAATTTCTCGATAATTAGGACGAATTGAAGGATGTGCGGTATTAGAATCGAAAGGAAATTGTTTGGAGAAGCGAAATTAGGTACGATTTTGTAACGGGAGTGCTGTGGTTAGTTATTTTGAAGCGGCTTTTGCGACATCATCTTTTAAGCAGTGATTTTGGGAGACATCATGTTTTATGAGTTAATTTTGTCTATAATAAAGACGTATTGAAGCATGTGGGATATCGGGATGAATAGGAAATAAAATGTAGAAGCGAAATAAGGTAAGATTTTGTAACGGGAGTGGCTTGGTTGTTTGGTTTTTTGGAGGCGACTTTTGTGATCCCCCTTTCAAGCAGTGCTCTTGGAAGACATGATGTTTTGTGAAAGGATTTTTTCGACAATTAGGACGAATTGAAGGAGGCAGGGTATTAGAATGGATAGAAAATTAAGTTTAGAAGTGTATCAAGGTGAGACTTTGTAACGGGAGTCTTTTGTTTGATTATTTGAGAGCAAAGTTCGTAGCGCACTACTTTATCGACTGAAATTGAAGAATTTGAAAGGAATTTAGACTATTTTATCGTAAAATATTTTGAATTTATTGCAGAAATATCTGTCAATATCAGGCAAAGAAATTGATGAAGAAAACAGTTTTTTTGATTGTTTATCGCCAACGATTCAAGGTCAAAATGGCGCGTTTCCGAAAATTTGTTTACTTTTCCAAGAATCAATATTCTGCAATTTAATTACCTCCACCACTCACCAGGATGAGCCCCCCGCCCCCCTGTTTCAAATTTAACCCCTAAACTCTCAGAGTGCCATATCGCTCCACAGAATCATTTTGAGTTAACCTCCCCATTTACTCAAAAGGGGTTATTCGTCCATCAACAGAAACCCTTCTGCGTCTGCTTTCATCTTTTTCTGTATTCAGATGAAGGTATCTCCTTAGCTTCTAATTTCTCTCCCTTTAACATTGATTTCTGAACGTTGGGTCTTTTGTGTTCGACGACCAAATCGATTCAAGAACTCAAACCATCTCAGTGTCAGGGATGTGACTTCACAACCGTAGCAGATCTGATACCTTTCCCGGTACGCAGTCGGTAGTGGAACGTACTGTATTTGTGGAAGAACACTCTTGTTCGGGTACAAGCAGACCACCCGCGTGGACCATCCATCCTGGAGTCCATCGGCGAGCAGCACCACCAGCAGCGACCGGTAACCAGTTTCAATCCAATGACGCGTCCACCTTCGAAACCTTCGAAACCGATTGATATCACATTTCCAATATAATCTCATATTAAAATCCAAGAAGGAGTTCAGAGGACAAAAAAACGAGAAGACGAAAACGGCAAAGGAAAACAACAAGATGGTGGTGGAGGAGTCTTCTCTCCGGCATTCCTCGTCGTGATTATGACGTGGACGATTGTTGGATGATGATGGTCCCATCATAGTTCCAAAAAGGAAAAGAGATATGTACTGCATTCAAAACTGAATACTGCACAACTGCCGTCGTCGCCGCCATGAATCTACAGAGAAAATTCTCAGAACTCACCGATTTGCAGAGCCCCGGTGCATTGTGTGTTGGACTCTGATCCTTGACGGATAAAAAATACCATACCCCCCGGCCATTGCAGTGGTCAGGTCACTTGATATGAGCGCACAATAAAAGAAACGCTGGTCGCTCTCAGGAGGAGCCAAGTTAGGCATACAAGTGAGATCTTAGGGTCAGATTGCCAGGAATAAACTGAACTCAGCACTCTGTTCATGGATTTCGTCTTTTCACTCCTCGCACACATGCACACTTGTTACGTCGACTCTTCGCCGTGTGGAATCACACCCGGAAAAAATACATTCATCTTTGGAAAGGTCATGCGAGAATTAATGACTGTGTCCGGATAAAAATAGACCCGTCACCGTTTATGGGGTAGTTATTCGCTTAGGTACCCTTTAGCACCAGTCTCTCCGCTCTAGGAAAGCCATTTGATGATGACTTGTGAGACTGCTGAACTTCTCGGCAAACTTATCGAATGTGGCACGAAAATAGCGTTCGTTTTACAAAAATACCAACTCATGCAAGGATAAAGGGTTGCACCCTTGTTCGTCCGGGGCTAATGAAATGCAAATGTGCATGCATACGTGTTGTGCAACAAACGAAAAGGGGGGTGTAAGGCTTCCGAGAAGGTGCAGGAATGGAATCCGCTTTTAATTTGTTACCACATGTCGTATGGCAAATGTCAAATACTGATTTTGACGTACAACATACAACCACCGACTAATGTCCTTTTTTTCTCTTCAATTAATTTACCCAACTCGCGCTGACAGCGTGAAAGGGTGAAGTTATTGAAGTCTGTTCAATGAGAGGGGCACTGACAGGCGATTCAAGGGAGCGGCAAAATGTTCGAAGATTCAGGTGCTTGCGACACGCTATTCGTCGTGTCACTTTGTTGACACTGAAAGGGGGTTTAGAAAGACATTTTTTTTATTGATTCGTCATGAAGTTTATGATGAACTTAGGCAAGGAGTTGAGTAAGTTTGAGTTTGACTGCATTTGAGACAGATTTTGATAAAGATCTTGACGAAGCAATCGTTCATCTTGACGAAACACTCGTAAATCTTGACAAATACTCATCCATTTTGAGGAAACTCTCGTTCTTCTTGTCGAAACACTCGTTCATCTTGACGAAACATCATTCATCTTTATGAAAGACTAGTTTATCTTAACGAAACTCCCATTCATCTTGACGAAACACTCGTTCGTCTTGATGAAACACTAGTTCATCCTGACGAGACACTCGTAAATCTTGACAAACACCATTTTGACGAAACTCTCGTTTATCTTGACGAAACTCTCATTCATCTTGACGAAACATCATTCATCTTTATGAAAGACTAGTTTATCTTGACGAAACACTCGTTCATCTTGACGAAACTCTGGTTCGTCTTGAAACATTCGTTCATCTTGATGAAACACTCGTTCGTCCTGACGAAACACTAGCTCAGCTGTCAACACTCGTTCGTCTTGACGAAACACTCGTTCATCTTGACGAAGCACTAGTTCAGCCACCATATTCAGGCTTCCAGCAGAAGCAGATGACCGTAGGCATTGAGTTGAGTAACTTTTTGTTGACAGCATCAAAGACTGATTTTGACACAAATCTTGACGAAGCTCTATTTCATCTTGACGAAGCGCTAGTTCTGCCACCATATTCAGGCTTCCAGCAGAAGCAGATGCCTTCAAGCACTGAGTTGAGTAACTTTTCGTTGACTGCAGACGAGAGTGCATTGATCGTTGACAGCATCAAAAACTGATTTTGACACAAATCTTGACGAAGCTCTAGTTCTTTTTGACGAAACACACGTTGTTCCATCAAATGCAGGCCTCCAGCAGAAGCAGATGACCTTAAGCGCTGAGTTGAGTAACTTTTTGTTGACTGCATCAAAGACTGATTTTGACACAAATGTCGACGAAGCTCTAGTTCATCTTGACGAAGCGCTAGTTCAGCCACCATATTCAGGCTTCCAGCAGAAGCAGATGACCTTAGGCATTGAGTTGAGTAACTTTTCGTTGACTGCAGACGAGAGTCCATTGATCGTTGACAGCTTCAAAGACTGATTTTGACATAAATCTTGACGAAACACTCGTTCTTCCATCAAATTCAGGCTTTCAGCAGAAGGAGACTCCTGTAATTATCCTTCCAACCGCCTGTTCAATGTCGCATGACTCCTACCGCCACATAATCACCACCTTCAGCTCAAATCTAGGCAACATTGAAAATCGAAGTTAAATACTCCACGCCACGCTGACACACTTCTCCCACCCAAAATGTCAGCCATCCCCTCGGGGAAAAGGAAGAAATAAATAAACCCCTCAAAGCATAATGAAAATTCCACACTCATATCGAAATGCCTAGCGGAAGGAATGGGGAAAAGAAACCGAACAAAATAGAATAATAATAATGACAAATCTGACGTCTGACATTTTTGAACACGCCCACAAGTGTTCGCCGCTCAACGTGTACAGTGTACTCCAATCAATTCAATTCAATGCAAATTACACGTCTGTCAAGGAAATTCCATCTCGGTGTGTGCACCCAATAAGCTGGCACCCCTTCAGGGGCCTACCTTACCCTAAGCTAACTTATAAACCCCCCCATTCAATCTATCTGCACTCAATTTAAGGATACGAAACGTATTCCCTGTGAGGTGGAAAGGAAGACTGATTATTGTAAATCGAAATAAATCGCACAACCCAACTGGGGGGTGAAAAAAGAAGAAAAACACGCCAAAATGGCGAAATGGCGCCGATTTAGTTGAGACTGTAGGAGAGTATAGTAAAATTGAGTGAAAAGGACAGATCGGAATACAAGGCTAAAGCTGAGCAACAAAAAGCACCAAAAAAAGGGAAGAAAGGATTTCCATTCCACCATCGCCCCCTCTGGTCTTTGCCTTACCAATTTCCTATTTTATTTTTCGGTTGTGTAACGGAATTTGTATTTGTTGGGGGGGGGGCGATGGTGTATTCATTCTTTTTGGCGTCTTCCCCATGAACGTTAGTTAAATCGCAGGTTTTCTCTCTCTCTCACTCTCTGCTTAACTCTCCTTCGAGGGTTAGGGGGAAGGAAGAAGAAAAAATCTAGGTTAAGGGATGATTTCTTCTCCTTTCAGCTTTGCTTTTATGCTATTTTCTGCGTTCTATTCGTTTAAAGTGATGGTGTTTCTAGTGAAAAAAAGAAAAATCCCCCACCAACATTGATTGCTGCTGGTGGGTAACACGCTCACTTGCTTGCTTGCTGCTACTCCTGATGGTGGATGGTGCCACTTTCCTATCCTCGTTGGTGTATTAGAGGCGAAAAGGAACATAAATCAACTCCAAATCGTGGCCAGAGCAAAGAGGAGGCGGGAAAAAAAAACGGACGCGATTCTCTCCTCTCATTGCTGCAGAAAGAAATCGCCCCAAAAAACTTACTCCATACTTGTGCACTGTGCCGGCACGACGAGAGAGACGGGTTAGGAGGTCCCTAAGGATTTTCAATTCCCCGATATCCTTCTGACAACCATTTCGCATTTCGCAAACGTCAATAAAGCCAATGTGTCGGCAAAGTGGTTGCATTTACATTCGTACACATAACCGTTTCGGAAATACGTCTGTTTGGAGCATTTAAGGATTTCTTTAGATTTTTCCTATTTTTGTTGTGGTGTGTGTGTGTGTGCGTGTGGCTGTGTGAATGGATGGTGGATGTTGCCTTTTATACGTTCATTGCTCTGGCGTAGCGTAGTTTATTTTTTTTTTCGCTTTTTTTTTTTGGATTTTTTTCCCCGTCGGGTGAGAAGGACTCCGAGAGTATCTGGCAGTTTGATGTTGATTTTATGGAAGAATTCGGCAGGAAGATTTGTTTATTTGTCTCTCGTTCTGCGTTTATGGCTGGATTTTACGGCAGAGTGGACCGGTCGATATGGGGTTTTACGTGAACGCGAACACGAACACATTCATTCACTCACTCAGTGTGCCACGCGGCGGCGGCGACGACGACGACGGCGGCCGTGCTGGCGTATGGGGAATCTAGGCGAAACAGAGATGCGAGGGCTGACATTCAACTTTGGGTATTTTATCGAAGGGTGGAATGAAAGCAGCTCTGATTGGAATAAACACGAGTGAATGAATAATTAATGTCCCCCCTGCCACCGGTGTGCCTCCGACTCACGATGGCAGTGAGTTATGGAGACGAGTATATGTCCTTTTGAAATCGCTTTTAAATGGGGTTTGCCTTGATAGTTTTCGAGTGGCATAAAGAGATTATGTGACACTTGGGAAGTGGAGAAAAATTCTCGAAATTGTGAGTTTATTGCGTTGTCACTAAGTGTTATTCCATTCAGCGGGTTTGAGGGAGTGAGACTGTATCAATAGATTATTCATAAAATCACGAACGTCACACAGATACTTAAATGGTGATGGGTTCTCCCTCTCCCTGGATTCGGATGATAGCTGACAGGGTATAAATTTGATTGCCCGAAATTGGAGTGATAAATGCTGAAGTGGCAGTTAGAATGTCCTTGCCTGTGATTTCCTATTGATTGTTCGTAATTACTGCTGACGCCTGTTTTTAGGAGACTTTTTGTCAGAGGATTGATTTGCTTTTTTGCTGTTCAATCGATGGGCCGTTTTTGGCGAGTGGAGGATGAGGAGAATTTAGTTATTTACTCAGCTGGCCTACGACCTATGGAGAGTCTGAGCCTGATCTATCGCTGCCTTCCATCGTTGACGGTCCTGGGCACGCTACTGCCAGTCTTCAAGACCAAGCTGTTTTACGTCCGCGATGACTTGGTGTTTAAGCCGGAGGTTCGGTCTCCCTCTCCTTCTCTGTCTTGCGTCCGCGATGACTTGGTCTTTAAGCCGGAGGTTCGGTCTCCTCTCCTTCTCTGTCTTGCGTCCGCGATGACTTGGTCTTTAAGCCGGAGGTTCGGTCTCCTCTCCTTCTCTGTCTTGCGTCCGCGATGACTTGGTCTTTAAGACAGAGGTTCGGTCTCCCTCTCCTTCTCTGTCTTGCGTCCGCGATGACTTGGTCTTTAAGCCAGAGGTTCGGTCTCCCTCTCCTTCTCGAATCAGGAGGCTCGGCCACATCGAGCGCATGGACAACAACGTTCCAGCCAAGAGGGTCTTTGAATTCGAGCCTCCTCCGAACAAAGACCAAGTCATCGTGGACGTAAGACAGCTAATTGCGGCCAACAGTTGCATTTAAATGATGAATAAATTTTAAGAATTTTGTATAACTTAAGCAAGCGCTTATAACGCTCGACAACGCATGAAGTTACATGCCAGCAATCTAAGTCAGAGTCGATAAAAAATTATGAACACCTTAACAAGCAGAAGTTGACCCAGTTAGCCGAATGACTTAAGATCCAATTTCAAAGCAGTTAAGCGGAATGTCTTTTCCTTCCTGTATGAAAAATGGCGCCCAACACGGAGGCTCTCCTAACAAGGCACTCATTGGAATGTTTCTTTTCTGCTCCCTCCCCCCCACCACCGTCTGCATATGTACGCAATTTAATTACAGTGACCGTCGTCTACTGAATATCCCAGTAAAGCCGACGAATAATTGCATTTAATATGAAACAATGAAGCAGCAGCAACGTGTATACAGTCGACCACCCTTTGGACATTTCTCTTGGCAAATTAACATAAAACCCAAGTGCAGTGACCCAGCTTTCTCTACCAAAGCCATGTTTCAATTCCTTTGTGCCTGGGCTGGCATTTAACATTTAAATCACCTTCATTTGCATTTCAAAACAAATAAATCAAAATTACAAATGTATTGCTTAGGCGGCAGCGCATGCAAATGTGTGTACCACTGAGAGGATGTCATTTTAAATTCATGCGAGCATGGGTCTTACAACAAGTCGTCTCTTTAAAGGATCAAGACAACGGCTGTATAGTTGGAGCAAGAAGCAGAAAAAATGAAAATTTCATGCATCACTGGGTGTAGTGCACTTGTTCTTCTCAAGGCTTTTCCACTAATTGAAATGAATTTCTATGTTCGTTGACATTTCTCTTCCTCTGTTGTGTGATCCCCTCAAATCCTATTCAAACTCACGCTAGTCTCATCTGAAAATCCTTTTTGCACTCCTCCACCATTTGTCCTCCATTCTGTGTTATCCTGCGAGCGCGCTTCCCTGCGTTCCTCACCGCGTCTCCTTGTCATCGTGATCACTGTCAAACTGTGAGGATATAATGTGTATCCTTAGAATCATATGCCTTTAAGTACTTTCACATCTAACATCAAATCACCCGCCAACCATCAACTGAGGACATCCAATCCTTCTGTTTCCTGTTTGCATATTATTTTCCATTATACTTCCGCTACAGTCAATGCCATCATCATCATCATCATCATCATCGTCATCGTCATCGTCGTTCTCTTCATCATTGTCATCGTCGTCGTCCTTTCAGTCTGTGCGAATCTTCCTTCGAATCACTCAAGTAAGTTGCAATCCTCCTCCGACTGGGACGACGACGCAGCAGCAGCACAGGCAACACCATGAATATGTATGCGAACTGAAAATAAGACACGGTCGTCACACTACTCATACGATTCCCCGCAAAACAAAGTAAAAACCCATCGCCTGCTCCCACCCACTGGCTCACCCCCCACCCCCCACCCATTTGGCAACCCTCTGTCGGGTGTGCGGTGCGTATAATGAAGGAATTTCTGTTGAATATATTATTTGCATTTAGTAGCAGAAGTACATTTGAATATTTTCCTGTTGCTAGTCCTTCTCTCCTTTTTCTTGCCACTAATTATTTATAATCTCTGCCCGTGTGTACGTGTGTGTGTGTGTATTTATTTTTTAGCGAATAACTTAACCAACCCCAAATCGTGGAGCGGTTTTGCATACCGCGCTCGTATGCATTAAATTCGCTCTGAATGGTGGATGGCACCATCGCCCACCATCGCCCCCCCGTTCCATCTCCCTGTCCATTCACATTATCGCCCACGAAATGAGGCTGTGGAGCAGAAAATTCCTTCGCTCTTCAAGTTCGAGGAATTATTCATGCGTAGCGTATGTGATCCTTGAGTGCAATAAGAGATACACACTCGTACTTGGCTCTCGCTCTCATTTGAATTGAGCCAACACGCGCGCGTATCCTTAATTAACATATTTTCATCCTGTTTAGCATACAATGCAATTTTTCTCTCCAACTGACTGAAGAGACACACGGCACTGCGACTGAGACTGACTGTATCCACTTGGAGGCGCAATTACCCCTGCCAGGTGTGTGTGTGTCCTTATTTAATCATAGACACATGCATAGACGGTTGAGATGAATGGGGTTTTGTTTTTGAATAAGGAAGGATGCGATTTATGGTGCACCAAAAAAAGTGGAGAAAAACAACCGAGAGATTCGTAAAGGATTCATTTCCTTGGTGTCATTATCGACGGAGACACAAAATGGGGACGACAAAGGTAGTCAGCGTACTGCCGCAATGCATTATCCATCCACCGACTCACTCCCACTTGCACTCATCGCGGCATTCCTTCACACATTCATACACCAGCCGTCACCGCCTGCGACGACGACAACGACGAGGAGGACGACGACAACGACGAGGACGACGAGGACGCCGAGGACGACGAGGACGACGAGGACGCCGAGGACGACGAGGACGCCGAGGACGACGAGGACGACGAGGACGACGAGGACGACGAGGACGACGACGGCAACGGCGAGGACGACGAGGACGACGACGGCAACGACGAGGACTACGAGGACGACGAGGACGACGAGGACGACGAGGACTACGAGGACGACGAGGACGACGAGGACGACGAGGACGACGAGGACGACGAGGACTACGAGGACGACGAGGACGACGAGGACGACGACGGCAACGGCGAGGACGACGAGGACGACGACGGCAACGACGAGGACGACGAGAACGACGACGGCAACGACGAGGACTACGAGGACGACGAGGACGACGAGGACGACGAGGACGACGACGGCAACGGCGAGGACGACGAGAACGACGACGACAACGACGAGGACTACGAGGACGACGAGGACGACGAGGACGACGAGGACGACGAGGACGACGAGGACGACGAGGACGACGAGGACGACGAGGACGACGACGGCAACGACGAGAACGACGACGACGGCAAAGACGAGAACGACGACGGCAACGACGAGGACGACGAGGAGGAGGAGGACGACGACGACGACGGCAACGACGACGACGACGGCAACGACAACGACGATGACGACCGCCGCTCATTCACCATTTGTACGCGAAGGCAACAAGAATCAGTTGAACAGGACGAAACAAAAAAAAACCAAAAAAAAAAAAGAAAAGGAATAAAAAAAGGATATGAGAGTGTGCTCGCTTTGGAAATGTGAACTGCTTTTCGTTTGCGTTTCACAAAATCTCCCCAGGGGACTGTTTAAGCAACCGAGAGCTGGCTTGCCTTAGCCCCCAGTCTACACCCAATTCCGTGGTGCTCTTGCATGTTGTATGGGGAAAAGGACATTTTTTTGCAGCACTCACTCCACGCAGTGTTTTGTTCCTTGAAACTGTGTGTGGAAACAAAATACAAATTTCGAGAGTTACTTTTTTTCTTCTTTTTTTTTCATTATTTCCACCCCCCCCACTTTCTCTTTTTTGTCGGTCTTTACAGCCCCTTAGGGGGCTTGCAAGGAGCACTCTGCTGCGCTGGTGAACGACAACGACACGGTCGCGATGTATGCGTACGAGTGTGTGTGTGCTTCAGAGCGGGGGGAGGGCGGCTGTGTATACATTTTGCATACATCCTCGGAGTAAAGTTTTGGTGTAAATCTCGAAAATCCGGTACTTTTTCCAAACATTTTATCTAAACGCCTTCCACTCAGCCCCTGGGGGCGGTGAACGTGTTAGCTTTATGTTTCTTTCTTCGGTTTTCCTCTTTTATTTTGTTCGTCGTCTTCTTCTTCTTCATCTCAGGCTCATCCGTCCTCATCGTTTGCTACAGAGAACAAGTGAAACACAACAGCGAGAGGAAAAAGAAATGCTTAGAAATTCTCCGCGTGTATTTAGATGTTACTTTTTATTTACGTCAGTCAGAAAAGTAGCTACCGCTGTTCGCATGTTCGGTCGGCTGATGGTAGGTCGTATGGAGTAGGAGATTGTTTCTTTCCCGTTTCGTTTTGTTATTTTTGTGCCCCATAAAAGGATGAAGGACGTGCTTTATTTTGTCCTCTGCTTTCGTATCGGTGTCGTCGGTGTCGTTGGTTTTGTGGAATAGATCCTCTTCGGTCCTCTCCGTGGTGTCCGCCGTTCATTTTCGAAATGATGGTTGTCTTCACGGTGAGGTGACAATATGCATGCGAGTGCTATTCGCTTGCATGTGCTTCCGCTTGTTGTTGTCTGACTATTCATTTCCGTTTTGCTATTCATACTTTACACGGTGTTATGCGTTAAGAGACATCCTTTGTGTGTGCGACTGCACATCCATTAGGTGAATGTAGGCTAGTAATGTGAGCAGCGCGGTGGATGAGCTTTTGTCCCAGATCGTCGTCGGCTAAGAGGTTTCTTGTTGACGCTCTCAAAATCAGGGACAATCAATTTAAATTTAAGACATTTCCCCATCCCATTTAGATGTAGTCAAACCGAAGGCAGGATGAAAGCATGCCCGACGACTGGAATATCAGCTCCATATGTCCCATCCACAAAAAGGCGACCCTACCTCTTGCAACAACTATAGAGGTGCATCCCTGCTTAACGTCGCCTACAAGATCCTGTCCAGCGTACTGTGCGAACGTCTAAGGCCGTTTTGCTGCACGTGCCAGAGCGGCTTCCGGCCGGCAAATCGACTATAGACCAACTTTTCACACGAAGCCCAAACCTGGAAAGGTTAGGTAGATGGGTGCCCTTGCTGACATGAAGAACATGTCAACGGCTCGCTTAGACCACTATGAGTCCATTGCGCCGCAAATCCTGGAGCAGACCAGCGAGTTTCATCACGATACACACCATCTTTTCATCGATTTTAAAGCCACATACGACAGCATTCATCGCAAGGAACTATTCGAACCGATGGCAAAAATTCGGGATCCCGGGAAAACTGATCCGGTTGAGTCGCACCACTCGATGCACCGTGCAGTTCGGCTCGAGGACTTCCGAGACGTTTGAAACCTGCACCGGATGTCGGCAAGGAGATGCGCTGTAGTGTGATTTCTTCAATCTGGTAGGTAGGTAGGTAGGTAAAAGTGGCGGTGGACATACAGATCCTGTTTTCGCACCCAATTAGCGGCATGAAAGCGCCGTTTTGATACCACATCCACATTCAATCTGGAGAATATTTTTTTGAAACCCTGTATTCCACTGTCATCTATCACAAGAGACCCTATGGCGGCTCGAGATAGTCTGACATTTTTGAAGCGGAAAGTTGCCCACACACACACAAGTTGCCGTGGAAGCTAGGTCCAAAACCACCTCGGACTTAAGCGCCACCAAAAAAAAGTGACAACTAGCTCACAGACTGTCATCTGTCAGAAGAGATCCTAGTCTAATTTGACCCGTTTGACAACGATGACAGCTGCCCCCCTTTTTTTTGAGGTTTTTGAAACTCTACACTCTACACTGGAGAACTCAGACTCAAAACTTGTCCATTGTACTGCCAGGTAGCAACCTACTCCAGTGCCGTACTCCGGTAAATGGTGACTGGACTAGATTTGATTTCACTGGGATTCGAACCTGGGACCCCTCTTAACTTGGGGTAGGCACTTAACCAACTGCGCCATCCAGTCGTTGTCCCCTGATTCATAGTCCATAAAGTAATTTCCATCAATTACCGAAAACGTTGTAATTCATTCGAGGAAACACACCCAAGGACAGCACATAATTTAATTTCAATTCTCCCAACGGTTTCGCATCAACAAATCATGCCCGAAAACCCATTTTTTGCTGATCTCACATTCTGCTGCCTCGAACTGTGCACGTATGCACCGATTTGCTGTCATCGCGCTGCACGACCCTTTAATATTTTACCAGACCCGTTATGCGCCGTCCATTTAAAACGACACAAATCTAATCGGGTTCAAATTCTATGCAACTTCACTAGATCGCTGGCATAACCGTGTTTTTCTTTTTCCCATTAATCAACAATTCAGTTTGTTGTTCATTCACTGCACGGACATATCCCTCTCTCTCTGCCTCTCTCTCTCTGTGTGCGAGTGTGTGTGTGAGTTAGTTTATGTTTACTTTGCAATGAGGCACCACTGAACGCACACAGATCAAGCTTTAAGCCCTGCAAGGACCGCATGTCATTTAAAATGACACAAAAGCGTCATAGCCCCCATCGACGTGGACCAAAAGACCAAAAAACGAAAAAAAAGGACCAATATGCGCCATTGTTTGGCACACATTGACTATGGCCTGTATCCCGTACGTACGAGAGATTGTGTGCGGTTATCGATTTACCCGAAAAATGACTCTGCCCCTCTTCAGCTGGCAGAAATGCCAGCAACAGCAACAGCAACAGCAGTCGAATGCTTCAAAAAAAGGACCTCGAGTGTTGTATAGCCGGAGTAGTGTGTACTTCACAGCCTCTTCCTCAACCTCAGCAGCACACCGGCCATTGGGGATAAAGAGGGGATTTTCAGTCATAGAGCTGGCCCAGCCAGATGGGCTGATGGACGAACAACCTGCCTGAGAACACTGGAGAGCTTTAAATTGGTTAAGTATCGCATACTTACTGGTTTCCTCTTGTTTTTTGTTTTTTCGTTGCTGCTCCCCTTTCCACATGCGTGCATGTGCACGAGTGGTGTACTCTCGGGGAAATCAAAGTGAACAGCATAGGAATGTGGCGCACACACACACACGCATGCGATTTTTAGTCTACGACGTCCTTTTGGCACTGACTACTCTTTTTTTTGTTGCCTCTCTCTTCAATTATCAGCATCCTCTGAAGCTTAATAAAGCCGTTGGTAGGTAGTTTGCTCAAACGTGCCACAAAACACCACCACTCGTGTGTGCGGCAGTCTGTGTGCGGATCACGGGGAAGGCCAAAACGAGAGAAATGGGCTAGCAATTTATAAAAATATGCCAATATGGAAAATACTGTGTGTCTGAATCTCTTTGCTTTTTGTGGCCCTTTTTTGTTTGCTCAGTTGGCTTTCGGTGTATGCCTGTGTGTTTAATATAAATCATTTCCTCGCTGCTATCCTTGCACCCATTTTTTCCCCCCCTCCTGCACCGCACATAACAAGTGGCATAGACGACCGACCAAAGGGGTGTGTAAAGTGGGCGCAGAAGGAGTGTCGTTGATGATGGTAATGCAGGGCATGGTTGCATCGTTCATACGTTGAATTGGTTGACTTTTCAATTTGTTTTCAAGTGTGCGCCGCGCGGGGCATGGAAGACGACACGGCAAAAAAGAAAGAAATATGAAAAATAGGACGAAAAGGGGATTATTGCAGGACTCTGCCGAGTGTGTGCTTTTTTTTCCCATTTCCCACCAGCTCCTGCTTGCATATTGCCGGATGTGGACTTCTGCATGAAATCTTATGGGACCAGGGAAATGCCTGTGGTGGGCACCAACTCCGGGCAGGGATTTAAAATATTCCCTGCCCCCCCTCCATTCAGTCCAAATGTATATAAATATTTGGATGAATAATATCCAATGAAGCCTTATGCACCACCTAACAGCTAGATTGCCACTGCACAAGCAGGCGCAAAAAAAATCCAAATAGATTGGCCAAAAAACGAGTGAATCCGAAGAAGGCCGTAAAAAATGGTGAGTGGGGGAGGAGGGATATGATAATTTATTATTGCACTATTCACGAGGCGCCCAAGCGTGGGGATGGGGCTCACAGAATGCAGCTTCAGCTTGCATCCAAGGAGTGGCAGACTGTTGCGGTCGGAGTTGGATGATAAACTAAGTGCACTATGGAAGGTGAATCAGCAGAGAGAGGGAGAGTGAGAGAGAGAATGCAAATTTATGAGTTTCGAACGCAAGCAAAAAAGAAACGAGGTATAATGAAGAGAAATTCAGATTCAGGACACTTGAGATAAATTGACATTGACAGTTGAAATTTAGAGGCTACAGCAGGGGGATGCACTTGAGGGGGGAATGAAGAGATTAGGGGGTTGAATTGAGAAGAGGAACAGATTTGCAATCGATTTTGTTCTGACATTGAAGGGACAAGTGCCTGGGAGATGGGAATATGAGTGAGAGAATTTTAATTGTGCGGTAATATTCATCATTTTCAGTGACCCACATGTTCCACTAAAGGTGTCGCGGGGGCAATGCACGGCCATTCGATCCTCCTCCATCGACTCTAACTCATCAGGAGCTATGCCCAAGCGCAACCAGGCGAGTTTTTGGACTTGGTCCAACCATCTCGTCCTGGGCCTGCCAAGCGGTCGCCTACCTGATGGAATCGCATCCAAGGCACGCCTCGGAAGTCGTGATGATGGGGACATTCGTGCCGCGTGACCAAACCATCGAAGTACAGCCCTTTCTGTACGAAGAAGCAGCTGACCAACGTTGAGTTCATCGCTCACTGCCGTGTTTCTCAACATATCCTGGCGAGTAATTCCCACAACAGCGTGAAGTAATCTCATTTCGGCAGCAATATTCAAACGAAAGATGGGGAATAATTTTACAGTCGAAGTTCTCTAAGTCGAACCTTCCCTAAGTCGAACCTACTTTAAGTGGAACCTGCTCCAAGTCGAACCCCTTCTAAGTCGAACCTCCTCTAAGTCGAATCTCCTCTAAGTCGAACCTCCTCTGAGTCAAACCCCTTCTAAGTCGAACCTCCTCTAAGGCGAACCTCCTCCAAATCGAACCGCCTCTAAGTCGACCCTCCTCTAAGTCGACCCTCCTCTAAGTCAAACCCCTTCTAAGTCGAACCTCCTCTAAGGCGAACCTCCTCCAAATCGAACCGCCTCTAAGTCGAATCTCCTCTAAGTCGAACCTCCCCCGAGTTGAACCTCCTCCAAGTCGAACCTCCTCCAAGTTGAACCTCCTCTAAGGCGAACCCCTTCTAAATCGAAGTCGTCGAACCTGCTCCAAGTGAAACCTCCTCTAAGTCGAACTTCCTTTGAGTCGAACCTGCTCCAAGTGAGACCTCTTCTAAGTCGAACCGCCTCTACGTCGAATCTCCCCTAAGTCGAACCTCCTCTAAGTCGAACCTCCTCTGAGTCAAATCTCCTCCAAGTCGAACCTCCTCTAAGTCGAACTTCCCTCTGACTCGCATTTTTGGACCTTTTCTTTTTTCATTCCCTTCAGGTTTCTACAGAAAAAATAATCCTCTAAGTCGAAACTCCCTCCCAACTCGAACTAAATTTGATCTGCCGTGAAAATTCGACTTAGATGGAGTTAACTGCTTTAAGCCTACGCTCTTGGAAGGACGAGTGGATGGCGCTGTTGGTTAAGTGCCTGCCCTAAGTTAGAGGGGTCCCAGGTTCGAATCCCAGTAAAAGCAAAGTTAACACACTTTTATCCGGTTTTTCAAATCTGGTCGAGTTACCATTTGCAGTTGGGATCAAATTGTCGGTACTATCCTGGAGCTCCAGCTAAAAGGGTCTTCGAGTCAGAGCCTCCTGGTTCGAGAAGGAGAGGAAGACCGAATCTCCGGTACAAAGACCAAGTCATCGCGGACGTAAGACAGTTTGGTCTTGATGACTGGAAGCAGCGTGCCCAGGACCGTTAACGATGAAAGGCAGCGATATCTCAGGCTCGGACCCGCCATGGTTCAAGTCTGACTGTGGGTATCACAATGGACCAATGTGGTCTAAGTGTGCTGGTGAATTCACCAGCAGCCCCCTAACCTAACCTAACCTAGTGCTCTTGGAATAAGAAAATCTGAAGCTTCAAGACGGATTGAGTTGAAATTGCTCTAGAATGCAGAGAAGACGTGGAATAAAAAAACCTTTCTAACACCCCTCAAGCTGGACACATCGCTGTGCCATAGATTACCCTTTCAAACAAAGCTCACAGATACAGAAGACAGGGAAATAGAATCAGTCTCGATCCTTCATATCAACTAATCTACAACTAGTGGCACTACTGCTACAAAAACAAAACAAAAAAACAAAAACAAAAAAAAAAGAATTAGGAGACATTTCTACTTACTTATATTACCGCTAGGAATGTAAACGTTGCCCGATGGCGTTCGTACCAAACGCGTTGGGTCAAATTCTCCCAAATCATTTGGGTTACCAGCTAAACGACCATTATTCATACGACTCATTGTTGGATTCCTCGGAGGGACATCCGGTGGTGCCGATGGCGTACCTCCTTCAAGGAGACAGCCTGCAAGGAAAAGAACACGTAAAAATTTCAAAACAATTGCTTCTCGTATTTTTTTTTTGTTTTTTTGTTTGGTTTTATTTTGTTTCAAGAGTGAAATCTGTCGTCATTTTGTTCATTGTTTTCGTTGGCATCTCTCTCGTCGAGCGGTTGACCTTTTTGTGTTTACGATCGGTAAACCACACTATTCATGGAAACAAAAGCTAAACATTTCATTTGCAACAGTGTGTGATAGTCGTACATGCAGAGCAGATATAGCAGCTCCATCCACTTGTCGGGGATGAACAGAAGCACCATCACCCGCACTAGATGAAGCAGCAGTGGCAGAAGTAGCTGTAGTGTCTGTAGCCGCCTGGATTGGCTCTGACTCTAGATAAGCTTCTTACAAAAGCCATCGCAATGAATAATAAAAGAGACGACATGGAATGGCAACGAAAGGAAGAGCATATCTTCCTCCTCAAGAAATGAAATAGAAGAAACAAACAGAAGGCACACAGAAGTGGAATACGGTATGAAAGAGAATAAGTAGCGAAGGATAAATGAATTCCTCTGGATTAACCTAACGCCAGCAACACATCAGCCACCACCACCACCAACCCATCCCATCCACCCTCCGGGGGCCAGGCGCGGGCACAACTAACAGCACACTCGCATACAATGTGTTTACCCCCTAAAGACAAGGTTTGCATTGTACTACTTTACGGTTTTTCGCTATCCTCACTCAACCCTCTGCCGCTGGTCGCTGGTGAGCTCTTACTACAGTCGTGTCGCTCATTGTAGCAGACACTAAATCCTATTTGCGGTTAAAGTGAAGAAGGGACGACTTCCAAGATACAAATATAGATACAGAGGGAGAGATAAGACATGGGAGAGGGAGAGAGAGAGGGAGAGGGAGATAGGAAGCATGACGATGCCAACAAAATTATTTATTCCCTTGTTGCAGTGTCAGTTGGAGTCAGTTGGAGTAGATTTTCAACTTGCTTAGAGGTTATGTCACCATTCGCCTTAACTCTATCTTTATCTCGTCGCCTCCCGTGGCGCTCTTCCCCCATCACACACAGACACACAAAGTCCATCCCCCTTTTCTGTGGGGCACGGGGATTTTAATCCTTTAAAAGACATCTTTGGGTATCCACTGTCAAATTAATACAACTTTTCCCTTTTTTCCCGTCGTTTTTCGCGTCTCATTTCCCCCCCACCCACACGCTTTCAATGGCAATTCAATCAATGTTGATGAGTTGACAAACGAACCGAAATGTGAGGCAGACACTTAAACAGGATGAAGGCAAACTGACAAATTTGAATATTAAAAAGCGAAAAAGTACTCTCGAAATGATCCCTCGTTCCCTCTCTTTCATTCGCATAATCCAATTTGCCCGCATAGACGCAGCGGAGAGGATGACGATGAAGGCGAAGATGACGAACGAAGAAAGAGAAAGAAGCCAATTCTGTCTATTACTACTTTCAACCGCCTCCCCATGCCTCTCCACGGCCACGCCACCAGAGAAACGAGCGAAGACACGAAATCATTCTTGTAGTTGATGATATTCAAAAATATTCCAGACGGAGGATGATAATAAATTCTCAGTGAAATAGAAAATTGTAAGCCCTTTATAGGCTTAGGATCCACTCTGGCAATTTCAATGGAAACCGAATTAAAAGGGGATTTCACTGTTTTACCGGGTTTTCCTCCGCCAAACACAAACACGACCGAATCGGATCTGTGTTACTTCTTTCATCGAGGGATGTGTTCATCGAGTCTAAAGTGTCATACTTGACAGCTCCCGGGGGAACATTAATTGCAACACACCCGCACGCAGTGCACAGGTGTCCGTGGTTCTAGGGAGGGAGGGGTGGTTGCAAGCGCCCACAAGAAACCACATCACCATCGATAGTTACCATTGGAAACTTAACGAGTTTAAATGTCAAGCACCTCAAAGAAGGTTAAGAAGTGCATGTACTCGTACCTTCATGTTTTCTCCTTGTTCTGTTTCTCTTTTGAAAGCGAGTGGCGTAAGAAGTTCCTTTCCATTGTCGCCCACACCCGCTTGACACAGGACCGACGACCAGTGCACACCCCTTTTGCAATCAACACCCGTAGCGAATTGTTTTGGTATTTGCGGGTGTTCAAAAGGTGGTTGGGCGGTAGAATGAGGGCGATGCGATATCTTCCTTTCCGATTAAATGGCATTTGACCGAAATACTTATATGGGGAAAGTTCAATTCTTGAGTGGTGGTGGTGGCTTCAAAAGTGGAATGACCTGCAGTTTGTGTTGCCCTGCTTGGCACAGTGACAAGTGCCGTAGAGGGGTGACAACTTAATTGAGTTTTATGGTTGTGTGCTGTTGTAAATTTGATGTATTGTGTTACAACCTTAAGAAGGTCGTCAAGTGTCACCAGAGTCTCGCACATAAGTTAGGAAAAAAAAGGGGACTCCATTTTGGATGATCTCGGAAGTTGATGCATTGTGTTGCAACCTTAAGAAAGTCACCAAGTGTGGTCAAGTATCACCAGACTCCCGCACGTAAATTAGGAAAAAAAGGAGAAGAGACTGCCTCCATTTTGCATGATCTCTGTCTAATTGAGCGCCATCTTCAGAGGTTGACGCTTGTGTTGCAATCTTAAGAAAGTCGCCAAGTGTCACCAAGTGTCACCAGAGTATCGCTCAAAGAGACTCCCTCCATTTTGCATGATCTCCCTCTAATTGAGCGCCATCTTTGGAGGTTGATGCTTGTGTTGCCACCTTAAGAAAGTCGCCAAGTGTCACCAGAGTCTCGCACGTAAGTTAGGAAAAAAAGGAGACTCCATTTTGGATGATCTCGGAGGTTGATGCTTGTGTCGCAATCTTAAGAAAGTCGCCAAGTGTCACCAGAGTCTCGCAAGTCACTCGGTAGGAAATTAAAAAAAGGAGACTCCATTTTGCACGATCTCCCTCTAATTGAACGCCATCTTCGGCGGTTGATGCTTGTGTTGCAACCTTAAGAAGGCCGCCAAGTGTCACCAAGTGTAATCAGAGTCTCGCACGTAAGTTAGAAAAAAAAGGAGGCTCCATTTTTCATGATCTCCGTCTAATTGAGCGTCATCTTCGGAGGTTGATGCTTGTGTCGCAATCTTAAGAAAGTCGCCAAGTGTCACCAGAGTCTCGCAAGTCACTGGGTGGGAAATTAAAAAAATGAGACTACATTTTTGATGATCTCTGTCTAATTGAATGCCATCATTTTGGTGCATTGTGTTGCAGCCTTGAGAAGGTCGCCAAGTGTCACCAAGTCTCACCAAGTATCACCAGAGTCTCGCACGTAAGTTAGGAAAAAAAAGGACACTCCATTTTTCACGATCTCCGTCTAATTGAACGCCATCTTCGGAGGTTGCTGCTTGTGTTGCAATCTTAAGAAGGTCGCCAAGTGTCACCAAGTGTCACCAGAGTCTCGCACGTAAGTTAGGGAAAAAAGGAGATTCCATTTTTCATGATCTCCGTCTAATTGAGCGCCATCTTCGGAGGTTGCTGCTTGTGTTTCAATCTTAAGAAAGTCGCCAAGTGTCACCAAGTGTCACCAGAGTCTCGCACGTAAGTTAGGAAAAAAAAGGAGACTCCATTTTGCATGATCTCGGAGGTTGGTGCATTGTGTTGCAACCTTAAGAATGTCGCCAAGTGTCACCAGACATAAATTAGGGAAAAAAGATGAGAAGAGACTCCCCCCATTTTGCATGATCTCCATCTAATTGACCGCCATCTTCGGAGGTCCTTCACAACTGTTTGGAAATTTAGACAGTTTTTTAACGCCGCTGGGAACTTATGAAAATGAGAAAACTTTGGCCTACTTTTCGGAAATTTATTACCCCGACTGTACAATTTAACTATGTAGCATCTTCACGGCGACGTCGTCGTCGTCCTCCTCGTCGTTGGCGGCTGTGGTGTATGCCTTTGTCTGCGAGGGAGGCTGTTGGTTTCTCGGCAAGCGTCTGAAACTCTCAAACTACACTCCTTCAGAAACCGAAGAAATGTGTGAGGCCGCTTCTGCGGGAAGGGACTGAAGTAATCACCGAAGCAAAGTACATTTAAGCCTTTTTGTGGAAGACTGAAATATTAAGTATCTCCCATCCCACTCCTTACCGCTGAGAGGCTGTATGACAGCCAGAGAGCAACAGTAGTGACAATGACAACAACAAGAGCAAGCAACTAGATGACGACAAGATGAACACTGACTCCCAATGCAAGCAATGTGAGCCACGACGATGATGATGCGAATGGGGGGGAGGAGCACGGAGGAAGGCGGTTTATGGCGCTACTGATGAGAATGTTGATGATGATTATATGGGTCGTGTCGGCCTGTGTGTGTGCCCGTGTGTCTGTGGGATATTCAAAGCTCCTTAAGTGGAGTGTACACACATTTTAAGGGTGAATAATCATTCTGTGTGCGTTGTCGTTGTCGTCGTGCCTCGGTGAAATTAGTGGAAGTACAAGTGTAATGGGATTATTCGAGTGTAGGGAGGAAGGATTAAATGTCTTGCCCCACTGCAGAGGGGTTAATTTTTGTTTTTGAAGTACGAAATGACACCGCAAAATCAATTAAGTTCACCAATCGGTTTACCGCATTTACCGCCACTTTTACTGTGCGAATTCACCGCCATTAGCGCCGCAGGAAAAAAAAGAAGGAGAAATCAGGCAGACTCAGGGACTGAGAGTGCGTTCAGACACAGCAAACTCCTCCTGTTTGTTGTTATCCTCGCGGTGGGGGATTCTATGGTACGTGACGTTCTTGCATTCAATAAACCACATGAATTTCTGAATTTCTGAAGTTTCCTTTTTCTCCGTCTTGTCTTTGCCTTTTTTCTTGTTCTTGTTGTTTTGTCGAAAAGTTCCTCTTAACGATTTCGTATCTAGGAGCCTTTCTTTTTTCACCCCCTCCCTCCCCCTCTCGGTGGTGTTTTGTTTTCTTTTGTGCTCTCGATTGGAACTACAGTTGACACAGAGCTTTGGGAAATAGTTTTTCATGGAGAGCGAGAGGAGAAGGATAAATATCTTCCGAAGTGTGAGAGGGGGTGGTTGCGCTGGTGACAAATGACATTAGTCTGACATTGACACATAAGTAAACATACACGTCGGTGGGGGTGGCGGGGGTTGGATAAGTTTTGAAAAGCAAGCGTTGGGATGTTGCATTCCTTCTTCTTTCTCTGGTTTAAGTTTCATCAATTCTCCCTTATTTGACATGACAATCACATCCAATCCCACACGCACACACACTCGCCTGGTTTTCTTATTCTTTTCCTCTTGGCCTACACAAAACCAGAAACAGGTAGTATCGTCGCTTTGTTGTCTCCCCTCGTGCTGTCCTTGTGACGTAAATGTCACGAGAGTATGATGCGATCCGGGCATCGATGGGTGGGGGATGGAGGAAGGGGAACAGGAGGGGATGTTAAGGGCAATAGTATAAGCAAATATTGACAAACTACTCAGGATACTTTGCTTGGGCTTTTGTTCGTTGTTGTTGCGCTCCCGTTTCGTTTCACTATCGAACAGAAGAAATTATTCCAAAGATGTCAGGGTTATGGTGGATGTGGGTCTACCCGCATCACGGGCTCTTCCTCTCCTCCCACCCCTCTCCCTGTGGTGGGATGAATTCTTTTTGTGGATGAAACGTGCAGACCGTGATGTGAATTGAATATATCGTCGTCGTCATCATCATCATCAAAACTTCGGCTGTTTGGGAGGTCGACGAGCGAGATTCGAAGCCGAGAAGCCAACCGACGAAACGACGTGTAATTTAGTGGAATTTTAAATCGCAGCGCAGCATATACACGCCCCCGTACCTGTGTGTGCTCATGCTGCTACTCTAATTTATGCATAATTGTACAGAGGAAGTCGTATTTTGCTCGTATCTCGGGCGCGGAGTTTGAGTTTGATCTGCGTGGAGTTTTGCTTTCTGCGCGAATCCGCGTTGTGCCGCTTGAGGGTAATCAATGAGCCATGCCATTGTGCGACAGGAATCAGTTGTGGTGCCAGAGAGCTGTCTGTTGACTGTAGGCGGTGTATTTGGAAGCTTAATGAAGCCAATCAGACTGTGCTCTGAATGATTTCAACTGGAATTGCAACGTTTTGTGGGATCGCTTTAACTGTAAGCTACATGTCTGCATTAACATAACAGTCAATTAAATGTTAGATTAACTTTTAGCTTATCTCGATTTAAATGTGAGTTTAACTGGAGGTGGACGAATGGTGACTGGGGCAGCTGGTCAAATGATTCTCTGTTCGCTGTCAGGATAGAGTACAGACATGACAGGGATAGTTTGATTGGTCAGTCAAGATGATTATCAACTATTCAGTACGTGTTCCGTTCGAACAAGCGAAGCACTTGTGAGAAGATAACCTCAAAAGTTACAAGTCAATCCAATTACAGTCGCCTCTCTCTAAGTCGAATTTCTCTCTAACTCTCTCTCTAACTCGAACTAACTCCATCTAAGTCGAATTTCTCTAACTCTAACTAACTCACTCCAAGTCGAACTCCCCCCAAGTCGAACTCCCCCAAGTCGAACTCCCCCAAGTCGAATTCCCTCTAAGTCGAATTCGAATCGAACTCGAAGTCGAACTCGAAGTGGAAGTCTAAGTCGAAGTCTAAGTCGAAGTCAAAGGCTAAGTCGAAGCTGAATCTCTAACTCGAACTAATTTCGAGTCCCGTGAAAATTCGACTTAAAGGGAGTCGACTGTCTCGTCTCATTTCCGATGACTCCAATTTTCTCAAAATGTTTAAAAATCAGCCCATCACAAGCATCATTTCCCCCCTTAAAACAACATACGTGGCAACTCCATAGTTTAACCCGTCAATTTGAATGAAAACCAATCAAATTCTTTCAAAAACACACCGATTGCATGTAAAATGAGTCACAAACGCCCATCAAACCCCTTTTCTCTTTGATTTCCTCTCGACAAATGATGAAAATCATTCCCTAAGAGAATTCACTCAACTGTCATCCAAGCAGGCATTGCCAGATCAGCAAACATTCGTGTCATTCCAACCACTTCTATGAGTACAATTGTGACATCATGAAAAATGAAAAACTCACTTTTCTCCAAATTTCAACCATTTCCAACCAAACTTTTGATGGAATTCACTTCATTTATCCTTTTCACTCAACTCAGCGTTGCCAGATCAACGATCTTTTTTGTGTTTGCAACAAATTCGATGAGTTCAACGGTGACGTCATGAAAAATGAAAAATTCACTTTTCCCGAATTTTCAAGGATTTTCAACCAAATTTTTGATGGAATTCACTTTATTCATCCTTTTCACACTCAGCCCCATGCATTTGAGGTGAAATTTGAGTTAAATCACAAAGAAAATCGACTTTTGAAGAAATTACACTCTTCACACGAAAAAATGCAGTCAATTCATAACACATCGGGGTTGCATTTTTTTGCTGAAAAACAACTCATTTTCATCGATGATTACAAAATTTTCTGAAACGAATTTCTTGATAATTAGGACGAATTGAAGGATGTGGGATATCAGGATGGAAAGGAAATTGAATGCAGAAGCGAAATGAGGTATGATTTTGTAACGGGAATGCCGTGGTTGGTTTTTTAGAAGCAAAATTCGGAGGATCCTACTTTTTCTACTGATCTTGGAAGACACTTTGTTTTCTGAAACGAATTTCTCGATATTTAGGACGAACTGCAGACTGTGGGATATCAGAATGAATCGCTAATTGTTTGGAGGAGCGAAATAAGGTACAATTTTGTAACGGGCGTTCTGTGGTTGTTTTTTTAGGAGCAAAGTTCGGAGGATCCTTCTTTTCTTCTGAACGTGGAAAACATGATGTTTTTTGAAACGAATTACTCGAAAATTAGAACGAAGTGAAGGACGTATGATATCAGAATAGATAGAGAATTAAATGTAGAAGCGAAATTTGGCACGAATTTTTAGAGTGCGTGCTGTCATTGATTTTCTAGAAGCAAAGTTCGGAGGATCCTACTTTTTCCCCTGATCTTGGAAGACGTGATGTTTGAAACGATTTGTTTGATAGTTAGGGCGATTTTAAAAATGTAGGATATCAGAATGGATAGAAAACTAAATGAAGAAGCGTAATAAGGTCTGATTTTGATACAGGAGTGCAGTGGTTGGTAATTTAGAATCGACTTTTGCGACAACCTCTTTCAAGCAGTGACCTTGGAAGACATGATGTTTTCTGAAGCAATTTTTTCGAAAATTAGGACGAACTGAAGAATGTGGGATATCAGAGTGGATTGGGAATTGCATCGAGAAGCGTAATAAGTTAAGACTTTGCAGTGGGAGTTACGTATTTGGTCGTTTAGGGGCGACTTTTGAGATATCTTCTTTCAACGAGTTGTCTTGAAAGACACCATGTTTTGTGAAGCGAATTTTTTGAAAATTAGGACGAATTGAAGGATGTGGGCTATCAGAGTGGAAAGGAAATTAAATGTAGATGCGAAATGAGGTATGATTTTGTAACGGCAGTGCTGTGGTTGGTTATTTGAAGGCAAAAGTTCGGAGGATCCTTCTTTTCTTCTGATCTTGGAAGACATATTGTTTTGTGAAACGGTTTCTTCAAAAATTAGGACGAAATGAAGGACGCGGGTTGTCAGAATGGAGAGACCATTTATTGGAGATGCGAAATAAAGCACGATTTTGTAACGGGAGTGACTTGGTTGGTCATTTATAAGCCCCTTTTGTGACATCCTTTTTTTGCAGTGTTCTTGGAAGACATCATGTTTTGTGAGTCGAATTTTTCGATAATCAGGACGAACTGAAGGATGTGGAAATTAAGGATGGAAAGGAAATTGAATGTAGATGTGAAATAAGGTACGATTTTGTAACGAACATGCTGTGGTTGGTTTTTTAGAAGTAAAATTCGAAGGACCCTATATTTTTCCCATAATTTTCGAAGACATGTTGTTTTTGAAACAATTTTTTTTCGATACGAATTGGAGGATGTTGGGAATTGGAAAGAAGGGAAAATTTATTAAAGAAGTGATGTAAGGTACGATTTTTTAACGGGAGTGACTTGGTTGGTTTTTTGAAAGCGACTTTTGTGATTTCCTTTTCAAACAGTGCTCTTGGAAAACATTTTGTTTTGTGAAACGATTTTCTCGATAATTAGGACGGACTGGAGGATGTGGGTTATCAGAGTGGTTAGGGAATTGCTTGGAGAAGCGTAATGGGATAAGACTTTGTAAGTGGAGTGCTTGTTTGGGTTTTTGCGGCAGTGAGGTGTGTGGAAAAGCATCATCTTAATCGAAAAAAGGACACATCAGAAAACATGCTCATAAGTCAGGGGTACCTCTGATTTGAAAACTGCATGAGTTCTCATGGGTTTCTAACTCTTTTCTTAGGAATCAAGGTGAAATAAGTTCCTTGACAACCGTCCATGAAATTCTGTCCCAACAACGCTTCTCAGCCATCACGATCCAATGAACTTCAGAGCGGTTAAAGTTGGGCTCATCCGTGAAGTGACCTTCACAAAACTACAACAACAGCATCCGCTCACCGCCCACTCACTTTTCAAGTGCAACCCGCAATTGGCCAGCTTCGTCCCTGAGCTAACAGTCCCTGGTTAGCCACACACTCAGCCTCTCACACAACCGGAACCAGAAACTATGTGTGATTCCTCTCAAAAGTGGATAAACATTTCATACGTCTGCTTGTAATTCTAAACAAAAAAAAACAAACAAACAAGACGAGCAACAACAACAAAAAAAAGCCCTCAAAATGTTATTTTGTGTCTGTATAAACAGAACACTTCTCAACACACAATTGCAGATCCTTTTGCGGCTTTTCTGGTTGGCACCCTTTCTTTTTCATTTTTTTTCGTTGCTTCTTAGCCACCATGAGCTCTACAAAATTCATAATGATATTCCACACAATTTTTTCCAAGGCTGGCTGCCGCTGGTGATGGGACTGGGAGTGTTGGTAGTGTCGGCGGTGGTTCTCTGGCAACAACTTCGCCACCATCTCCACCCACCCGTAGACATCGTTTGGCCTTAATTTTCCTCCTCCACTGCGTGGGGTGGTTGGGCACCCTATTTTTCTTGTTGTCATGAATTTTTTTTTCCCCCTCCTCGTCGTTTTTTTGGGTTGAATTTCGCAGAACGCGGTAGCGGTTCCCTTTTGCGTAATCATAGAGCAATCATAAGTCGAAAGGGACGAATGACTAGGATAATGGCGGAAGGAGCACAAGCAGCCACACACTCACACAGCGAAGTAGCACACTAGCAGCAAACTGCTGGCGTAGACGCGCTGAAATGGTTCGTTGGTTGGATTTCTTTTCCTTTTTTCGCCTTCATTTTGGGCGAACTGTTTCCGTCGCGAGGAGCAGCGAGTACTCTCTTGTTTTTAAGCATCACTGCCGGAGTAATTTATGTCGACGAAATGGGTTTCTTGGATAATTGGATTTTTTTCTTTTTGTTCATCATCTTTCACGCGCTTTGTGATTTCGGTTTCTATTTGACTGCGGGTTCATGTGTAGCACCGCCGCGCTGGGAGTTAGTGGGCTCGTCCGGGAGGGGGTGGAGCACACATTTTAAATTTCGTTTGGGACCCATGAAGGATGGAGGCAATGGGAATGAAGGATAATTTTCAAATTGTTCGAGTGTATCATCGTGTTCAGCCGCCGGAAATAAACTACAATTCAAAACACATCTAATTTTCCGTCCTGCCCTGATGGGGGTGGGGGTGGGCTTTTGTTTTCTTTTTCAATTGAGCGTGCATATCGGGGCGGCGATATCACCTCGAGTCTGTTAATTCGTTCGTCTTCATTCATTTTGCTGCTGATGTGGTGGTGGCGGTGATGATGATGATGATGGTGGTGCTGCAGCCTCATTGAGCACGTCTTCAGTCTTTAAAGCAAAACCAGCTGACAAAAGGGGAAGCGAAGAGAATTAAGCAGAGATAATGACAATCTTAACTCAATCTGTGTGCTTTGCTCAGTTGCAGAGCAAAGGTAAGGAAATCAGGACAAGGGCGCCTAGAATGCACACCACTTTCTCTGTCAAGCCACCCTCTCTGTTTTAATTACAGAAAAAGCAATTACACTCGTCACTTTCATCAGCGTCATCATCATCATTATCATCATCAGCGCCGTCATTGGATCCATCTTCTCCTCTGTTCTGGTGTCATTTCTGCTGCTTCTGCTATTTCTGTCAAATTCCATAGTTTTTGCGTCGCATTGGAGGGGGTAGTCGGGATGTCGGAAAATCCATCAAGTGGATTTGGGAGACGCTTTGCTTTCATCTCAATATTGCTCGCATATGTGCATAAATCTGAGTCAAGGATACTCGAGAGTGTGAGCTCCGTCGTCGTCGTCGTGTGCGGCGGGAATCTACACACGCCTCTCGGAATGAGGCAAAGCGCGTGGGCGTGTGAGAGTGTGAGAATATGCTTCCGTGTGAAATTAGGATGGCAGCGAGTTGGATAGCTAGCCTTTGATCCTTGAATGGTGTGCATCCTTGGAATCTCATCACTTTCACAGAGACTCCGAGTGAATATACGCGTCGTAGGGAAGTGAAATTGAAGTTTCCTGAGGTGAGGGGTGATTTAAATTTCGAAGAATTCATCATCAGATGCATCACCATAAATTAGAGACATTTTGGGGTGATTTATAAGCTACCGTTGGATATGAGAAACAGGGGCTTAAGTGGGCTACGAAGGAAGGAGGGTTTTTTTTCTGTTTTTTGTCGGAGGTTTTTGAGACCCTGGAGCACTCAGACTCAAAAACTGGTCCAATGTACTGCCAGGTAGGAACCTACTCCAGTGCCGTTGGTTTTATTTCAACGACAAATGGTGACTGGACCAGATTCGATTTCACTGGGATTCGAACCTGGGACCCCTCTGGGCGGGCACTTCGATTTCATTGGGATTCGAACCTGGGACCCCTCTAACTTGGGGCAGGCACTTCGATTTCACTGGGATTCGAACCTGGGACCCCGTTAACTTGGGGCAGGCACTTCGATTTCATTGGGATTCGAACCTGGGACCAATCGAACTTGGGGCAGGCACTTCGATTTCACTAGGATTCGAACCTGGGACCCCTCTAACTTGGGGCAGGCACTTCGATTTCACTGGGATTCGAACCTGGGACTCCCTAACTTGGGGCAGGCACTTCGATTTCACTGGGATTCGAACCAACTGCGCCATTTAGTCGTCGGAAGGAGTGTGATGGGCAACAATTTCAACGATCGGCATGATCAGCATGATCCTCTGACAGATTAAGAGGATTTTAGTTGAAAAATCAATTAAATCTAGGGGTTCTTCTGGGTCTGTTGTGACTGAAAAGTCGTATCATCTGAACTCATTCGTTTCAAGGCGCAAACTCAATCAAATCTAGGGGTTCTTCTGCGTCTGTTGTGACTGAAAAGTCGTATCATCTGAACTCATTCTTCTAAAGGCTCAAACTCAATCAAATCTAGGGGTTCTTCTGGGTCTGTTGTGACTGAAAAGTCGTATCATCTGAACTCAGTCGTTTAAAGACTCAAACTCAATCAAATCAAGGGGTTCTTCTGCGTCTCTTGTGACTAAAAAGTCGTATCATCTGAACTCATTAGTTTCAAGGCGCAAACTCAAGCAAATCTAGGGGTTTTTCTGGGTCTGTTGTGACTGAAAAATCGCATCATCTGAACTCATTCTTCTAAAGGCTCAAACTCAATCAAATCTAGGAGTTCTTCTGGGTCTGCTTTTCAAACTCGACGCGTGAGAACTTTCCGAACCGCTTTCCCTCAAACGATCATGATCTCAAAGACTCTTAGGCCACCAAATTCGTGTCAAATTCCTCCATGACTCTGCCAAAAACAGCAAAAAAGCAGCAGCACATCACACCAAGAGGCATCACAGCAAAAAGCACACACTTCACATTAGTCAACACTTAACGCCACAAGCAGTTAAGCTCTGGCTCATTGACGCCAACAAAATTTCGTACTCTATCAGTCACGCATCTTACGTTGATTGATCTCTGCGGATTTTCTCTCCGGTATCTTGTATCTGCGGCCACCACACACACTGCCCGTCAACCTGACTCAGCCGAAAGACGGCGCAGAGCATCGCTTCACCAAAACGAACAAAAAACAGAAAAAAAAGTGCGGAGAGACGAAAAAAAGAAGAGAAACACTTAAGGAAATCTTAAAAAATCCCATTTAAAGAACCGCTAAGAGTTACAACAAACCGGGCATTCGATTTAATTAGAAAATTCTTTCCCATTTTATTGCTTCTTATTTCATGGCCAACAAATTGGTATCCCTTGGAGCCTCCGAAAGGGCGACTGCTGGAGCTAGGAGAAGGGAAAACAATTAACTCCGTCACCTATTAGACCCAAGGAAATAGGAAAGATTTTCGAACCCAACACAAAATGACCGAACATCTCGATGGGTTGCCCAGCCAACACAAGGGAGGACGAAGAAAAAATTGGGAAAAAAATTGGGTTTGCTGTGTAATCTCCGTATGGATGGACCACAGCTTCGAGCAATTAATCATCATTACATTTTGAGATTGTGCTCGGCGCGCTGCTTTTATGCTGCTTTATGTGAATCTGCCGCCAACGAGACTGCTCGATATGCAAGCGTGTATCTGGCGGTGGTGCTAATGATGGCATCACCACCAAAAAAAAAAAAACCACTTCTAATTCCTTCTCGTCCATTTTAACCATAACTTGTTTATCTAACATCAATCAAAAGAAGACGACGGCATGGATGGCCACCAGCACACCACCCCCTTTTATGGTGGCCTCTCGATAGACACCCATTCGGAGGCAAAAGACGGAAGAAGAGAATGGAAACCCCTCGGTCTCTCATCGTGACGTGACAGCCCTTAAAGTCCCATCAATCGTCTGCAATTGACGAGGTTTTGTGTGTTCCCAAAAAAGAACTTCGCACCAAAAGCAGCTTCTCACTGAGCACTTGGTGTCACTTAAACCCCCCCCCACTCGAATCGGTGGCAATTGCTACAGGCTTCCAATCACTCACATTCATCCCATATCTGTCCATCATAATTGCGGCTAATAGAATGCTCCTTACTTTCTTCTCTCAGCTCTCAAGGGCGAGCGCGCGCGCTGGCGTACATCTCAACAGCCAACGAAAGACCATAATTAAATGCCAGTGTCATAGGGTGTCACTTGGACTTGTCTTGACAGTTCACAAGTAAAATAGATTATCCATGCTTCACACTTTCTGACGGTCATTCATGTCACAGCACGACGGAGGAGGAGGGCAGGCGACGACGGTGGATGAATGTAATCAAGCTGCAACCAGTTTTCATCGATTTTATGTTTATCACTTTCGAATGCAAATGTGTAATCAATGATGCACGCAATTTGAATAACAATGGGCGACGATGGGCGGTTGTGGAGAGGGAGGAGAACACTTGATTTGACATTCAGTCTGCCCCAAAAATGGGTCTCTATGCCAAGCCAAGTATCTGCCATAATCGAGACGACTATTGTCTGCTATTTGATTATTTGTTAACAGACTTCGATACATGCATGACAATGGATTGGAAACGAAGTTGAACGTCAAAACATTTACCCTCAAAAGTCTTACGGGCTAACGACTTTGTCAGCAGAGAGAACAGTCCCATTCCCAGGAAGTGAAAGTTGCAGGCGTCTATCCATCCATCCGTCCATCCATTTGAATACATTTAGGTTCTTGTGTGCAGATGTGTGCTGTTGCCTCCACCTATGAAATATGACTCAAAGAAAATTGATTACCATTTATCTTGGGCTTCTTATGGTCGGTTTCCATTCAATCGATGGCTTTTTGAAGATGCTTACAAATTGTAAGCAATTACGGCCAAAAGGTATACCCATGAGCGTGTGTTTAACCTGAAGACGATTCCAAAGGATGTCTTGAGAGGCTGGAGGCTGGAGGCTGGAGGCAGGAGGCAGGAGGCAGGAGGCAGGAGGCAGGAGGCAGGAGGCAGAGGCAGAGGCAGCGGCAGAGGCAGCGGCAGAGGCAGAGGCAGAGGCAGAGGCAGAGGCAGAGGCAGAGGCAGAGGCAGAGGCAGAGGCAGAGGCAGAGGCAGAGGCAGAGGCAGAGGCAGAGGCAGAGGCAGAGGCAGAGGCAGAGGCAGAGGCAGAGGCAGAGGCAGAGGCAGAGGCAGAGGCAGAGGCAGAGGCAGAGGCAGAGGCAGAGGCAGAGGCAGAGGCAGAGGCAGAGGCAGAGGCAGAGGCAGAGGCAGAGGCAGAGGCAGAGGCAGAGGCAGAGGCAGAGGCAGAGGCAGGAGGCAGGAGGCAGGAGGCAGGAGGCAGGAGGCAGGAGGCAGGAGGCAGGAGGCAGATGCAGAGGCAGAGGCAGAGGCAGAGGCAGAGGCAGAGGCAGAGGCAGAGGCAGAGGCAGAGGCAGAGGCAGAGGCAGAGGCAGAGGCAGAGGCAGCGGCAGAGGCAGAGGCAGAGGCAGAGGCAGAGGCAGAGGCAGAGGCAGAGGCAGAGGCAGAGGCAGCGGCAGAGGCAGAGGCAGAGGCAGAGGCAGAGGCAGACGCTGAGACGGAGGCAGAGGCAGAGGCATCGGCAGACGGACAGCGACAGCAGCAACAGCAGCCAAGAATGAATGGCAATTATTTATTATTACTGTTGTGGCTAACCGTAAGGAAAATTCCCTCACAGATTGACCATTAGGCTATGAAACAAGTCGATGATGAATCTCTGCATTGATGGGTGTCAGAATGTGACAATTCATGATCAAATGACTGTTGAATATCCACCGCAGGGCGGGCGGGTGGGTGTGTCCTACTATCAAAGTTTTGTTTGATTGGAAATTGTATGCTCACTTGATTGAGAAGCGATAGAGAGAGAGCCAGAGAGGGAGAGGCGAGTCCTTTGACTCGAGTTTGTGTGCAAATAACCTCAATCTGAGGTGTGGAAAGTTGATTTTTCGATTTCACGAAAAGTTTGATTTCTATAATTTGCACCGAAGTATAAGTTTCAGTTTGTCGTTTGAGTTTCTCTGAGTGCCCGGGTGACGATGAAATAAATGAGAGAACTTTGCTTGCGAATAGATTTGATTAAGGTCACTGGGATTTAATGACTTTTCTCCTCTTCGATATCGAACTTCAATCAACAACGATAATGGATTTTTGACACATCTTCGATTACGGGGAATGGGGGAGGAGGAATGGATGCTCTCTTTCCGAGGGGGGAGCAGTCGATTTGGGATGGAAGAAATTGGGTGCTAGTAAGCTACCTTGTGGAACTCCATGTTTTTTTTGTCTGAGGCAGAGGCCCTAGTTGATGAGAAGCTAGGCCCAGGTCCACCTCGGACTGTAGAGCCGCCATTATTATTACAGAGGCCCTAGACACTCTCCCTGAGGCTGACTTTCCAAAGCTTTGAGATGGATTTACGTCTGGCAGACCTAAACTACATCGTGGCGGCAGCCGTCTTCCATCAGGAAAAATAAAGAACGGGTCAAATACAAGTTTCATTTAAAAAATGCAATTAAATTAACAAAATTAACAAAATTCTTGGAAATGAAAGAGAGAGGGCAGGTTTTGGGATTTAATTTGTCACTTTAAAGCCTTTCATCATAATCATCATTTTCAGTAACCCGCATGTTCCACTAAAGGGGTCGCGGGGGCAATGCATGCACGAGAGCTCTCCAGGCTACTCGATCCTACGCCATAGACTCTAACTCATCAGGAGCTATGCCCAAGCGCAACCAGGCGAGTTTTTGGACCTGGTCCAACCATCTCGTCCTTTCATATGAAATAATATTCCGACAATTTTACATACCTGCTGCCTGTCACAGGACTCTGAATTTCTGATAAAATCAGGATATCATTTGACTGCTGGCGTCGGATATGGTTACGCAGAAATTCTGTTATTGGCGATGAATTGTTGACGATCAACAAGAGGGGGAAATTTGAGAAATTCTTGACATCTTTTCATTCGTTACAGGATGTATGTTGGGTCGCATTGTTTATAAAGTGGGTAGGCCAAATACAAGTTTCTTTTTAAAAATGCAATAAAATCAACAAAATTTACATTTTTTCCATGGCTTAACGCTTCATTAGCAAGAACAAACAATCCCATTAATTATGACACGAAACGTCGTTCAAGTGGCTGCCTCGTCCGGCTCCGTATCCCGCGCATTCTGTCACCCCAATTTTCCAAGACCTTGTTGATGGTTTCGGGCTGTAGTTCACGGATGATATTAGCCTTGAATCATTTCCAAATTGTTGGCATAACATCGGCCCTTCACGGTTCCCCAAAAAAAAACGGACCAAATCCTAACTCTAAGGCGACCAATTGACATCGCCAAAACGGCTAATAACACGATTTGGGAATTTGGTGCGCAAAAAACCGATTGTGACATGAGCTGTATGGCATGGCGCGCCATCCTGCATAAACCAGAGCTCATCCAAACCTATGTCTTCAATTTCAGTCAAAAAAAAAGTCGGTTAACATGGCTCTGCAACGCCCACCGTTGACCGAAACGTTGTTCCCAGCCTAATTTTCGAAGAAAAATCGTCCAATGATGCCACCACTCCACAATCCGCACCGAACTGTCAACTCTCTGTGGGTGCATCTGCTTCTCGAGAATAACGTGCGGGCTATAAGCCGAGCGCCAAATTCGGCAGGCAATTTTGGTTGTTCACGTGGCCGTTGAAAATGTGCCTCGTCAGAAAAGACGATTTTTCGGCCAAAATTGTTGTCCAAGTCAAGCTCTGCTCTAAGGCCCAAACTTCGAAGCGATGACGAAGCGGATTGTCGCGCCTTCCTTCAATTGCTGAGTCAATTGGACCTCATAAGCGAATAATCCGAGATCTTTGTGCAGAATTCTCCTCAGGCTAGTGCGTGAAATGTTGAGCTGTTCGACGGGAGATCGATGGCGAGTTAATGTTCGTGAATTGAGTCTCACACTCTCGGCCACATTCTCATCTGTGCGCACCGTACGACGACGGGGACCATGAGTGTTGCCCGCTAGCACACCACTCTCACGACCTTTTTGCACAAACTTGCGTACAGCAGTCGCCGTCGCGGTGGGTGCTTCATTTCGGCCAAAACTTATTTTCAAAAAAACGCACTGTTTGGCCTCCAAGCACTCACTTTGGAAATAAGTTTAGTAAAGCGACTCATTTCGTTTCGCGGAGGTATGATACTGATTTTCTGTCAAAATTTCGAGCGGAAAGCAGCTGTCAGTGTAAAAATAACTGCTGATTTAAAGGGAAACCACTAGATGGCCTACCCTTTACAGAATTGTTGAACTACTGATGCTCCTCTTCCTCTTCTTTGTATGGCGCTACAGTCCGGGGTGGACTTGGACCTCAACCTGAACTCACACTCACACACTAGATGACACACCCTGTACGTGGAAGTCCTCTGTTGCGTTGTTGAACAGGCTCAGAGTCGAAGCTACTCAGATCTGTCGACATTCTCTGCTGTTGAAAGATACACTGCGAGTCCTGGTAACAGCCTCTTTCGAAGTCCAATCACGAAGCACTTGAGTCCTTGACTGGCAGTCCTCAGAAAGGCGCTACTCGCCGGCGAATATTCAAACCAAAGGTCCACCTCTTTGTCCAGGCACTCTTTCCACGAAAGATCCGCCAATGAATGCCCTCTTTAGCGGCCAATGAAGGAAACCATTTTGAAAAATCATCATCAAGTCTGATTAAACAGCAATCGAATCTCCATTACATCAATTTCCCTTCCAACGCTTGAAGTGACAACCCTTGACTTGTCTTCATCAAATTGACCCACCGACCGCCATCCACTTTCATACATTTTTCCTATTAAGGAGCACACTGAATTATGCAGTAAGCGACTCATTTCGTTTCGCGGAGGTATGGTACTGATTTTCTGTCAAGATTTCGAGCGGGAAACAGCTGTCAGTGTCAAAATAACCGTTGATTTAAAAGGAAACTACTTGATGGCGCACCCTATTTGATACTGACTTTCTGTCAAAATTTCGAGCGGGAAACAGGAAACGGGAAACACTTATACAGGCCCACCCTGTATAAAACCTAATTTTTCCCAACGTTATTCAAGCGTAACGCCACCCATTTCGTTCCGCAGAGGTATGATACAGACTTTCTGTCAAGATCTCGAGAGGGAATCTTTTGACCTATGATTTAAAAAGAAAAAACTAGATGGCGCAACCTCTCCAAACAACAGTGCCAGCTGCCCGGCTCAATTATGAACTTGCCGTTTATGAAGAGACTATTCTTTACTGAGTACACACTTCACGTTCAAATTAAGAACTACTTGACAGCGAAGTGAAGGCGGAACAAAACAACTGAATTAAACGTCAGGTAGACAAGCACTGACATGCGACCAAAACAGTGGCGCAGCTGGCATTTTTTTTTTTCTCTCCATCGTTTCCTTTGCCCACGTTCTGTTCTTGTGATATCCACTTAAGTGAAAATTAACTAATTTCTTTTGAGGAGGGGAATGTTTGCTTCAAACTCAGAGGATCTTATATTTTAAATTGTGTATCATAAAGCGATCAAGTGATACCCCACTTCAAGGAGCGCACTATAAATAAGAGCACAAAATCAAATAACAAACAGGAGACGAAGGGGGAGAGTGATGAAGAGAGAAATAAAACGTTCCAATGGCATGGAAGTAATGAATAAATTTAAGACAAGCAGCAGAATCGTGCCCCCACGCGGAAATTGTGTGCGACTCTGCGAGAGAACAAACATTAGCAGGAGCAGACACATCCACATCCAAGCCAGTCAAACGAAATAAATAACAAAAGCAAGCAAAGAAACTGCATGCCATGCCATTATTATTAAATAAACCACCCTAACGATCGGTAATGGTTTCGTTCGTTCGTTTTTTGCTGTTTGCGCTTTCTTGTGATTATTATGTTGGGCCATTTTGGCCAGGTTGCTGCTCTGCTCTGCCCACGCAGCAATATGATCCAAGAGATTCCATCAGCAAGAGGCACAAACGTGGGGTGGGAGCAAAAAAAGGTTGAGATTTCGTTGCGAACTCCATTGTTTTCGAATTTTTGACAGCCGGCTATGAGCGGATGAAAGAGGTTGTTTTTTACAGTTGGTCCTGATTAATTCGATAACTCTCATTGTTCTCATCCACCTCCGTCCACGAACTTGAGTGGGGGAGTTCCTTTTTAATTAACTCGAGAGGACATGGATTATCGGTCGTCGGTTTTGAAGTCTATCATTATTTCCTGTCAGATTGACAGTTGATAGAGTGCCCCCCAAGAGAATCTCATCCTCTCTCTCTCTCTCTCTGAATGTCATGTTTGGCAGATGATGTAACGTTTGTTCGTTTGTTTATTTGTCATGACAATGTCCTAAGTGATGTGTCACGTGTCGTTGCGTAAGTACATCCATTTTTATCGAAATGCCGAGATCGTTGTTCATAAAGCCCTCCTTAACCCAAATTCTTTTCAAAGAGAGAGAGAGAGAGAGAGAGAGAGAGAGAGAGAGAGAGAGAGAGAGAGGGAGGGGGAGGGGGAGAGGGAGAGGGAGAGGGAGAAGGAGAGAGAGGGAGAGGCAGCAGTTAAATCGCAGATTTTTTGACACACGAACATTCCCTTTTTTTGCTCCATTTAACAGTTGGTGGTGTAGCTGAATGCTCCCCACTCCCCACGTGTGTACCTGTCAAATTTCCGTTTTGCCTATTCTGATCTGTGTTTTCTTTCATTTCTTGCGTCTGATTGGTGGGGGGTGAGTGGGGGATATTCGATTGTGAATTATTAAAGAATCCCACAAATTGGAAATTACCAAGAACAACGCAGGCGAAGAGCAGATTCCCTCAGCTTAGTGTGTACAAAGCGAAAATCGATTGAAGGGAAAATGTAATCCTAATAATTTCCATTTTGCGTGAAATCAATTTGCAATGGAAGAATTATTTTATTCTTTTCTCTTTTTTTTTTTGCCTGTAAGTGTGTGCCTGCTGTGTGGGGGGTGGGGGATGGTGGGCAATCCCCTTGGCCTGGTGTTTGCAAATCCCTTGTAATAACCAAACGTACAAGTTGTACGCACACAATGGCAGCGCGGAGAGACGAAGAAGAAGAGGAAAGAATTGCCCCAAATATTTCTGACAGAAAGCAAAACATTGAAACAAAAAAAAAACTGCCTTTATTTTGGGGTGGAACACATGATTATGTGTCACAATGAGAGGGGGGAAAGGGAAGGGAAAGGGAAAAAATATGAAGTGGCCGCAGGGTTGGCCTTGCATTGCGAAATGAAGGCTGCAAAGAGAAACAAACAGAAGAGGAGGAGGAGGAGGAGGAGGATGAGGAAAAAAAAGTAGAAAAGACAAAAGTCCCTGAATTTCTGGTGTCGAAATGGGGACTGGGGTGGACTGGAGAGATATCATCTAGCATAAACACATTACCAGCGATCAATTGAAATGAAATTGGTATTTACAGTTATCGAGGGGATGTCACATTCACTGGCTCTCGAACAGTGTTGCAATTTGCGTGAGTCTGCGGATAAGTTTGTGTGACTTACACCCCCGCAGTTAATTCACAAAGACTATGGCATACTTGATGTAATAACCGGAAATTAATGACAGATTATTATGGGGTCTGGGATGGCTGCCAAAGACCGACTGAGAGAGAGAGAGAGAGGGAGGGAGATGGATATAATTATGTCTGCAATTTACTTTTGGTTCAAGAGTTTTTGTGAACAGACTTCAAAATGGTGGCGAACAAAACTTCAAGTGATTGGTCAAGAGAAACATTCAGGGAGGATGGGTGGATGGGGGATGAATTCAACAAAACACAAAGGATAGAAAACCAAACTTGGCATCAACCAAACGACTTCAAGAGTATGAATGACCCTTTTGTGAGAGAGAGGGGTCTGTTCACAATGTCATCGTCTAAGCTCGACAAATAAGGTTTTGTTCCTCTTCTCTGGGTTTTCTTTTTTTGCTGCAAAAGAGGAGGAGGCGGGTCGATCTTGTATACAAGGAGATTTTGGAATGCAGACCTCTGCTGGTTCCGTGTGTTCACATCCAGAATGACAACAAGCAGCACGAGTGAACGAATCTCCGAGAGTATGGTGAGGGTATACGAGTATATCTTTATTTTGGTCTAGTTTTATTGAGTTTTCTATTGTCTGCGATTTACTGCATTATTATTATAGCATATACCCTTAGTTGGACATGGAAGAATTGAAACGGACGACGATGAGGATGAGAAGGATTGTGGATTGTAATGTGCAATTGTCAGATATAATAGTGCATAGTCAACACACACATGAGGGTGGGGGGGATATATCGCCTTTTTTGAGATTTCATTTTGTTGCTTCTTTGAAGGGGATGTGTTCAGAGAGTCATACGGACCAAACTCTGATGCTTTTTACACGCTGTCCCCATGAATAGGAGTACAAGTCAATGAGCGGATGAGGAGGAGTGGAGGATCTGTCGAAAAATAGCAAACTATGGCAAGATTGTAAATAGAAGTGGACACATTTCAAATGGGGGGGGGGATATGTGAGAAAAGAGTTGGTGGTGAATTCCTTTTGTCCGTATTTATGTTGTCACGAAACAATTCCCAAGCAATGCTCACTCAATTGTCTTTGTTTTCTATTATTTTCAAGCAAAAAATTCTTCTTGTTGCATCTTGCTGTAGGGGAGTGTGTTCAGCAAGAGGATGGGAAATCTTTCAGGGGAGTGTGTTCAGCAAGAGGATGGTCAATCTTGCAAAAGACTATGTTCAGCAAGAGGATGGGAAATCTGTCAGAAGAGTGTGTTCAGCAGGAGGATGGTAAATCTTGCAGAAGAGTGTGTTCAGCAAGAGCATGGCAACTCTAGCAGAAGAGTGTGTTCAGCAAGAGCATGATAAATTGATTTTCGGAAGGAGTTTACTTGCAACAGACGACTGAGTTCGCTTGCATGCACTTCGGAGACAAAAGGAACTAAAGCTTAAAGTGATGGTTGAGAATTTAATGAATTTCGCAAGAATTTTATATCTCCGGTCACAATGATCCCTGACTCGAAGGACCAAAATCATGCTCCACAAAATTCTTATTCTGCCAGTCCTGCTATATGCTGCTATATGCTGGACACTAAGCAGAACTGCTGAGCGCCCGAACTCACGCTCCTTCTATTAAGAGTCTCATGCTTTACGCAATCTTTCCACGACATCTTGGTGGAGATCCGAAGCAGAATCGCAACTCCTTCAGTTTGCCGCAGCAACTCCCGACTCGAAGGCCCAAATTCACGCTGTAAAGTCTAGAAGACCCTAATCCTGCCAGTCTTGTTATATGGAGCCGAAAGCTGGACACTAAGCAGAACTGCAGAGCTGATTCTTGGTGCCTTCGAAAGAAAAATTCTACGTCGGATATATGGTCTCATCTGCGAGGAAGGCGAATGGAGGAGAAGACACAACCGCGAACTCTATGAGCTGTACCAGAATGTGGATGTAGTCCTGTCTGTCTCGGCCACATCGAGCGCATGGACAACAACGCTCCAGCTAAGAGGGTCTTCGAATCCGAGCCTCCTGGTTCGAGAAGGAGAGGAAGACCGAACCTCCGGCTTAAAGACCAAGTCATTGCGGTCGCAAGACAGCCTCCGGGTTCGAGAAGGAGAGGGAGACCGAAACTCCGGCTTAAAGACCAAGTCATTCCGGACGTAAGACAGCCTCCTGGTTCGAGAAGGAGAGGGAGACCGAAAATCCGGCTTAAAGACCAAGTCATCGCCTCCTGGTTCGAGAAGGAGAGGGAGACCGAACCTCTGGCTTAAAGACCAAGTCATCGCGGACGCAAGACAGAGAAGGAGAGGGAGACCGAACCTCCGGCTTAAAGACCAAGTCATCGCGGACGCAAAGCAGCCTCCTGGTTCGAGAAGGAGAGGGAGACCGAATCTCCGGCTTAGAGACAAAGTCTTGATGAAGTGGATCACAGGCACCTTCTCGTCTTTTTGGCGATCCAGCAGCATCTGGAAATCGCGCCGTGTTGGCTCAAGACAGCCACTCTCAGAAACTATGATCTTAAATTTTAGGAAAGCTCGCCTTGAAGTTGGAAAGTCCGGCTTCAAGATGTTCGATATCACAGACCCTTTCCCGTCTCTTTGGCGATCCAGCAACCGCTGGAGAATACGTCGATTTGGGCCCAGAAATGATGGCCGCTAAAAAAGAACTAAAATTTTGTATTTAGCTAAGTCCGGCTTTAAGCTGTTTGGCAGCAGAAACTCCTTTCCGTCTTTTTGGCGACCCAGCATCGCCTGGAGATCGCGGTGTGTTGGCTCAAGAGGTGACGGCCACTCTCAGAAACTAAGATTTTGAATTTTGGGAAAGTCCGGCTTCAAGATGTTCCACATCACATGCCTCTTACCGTCTTTTTGGCCATCCAGCATCGCCTGGAGATCGCGGAGTGTTGGCCCAAAACGTGATGGCTGTCCGCAAAAGCCTTACATTGAGGAAAGCCCGGCTTCAAGTTATTTGACAGCAGGGGTTCCTTCCCGTCCTTTTGGGGACCCAGAATTCGGTGGAGAACGCTGGAACGCAGGAAGCAACGTGCCTAGGAACAGCAGAGAGAGCAGAGCAACGAAGGCAGCGATATCTTAGCCTCGGACCCTCAATGGGTCGTAGGCCTGCTAAGTAAATAAGTAAGGTCACAAAGATCCCAATCAATTCCCACAGATCTGTCAAAATAGACGTCATCGACACCCAGCATCTAACCATAATCAATGCCACAGATACACGCTCGCATTCCGTTTGACTGGGCAGCGAGAGAATGACGGAGAGGGAGAGGGGGAGATAGAGAGAGCGAGAGGGAGAGATAGAGAAAGGGGGCAGAGAGCCAGAGACAGATACAAAAGATTACAATCTTGAAATGACCAACCAACCAATTCAAAATGCAACGCAATCCTTTCGTTGGAAATTGCATCAATCGCATGGAATTATCTTCGTATACCATCAGCCAGCGCTAACCCGAACCGAAGGAGCGAAAGGATAGATGAGAAGATTGTCATCTCCATTCGTTCGTTTGACATACACACACGACACACGGTGCACCACGATGGTGTTCGATGCGTTCGGTGTATCTATCCAAATTCAAAATGACTCCTCTCTCTCTCACATAGATGTCAGGCAGCGATATGCGAGGGATTTTGTGTTAAGAAGATGCCACCACGAATCCCTAATGAACATAAACATACGACAGTCAATCGATATGACAACATATCGGTCGAGGAATCACTGATGCACGCACAGAGTGAGAGGTGCACCGATGCACACACGCACAGATGCAATATATTCAGTATCTCGATACAGAATCAGGCAGATATCTGATTTCAATTTGACTGTTTTCGCCTTGATTCTCACTTTATGATGATGGGCCGTAATGAAATTGATGCATACGCCCCGGATCCTCTCCCATTAGATGGCGCACCGGAAGGGAATGGAGAAAGAAAACAGAAACCGCTCAAGAGACAAAGCGCAGATTTTACGAGCATTCCCAAAGCTTAAGCGCCCGTAAATAACCCATAAATCTTAACCCAATCGAACGCGTCGAAGCTCCTCAAGTGACAGTTAAACGCTTTAATAGTTGTCATAAATTTTGTGGTAGCGCTAGTTAATTGTGTAAAATATTCATGAAATCTGCTTAATGAATATTTATCTTTCACCTTAGCACTGCAGGTCTCGAGATACAATTCTGTATTTTTTTTTTGTTTTCAAATTTTTTGGCTGAGCCCGATGGGAGTGACAACTGATGACACAAAAGGAAGGGAATTTGTTTGACAGTCGTCGAGTTATTAGTCGAATGGGTCCCGGTGTTGGGCACTTTACGACGTGCGTGAGGAGAATTGGGCCACTTGGTGGCGGCCGTGGAATGTGGAAGTCTGTTAATTGTTCAAACAAACTGGTTAAGATAAGGTGTCGTAAAAGATATACGGTATGCATAGCTGCACTTTTTGGGAAGAATGAGAGGAGAGATTCTTTAGAATTCAGTCTCTTCGTGAGTTTTATGGTTCACGGTGCTTTGAACCTGGGGAACAGAGGCCCAATTAGGTGTAAGAAATGTGACAGTTTAGTGCTCTGTCCAATTAGTGAAATTGGAGACGAACAAAAGGCATCCGTTTCTGGGGAGCGAGGCACGTCGCGTAAGACTGGAACCAATTAGATGTTGTGGTTTATGTTTACCCAATTTCTTTCATGGGCGTGCAAGTGGGTAGACGCCAACGCAGCGTTGCTGCTAGAACCCGCTGCGTTGACACCGTTGCTGACAGAATGAGGCTATACCGCCGGTGAAATGTCAGAAAAAGGGGCTCTAAAGCCGTGATTGAATTTAACGAATTAGGTCATCGCGGACGCAAGATAACCTCCTGGTTCGAGAAGGAGAGGGAGACCGAAACTCCGGCTTAAATACCAAGTCATCGCGGACGCAAGACAGCCTCCTGGTTCGAGAAGGAGAGGGAGACCGAACCTCCGGCTTAAAGACCAAGTCATCGCGGACGCAAGACAGCCTCCTGGTTCGAGAAGGAGAGGGAGACCGAACCTCCGGTGCAAAGACCAAGTCATCGCGGACGCAAGACAGAGAAGGAGAGAGAGACCGAACCTCCGGCTTAAGGACCAAGTCATCGCCTCCTGGTTCGAGAAGGAGAGGGAGATCGAAACTCCGGCTTGAAGACCAAGTCATCGCCTCCTGGTTCGAGAAGGAGAGGGAGACCGAACCTCCGGCTTAAAGACCAAGTCATCGCCGACGCAAGACAGCCTCCTGGTTCGAGAAGGAGAGGGAGACCGAACCTCCGGCTTAAAGACCAAGTCATCGCGGACGCAAGACAGCCTCCTGGTTCGAGAAGGAGAGGGAGACCGAACCTCCGGCTTAAAGACCAAGTCATCGCGGACGCAAGACAGAGAAGGAGAGAGAGACCGAACCTCCGGCTTAAGGACCAAGTCATCGCCTCCTGGTTCGAGAAGGAGAGGGAGACCGAACCTCCGGCTTAAAGACCAAGTCATCGCGGACGCAAGACAGCCTCCTGGTTCGAGAAGGAGAGGTAGACCAAACCTCCGGTACAAAGACCAAGTCATCCCGGACGCAAGACAGCCTCCTGGTTCGAGAAGGAGAGGGAGACCGAACCTCCGGCTTAAAGACCAAGTCATCGCGGACGCAAGACAGCCTCCTGGTTTGAGAAGGAGAGGTAGACCAAACCTCCGGTACAAAGACCAAGTCATCGCGGACGCAAGACAGCCTCCTGGTTCGAGAAGGAGAGGTAGACCAAACCTCCGGTACAAAGACCAAGTCATCCCGGACGCAAGACAGCCTCCTGGTTCGAGAAGGAGAGGGAGACCAAACCTCCGGCTTAAGGACCAAGTCATCGCCTCCTGGTTCGAGAAGGAGAGGAAGACCGAAACTCCGGCTTAAAGACCAAGTCTGAACTTTTCAAACAAATTCTGCACGTCCATCAATAGACCCCATGCCAAACCTCGCTGGCGCTCAAAATTAGAATCCCACCATCATCGTCGGTGTGTTTGTGTGTTTTTTACAAATGTCCTCACCTCATTAACGCCTAATAGGTGGGTTGTCAATTTGCATTAAATTTACTTCGTTAGCCGACCGTTGGTGTGAGTTAATGAGAGCACTATCTCTCTCACTGAAATTCTATGAAGTTTGCCGCACGCTACACTCAACACATCGTTGTCACTGACAGTCACTGGCCAATGGGCATGTTCGTATTGAAAATAGAACTCATGTTTGGACACATTACTGATTAATTAATTCCTTCTGCCGGTTAATTATAATTCATTTTTCGTTTGTGCTGCTCCACGAGCGGCCGAGAGGCAGAGAGGCACCCAAAGGGCTCTGGAGCAGGTAGATGAGAGGTCACCTCACTGGACACACGCCCCAGTGCTGGCCAGATCCATGTGAAGACTAATGAGGGCGTTAATATCTGCCAAATAAAGATCGTTTACATTATTATTCATTTTGGTGGATGTGACAGACATGATTTTTGTTTTGTTGTTGCCCAATCAGCCTGGGCTTCGGTCGGCGCGATCTAAAGCGAGGATGATCTAGATTCCGGGGGCTTCTTTGAGAGTTAATTGAGATTCTCTATGCTCCATCTCTCCGTCCCTCGCATGACGACATCTTCGAAACGCTGCCAGTGTGTGGCTAGAGAACGCATTTCGACATTTCTTTCATTTCATTTTTTTTTCTTCTTTCTCTTGAAAATTTGAATTCAGTTTTTTTTTAAGTTGTTTCCTCTTGTGTTCTGTTCTGTTCTGTTCATGTGTTGTTCGGTTCGTCGGTACCCTACGCACATTGTGCCATAAAAATGCCCCAGAGTCATTCATCAACTGGGTAACAGACCCAGTGTGACACTGTTTTAATGGCCTTTTTGTTTTTAATGGTTCCTCTTTCATTGTCTGTGCGATGGTCGTTGGGCGGCGGTGGAGCTGTGTGCTACAGAATTCGTTTAGAACAACGACAGAAATTCAACTAAAAAAAAAAAAAAACTGAAACACTCTAGAGAGATACACGGATCGAAAGTGGAATGTAAATTTCGCGCGCCCACAACCCCGACGGAAATCTATTCATGTGGAGATGAATGTCAGATTTGACAGGAGCGTAATTGATCGATGAATGTGAACGAACGAACGGGAGAGAGAGAGAGAGGATGAAAGTTCTTGTGATCAAACACAATAAACCAAATGAATGGACTCGATGATGTAAGAGGGTGGCTAATCACCAGAAAAGAAATAATTATTGTTGTTTCCCCTTTTATTTGTTCTCGTAAATGGAGTGCGCGAATTGAGAAATGTGCGATTGGATGGGACGACGCCCGACGCCCGTCCGACGCCGCCGACGTTCATTCGTTGATGGGAGATTGAAGTGTGTTATAAATCGACATTAAGACCCTCATCCTTCAAATGCAGTTTGAAAGGATCCCGGTGTGGGGTGGGGAAGAGATTTATAACGCTCTCGTTAGTTTGAAATAGCTTGAGACAGAAAAATACCATTAAGATAGGAATTTTGATGATTTCAGAGGGGTAATCTTAAATTCTTTCCTCTCTAGATGAGATTAAACACGGAGATCGGAAATTTCTGATGGAATTTTGGATTAGTTCATAAACAGAGAGTTGTTAAATTCGAAAGGGGCGAACTGTTACAGAACAGCAGATGGACGGAAAAGTGGTCGTAACTAGTGGCTTTTCAGCTTCTGGTTGATGGTGATCTGATGATTTCTTCTGCTTAGGGCACAGTCCGAGGTGGACTTGGGCTTCACCCAACTGATGATTTAAAAGTGGTCACATTCTAGGCTAAAGAAATAGCACAAATAACATCGGTATCGAGAAAACGCAGAATAACTCATGCCAATCGCTGATTTTTTGGGTTCAAAAGGCAATTGAGTAGGAGACCAAGCTGACTCTATACCTTGGTCATCCCAGTCCTGCCTTACGGCTCAGAGGCATGGACAGCGGATGAACAGTGCCTTGGTCTTTTCGAGAGAAAAGTTCTGCCCGCGATCTTTGGTCCTGCTTTTTTTTCGGTAGATTTTTAAACGCTGCCCAGCACTCAGACTCAAAACTGGTCCATTGTACTGCCAGGCAGCAACCATTTGATCCCAATGGCAAATGGTGACTGGACCAGATTTAAAAAACCGGATAAAAGCGTATTAACTTTGATTTTACTGGGATTCGAACCCGGGACCACTCGAACTTAGGGCAGGCACTTAACCAACTGCGCCATCCAGTCGTCCTGGTTGAGTACATGATCTTCATCTTACGTCGGTGCCTTTGAAAAACCGGATAAAAGCGTACTAACTTAGCTTTCACTGGGATTCGAACCTGGGACCACTTGAACTTAGGGCAGGCACTTAACCAACTGCGCCATCCAGTCGTCCTGGTTGAGTACATGATCTTCATCTTACGTCGGTGCCTTTGAAAAACCGGATAAAAGCGTACTAACTTAGCTTTCACTGGGATCCGAACCTGGGACCACTCGAACTTAGGGCAGGCACCTCACCAACAACGCCATCTAGTCGGACAACTTACCTCCGGCACGAAAAATTGTCCACTCCAAGGTTGTGGGAGCATGTAACAGAGGATGCCCTTTTTTAAAGTTGATCGCACAAGTGGAGAAGGACTTTAACGAACTCGGCGTGCGCACTTGAAGGCATCTAGCGAAGAATCCTCGTTTCTGGAGAGATTTCTTGGTTCAGGTTCAGGTTCACCGCCGCGTATTTATGTCCATTCAACGAGGAATCTGAATCCTTGTGAATTAACGCACATTTTGCTGAGTTTTCTGGTGTTTAATTCCTTTGAATCAATTTGCACCAATCGGAGAACGATTGAGGCACATTTTGAAAGGATCACTTGGATACAGAGGTCCACAGATTAGGCAAACCACTTTATTTCCCTCCACAGGTGTCTAAGACATCCTCATTGTATTCATGTATTCATTTGAATACACGACAAGAAATCCATCAAATTCAACTTTCAAATCATTATACAACAAGACCTCAAACTGTCTTCAAACAAAACACATTTTTGCTCATTTCCCGCTAAAAACACACCTCAACGATAAATTGTATGTCATTTCCAATTGAATTCCCACGTTTCCCGATCAATACAATCCAAAAAATCACCTCAGAAGTCCTTGAAATCGAAAAGTCGAAATTTGGTTTTCCTGAAGAAAAAAAAGTCCACTCATTTCATTTCACATTTTACTGCATTTTTTCGTGTGAAACGTGTCAAAATCTGGAAATCGATTTTTCTTGTTGTTTTCAACTTGAAATTGTGTTCTTTGACAGGGGCTGAGTGGGATTGACTCAATTTGAGTGAATTGCATCAGAATTTTGCTTTAATTTTGTGTAATTTGCAAGATAAGTGAATTTTTAGTTTTTGATGACGTCGTGGAACACATCTTTTTCTTGTGAGTGATTTTGCATGACTGGCAATGACCTCATGAACTGTCAGTGAGTTTTGCATGGAATTTGAGTGAAAGCATTGCCAGGATGAAATGTTGGGGAAGGAATTAAGCGATTGCAAGTGTTTAAATGGTGTTTTATTGAGTGTATTAAAAATTGAATTGTGGTTCGTGTTTTCTTTTATTTTCTCAAAATGCGTTTGAATTGTGATACGTGAAAATACCTTAAGAGAGAGTGATTTCAATTAAAAATTCCCCACAGAAGAAGCAATAAATCTCTTCAAAATAAATTCTCTGACAATTATTACCATTCTCTCACTCATTTGTCTTGCCTCTAATTGCGCACTTTCAATGAGGAAGGCAACTTCACACAAGAACGCTTGAAACAAAGTCCAAAACGATCGGTACTTGTGTACGTCTGTGCGTATCTATAAAAAGTAAATTCTCATTTTCCATGCTTTGCGTTCCATCCATTACGTACTACATTCAATTTTAAGACTCTTTTATATCTAATTTTATTCACGCTCCTTTCCGGTCACCGAAAATGTTCAAAAACAAACGTCCATGCCTATGGAAAAACCATGCACGTTCTCGTCTTTGACATTACCCCCAATCTCCCTTTCGGGCAACAAAACGTCAAGCAATAAAAAAAAAACAGAGAAGAAAAAAAGTGTTTAATAGAAAGAAAAGGAGAAGGAGAAGACGATGAAAACAGCAACAATCAACCGTGCGTAGTAAAACAACACGGACCCGCACACTTTTTCAAGGTGGAATACCCTACCCCACATGTCTGGCGAAGAGGGGCAATTTCCCAAAAAAAACGCTTTCCGTCTTCTTCACACCGCACATCAACATCGTCGCCGTCGCCGGGACAAGAAGATGTCGAACCAGAAAGGAAATTACATGTAATTTTCCGCTTCAAAATTTTAATAGATGGTTATAGCCATGCAATGAATTTAAAGGGAAAACGATACCATCAACTGTGCGGAGTGGGACGTGGGAGACAGAGGGAACATCACCCTAATTTTCGCCATGTCACCGAATTTAAGAGCTTCTTCTTCTCGTTTTTTTTTCGCTTGACTGACGTGTGGAGATGGCGATAGCTACGACTGCACCGGACTTTGTCGTGTTTATACAGTTGTCCATTGCACAGATCACACTAATCTCGGCGAGGAGACAGGCGAACCAAAGACCCAACCTTATGTTTACTTAGGCTAAGTATTCGAGACGAGACGCGAGAGAGTGTGTGGGGGCGTCTGGGTGAGGATTTTATTTGAATTCTTTGAGGAGAATTGAGTAGCGAGATGACGCTGCGGTCGGTGGTGGATGTGTTTGGTGCAATCGATGCTGATGCATCAGCAGCTGCCAACAATAACATTCAGCAATCCGGCGATGTTTCGTTTATTTCTTCTTCTCAATTTTCTGTTCATGTGTGTCTGCCGTTTTTAACATCATCTCGCGAGATGGAGTGGTGTGCGAGCGTGTGTATCTGGAGCAACATCTTGTTTTTGTTCCTCCACTCCGATGAATGGATGTATTTTTCTATGGAAATTTGATGTAAAAATATAGAATGTATGTCGGTTGTAATGATTAGCTTCATTGGAACGACTTGACAGTTTGTGCCGTTGTTGGTGTTGTTGTTGATGTTGCTGGGCGTGATGTGTTCGTTGTTTTTTCAGGCGTTTCGTTGTAATTACAGGCATTTTTTTCCATGCTTTCTGTGTGTTGATTGCAGCATTTGGTTTTTTTGGGAAGGGATCATCTGCTTTTCTTGAGGGCGGCTGTTAGCTTATTGTTTTGATAGTTAATGTCCGCAACGATGCGGCCTAAATCGATGTGGATCTGTTCAGAGATGAGGCTTAGGGCACTTTCAATGCTAATTTATCGATGTGAAGCGTGTCAACACGACACCCGACAGAGTTGTTTCACTTCATATTTGAGATACAAATTTATGAGTTTTCCAGTTCAAAAATTATCTCCAAATTGTTCTGACTGCAGTCTTATTTATGCTCTGATCATTTTTATTGTGAAGTGGAGTCTAAAATTCGGGTCAACGATGTTGTAAGAGAGAGGGATCAGTTCTTAAAATGAATTTTATGTTAAAGATCAAAGCACCATGTAAGTGTCACATTATTTCAATGTTTCATTAGCGCGTTAATATCTTTCGATTTGCATTTAAAAACTTACTGATTGTGGGGCTTTTCTCGTTTTCTTTCTCTACTTTATCGACTGCGTTCAGCTGTCTGTCAGATTTGATTCTTTTGGACGTTTGCCAGATTTCCCAGGTGGTCCCTGGGACGAGGCGCAGTATTTTGACAACTTGTCCAAAAATAATTCTCTCTTCTGTCGGATGCTATGGTTTTTGATGTCTATTTCCTGCTCTGTTGACATTTGTTACGAAATAAAGTAAATAAAATACGACTGCGACGATGGATGTGTCGTAGGACATGCCAAATTGTTTGGACTCACGAAAGATACCACTAATCTTGGAGTGCGTTGCTTATCTGCAAGACCTTTCTTATCGAAAGATTAACAACTTCACTGCCAAGGTTATCTCTATCAATTCGTACCTATTCAAACAGAGTTTATCAATCGCCTAAGTAAACATCAGATTTAACCTAGTGACCGTTTGTTTGTGAGAACCCAGATCGCATCAGCAGCGAGCGTAAAGCTGTGCAAACACTTGACAGAAAATGTGAACACTTACCGCACCACAATAACTGTCAACTAAGGGACCTCTTCAGCTTCAGTTTGTTTGCAATCTTTCTTTTTGTTTGCCACAAAATGCAGCCGAGATCTTAACATTCGATTGCACCGAACAAATACCTGATGAGGGAGGGGAAAAAAAAACATATTTTCCCATTAAAAGGGTCAACAGAAAAAAAGGGAGCGGCTTCAATGGAACTCGTTCTCGTTCATGACACAAAAGGGAGGGACGAGCAGAAAAAAGGATCTCAATTTCACGTAAGACCCTTAATGCGATCAAACTGCAACAATGCGTGTATTATGAAACCCAATCTACTTTCAGTTTATTAATAACACAGAAAATCTCCTCTCAGTCGATGTGATCCGATACGATATATCGGCGACATTCAAGTGGGGAGTAAGTAAGGAAATTCAATACCATCCAGCTGATGGCCATAAGGCTTACTTTTTGTACACACAATCGAACGAAATCCCCTGTTTCTTCGTTTCCCATACCGAGGAGAGACCACTTGAGACCGTGTAATTAGAGGGAATAGTGTTACTACTCCAGTGCACTAGTTCTACAAAATGTATTTGACACATGTTTTGTGAGCATTTCTTTTTTCCTCCGTTGTGTCTGTGTCGTCTGTTGGATGGCATGTGGAGTGTGAGTGCATGGCGCTCTCACATCCGTTTCAAATTCAAATTGCAGATTGTTGTGGCTCCAAAACGAAACTAACGGAAGCAGAAAATCATAAAAACACAGTCGAAAACATTCCAAGATAAAGCTTAAACTGAACTCGGAGATATGAATGAACGTTGCTGCTTTTTTTTTTTTCTTCTTTTAAATTGTGTTTCTGAGCACGTTTCAATTATTATTTCTCCTTCGCCTACACACTGCTGGGTGTAAGAATGGGTGCGCGCAAGAGTGAGACTCCGGGCCGGCGTACACTCCTTATCAGTGGGCGGAAATCATACACTGACCTTAGTGGCACCAGCACCAGCCAGTAATGCTGCAAGAAATCATTTACGTTTTATGGAATTCTCAACTGCCTTCAGTCTCTGCTGCGGCCAAGCGGAACAAAGCTTTTATTTGATTAAACACACTTAAGACGGCCTAAGCCGGTGGTGATGCAATTTTCGGTGGATCTTTAAAAAAATGTGCTTAATTTCGAGCGAAGAGGAAGAGTTTTGTCTTAAGCGTGGGCTTGGGGATCAATTGTACTCAATTGAGGACACTCCTCATAGAATTCCATACGCACTACCGTTGCATTACAAAAACACACGCCCAAACCGTCGATTCATACACGGAATCAACCGTCTCATCGGCCGAACTCCCGTTGACCACGTAAATTCTGTCACCTTTCTGTCATTTATCTGTAATTATCTGTCATTTGGATTCTGATGTGCGTCCTAATTCCCCCGGCCCACACGGAGCCAAACCAAAAACAGTTAAACGGCTCTAATCAATTGTGACTGGAGAACAACTTTCTGACACAATTCACGAGAGTTCTTCCGAAGAGATTTGTGTTCATTTGAGGCAGACACAAATTAGAAGTTCGTTTCAGTCTTAATAAATGCCATCATCCATCGGGGTTGAGTGAGTATAGAGTTTCCGAGTGACGTCTGATCGTTGGATTTTGCTATTTAAATGTGCTGCGGTCTGAGTGTGCTTGTAACTAGATATTTTTTCCTCCTCTTGTTTTTAAATTAAGAATACTTTGAGTTGTGATAACAGGGAGTGAAACAAACACACGAGCACACAGTGGATGAGGATAAGAATATCGGTTTCCGGTTGTACATGGTGCACAAATGTGGGATATGTGATAAAATGAGGGAAAAATATGTGTTACACGACGACGACGACGACGTGGTGGTGGTCTGTCATTGAGGGAGCTCGGTTGATAAGGATCGTAGGGAAGTACACGTTCTACATTCATCACGGGATTTGGTTTCCCTATGTGACTGGAGTTCATATGTGCATCGGATCCTTGTCGGTGTCCATTTGGGTTATGTAAATGGTCTCTGATCAATGGGCAGGTGTTTTTGTATTCCTTGTTTGGGGGATGTGGTTATTTAATATTTCACAGCTGTCCTGTGCTGTTAACTTGTTTTTTGTGGCAGCAGCAACAATGTTTTGAGACTGTTGCAGCTGATGGGGTTATTCCCTGCCACCTGTATCGATGATGGAAGAGGCTAATAAGGTCCGATGATGATTGCCAATATTTTTGGTGACACATTTAAGTCGGTCGGAGGACAATTTCCTTGGTACTCTTATGTCCAGATGGTCCCAACATTGAGCAAAGTGAACTTAACATTGAAAGGAGGATGTGAGATATAACATTCATTTGGAGTCAAACTAAAGAGCCTGTCTTGTAAAATGTTTGAAGGCAGCGCTGAAATCCTTGATCAAAAGATCTAGATGGTCTTCAGATCTTTATGGTCGCAGTACTACAGTACGTGACACACCCCGAGTTCTTCCATTCAATTCAAAAGAGTGTTTCAAACAGTGTATCACTTTTCTCTTGTATTTAGACTTCGTTGTCTGTGCCTACTTATGTTCAGCTAGCGAGGAATCTGAAGCCTTGGAGGTTTTTTGGTTCAGGCTCAGGTTCACGATCGCGTATTTATGTCCATTCAACGAGGGATCAAAATCCTTGTGAATTAACGCACTTTTTGTTGAGTTTTCTGGTGTTTAATTCCTTTGAATCAATTTGCTCCAGTCGGAGAACGATTGAGGCACATTTTGAAAGGATCACTTGGATACAGAGGTCCACAGATTAGGCAAACCACTTTATTTCCCTCCACAGGTGTCTAAGACATCCTCATTGTATTCATGTATTCATTTGAATACACGACAAGAAATCCATCAAATTCAACTTTCAAATCATTGTACAACAAGACCTCAAACTGTCTTCAAACAAAACACATTTTTGCTCATTTCCCGCTAAAAACACACCTCAACGATCAATTTTATGTCATTTCCAATTGAATTCCCACGTTTCCCAATCATTACAATCCAAAAAATCACTTCAAAAGTCCTTGAAATCGAAAAGTCGAAATTTGGTTTTCCTGAAGAAAAAAAAGTCCACTCAGTTCATTTCACATTTTACTGCATTTTTTCGTGTGAAACGTGTCAAAATCTGGAAATCGATTTTTCTTGTTGTTTTCAACTTGAAATTGTGTTCTTCGACAGGGGCTGAGTGGGATTGAGTCAATTTGAGCGAACTGCATCAGAATTTCGCTTAAGTTTTGTGTAATTTGCAAGAAAAGTGCATTTTTAGTTTTTGATGAACACATCTTTTTCTTGTGAGTGATTTTGCATGTCTGGCAATGACCTCATGAACTGTCAGTGAGTTTTGTATGGAATTTTGGTGAAAGCATTGCCAGGATGAAATGTTGGGGAAGAAATTAAATCAGTTTAAGTGATTTATTGAAGTTTTATTGAGTGTAATAAAATATGTTTCCGACTCAATTTCTTTGAGAACATGAGATTATTCATTACATTAAGCAAAATAATTCGCATTGTCCAGAAGTTCGTAAGCGACTAGAGGTAAATAATCCTTCAGTTTAACCTGAAATTAATTGTTAGCCTTTGAAGTGTAAGCACGCACTACTGCCCAATTGGATGAAGGGAAGAGGTCTTTTGTCTGAGAAGAATTTTACATGATTTTGTAGCGTCTTTAGCCTAGGTTAGGTTAGGTTAGGTTAGGTTAGGTTAGGTTAGGTTAGGTTAGGTTAGGTTAGGTTAGGTTAGGGGATGGTGGCTGAGACTCACATAGACCAATTTTGGTCCATTGTGTTACCACATTACAGAGTTAACCTAAGAGCAACTGGTTTAGTGCCTGCTCTAAGTCAGAAGGGCCCCAGATTCGAATCCCAGTGAATTCAAAGTTATATCCGGTTTTTCTGGGCCAGTCACCAATGAAGGACTGGAGCGCTCGATCAGTGGTAGTAGTCTGACTGTGGGTATCACAATGGACCAACGTGGTCTAAGCGTGCTGGTGAATTCACTAGCAGCCCTCTAACCTAGCCTAAGTGGTCCGTCCCCTCTACATGCGCTAGCTCTGTAGAGGGCTGATAATATGTCGTTTTCCAGACCGGATAGGTCCTCATCAATAGATACAGGACCAGAGAACATATCAAGGGCTTCTTCATCAGTCTATGTCTTTCTGCCGACGTTCACAGACATACGCAGGCACCGATCGTTTGGGATTTTGTTTTACGCATTCTTCTCTTCCTCATCGAAAGTGCGCAATTAAAGACAAGACAAATGAGTGAGAATGAACATAATCGCTGGGAAATTAATTTTGAATAGATTTATAGCTTTTTTTTTGTGGAATTTTTAATTGCAGTCACTCTCTCCCTCTCTCTATTGTTAAAGGCACCTCTCTTGTGTTTAACCATTCCCTAGCACTTTCTGTCTAATCTGAGATTTCATGATAGCTACGAGAGAAAGCAAAAGAAATTGGCGGAGATTATAGATTAATTTGAAGATGAAATCTGCACACAGTCTAGGAAAAAAAAGGAAATCTTCATCAAATGGCTGGCTTGTGTCTTCATTGACGTGGGGTAAACTGCTCACAGACGCTAACTCAACCGTCAAATGTTGCTACGGTCTTTTTCGATTAGGGCTTATCAAAATTGTTGGCAAAAATTGAGCGTCATGTGCCAAATCCACTTTTGGCCAGTTGTTACTAAGATTCCTTCGAGGTTTCAAGTGTGACAGCATGAGAGGGAAATTCTATAGTCACACACGATTGTTTTCAGTTTTGTTATCATTCCCAAAAGAATGGGGTTAGCCTCGATAAGACGATCATAAACAAAATTTTATTTTGCAAAAAACTAACCCAGCCCCACCTTATCCGCTTTCGGAAGCAGCTATCAAGTGAAATAAACAATTTTTGGAAGCTGTTGTGTACAGCGGAAGTTCGTTCAAATTGCATACATCACCATAAACCGTCGATTTTCCCAGGGAAAACTGCCAAGCCCTCATGCCACACAGAACCAAACCCATTCATTCCCTCAGCCACTTCAAAAGAAGCCTCATGTTGCGTAAGATTGCCCTCGCATCTCATCGTCCCGCGGTACATAAAAGCGAAATCGGTGTGATTAAAATGCAAAAGCATTCCAACCATAAATTGCCACCTCTCCGATTCGGGAGAGTCGACGGCACTCATCTTCGCCGAAAAATTGTACGCCTGAGTCATATTTCATAACTCAATGGTTTATGAGTCGCTTTCAGATGAATGAAAGAGAAATGAAGACCGAAGTGTTTTCATTTCCCGCCGTGAACTACAGACAATAGTGACTGTCTGATAGTATCTCACGGGCACAGCATCGTTGCTGTCATTTGACAAATCACCGCATTCACGTTTGTTCTCGAAATAAACACAAAAACTGAGCGCGACTGTTTTCACCTGATTGACACATGTTACGGCGATGATGCTCTGCGTCTCGATAACAACCTGGTAGCCGTTTATTCAAATATTCTTCTTTTTCTTCTTTTTTTGCCTCTCAACTTAATCACCGTCAAAATCCATCATGAAAGCTTGAAAGAGTCACTAGCATCGAGCGACAGAGGGTGGAGAGAGGACGGAGGACGGACAGTGGACGGAGGACGGACAGTGGACGGAGGACGGACAGACGGACAGACGGACACACGGACAGACGGACAGACGGACAGACGGACGGAGGACGGACGGATAGACGGACGGATAGACGGACGGAGGACGGACGGACAGACGGACGAAGGACGGACGGGGCAGACGGACGGACGGACAGACGGACGGAGGACGGACAATGAACGGAGGTCGGACGGAGGACGATAAAAAATTGGATAATTTATAATTGCCACCGTCGAATGGTAACTTGGATGGTCGCTTGGTCACTCCGTTGCTCCGTTGCTCCGTCGCTCAGTCGCTTAGTCGCTCAGTTGATCAGACGCTCGATCGCTTGATCCGTCATGAGGAAACAATTTTCCCACTGTTGTGTGAACAAGCAGGGATTTGATAACAAACAACCAAAAGATCCGATCTCGTGTGCAATAAAACGGGGGAACAAAAACGAGCAACAGAGAGAACACAAAAAAAAACTGATCTCTGGATCTGTGGATCTCGAGGAAGATCCACACATCGCATCGCACATCGTCTCTCTGCGGGGCCACAAAAAGAGGCTCAAGACGATGACGATGGCTCATCCGAAGTGAATATGTGCCTGCAGCTGGACGCTATCGCTCCGTAACGATCTTAATGACTTTGACTCGGAATGAGTTAGGTTTTGTGCGGAGCCGGAGCTCGGTGTTCACCTCTTTAAATGTTCGTGCTGCATGAGAACAACGATCGGCTTGTGTGTTGTGTCTGCAGCAACAACGCCGAGAGATATTCTTGAAAAAGACGAAAGATTGAAAATGGGAATGCCTGACCACACTTAGGCGTCGCATCCTCCAGCCATCCAGAGATGGGCTGGCGAGGACAAATGGAAATGAAAATGACATTTGATGTAACGATGCGCGATGCGCGATGGCGATGTTCAGTGTAAACAACAAGCACGCACGCTGTCATTCAACTGAAATAATAAACTGCATTCAAACCCCTCTCTCTCTCTCTCCCCGAACGGGGGGGAGGGTGACTCAGATATTTTCTGGAGGAAAAATCGATTTAATTTATTCCCGACCGGAGAGGGGGTGGCACCTCTGCGCTCTGCACTCTCCGTCGAATGGCATCCATGGCATATGGACCATCTGCATCATCGCACTTAATTCGAGGGGGCACCACCGAAAGCACTGTGGCACCATCATCAACAAGATCCCGGAAACTGAGGGCCATGCGAGGAGGATGGGCAGAAATTCCGACAAATCCTCATAGTTCCACCGAGACTCCCAGACAGACAGACAGTCAGACGGTCGAACTCAACCGATAGCACAACCGGCTCACCCAGGGTGCACATGGAGAGCGAGCATAGAGCATGCGAGCATAGGAGCACACGAAGTTTGGAATATTTCGAATGAATTTTTCGTTTTTGTAATTGCGAGCATGTGTCTATCCGAGCCGCTGTATGGAGCCGAGCATATGTGCGTTAGCCAACTTTTCCGGGCAAACTTTTCACCCGTCTCTGGCTGGGTGTGTGTGTGTGTGTGAATGTATTTATGACCTCCCCGGCTCCCCCTTGTATCCATTAAATTTCTGAATACAACATTTCATTCATTCCTCCCGAAAGTTTCCCCAAACGGGAAGACAGGGGGCGCAGCCCTTGCCAAAGAGACTCCTACAAAGGATCCCCAGCAATAGGTGTGTGTGGGGGTTGGTATGGGATTTTTCGGGCATCATTGGATGTGTGGCTGTTGAACGTCAATCCTTTTTCGCTTTGCTCTGCAGTCCTACCACTTCGTCTTTGCCTTATACCCTTTAGCTTCTGCTCCTCGTGAGAGGGGGTGGAGGGGGGGAGGTGAATATGGAAATTTTTCCACAATCATCCAAAGGAGAGAACGAGAAGTGGCCGCAGTGAATGATTCGTTCGTTTGTAGAAATGCTTAAAGTATTATCCTTGATGATGGTTTTTTTTCTTGTTTTGGTTTTGCATTTGATTCGAGACTCGTTCGTTTTTGTTCCGGAGAGAGGGGGGAGGGGGGGGAATTACTCTTTTGGGAAAAGTGCAGTGCAATCGATGGATTTTTAGCTTATTCAATGTTTGAGTCGGTTTTTGCGTTCATTTTTTGTTCTTCGTTGAGGACGATTTGTGCTTTACGATGCAATTGCGTTGGGATTTGTGCCGATTTGATGGTTGCTTTTGGACGTTTTATTGCCAGGGAATTGGGTGGTTGGTGGAGATGATTAGTTTTAGAAAACTTCTAATTGTTACATGATCCTTGTGAGGATCCATGTGAGGGAGGTGGGGGTGGAGGGAGGAGGGATTACGCAAAGTCAACGTGGATTTATGGAAAATATTGGGAATTTGATGGTTGGATGTTGAAGGAATCGGGTAGGCACTGATTGGCGTCAACCTGACAATGCCCAGTGTTGTAACTTTTCCCATACATCTTCTTCTTCTTTTCGGGGCGCTGTAGTCCGAGGTGGACTCAACAGAGGACGTCCACATTGAAGGCGACGCAACGGAGGACGTCCACATTGAAGGCGACGCAACGGAGGACGTCCACATTGAAGGCGACGCAACGGAGGACGTCCAAATTGAAGGCGACGCAACAGAGGACGTCCACATTGAAGGCGACGCAACAGAGGACGTCCACGTACAAGATGGAGCACATAAGTCGAGGGGACCTCGTCCGGTTTGATGTACTGGAGACAGCTGGCGAGAGGTCCAGAAGAAGACTAGCGCCACGCCTTTTCCTTCTCGTGCCTGTGGATCTGCAGTCCAGGATGGAGCTGGGCGATCTTTGACCAGCTGTCGCTAACTTGCTTGATCGCCCAGCTCGATCCTGGATTGTAGCGCCCTAAAAAGAAGAAGAAGAAGAGAAGCTTACTGGGAGCTGTCACTATCTCTGACCTCGGACCACGGCCGGCTTGGTGTGCGAAAATGGAGACAGCTGGCGATAGGTCGCGCTGGCTGGAGAGGCATGTTGGGTGAGGCCCAGGTCCACCTCGGAGTCTAGCGTCCTAATGAGAAGAAAAAGACTAGCACCTTGTGGCGCTACAGTCCAGGGTGGAGCTGTGCGATCTTTCGGCAGCTGTCGCCAAGCTGCTTGATCGCCCAGCTCGGTGCTGGATTGTAGCGCCCTGAGAAGAAGAAGAAGAAGAAGAAGAAGAAGAAGAAGAAGAAGAAGAAGAATAAGAAGAAGAAAAGAAGAAGAAGAGAAGAAGAAGAAAAGAAGAAGAATAGTAGCTTGCTGGGAGCTGTCACTATCTCTGACCTCGGACCTCGGTCGGCTTGATGTGCGAAACTGGAGACAGCTGGCGAAAGGTCGCGGTGGCTGGAGAGGCATGTTGATTGAGGGCCAAGTCCACATCGGACTGTAGCGCCCTAAGAAGAAGAAGACTATCGCCACACCTTTTCCTTCTTCTGCTTGTGGCGCTATAGTCCAGGGTGAAGCTTTGCGATCTTTTGCTAGCTGTCGCCCAGTTGGTTGATCGCCCAGCTCCATCTCGGACTGTAGTGCCCTAAAAAGAAGCAGTAACTTCTGACATTTAAAGGACCTCCTTTCGAACACAAACTACGTCTGGAATGAACAAGAAACACATTTACGACTGCATCCTGCTGCAAACTTAATCCAAGCTCCAAATTAGGGGCTGCTACCCTCTCCAGCTAATGACTGCCCCTTACTCGATCCCGTCTTTTTGCACATGCATGCACGGGGCGGGGTCGGGGTCGGGGACGGGGTCGGGGACGAGGAGGAGGACGAGGAAGGGAGCGGGGGCGGGGGGCGTGTATGAAGGTGAGGATACACATGTGCAGGCGACAACGCAACTGTTGTCATGGCTGGTGGTAGATTTTCTCATTATCCCTTTTTTTGTGCCTGCACACACTGCACAGTGTTTTGCTCTATTTCCGCTTTTTATGCACCTCGCCCTGCTCTCGTTCGCTCACTTTGTGTGAGCCTTCGACATCGAGGTTGTTTTCCCCTGATTTTTTTTTTTTTTCGTCGTCGAGTGTTGCCTCTTAATTCTGCTCTACGAACTGGACAACAATTTTTATTTTATTGCTTTTAATTTAAACACACAAGCTCTGGTGATTTTTTTGTGCTCCGCTTGTAGTTGTGGCGCACTTCCTCTCTCTCTCTCTCTCTCTCGCTCACCTTGCCTTTGTTTGCATGGGCAAAAATCAAAAAAAAAAAGGGAAAGAAGTAGAAAAACAAACAATAAAATGTAGAAAAGCTTCACTTGAAGTACACTTTTCCACATGAGAATGTATAGAATAATGTAATCAACGCATACGTTGTTGCATCCAGTGCACACTCAGATGGATGTTCGGTCCTCTATCCATCCGTGGCTAGTGGAAATTGTCCACCTATCTACAAACCAGCCATCGACCTGTACCATGCACTCTGACTTTCCTCCACCCCAAAAAAAAACCCTCCGTCGCAGAGAGCATCATACAAAAAGAGCAGCTCAACCAACGTTCACTTATGAAATGCTTTACTCACTTTAGTCCTTTTGTCTGTTACTTTTTTGGATTTTTTTTTCGTTTTTTTTTCAGGTTATTTATGTAATTTGCGGGAAAGAACTGAAGTGATCTCGTGTAAAAAGTTGTTGCGTTACGTACCTGAAAAGAGAACGAGAAAAGAGAATGAAATTAGTTTTGGATTGTAGATCCTTTTCTATTTTTTTGTGTATTTTGAGTGAGTGTTGTCTATCTGGGGAGGGGGACGAGAGGGTTGAACTTTTGTAGTTTAATTAAATTCTACAGAGAACGCGATGTCCTTTTCAACAATTCAACAGGACATAATACACGAGGTAACTTCACGACGAAAGCGTAATTTTCAATTAGAGACAGACCCCCCCCACACACACACACAGACACACACACGACCGAGAGCGAGAGCGAGAGAATTGAAAGTAAGTCACTGAGTGAAGATAGTCCAATTAAAACACCTGAAATTGATTTCTAGTTGTTCTGCGCGCTTCCCACCTTCGCTAGTTCTAGTTTAGACACACCTGCAACATGCGTAGCAGCAGAGCCTTGTTGTGCCGTTCGTTTCTACATTTTCACCTTCGTGCCACAATTTTCCGTCGATTTTACATCAATGTTTCATGGTAACATTTCTAAAAATGGGAGCATGGAATCGTAATGGAAACACCTCTCACCTCAACAATCGAAGACGAGGGTGGTTTTTCATTCGTCGGTATCCATTTCACGTGACTTCGTGAATCGAATCCGGATCCTTGAATAGGTAATGGCCACGGTAAGAGGGTAGAGGAGGAGGTGGTGAAGGTGGTTGGTTGGTCTGTATTTTGACAGTGTAGCGCGTGTTCAGAAGAATGATGTGATTTAAGCCCCCCCCCCACCTAGGTCCCCATCGAAATGGGGTCGATGAAAGCGTGTTCACTTTGTTTCTGTTTCGTAGTTGCGCCGCTGCCCTCCGAAACCGAGAGAGGGGAAAATTCATTAAAAACTAATTGAATTCTTCCGGCAGCAGGTGTAACGATGTGGCGTCGATGACAAATGTCAGAAGTGTTCGGTTTACGTCAACTGAGTCCAGTGGGGTAAATATTGTTGCCCGTTCTTCTTTTGACAGATAGTGGCAGGAAAGCTTATACTCATTGACAAGTTGTGGTTGTAAAATGCAGCTGTCAGTTTCAATGTTCTCATTGACAGTCATTCTTGGGAAATGAATGGGAGAGGGAGGGCTTTGGGATTCCATTTGTCACTTTGAAGCCTTTCGACAATTTTTACATCCCTGCCACCTGTCACAGGACTCTGAATTTCTGATGAAATCAGGATATCATTTGACTGCTGGCGTCGGATATGGTTACGCAGAAATTCCGTGAATGGCGACGAATTCTTGACAATCAAGAAGAGGGAAAAATTCCATCGAATACTTGAGAAATTTTTGTGACATCTTTTCATTCGTCTTGGAGTCTAAGGATGGGGCGCATGTTGGGCCGTATTTTTTTTAAGAATATATGAGAAATTGGCAGCTTCTGAGGCGCATGTTGGGCCGCTTTGTTTCTAGAATATTTGAGAAATTGGTGACTTCCTCCGTCTTATAGTCCAAGTATAGGGCGGATGTTGGGCCGCATTTTTTTTTTTAGAATTTTTGAAAAATTGGTGGCATTCCTTCGCCTTACAGTTCAAGTTTCGGGCGCATGTTCGGCCGCATTTTTTTAAGAATTTTTGAGAAGTTTGTGGCATCTTTCCATACCTCTTACAGTCCAAGTATGGAGCGCATGTTGGGCCGCATTTTTTAAAGACTATATGAGAAATTGATGGCTTCTGAGGCGCATGTTGGACCGCATTGTTTCTAGATTTTTTGAGAATTCCGTGGCCTCTTATGAGTCGCATGTTAGGCCGCATTTTTTTTAGAATCTTAGGTGACTTTTCCTCCGTCTTACAGTCTAAGTTACAGGTGCATGTTGGGCCGCATTGTTTCTAGAATATTTAAGAAGTTGGGACCAATGTTTGGCCGCATTTTTTCAAGAATATTTGAGAAGTTGGCAGATTTATCGCATGGGGCGCATGTTGGGCCCCATACCAAGAATATTTGAGAAGTTGGGGAGCATGTTGGGCCGCATTGTTTTTAGAATTTTTGAGAAAATGGTGGCTTTTCCTCCGTCTTCCAGTTCAAGTTTCGGGCACATGTTGGGCCGCATTTTTTTAAGAATATATGAGAAATTGGTGACTTCTGAGGCGCATGTTGGGCCGCATAGTTTCTAGAATTTTTGGGAAATCCGTGGCATTTTATTGGGAGCATGTTAGGCCGCATTTTTTTTAGAATCTTTGGTGGTTTTTCCTCCATCATACAGTCTAAGTTCGAAGTGCAGTTGGGCCGCATTGTTTCTAAATTTTTTGAAAATCCTCTGACTTACAGTTCGAGAATGGGGAGCATGTTGGGCCGCATTTTTTCAAGAATATTTGAGAAGTTGGTAGCTTTTGCTCCGCCTTACAGTCTAAGTTCGGGGTGCATGTTGGACCGCATTGATTCTAGAATATTTGGTAAATTGGTGGCTTTCCCTCCGTCCTTCAGTTTAAGTATGAGGCGTATGTAGGGCGGCATTATTTTTAGATTTTTTGAGAACTCCATGGCATCTTATGGGGCACATGTTAGGCTGCATTTTTTCTAGAATCTTTGGTGGCTTTTCCTCCGTCTTACAGTCTTAGTTCGGGGAGAATGTTGGGCCGCACTGTTTCTAGAATTTTTGAGACGCTGGTGGCATCTTCTCATTCATCTTACAATCCAAGAATGAGGCGCATGTTGGGCCCCATACCAAGAATATTTGAGAAGTTGGGGCGCATGTTGGGCCACATTGTTTGTAAAATGTTTGAGAAATTGGGGCACATTTTGGGTCGCATTGTTTCTAAATTTTTTGAGAAATCCGTGGAATCCTATTGGGTGCATGTTAGGCCGCATTTTTTCTAGAATCTTTGGTTGCTTTCCTCCGCCATATAGTCAAAGTTAGGGGCGCATGTTAGGCCGCATTGTTTCTAAAATTTTTGAGAAACTGGTGGCATCTTTTTCTTCGTCTTACAGTCCAAGTATGGGGCGCATGTTGGGCCTCATTTTTTCAAGAATATTTAAGAAGTTGGTAGCTTTTCCTCCGCCTTATAGTCTGCGTTCGTGGTGCATGTTGTGCCGCTTTCAGTCTGAGTACGGGGAGCATTGTGGGCCGCATTGTCTCTAGAATGTGCCGAAAAAAAGATTGAAACTTTCATCCATCATCTCATTCTTGCTCCACCCAAGAACAGAATGTCATCTTTCTCCATCACCATTTCCCACTGCGGAATCGCTTCAAAACCAGATCCCTCAGTCCATATTTAGAACTCAGCCCAAAGGCTCAATTCCCCATCAGCTTCCGGGTTTCATTTCAACTCAAAGACTTCACAAAAAAGACCATCAATTGCAAGCAAGTCAATCTATTGCACAGTAAATTCTTCAAAAATCAAACAATGTGACAATCGACTGCCCATGACAGTAGAATGATGACACTGACACTGGTGACGTTTTATTGATTTCACAAGACTTTTTCTTAGTTTACTTAAAGTCTTCACAGACCATAGCGAGTGGATGCCACAGGAAGCAATGAATTTTCCCCCAACAAATCAAACGCATGTTGACATTTGTCTCTCTCTGAGTCGAGCGGCTAGTCTCCCTGCGGGCCATGTGAACCAGACGTTGTCGTTGTCGTTGTCTCCTCGCTAACAATTCGTATCATTTCAAATTCTCATGTTCAATGTCACTTTTCTTGTTTAATAAGTTCTGCCTGCGTCCCCGAACATCCTCTCTCATTGAAAATCACTCAAAATCAATGAAAGCCTTAGCGAACACGCAAAAAAAAGAGTCCGCACAGTCCAGCTGTCATGCAAGAAGTTTGTTTTTGCCATCTCCTAACTAGCTCCACAGCTTCTTCTGCATGCACACACATCGATCAGAGTCGAAGCGGGACGCGGCAGAAGGCACATAGTCGCACAGATAAAAATCTGAAGGGGAAGAAAAAAGAATCTATCATCGAATGGAAGGAATCTCCTGAGGTCATCAAATCTCATTACGTCCGAGTCGAACTATAGAGAAACTGAAAAGCCTCTCCACGTCGGTCGCCGTCCAGGTGTATGGACGACGGGTAGCAGCATGCACTGCTGGAGAATTTCATTCTTCTTTTCTTTTTGTGTTCGTCTTCGTCTTGCTAGATACACTGAGACTATGGGAGGAGGGGACAGGGAAAAGTTTTCAATACTTCACAAGAACGAGCGAACGAACGAACGGCGGCGGCGGCAGCACGGTGATGTGGAGCCCCTTCACGAGCTGCCAAACCAAAATGCGAAGGATATATATTCATTAGTTTAATGTAAGCCGTCTAAGAAATCCATTCTCTGCTCTCCACTTGTCGGTTGGGGTCTGCCTTGGATGGCTGAAGTGGAATCCTTATTCACTCGTCCCTGTTTTGTTATTAAACTTTTTTTCGTTTTCTCTCCCTCTCCCTTTTGCGCTCACATGTGTGGGTAAGGTGTACAAAGGGCAACAGCAACCTAATGGTACGTTGGTCGTCCTCGTACCAAAGCCAAGCTGGAGCGCAACCAACGGAGCTATAACATCACATCCTTCAAAAGTCAAAGACGATAAGGCACGCAAAGTAAAAATAACACTCACACACACACAAAGAGCACACTCCTCCTCTGTGCAGCGTTCACTCTCTGACAGGCGAAGGTAAAGTCGAAGCAGGGGAGGGGGGGCGAGGCGTAACGCAAAAAAGAGCCAACAAAAAATTATGTGAAAATGGGAAATATTCAACTTTTTGTACAGGTTCTGCGTTCCCATTGCCATATTCTTAGCTACTCTTGGCTTGGCTCTTTTATGCTGCAGTAGTTTGTGCCCATATTCGTTGGTCTGGCCTAGAATGGGCTGGTTGACTGGCAGACTTGTTGGTTAGCTACGGCTGCATCCGCGCGGGATGAGGATGGGAGGTGGGACGACCGACCGTTTGTTGACTCTTAATGCTTCGATTTTTGGGTTTATAGTGTGTGCGCGTTGGCCTTCTGTGAGCTGTCTCTCAAGCGACGCGAACGCAATATCCTGTCCCTATGTGTGTGCGGAGAGAAGAACTATGGCAAGATTACCCCGTGACGTTTTAACTCGGCGGCGGGGCAGCAATCGATCCCAGCCGTCCTTTGTGTTCTGTGTACCTGGCCATAAAAGTTTCGTGCATATCTAACTCGCACGGATGGGTATCCTCCCGGAGTCGATCGTTCAATAACAACGATTGAATCACTCCGCGCCCTTTGTGGCGTCTTCTTCGCATTGGACGAAGGGTGTGCTCGGCGGATCTTGATGATGACGATGGCTGCGATGGCTGCGATGCCAATGAACGCGACACAACCTCGTCGACTACCACGCCGAGGACGACGACGATGATGACGACGTAACGAACATTTAAAAAGCCCACACAATTTATTCCAGCTATCACGTTAGTTAGTTAGGGTCGCTCCGTTGCCGCTTGGCCGCCGCTCGTTCTCTCGCGCCATTCAATCGTATGCCGCCTTTTAGGAGCTTGATTCTGCCTTTAAATTGTTTTTGTTTTTGTCTGTCCCTGTGTGTGTGTGTTGAGGCATTGTTTTGAAAGGAAACAGCAAAAAAATCACAGCCACAGAGGCGAGGGTGAGGGTGTGAGTCACATGTGTGTGCCGTACATAAAAGCGCCCATTGAGGGGTGGACCCGAGGAGGGCGGAAAATATCTTGCGGTGGCACGAAATATGCGCGCCTACATTCCCATATACGTACCACCACACACGCCCTCTTGAACCGTCTAAGGCTTTGCCATCCCAAACTATGCTATTAAAAGTGCACTTAGGCAAGGAGATTCCATTAACGGGTGGATGTGAAGTACGCTCCGGCACGGTACGATGTGGTTAGATGGATGGATGAGTGTGTGGAGTCATTCTCTCTCGTTGCTAATATTTCACGTTTTCATGAGAAAAACAACAAAAAAAAAGGAGTTGTGTGAACGTTTGTTTATGTTTTTTTGCTTCTTTTTGTTGCTCCTCTAGTCGGAGAGATGAAGTTGTAAAGAGCTTTTGGATGGGAAAAGTGATTGGCATATCGGCAAAACGACGGCAAATAAACTGAGAAAAGGTTTTGTTTAAGATGAAAACTTTCACGTCGATTGACGACGAGGGCTATGCCCTTGGAGGTGGGAGAAGATTCTTGGTGACTTCTACGACTTCGAGGGATTGTTTGGGGGATCAATCGTTTAGCAACTTAGTTTCTAATGAATGTCGTGGGGAACATGTGGGAACTCAAACAGGTTTCACTGCTGCCATGTGGCAAAAGAGGATATCACACAAATCTCCTCCAAATAACGAATCAGGGGACTTTCGTTAAAAAATCTCAACTTATTTCGCTTCTCCAATGAATTTCCTTTCCTTTCTGATATCCCTCGTTTTTCAGTTCTTCCTTATTGTCAAGGAAATCGTCTCACAAAACATCAGGTCTTCCAAGAGTACTGCTTTGGAGAGGATGTCACAAAAGTCGCTTCTAAATGACCAACCACGGCACTCCTGTTTTAAAATCAGACCTTATTTCGCATCTCCAATAAATTATCTATTCATTCTGATAACCCTCGTCCTTCAATTCGTCCTAATTTTCGAGAAAATCGTGTCTCAAAACATCATGTCTTCCAAGAGCACTGTCTGAAAGGGAGATTACAAAAGTCGCGTCCAAAAAACGCAACCAAGTCACTCCCGTTACAAAATCTCACCTTGTTACTCTTCTCCAAGCGATGAAGGATGTCCCACATCCTTCAGTTCGTCCTAAATATCGAACAAATCGTTTCAGAAAACCTCACGTCTTCCAAGATAATGTGAAAAAGGATCCTCCGAACTTTGCTTCTAGAAAACCAAAAACAGCACCCACTTTGAAAAATCGTGCCTAATTTCGCTTCTACACTCAATTTCCTATCCCTTCTGATATCATACGTCCTTCAATTCATCCTAATTATCAAGTAAATCGGTTCGCAAAACATCATGTCTTCCAAAATCAGTGCTTAAAAGAGGATATCACAAAAGTGGCCTCTAAATGCCCAACCAAGTTACTCTCGTTACAAAATCATGTCTTATTTCACATCTACGTTCAATTTCCTATCCATCTTGATATCCCACATCCTTTAATTCGTTCTAATTTTCGAGAAAATCAACTCAGAAAACACCATGCCTTCCAAGAGCACTGTTTGAAAGGGAGATTACAAAAGTCGCGTCCAAAAAACGCAACCAAGTCACTCCCTTTACAAAATCGTACCCTACTTCTCTAATAAATTTTCCCTTCATTCCACTTCCAAACTTCCTCCAATTCATCCTAAGTATTGAAAAAATTGTTTCAAAAACCAAATGTCTTCGAAAATCATGGGAAAAATATAGGGTCCTTCGAATGTTGCTTCTAAAAAAGCAACCACAGCACGCCTGTTGCAAAATCTTAGCTTATTTCGCATCTACAGTAAATTCCCTATCAATCCTGATATCCCACCTTCTTGAATTCGTTCTGATTTTGGAGAAAATCGACTCATAAAACATGATGTCTACCAAAAATCACTGCTTAAAAGAGGATGTCACAAAAGTCGCTTATAAATGGCCGCCCACAAAACTCCCGTTACAAGATCGTCCCTTATTTCGCTTCTCAAAACAATTTCCTATCCATTCTGATATTCCATATCCTTCAGTTCGTCCTGAATATCGAGAAATTCGATTCAGAAAATATCATGTCTTCGAAAATCATAGGAAAAGTAGGATCCGCCGATGTTTGCTTCTAAAAAATCAACCACAGCATGCTCGTTACAAAATCGTACCTTATTTCGCATCTACATTTAATTTCCTATTCATCCTGATATCCAAAGTCCTTCAGTTCGTCCTAATTATCGAAAAATTCGTTTCACAAACCATGATGTCTTCCAAGATCAGTGCTTGAAAGAGGATGCCACAAAAGTCAGCTCTAAATGTCCAACCAAGTCCCTCTCGTTATAAATTAATACTTCACTTCGCATCTCCAATCAATTCCCTTTCCATCCTTATATCCCTTTTCGCTTAAAACGTCCTAATTCTCGAGAAAATCAACTCGCAAAACATCATGTTTTCGAAGATCATAAATTTCATACGAAAAAAGAGGATCCTTCGAATTTTGCTCCAAAAAAACCAACCACGGCACTCCCGTTACAAAATCTTACCTCATTTCGCATCTACATTCAATTTCCTTTCCATCCTGATATCTTACATGCTTTAACTCGTCCCAGTTCTCGAGAAATTCGTTTCACAAAATTTTGTAATCACAAAATCCACTTCGACAGAAACCCGTTGTTTTTCAACAAAAAAATGCGACTCCAAAGTGTTATGAGTTTATTGCATTTTTTCGTGTGACAAGTGTCATTTTTTGAAAAGTTGATTTTCTTTGTGTTTAAACTCAAATTTCACCTCAAATTCATGGGGCTGAGTGTGAAAAGGATAAATGAATCGAATTCCATTAAAAATTTGGTTGAAAATCCTTGAAAATTGGAGATAAGTGAATTTTTAATTTTTCATGACGTCACCGTTGAACTCATCGAAATCGTTGAAAAGAGAAGAATGATTGCTTGTCTGGCAATGCTGGGTTTGCATTCAAATTGAGGGGATTATTAGAGGGAATGTTTTTCATCGTTTGGCGAAAGGAAATCAAAGGAAAGTGTTGTTGGGGAGTGTGTGAGGGAATTTTACATGTGTTTAGTGTATTTTCTGTGGAAAAACCACGGAGAAAGTGAAGAATTTCATTGTTTTGAGATGAATTTGAAAGGCAGGTATTTGTGGAGAAGTAGGGTGTTGCCATGCGTGTTGTTTTGAAGGGGGAGATGATGTTTCTTAAAAGATGATTGTAAAAAATGCTGAGCAAATCAAATTCATCAAAAATGAGGTGGAATTGGGATTGATTCATAATTTTTGGCGGTTTCAATCGGATTCAAGCGGTGACATCAGATTTATAAATTCGCCGTTCGACGCTTGACTCACCGATTTAGAAGCAGGCGTCGTCAATAATGACAGTCCGAGGTGGACCTTGAGCTCAGGCCCCTGGCTACAGATTAGTCTTTTGAAAATCCACACCCATTTTGACAGTTTTCCGACGGCTTAATAATACAAATAGGGGCGCTACATTCCGAGGAGGACTTGGGCCCAGCTTCTCAGCAACTACTCGTGTTGTAGCGGCGCTACAGTCCGAGGCGCACTTGGGCCTAGCTTCTCAGCAACCACTCGTGTTGTAGCGGCGCTACAGTCCGAGGCGCACTTAGGCCTAGCTTCTCAGCAATCACTCGTGTTGTGCGTGCTATTGTTCTCTCACCAGTGGAAGGGACCGGACAGTTTAAGGACGACTCCGAACGGCGAGATTGAGAAGCTTTTTCTGGACAGTTATACTCTTTGAGCATTTGTCAGTGACTCGAAAGAGGTGGAGCCGTGAAAAAATGTTTGATGTTTTTTCGGAAATCGAACCGACAACATCGAGCGTAGGAGTCGACGCACTTACCCACTTTGCCACGGCGCCCAGGGGGGGGCTACGAAAATGTCGCGCATGATATATGGAAACATTTTTTTTTTCGGAGTATTTTTGAAACTCTGTTGGAGCACTCAGATTCAAAACTGGTCCATTGTACTGTCAGATAGCAACCTACTCCCGTGACATTAATTTGATCCCAACGACAAATGGTGACTGGACTGGATTAGATTTCACTGTGATTCGAACCTGGAACCACTCGAACTTAGGGCAGGCACCAACTGCCCCATCCAGTCGTCCTGGTTGGGTACATGATCCTCATCTTTCGTCGGCGCTGCTTGGGGTTTCCTTTGAAAAACCGGATAAAAGCGTATTAACTTTGATTTCTCTGGGATTCGAACCTGGGACCCCTCTAACTTGGGGCAGGTACTTCGATGTCACTGGGATTCGAACCTGGGACCCCTCTAGCTTGGGGCAGGCACTTCGATTTCACTGGGATTCGAACCTGTGACCCCTCTAACTTGGGGAAGGCACTTCGATTTCACTGGGATTCGAACCTGGGACCCCTCTAACTTGGGGCAGGCACTTAAACAACTGCGCCATACAGTCATTTTTCAGGCAAAATCGATTATAACGACCAAATTCGTCCCTTGAAGGCCGTCATAAACGATTTTGACTGTAAAATAATTATGATATCAATGGAACCACTCAAATGAGTCTCTCCGCTTGTCAATTCCCTCCAAATACATGTGTCAACGCACTCCTTCAGATAGTCGAACTCGCAATTAATCAACGAAATTAACGATTCCTATCGATAATCAAATGTCTGCAATTAATCAGTTGGCAGGCAATAATTCTAATCTCATTGTTTGACTAAAGAACTGCCCGCCACTTGTCGCCATAAATCGCTAATGAAAAATGTAATCAATTCAGTGAAACCCCCCCACAGTCACATTTGTCAAGTGATTTTAAGCAGCACTCCCAATTCCTCGATCTTGGTTCATCTCCTGCCACGGCAAATGTGGGGGACGACTAGACAAATCAGATCAACATCACGACCATGCGTGACATGCCAATCGGACGAAATCGCGTCACTTCTTGTCTTCCAAAACCAAAACTTCCTCTTCCTCTTCGGGGTGCGCTCCCAACGATCGGAGCAGGGCCTCTCAAGAATGCGCAATCCAATTTAAATAAATAATTAATTTCCTTCAATTAACCACAAGGGCATAGTTTCGTTGTTCGCTCGCTCCCATTTCACAGGCAGATACAGATACATGTGCGGCCGGCCAAAAAAGCGGAACACGAAACGGGGTCTTGGAACTCCCCCGCCGGGGTGTGCGTATCGTTGGAATGCAAAAGCGAACTCCCAACAGAACAGCCCCACTCATCCAAATCGAAGATGTAAAGCAGTTGACGGATGTGGTGGGGCAGACACACACGCACAGTGATATGCAGTTGGGAATGCGTGTGTGATGTTGAAGCGCATTAACTTGACTCTTTGTATGCACAAGACGACAGCGACAACAACTATGGCGCGACTGTCTTGCGTGAGGAGAGGAGCGGGGCCTTCGCTCTTTTTTCAGTCTTCATCCAGTGGTAGACATGGATTGAATACACAATCGCAACGAAAACACGAAACTCAACCACCAAGAGGAGAGCTCAATAGATCGCCACCCGTTGTTGTTGCCGCTGCTGCTGCTGCTGGTGCACTCACTGCCACGGAGCGGCGACAGTTGCACTGTTTGACAGTATTCCGTCTTGCCATGGGGTCGTTAGGGGGCTTCAAAAGAGGTGATTAGCTCTCCACAATGCGATTACACTTGAAAGTTATTAATACTTCAGTAGCGGCGCGAAGGCGCATACAGATAGGGTGGCTCCCCGAGCCGCACAGAAGGAGAAAGATATTTATTTTTAATGCGCATTAACGTTGCGGAAATGGCTTGTTGCCTGGCATTTAACTAGTTTTTTCTAATTTATTTTCAATTCGTCTAGCCCTCCGCTCGCTCGCTCTCATCGCCTTCTCGGTGTAGGTCTGGTCTCATGGTCTCAAGCAGCAGCAGGAGCATGCATCTCAATTCACCATCGCCATCGTCTGTGGATGTCAACCGTTTAAAGTGCGATTATTAATTGCCACACCATATGGCGCCAGTATTGAGTGCGTTTTGCACAGTGCACTCTGTCACCCCTGTTTTGACAGCGCTCAGCGCTTTGGAACAAATTCGCCAGTCAAGATGGACGACAAATGGACGATTTGTACCTAATGGCCTGGAAACATGTACGACTAGTGTGTGTACGGAACACGAACACGAAAAAAATACAACAAATTTGAAATCTCTCTAAGGGTGAGAGGACGGGGGAACAGACGTTCATCCCTCATCCTTCAAATCTCCCTCTCGCGTAGCCTTCTGTGCTTGGCAGAGGACAATGGGCAGGAGCACGCTGTTGTTTGTTTGAAACGATCCATTGATAGGTTCATTAGGAAGACACACTGCCCAGGAGGGAGCGACGACTGTCACTGAATAGACACGAACAACAAAAGGAAACGCTGGAAATTTAAACAAATTGCCACGAGATATTGCACAATAAAATCCAGCGATAAAGGATTTCGGCGGCGAGAGGAAAGCAGGCAAAAAGTTGAAGGAGGAGGACGACGAACACGAAAAAAAAGAAGTGCCACACTGATGACTTTAGCCTGAAATAGAAATATGGATCCTAATTTAATCCTTAATATTCCATCTCAGGCACACAGCGACAGCGCGACACAGCATCGAAACGATGGAGCGCAGGAGTTCTTGCAAAGGAGGATGTACAGCTCTCATATCTCAATGTCAATACGGAGAAGAAAAGACATTTTCACTCCCTCCCTCTCTCTCAATCTCTCCCTCTCCCTCACCCTCACCCTCTCCCTCTCCCTCTCCCTCTCTCTCTCTCTCCCTCTCTCGTGTTGGTTCACGCTTTTATCGAAGCAAAATACTATTCCAAGGATACAAGTAATTCCGGGCATGAATTCCTTACCCTCCCTATCACCGTCACATCGCTCCCTTCATCCCTCCCTCTCCCTCTCTCTCTCTCTCTCTTCGGCGCGATGTCGTCGGCATGGTCTATATGAAGATCGATAATAGCCGTTAATGACAATTCTCATAAATCATTTGGGGAAGTTGCTCTATTCCTCCCCTACTCACCCTTCGTTCGGCACTGTTTGCCAGGACGACACACACGAGCACTCCACCCCAAAGTCAAGTCAGAATAGAGAGCAGATAGATAGTCCTTCGAATTTTCATTCACTTGCGTAATAATCGTATTAATAAAAATATTTTTTACGTGTATGTGGCAGGGCACCTTTGCAGACCTTCAAAAGTAGGGCCCCGCTCGGGTTGAACCGAGCTAGACTGACATTAACCATGTAATTAGGCCATGACCTAGGAATTTTTATCACTTTTATTATGGGTGTCAACGACGTCGAGCGAGCGAGCGCGCTGAGTCGGGCTTTGTGTCGTGTAGTTGTTGCTTCGTTTTTTGAGGTTATGTATGGTGTTGACGTAGAATAAATTAATTTTCGCTTATATTCTTTTTTTTTTCTGATTTCCGTCGACACGGAGGGAAGCACAATGTGTTGCGATTTGTCACAGAAAATTGCATTTGGAAGTAATTTGGTTGACTGCGAGCGAAAGGGGGGAAGTGGGAATGATGCTGATTGGCCAATGCACGATATGGCAAATGTCAGATGCCATGACTTATTTTTCGTCGTAAAGGAAGGAAATTATTAAATCGACTTGTCAATTGGTGCGATTTTTGCAGTGGAAGGTGTTGGACAGATGAGAGGTCACAGGTTTTCTCAGTGAAAATTGAGAGAGAGAGAAGGAAGAAATGACAAATTTGACAGATGACAGCTGGAATTTGTGGTTGTGATCTGCCTTATTTTTTCATTTGCTCATTGACAGCTGCTGCTGATGACAAACATGAAAGGAGAAGATTGTGTCAACAAGACCTGACGTTTGTGTTAACATTTGACAGCTGTCAGTTGATATAGCTGCAAAAAACCGCTGTCATTGGTGTTTGTGATCTGGAAATTAAAGCCTTATTCTTTCATTTACTCACTGACAGTTGCTGGTGATGACAAACATAAGAGCAAAAAATCGTGTCAACAAAACTTGACATTTGAGTCAACATTTGACAGCTGTCACCTGATATAGCCCTTTTCTTGCGACATATTCTAAAATTTGTCCATCTGTGTCGACAAGACTTGACATTTGTGTTAACATTTTGACAGCTGTCATTTGACATAGCTGTCAAAAACCGCCACCAATGGGTGGTTGCGATCTGATCTGATCTTTTATTTACTCATTGACAGCTGCAATTGATGATGACAAACTTGAAAGGAGATAAAGACCAGACATTTGTGTTAACATTTTGACAGCTGTCACCAGATGTAGCCCTTTTCTGGCGACAAACTCTTAAATTTGTCCATCTGTGTCGACAAAACTTGACATTTGCGTTAACATTTGACAGCTGTCAGTTGATATATGGAGTTGCCAAAAACCCCATCTGTGTCAACAAGACTTGACATTTGTGCTAACATTTGACAGCTGTCACCTGATATAGCCCTTTTCTGGCGACATATTCTTAAATTTCTCCCTCTGCATCAACAAATCTTGACGTTTGTGTTATCATTTGACAGCTGTCATATCTCAATGTCAGTGACAGCTGCAAAAAAACAAAAACATTTGATAGCTGTCACCTGATATAGCTGCCGAAAACCCCTTTCTGGCGACATATTCTAAAAGTTGTCCCTCTGTGTTAACAAGTCTTGACATTTGTGTTAACATTTGACAGCTGTCAGTTGATTTAGCTGCCAAAAACCGCTGTCATTGGTGGTTGTGGTCTGCAAATGAAAGCCTTATTCTTTCATTTACTCATTGACAGCTGCAATCATGATGACAAACATGAAAGGAGAGAATTGTGTCAACAAGACTTGACGTTTGTGTTAAAATTTGACAGCTGTCACCTGATATAGCCCTTTTCTGGCGACATATTCTAAAATTTGTTCATCTCTGTCAACAAGACTTGACATTTGTGTTAACATTTGACAGCTGCCAACTGATATAGGTGCAAAAAAACAAAAACATTTGACAGCTGTCACCTGATATAGTTGCCAAAAAACGCCTTTTCTGGCGACATACTCTAAAATTTGTCCCCCTGGCAAGTGTTTTCCAACCAGAAACTCGTGTGTCAAGCAAATGCTGCAAAGGCCATTGACATCTGGTTCCATACGTCAAAAATCTGACAGCTAGTTCAATGAATTTAAATACTCGTACGTTTTTCTCTGTTAAACTCCACTGTCTCCCATCTCCAATTTCCATAAAATCGGAGGCAAATTTTGAAACAATTACAAATCATTTGACAGGTGACAGGTGACAGTCACTGCTCCCTGAATCAATCTCCCCACACCGGCGTTAACTACCAGATTTTTTCATGTTTACGTCTGATAAGTCATGTGCCACGACCCGAATTCATTTCGGAAAAAAAAAATGGAAATTTGACACATGACAGATTGGTCCATTCGAGGAACACGATTGCAATCTCGACCCACCGAACAAACATCCGCTATTGAGCAAATTAATCGATCGCTTGTCCATCTGCCATGAGTTTGAATCTCTCCGCCCCCTTCCCCCGTATCGAATCTTTTAAAATAAAACATGAAAACATGGTAAATTCATCATCTGCCGCAGCAACACCCAAGACCAATTCGATGATGAATCACCGGAGCGAAGCAGCCAAGCCCTGAAGTCATGATGATGGCGGCAGTGGGAGAGGCCAAAACAAAAGTAAATAAAAAAGGAAAAGATCGCCGCTGCATTTCTCGCAGCATCGATCACTTGTAATTGTTAATGGTTACACCACTCGGCAGGGCCAACATCACCCTCGCCTCGGAGGCCAACAGGGAATTCCTGAGCAGAGCCACGAATAGGCGCAGCAAGCTCAACGAGAGAGAGAGACAGCCAGTCAGCAAAGTGATCAATCAAAAATCCTTGACATTTTCGTCTGATGTGCAATGCTCTTCGGCGGAGCGACGATGGATAAATATGTTTATTTCCATCAGTCGAATGACAAGCACGCACAACGGAACATGAATTGTAAATACCACCACCGAAAACAGATCCACGCCAAACGGAGCACCATCCATGCACCACACGGGCCATGACATCGACTACAACACCAGCGAGAACGACAACGACACCGAGAACGACATCGGCAACGAAAACGACAACGTCCACGCCAACACGAGAGCGGCGGCGGCGGCGGCGGCGACGATGATGAGGAAGCTGATGTTGGCGATGATGGTGCTGCTGATGATGATGATGCGATGATGTACGCAAGGATGTCCTCCGTCATTGGAGGCGCCGTTTTTCCCATTCACTCCCACCCACCAAACAGTACATTAGATAGCAAACGTCAAACAACTGCAACTTACACACACACGCAAAAAAAGCAGAGAAAAAATCAAACCAAGTGTCGTCTAGCTGCTGGAGAAGCGTTTTGAGGAAATTTATGCAATCGTTGTCAACTCCAACGTGCTGCTGCACCAGCACCAGCTCTTATGTTGCATTTGGCAACATGAATCTGCCATGTTTTCCAGGGAGGTTGACACGTATTGTCTGCCATGCAGTGTGCTGATGATGAGATGTGGGCGGGCGGGTGGTCAGCTTAAGAATTTGAATAGTGAATGGGCGCGGGGGGGGGGGGGGGGGGGGCTGTGTCCAATGGGATTTGTTTGATAACATCGAAATGTCATCCCGATGCATGAATGTGTATGATGGAGACACCACCTCCCACCTCACCCATTTGGCAAATGGGGAATATGTCATTCGGTGACAATAACCTGGAAGCCTGCATCGGAGATGAGAGGAAAAACGCTGCCGAAGGTTAGTTATCCTTACAACACATGTTTAACATGCTTTACGCCATAAGGAGATGGAAAATTATTCCAAAGGAAATGTCACAAGGAAACTGTCAGCTGGTGCGGGAGATGCGAGAAAGAATCAAACGAACAACAAAATTTCTGAGAGCGTTTGGGGCATGTTCGGGCATGGGGTCGGTGTCAGATTCATTGATGGGATCAATTGAGTTGTTGGACAGATTTCCGAGGAATATAGTTTGTTATTCAATTCGATTCCGACGCAATAAATTAAAGAAATTGACCACATGGCTGACGGACGGTTGATCAAAAGTCAGATGTGACAACATGTCACATTTTCATTTCAATCAATTGATGGTTTTCGTGTGGGAATGTGGAGGTATGAGACACTCGAATAGGTTGTGTGCGAGAAAATGCGGCACTCTCTGCTTTGTTTCTTTGAATCTTCATGTCGGACTACAAAGCTACAAAAATGTGGCTCAGCAATTCAAAAGCGGCAAGTTTCAGAATGATTTTTTTAGTTTTCCAACACAGCTCCCTTCCGTCGTGGTAAAGTACAAAACCTTGACAATTCTCTGACAAGCCTTTGTTAATTTGAATTTTCTTGTCGCACTACAAAGCTACAAAATGTTAAGCTCAGCAACGCAAACCAATCAAACTCAAATCAACCTTGACAACTAGAGTTCTCTGACTAGCCTTTGTTTGTTTGAATTTATCTCTCATTTTGGTCTCGGATGCACTCTTCTTGTTACACTACAAAGCTACAAGAAGTGTGGCTCAGCAACTCAAAAGCGACAAGCTTCAGAATGACTTCTCATTTTTCCCACACAGCACATTTTTCCGTCGTGGTAAAGTACAGAACCTTGACAATTCTCTGACTAGCCTTTGTTTCTTTGAATCTTCTTGTCGGACTACAAAACTACAAAAATGTGGCTTAGCGACAAGCTTCAGAATGACCTTTCAGCTTTCCATCTCCTCACACTCTCACCGTGGTAAGGTACAGAATCTTGACAATCAAAGTTCTCTGACTAGCCTTTGTTAATTTGAATCTTCTTGTCGCACTACAAAGCTACAAAATGTGTGGCTTAACAACACAAACCAATCAAACTCAGATTTACTATGACAAATAGAGCTCTCTGATTAGACTTTGTCTCGTTGAATTTACATCGCTTTACAGTCGCATTGCAAGCGCTCTTCTTGTCGCACTACAAAGCTACAAAAAGTGTGGCTTGGCTACAAGCTTCAGAATAAACTTTCATTCTCGCCGTGGTAAGGTACTGTACCTTGTTAACTTGGGCTCTCTGACTGGACTTTGTTTCTTTGAATCTTCTTGTCGCACTGCAAAGCTACAAAAAATGTGGCTCAATAATTCAAACCAACCAAACTCAAATCAACCTTGACACTAGAGCTCTCTGATTAGGCGTTGCTTCTTTGAATTTACCTCGCATTACAGTCCTATTACAGACGCTCGTCTTGTCACACTACAGAGCTACAAAATTGTAGCTCAGCAGCTCAAGCCAACCAAACTCAAATTAATCTTGACAATTAGCGTTACCTGACTAGCCTTTATTTCTTTTAAGTTATCTCTCATAACAGTCTCGGATACTCTCTTCTTTTCAGACTACAACGCTACAAAAATGTGGCTTAGCGACAAGCTTCAGAATGAGTTTTCAGCTTTCCAACTCCGCACACTCTCGCCGTGGAAAGGTACAGAGCCTTGACAACCAGAGTTCTCTGACTATCCTTTGTTTCTTTGAATCTCGGAAACACCCTTCTTGTCAGACTGCAAAGCTACAAAATGTATGCCTCAGGAACTCAAAAGCAACAAGCTTCAGCGTGACTTATCAGTTTTCCGTCTCCACACGCTTTCGCGTGGTAGCCTTTGTGTCTTTAAATCTATCGTTTGTTAAAGTCTCGGATACAGTCTTCTTATCAAACTACAAACATACAAAAAGTATAGCCTTGCATCTCAAAACCGACCAGCTTCAGAATGACTTCTCAGTTCTCCAACTCCGCACAGTCTTGCTGTGATAAGGTACAGAAACTGAGCCGAGTTCTCTGGCTAACTTGTGTTTCTTTGAATCCCGTAGTCTCGGATAAACTCTTCTTGTTAGACTACAAAGCTACAAAGTTGCACAAAACCGGAAAGCTTTAGAATGACTTTTCAGTTTTCAAACACAACACACCCGCCGTCGTGGTGAAGTACAAAATCTTGATAACAAGAGTTCTTTGACTTATCTTTGACTGCCCTGACTTCTTTGAATCTTCTTGCCACACTACAAAGCTACAAAATTGTATCACAGTAGCAAAGCACAGAACATTGCCAAATAGAGTTCTCCGACTAGTCTTCAGTTCCATCTCTCATTATAGTCTCAGAAACACTCTCCTTTTCAGACTACAAAGCTACAAAAAGTGTGGCTTTGCATCTCAAAACCGACAGAATGACTTTGCAGTTTTCCAGCACGGCTCACCCACCATGGTAAGATTCAAAACCTTGTCGGTATGATGATGGTGAAAGCTTGAGTTCAGACTACAAAGCTACAAAAAGTGTGGCTATGCGTATCAAAAGCGACAAGTTTCAGAATTAATTTTCAGTTCTCCAGCACCACACACTCTTGCGTGGTAAGAGTTCTCCGACTAGGCTTTGTTTCTTTGAATCTCGGATACGCTCTTCTTGCCACACTACAAAGCTACAAAATTGTATCCCAGTAGTTAAGTACGTAACCTTGAAAATTAGATCTCTTCGATTAGACTCTGTGTCTTTGAATCTATCTCTCATTATAGTCTCGAGTAAACTCTTCTCCTCAAACTGTAAGGCTACAAAGAATGTAGCTTTGAAATTTCAAAAGCGACAAGCTTCAGAATGACTTCAGTTTGCCAACGCAGCACAACCGTTGTCGCGCTAAAGTACAGAACCTTTTCGGCGTCAGAATGATGATAGTTTCAGTTCTTCGGCTAGCCTTTGTTTGAGTTTGGGATACACTCTTCTTGTCGCACTACAAAGCTACAAAATGTTTAGCTCAGCAACTCAAACTTGTCGCTAGCTTCAGAATGACTTTTCAGTTCTCCAACACCACACACTCTCGCGTGGTAAGAGTTCTCTGACTAGGCTTTGTTTCTTTGAATCTCGGATTCATACTTCTTGTCAGACTACAAGGCTACAAAAAGTGTGTCTTTGCATCTCAAAACCGATCAGCTTCAGAATGACTTGTCATTTTACCAACTCCGCACAGTCTTGCCGTGATAAGGTACAGAACCTTGGCAGAGTTCTCTGGCTCACCTTTGTTTCTTTGAATCTCGTAGTCTCGGATAAACTCTTCTTGTTAGACTACAAAGCTACAAAGTTACACAAAACCGGCAAACTTTAGAACGACTTTTCAAACACAGAACACTCGTCGTCGTGGTAAAGTGCAGCACCTTGTACGAGTAGGCGTCATGATGGTGATAGTTGGAGTACTCTGACTAGCCTTTGTTTGAGTTTGGGATACACTCCTCTTGTCACACTACAAAGCTACAAAAAGTGCGACTTAAACCGACAAGCTTTAGAATGACTTTTCAGTTCTCCAACACCACACACTCTCGCGTGGTAAGAGTTCTCTGACTAGCCTTTGTTGCCTTAAATCCCGGATATATTCTTCTTGTCAGACTACAAAGCTACAAAAAGTGTGTCTTTGCATCTCAAGACCGATCAGCTTCAGAATGACTTTTCATTTTTCCAAGGCAGGCCACCCGTCGTCGTGTTAACGTCATGATGCTGCTAGTTTGAGCTCCCCGACTAGCCTTTGTTTGAGTTCTGACTCCTCTTGTGGCACTACAAAGCTACAAAAAGTGCGGCCTCAACCGACAACCTTCAAAATGCCTTTTCAGTTCTCCAGCACATCACACTCTCGCGTCGCGGTAAAGTACATAACCTTGTCGGTGCCATGGTCCATTAAAAAATCCCTCAGTGCAAGCGCTTGACACAATCAGCCATCAGAACCTGTTTAGCTGTCATGTCAATCACAAAATGAACGGCTTAAAAAGTGTATTCATTTTCAATCGTGATAAACACCTCAACTTGGAGGAGCACTAACAACGCCTTAATTCACGCAACTTAACTCAAGTTCAATACCACCTGTCAAACCCACTTAATTCATCTGTCAAAATTTGTCTGCCATCTGGCAGTTGTTTCGCCCAAAGATACACATAAACAAAAGGTAATTATTAAACGTCATTATAGCTAAGTTTCCCCATCGCCCCTCTCTCTGCATCTCCCGTCTGAGGCGGATGAATGAAAGAAAGAAGCACTTTTCTATAATTATCCGTTGGAATGGACAAATATTCTTTTTCCACACCCTCGAGGTTGAATCTTTTGAGAGGAGAGAAAGAAACTAAGTGCTAAGTCTTTACAGTCAGTTGGCGATTAATCATCTGAGAAGGAATGGAAGAAATGAAATCCTCCTCCGATACAGGAAAAAAGATCAGATCACAGCCAGATACAGATACAAAGATGGACGCAAACTCATTAGTTTCTGTTTTCTGGTTACCATTTGGGAATTTGAAAGAATTAATAATTATTTTTCAAACATTTTTCTTCTTCTGTTTTTCCATTCGCCATGTGGACTGATGGCTGATGGCTGATTTGGGCTGCGGCAGACAGACAAGATCTCCCCGCGCTTGATGGTGTGATTTCGAAATCCACTTCATTTTCTATGCAATCACAAGGAGGAGTATCAAAAGTTTATGAGTCTTTTGGGGGTTTTCATCCGTTTACACACCACCGGCCACTGATGATGATTAGAGGAAAGAAAGACGACGAGCACCAGACGACGCACGACGACAAATGGCAGAAGAGGCAAAGAGATTATGATTATTACTTTGTGTGGGTTGGAATCGTATTATTATGTACTTTATGCTTACATCTCTAAATTTAATTGAAGAAAATTGTCGACACCGCACTGGTTTTGGAATATTTTCGAGGGCGCAACCGAGCGAGGGCACCGACGCCACCACCACCACACCAGCATCGGTACGGCGACGACGTCGACAGCGACAACGACAACGACCACGACCACGATGATGATGATGATGATGGCTATGAGCCAGTCTCTGTGCTGTGCTGGAATTTATTGTGCGCCCACCCATAAATGGCAGTGTGATCAAAAACCGAGCTGCTCTCCAGAGGGGAGAGTCGACTGAAATGCTGTACGTACGCAATGCCAATTCGAATCATAAATCACATCACATCTCCGTTTTCGTTTTCGCTCTGTTTGGGCTGTTTGTAGTTTAATTTTGCGCCGTGCGATGCCATCACATCACATCAGCGCACAGTGTCGAGCGATAACTACAGACTGCTCTCTAGTTCCGCCTTTGATCTCGGCTTGTTTGCCGGTAGGCAAGCAGATACTACTTACTGCTGGCTAGTGTGTGCCACAGGGGTGATGTGTAGATGGTGTGCTGTTCTTTTTTGTCTTTCTCATTCTCTCAGTCGACAATTCTGAGTCTTTATGGCGAATTGAACTCCCAATCAATTATCTGAATGTTTTCGCCTCATTTTTCTTGCGATTTCCTTTTGTTCGCCCGGATAGAAAATTAAAAGCTACAAATCGATACTCCACGCCGTGGAATGAGATACAAAAAATTTCAGTTCATTTAACAGAAAATTATCGATCAATCAAGTTGGCCGAGGAGTGATTTCTTGTGTTGAGCCGTTTTCTACTGAGTCTCAAGGTCTCCTCACGTGTGTGTGTGTGTGTGAGATGCCTAGCCTTCAATTGATGGCCTGCTTTGTTACCCCGGCCAGGGCACAAGAAATTTCCTCACGTTCCAACGTGCTATTCGACGGCTTTTTTGAATCCGAAGCGCGTCGTTTGTTGTCTGCTTTTCGCCGCAGGTAGCAGCGCAGCGAACACTCGCTGCTTCACCGTATATGGGCGCTTCAATCTTCGGAGATTAAAAGACAGTGATTTGATTTTTCGTTGTTCTGACGGTCGCTCGTCGGTCGGGACAGGAGGGGGGGAAAATAACTATTTTTGTTTTTGAGGTTATCTCGCGCAAATGTGTGCACAAAACACTCACTCACGCATCTCTAATGGCTGTTTTCCCAGGCGTCGAAGCAATCACCGTGGCCCGGCTCGGCTCGGCGGTGGGGCGGTTCGCGGCCCATAGAACACGCAAGAGAGCAGCAATAAATTGCAATTTTCTTCCTCCGCCTCTGTTGGGCGCCCGTTGCACATCGTGATTACGGTCTCTGCCGCACACCAGCCGCACTCTCATATTCGACGAGGGGCTTTCGAGGTCAATAATCATTATCATCCGCATCTGCACAATGCAGCATGTATCTGCGCGTTCTCGTCTTTTCGTCGAAAACCCATATAGCATCCTCGGCTGGCGAACCTAGAGAGCCACATGCGGCTGCGGTGAATCCATCGCGTATTTCTTCTGACAGGACTGAAGAGTCAGGATGGGGCAGAAGAAGAAAAAGAACAGACGGTCTGAGCAAAAATTCTAAAAAGTTTAGTTTTCATTCGCATCGCCTAATGAAGCAAACCTTCTCCTAAACGGCGCGGCATCGCATTCAATGCATTCAGTGTATCCACGTTACATCGCCGCGTCATCCTTGCCACAGTCGGTTAAATGATTACGAACGCAAACGTCAAGCGTATGTAGGCATTGTGTCTGTGTGGCTGGCAGTTGATGTTGCCGTCGACTCTGATGCGGCTGCCGTTTCCAACTGCATGACGATGATGAGGAGATGGTAAAGTCACATGAAATTCCCAATGGAATCCATCTATTCAGTCGTGTTCTTTCCGAAAATTGATGCGGATTGATTTATACATCGCTATGGCATTTGTTTGTTGGTGATGTTTGTTAGTGCTTCTGCCGAGTACATGGCGAGGGCACCTACCATGATGGATGTGATGGAATGACGATGATTGGATGTTCAAGTGGGTGGATTGGTTATGGCCTCCTATGGATTGTGTGGTCTGCTTCCTTTTTGGAGAGGGGAGGGGAGTGTGTGGAGAATCGTTTGGGAAATTTAAATTTACATAAATTTCTGATGGAAATATCAATTGGGTTCAAGTTTTGTGATGATCGTTCGATGGATGCAGATGAACAGCACTGAATGGGTGTTAAAATGGTATTCGGAGTATTTTAGCTTAATTTGATGAGAGGGAGGAGAATGCTAAAGAAATTCGTGAGATGAATTTTAGGGGAACTGCTGGTTGGGGGAGGAAAATGGTTGAATTCAAGTGAAGCTGAACTTAAAGGACATTGGAGCACTCAGACTCAAAAACTGGTCCATTGTTCTGTCAGGTAGCAACCTGCTTCAGTGATAGTGCCGTGAATTTGATCCCAACGGCAAATGGTGACTGGACCAGATTCGATTTCACTGGGATTCGAACCTGGGACCACTCGAACTTAGGGCAGGCACTTTACCAACTGCTCCACCCAGTCGTCTTGCTTGAGTACATGATCCTCATCTTTCATCGGTGTCCTTGAAAAACCGGACAAAAGCGTACTAACTTTGCTTTCAGTGGGATTTGAACCTGGGACCCCTCTTACTTGAGGCTGGCACTTAACCAACTGCGTCATCCAGTCGTCCTGGTTGAGTACAAGATCCTCATCTTTCGTCGGTGCTGCTTGAGGTTTCCTTTGAGAAACCGGATAAAAGCGTATTAACTTTGCTTTCACTGGGACTCGAACGTGGAACCCCGTGAACTAAAGGCAGGCACATAACCAACTGCGCCATCCACTCGTCAACTTAAAGAATACTCCCGGGTTTACGAGCTTCAACAGATTTTGCTGACTTTTCAGGCGTGTTCACGAACTTTTGACCATTTCATCTTCAAAGACTGATTTCTGTCGTTTGCCACAACGTTCATTAAGACCACCGGAGAACAAGGCGACCCCCTTGACTTCTTCGTAGCTCGAGAAATCTTTTAGGTCCAACTTAAAAGTTAAAAGACAATCCAATTACATCTCTTTTTTGATGATTTCAATTCCCTCAACCTGTTTAAAATCATCTTTCAACAAACTCAGCGTCTCTCTCAAACACTATACATGGCAACTCCATCATTTGACAGAGAACCGATGACGAAATTCATTGAAAAACCCTCAAATTCTTCAGATTTTCAATCGAAAAGCTCCCACTCTCACGTACTCTGTGATTTCCTCTCGTCAAATTTTGGAAAATCATCATCATCATCATTCTCAGTGCCCGCATGTTCTCCTAAAGGGGTCGCATGCACGCGCTCCATCTCCAGTCCACTCGATCCTCCGCCATCGACTCTAACTCATCAGGACCTATGCCCAGGCGCAACCAGGCGAGTTTTTGGACCTGGTCCAACCATCTCGTCCTGGGTCCGCCAAGCGGTCGCCTACCTGATGGAACGAGCCCACGATGCCGAATTTAATTGAAAATCTCTCAAACCCTGCAGATTTTTGCTAGAAAAATGAACCGAATACACGTTAAAATACTCCACACACACATCTGAATGTGTGTCACATATTTTCTCATCAAAAGATTGAACACTCAATTTCAAACAATTCACTCGATTTGCATGCAAAGCCAGCGTTGCCAGATAAGCAATTATTCTTGTGTTTTGCTTCACCACCTTCAGACACAGCAGTCCTTCGTGAGTCTTCTTCCTATCCCAGCAGAGAAGGCCCTGTGATTCATCAACCGAAGGACTCTTCAGGTTCACCAATTCAAGTTGAGTCTTTGTTGCCAACGATGCAAATGAACAGCTTCTGATTGATGATTGTTTAATGACCAGTTTAAGGGTGATTCACATAGAGGTGACACTTTGAAACCCAGATCATTGTAAATTCCACAAAGACGACATGAATATATTTCTCAACAGTTCCGAAGAGAATGAACTACCATTTTCAAAACTGTATAACATGTCATAGAAAAGTTTGATTTGATGGCTTCCATGCGTATTCGAAGACAGACCACTTTCAACAAACATCATTTTCAGCGAATCTGAAAAACTCACTTTTCTCAAATTTTCAAGGATTTTGACTGAAATTTCGAACAGAATTGACTTTATTCATCCTTTCCCCACTCAGCCCCCTGAATTTGAGGTAAAATTTGGGTTGAAAAACAGAGAAAATCGAGTTTTGAAAAAATGACACGTTTCACACGAAAAAATGCAGTCAATTGTGAACACATCGGGGTCGCATTTTTTTGCTGAAAAACAACGAGTTTCTGTCGAAGGGGAATTTCTGATTACAACATTTTGTGAAGCGAATTTCTCGGGATCTAGGACGAGTTGAAGGATGTGGTTTATCAGGATGGAAAGGAAATTGAATGTAGAAGCGAAATGAGGTAGAATTTTGTAACGGGAGTGCCGTGGTTGGTTTTTTTGGAGCAAAATTCGAAGGATCCTCCTTTTTTGTATGAATTTTATGATTGTTCGAAGACATGATGATTTGTGAGTTGATTTTCTCGAGAATTAGGACGTTTTAAGCGAAAAGGGATATAAGGATGAAAAGGAAATTTATCGGAGATGCGAAATGAGGTATGATTTTATAACGGGAGTGACTTGGTTGAACATTTAGAGCTGACTTTTGTGGCATTCACTTTCAAGCACTAATCTTGGAGGACATCAAGTTTTGTGAAACAGATTTCTCGAGAATTGGGACGAATTGGAGGATGGGAGATATCAGAATGGATAGGAAATTGCTTGGAGAAGGGAAATAAGGCAAGATTTTGTAACGGCAGTGGCTTGGTTGGTCCTTTAGAATCAGTTTCTGTGAGATCCTCTCTCGGGGACTGATCTTGGAAAACATGATGTTTCTGAAAGGAATTTCTCGATAACTAGGATGAACTGAAGAATGTGGGATATCAGGATGGATAGGAAATTGAATGTAGATGCGAAATAAGCTAAGATTTTGAAACGGGCGCATGCTGTGGTTGATTTTTTAGAAACAAAGTTCGGAGGATCCTATTTTTGCCCGTGATCTTGAAAGACTTGATGTTTCTAAAACGAATTTCTCCATATTCAGGACGAACTGAAGGATGTGGGGCATCAGGATGGATAGGAAATTGCTTGGAGAAGCGAAATAAGGCACGATTTTGTGACGGGCGTTCTGTGGTTGGTCGACTTTCGACATCCTCTTGATCAGATCAGTGATCTTGGTGGACTTCATGTTTTATGAGTTGATTTTCTCCAAAATTAGGACGAATTGAAGGATGTGGGATATCGGGATGAATGGGAAATTAAATGTGGAGGTGAAAAAAGGTAAGATTTTGCAACAGGCGTGCTGTGGTTGGTTTTTTTGAAGCAAAGTTTGGAGGATCCTTCATTTCTCCTGATCTTGGAAAACAGATTTTTCGAAAATTTGCACGAATTGAAGGACGTGAGGTATCAAAATGGATAGGAAATTTATTGAAGAAGCGAAATAAGGCATGATTTTGTAACGAGAGTAACTTGGTTGGTCATTTAGAAGCGACTTCTGTGACATCTTCTTTCAAGCACTGATCTTGGAAGACGTGATGTTTTGTGAACCGATTTACTCGAAAATCAGGAAGAATTCAATACTGAGTGATAGGAGACCTTAAAGGCCACAGATTTGCGAGACTGAAAAACTCGGGTACAAGGAATCACAACTCTTCCGATGAAATAAGTGCTGCTGAATAAACTTATTTTTATCATTAAATTGAATCACCCACCAAAAGGATGGCCAACGAATAACTATTTTCTCTCCTCTGTTTACATTTCATTCCATTGGCCGTACAAAAAACACACACCATACATCAACTTTGCGGAGGATACTGTATGGAACAGTGGAAAATAAAAATAACCTTGTCCAAGAGACGACGATGACTACGACAACAACGACGCCAACGACGACGACGACGACGACTACGATGATGATGTTAAAAACGACTTTGTCGCTTCTGACGACGACAGTTGAACTTCAAACACAAATACAACGCAGTCTGCGGCACACACATCTGTACGAGAAGAACCATTTCTAAACCGAACCAAGAATTCAATCACCAATAAATTCCGATCACATTCTCTCCTTTAAAGTATCGTATACCACAACTACATGCAGTCACTTACTTACTTTCTCACATGTGGTCTATTACAAGTCTTATTTCGTCTCTCTTCCCTTGGATTTCCTTCTTTTTCCACTTTTTTTTGGGGAATTTCATTTGACAAAAGGAGGAATGAAATGAATACAAAAAAGACAACCGGGCCAAGCAGTAGAAACAACAGTGGAACGTACCGTACACAGGATGGGAGGGAGGCGGTGAGGATGATTGGATGTGTGGTAGGTGCCTGAATATGGTGGTTTTGTTATGAGGTTTTTTTTTCCCAATTTTCTTTCCCTTTTTTGCCGTGCTGTAGGTCTTGGTAATGACTTTCAAGGAAAAACCAAACGATAGAAATGAATAAAATTGAAGAAAATATTATTATTCCGTTACGTTAAAGGAGGACGAGTGGCTCGACCTATCAAGCCAACAAAACGAAACGGAAGCCGTAAACTCTCATCCCAAAAGAATGGAAAAGAAGGAAGAAAAAAAGAAAATATTACATTATAATATCCCTGTGACGTGGATTGCGGAATAACTTAGACTCGTGTGTATGTGTGCTTACAGTAGATGACAAATAACGATGAAAAATGTGTGCACGAGATCACGACGACGACGACGATGATGAGCCCGAGTCCTCCCTAAATAGCCCCCAAATCGAGGCTGTACACAGAGGCGGGTGGAAACCTTTGCTAAACCCAATACCAACCAACATCGAGTATATTGCGATGGCATATCATAAATTATATGATACCGGGAGGGGGTGGTGTAGGTTAGGTCGGCCCAAAAGCGTTTTATGCTCCCCTCCCACCGAAGTGACAGGTAGAATCATAATTAAATTTTCAAAGAATAAGCAGAAAATGAAGGACGACGGAAACAAACAGAGCACAGCGAGCGAGAAACGAAAGAATAAACCTCATCGAGTGCCGTGCCGTTTTTTTTTTGTGTTTACTCTGGCGCCCGGTGACAGTCGCCGATTAATGATGTGTTTAGGTGATGGATTTTGCTGGTGGGTGGTGCGGCGAATGGGTTTTCGGTTTAGGGGAAATAAATCTGTTGCCGTACGTATTCACACAAAGAGGCTTATTCAGTTTCCATTGTCCATTGTGTGGACAGAGGCTGACGTCGATGGAATTTCAGCTGAACGCATCCTACGCGGAGTTTTCTTCGTTTTTTCGGAGGATTTTTGAAACACTGCTGAAGCACTCATACTCAAAACTGGTCCAATGTACTGTCAAGCAGCAACCTACCCCAGTGCCGTTAATTTGATTCCAACAGAAAATGGTGACGGGACCAGATTCGATTTCACTGGGATTCGAACCTGGGACCCCTCTAACTTGGGGCAGGCATTTAAATAACTGCGTCATCCAGTCGTTTAGTGACAAGGGGATAGTTCACTTTTGTGATGGTGTCGATGTGCCGCATCGTCTGGTCCTCTATGAACTTGAACGTGTCGGGAAAGGCGATCACTGGGAGCTCTCAAAATCACCTCTACACAAAAACGAAGAAAACCTGCGAGAACTAGAGGGGAACTCGACGTACCACCTTTTCCACAGGTTTTCTTAGTCTCTTAGATTTTCTTGGTTTTAGAGTAGAGGGGATTTTGAGAACTCCCCTTTAGATCTCAAAATCTCAAAATTAAAAAAAAATGCGAAAAAGGTGGCACTTACTTTGATTTGAAACACCATCAACTACGTCCTTCTTTTGAACCACCGTCAGCAACGAAAAGGAGGACTCGACGTACCACCTTCTTCTCTGGTTTTCCTAGTTTTAGAGTTGATTTTGGGGAGGGATTTTAATAACTCCCCTCTAGTTCTCGAAAATCCCCTCAACTCAACTCATCGCGAGATATAATCGAAATCCCCTGGAGGACTTCAAAGTGAACTATGATTAGTTGATCCAATCTTGACACCGTGCAAGTGAACATTATCAAATTAAGGGGAAAAATGCTCTACATTTTGCGCGCAAACATCCTTCAGTCATAATTAATCCGCCCTCTGTCAAATTCACTCCCAACTGTCACCGACGAGCGGGACTTAGTTTCCACCCATGGATTATCAATTCAATTTGCGTGCGGAAAACGTGTCGTTCCTTCAGCAGAAGAAATACGAAAAAAAACCCTCCCACTTGTCACTGTTTGCATTAAATCGCTACTTCAAGGCAGTATCGAACGAAACAACATCCATCCCCCCCTCATGCCTCGGCATATAGCTGTCACTTAACTACCCTCATGACTCATCTTAATCAACACTCCATTCGTCCTTCTTACAATTTTACAACTTGCCACAGTGCAAATACCTCCTGCATGCACCCCTCCGCATTGTTGTCATTCCAATAGTCGATGATGAGGTGGTGGCGTGCAGGGTGGGCAGGAGGGGGACAGAAGCAAGACGTCTCGCTTGTAACCAGTTCTACCGTCGCGCCAAGAGAAGCATGACCCAACATCGAATGCGCCATTTATTGAGATGTCATAACTTTTCTAATGATTCACACGCTCTTGAAACCCCCCCCCCTCCTTCCTTAACTGCTGGAGTTGAGACCGGTCTGCCCCCTCCCCCTCCCCAGCACACCCTCCACGACACAGCAAACAACTTCATAACACCGAAGCAGAGCTCACTACTCGAACTCGAACTCGAACTCGTACACTATTGCCTTGTGTTCGCGCGCGCACCAGTGAGCGCAATATAATGGAGAATGGATTCATAACTCAGAGCCCAATTCATTCCCGATGTGAGAAATATAATTTCTATTTTATTTATAGAACGCTTGCCACCCCACAACACCCCCATCGCGCTACCCTTTTCAGAGGCAAGTGTTCTCTGCCCCCGCTCGTGTGCCCTCCTTCGATCCTGTCAGTGTTCCTTCTTCGCTGGCGTGGCACTTGTGCTGTTGACTATTTCCACTGGAACTACATTTTGTCACGAACTGCTTTCGAAACGAAATGTACAAGTGGATGGAGGGGGGCGGGGGAAAAAGAAATGAATTACATACTCACTTGAGAAGCAGCAGAAGCAGAAGAAGACTGCGATGATGACGACGACAGCGGAGCAGATAGATGGGGATGGGGATGGGGGTGATGGTGGTGGTGGTGCCGAACGAGTGAAAATGTGTCCTTTCACTTTCACTTAAAAATAGACACACACACACGGACGAAAAAAAACTAGGAATTTAAAAACAAAAGAGCGAGCAGTCATGACGGGGAGTATTTTTAAATAATCGATTTTTGAACACATTCCCTGGATGGAGTGTCAAAAATCTGCTCGTGTGTGCGGAGGAGGGGGGAGTGGGGCTCACAATCTCTGACCCGACGGAAGGTTATGACTGGCTGCTGTGAGGGAATACCCATCATCAGCAGAAGTTAAAGGTGAAATATTGTTTCAAGCCAAACACTCTTAGACCATGCGTGGGTGTGGGCGGGAAGAGGGAGCGAAGGAAAATAAATCAATACTTGGTCGGGTTTCTTTTTCGGCCTCCCTCGTTCGAGGTCTTTTTTGTTTCTGCATCCAAACTCCATGTCTACCCTTCAAATGAGTTCCTCACGAGAAATATAAACAAAAATATGTATAAACAATGAGATTAGGCCAGTTCTTTGTGTGTGTGTGTTGGTGTGTGCGAAAAAAATGGTCTAAAAAACATGATTCTTTAACCGGGGGGAGGATGGGGAGACTACGACGACTACGACGACGACTGGGCTGAGGAATTTATGAAATGTTACGTTCTCACCATGACATTCGAGAGAGAGAGAGAAAAACGGGAGAGAGAGGGAGACTGACACATTCTGCGGGGAGAAAAATTTGAGGTTAGTAAAAATTCTCCAGTTGACAGGTGGCGAATTGGGCGAATTGAAGAAATTGCTGGCGAGAATGGGAGTATTTTGACATGCCTTGACAGGTGCATGTTCAGAATGTTGGGTCAAATGCCAATGTCACGGGGGTTTTGTTGGTATTTTTTCTGTTTCCTTTTTTTTCGACAGTTTCTTGTCCGACCATGAACTTGATGTTGAAGGCGGCTGGATGGTTGAGATTTTCCCATATTTGCCTTGGGAAGAGAAGGAGTCAATTTGATGGAGTTCACATTTTGATGAGGAAATTCTGAGTTAATTTGGCTGAAGGTCGGTTAAAGTCGGAATTGAGTCTGAAATTGAGTGGGCTCTCAAGAGCAGAGAACCGTTGATGACGAAGAAATATCCTAAAAATCCCATGAATGCCTCCAGAGTCTTGAAGAGGATTGACACCTCTTCTTAAACGACAAAAATACTGTGACATACTAGCTTCGGAGCAAAAATGTCTCAAAATCCAAGGTCTTAACGGTCAGTTGCCAAAACAGACGACTGATTCAGCTTCGGAGCATGAATGCCTCGAAGTCCAATGAATGCCTCCAACGCCTCGAAGAGGAGGTGTCAAAATGAACGACAAAAACCCCGTGGCATGGCTTCAGAGGATGAAAGCCTGAAAGTCCGATGAATGCCTCCAACGCCTCGAAGAGGAGGTGTCAAAATGAACGACAAAAACCCCGTGGCATGGCTTCAGAGGATGAAAGCCTGAAAGTCCGATGAATGCCTCCAACGCCTCGAAGAGGAGGTGTCAAAAAGAACGACAAAAACCCCGTGGCATGGCTTCAGAGGATGAAAGCCTGAAAGTCCGATGAATGCCTCCAACGCCTCGATGAGGAGGTGTCAAAATAGACGACAAAAAGCCCGTGGCGTGGCCTGAGAGGATGAAAGCCTGAAAGTCCGATGAATGCCTCCAACGCCTCGATGAGGAGGTGTCAAAATAGACGACAAAAAGCCCGTGGCGTGGCCTGAGAGGATGAAAGCCTGAAAGTCCGATGAATGCCTCCAACGCCTCGAAGAGGAGTTGTCAAAAAGAACGACAAAAACCCCGTGGCATGGCTTCAGAGGATGAAAGCCTGAAAGTCCGATGAATGCCTCCAACGCCTCGAAGAGGAGGTGTCAAAAAGAACGACAAAAACCCCGTGGCATGGCTTCAGAGGATGAAAGCCTGAAAGTCCGATGAATGCCTCCAACGCCTCGAAGAGGAGGTGTCAAAAAGAACGACAAAAACCCCGTGGCATGGCTTCAGAGGATGAAAGCCTGAAAGTCCGATGAATGCCTCCAACGCCTCGATGAGGAGGTGTCAAAAAGAACGACAAAAACCCCGTGGCATGGCTTCAGAGGATGAAAGCCTGAAAGCCCGATGAATGCCTCCAACGCCTCGAAGCGGAGGTGTCAAAATAGACGACAAAAAGCCTGTGGACGTGGCTTCAGAGGATGAAAGCCTGAAAGTCCGACGAATGCCTCCAACGCCTCGATGAGGAGGTGTCAAAAAGAACGATAAAAAGACCGTGACATGGCTTCGGAGCAAGAATGCCTCCAGATTCTTGAAGAGGACGTGTCAAAATAAACGACAAAAAGACTGACACATCTTTGGATCATGAGTGCACCTCCGTACAGCACTCAAAATTAGAGAGACTCCTCATCTCGTCAATGCCTTGGATCAAAAGAAACCACAAATTAAGTGAAAATAGCTTCAAATCAAACTTTTTGAACGCACCCTTCACTCTCGGACACCTGTCAAAACGATCTGATCATTAATCTGATCGCGCCCCACACTCAAGTGAACAAAACTCCAGTCGATGGGATAATCCCCACCAAAATTGGTAAAACATTTCCACGAAATGCAGACGAGACGCGGCCGAGGAGATGTGTCAAATCGATTTCGATCCGGTCATGTACCCTGTGTCCTGTCACGCTGAATGACATGTTAAACGTCTTAAATGTCACACATTTGTTGCCCTACATTACAGATCAAAGCAGAAGTGTACAGACACGACAAAACAACCAGGAGATCAACCAAAAAAATGGTGACCTGTCACATCTCCCACACAGGCACACAAAAGGGACATCCTATTGTTCGCATACGCTTCTGCATTGTTGCATCGTGAATGAGATTGCTACGGCGGCAACAAACGAACCTTTAGTTGGAAAGAAGATACAGAGACACTCAACTATCTTACCTCCAGCCACAGCCACAGACAGAGATGAGATGAGATGAGAAGAGAAAGAGACGGAGACGGAGAAAGACAAAAAAGAAAGGTACGCGCCACACAAAAGGCAATTTAGGCAGAAGATGTAAAAACAAAAATCCATTAAGGGGGAATATTGGCGGCTGGCTTGTTTCACTCTCTCTGTCAAACTATGGGCACATGATGAGAGTGATCTGAGGACATGACAGAGACGCAGGGGTGAGGGGATTTTCTTTAATGCGTTTATCTACCTGTATAAAAGGTAAAGAGAGGTTTTTCTCGAGGTAAAAGGTTTTTCCCCCTCCCTCCACTCACTCTCTGTGTATTGTCATCGTTGTTCGACACTCTGTCGCTCGGTCGGTCATATAAAGTGGAAAATAAAGGTAATTCGGGAAAATAACTCGGTCCGTGTCGTGTCCCTTTTGTGGGCAATTTTATTAGCCATTTGAAGTCACGATGTTTTAAGGATGTTTTATGTTCGACACTCTTAAAGTGGATTGCAACCGAATGGATGAAGGGAACACGAGAGGGATTGTACGCAATAATTGATGGCTGGTCCCCGGCTGATCCTTGAGAGTGAATGAAAATGCATTCACAGCCACAATTAGGAAGAGTGTCGTGTCCCTTTCGGCAATTTGTTGCGACTTAGATCGAAGGATGGATCGTTTTGTCATTCGATCGTTTGTCACTCGATGATCGTTTGTCAAAATGCGGTTGATGCGCCCCCCGCACGCGGGCAGTTGTGAATCGCTCCGGATCATCATTTCACCCGCGGGCGTTTTTGAATGCATTCATCTCACCCGCGGGCGTTTTTGAATGCATTCATCTCACACGCGGGCAGTTGTGGACGTGCACTCATCTCATCAATTCTGCACAATCGGTTGTTGTGTCAACGGTGTCGTGTCACCTGTCGCGACAGAGAATGTCCGTTTTTTTTCTTTCTATTTCCGTTCTGAACGCTTCCATTGAATAAGTAATTTTCCACGTGCAAGCGAATGAATGAATGGTGCAAAAAATTCAAATGAATCGCTTCGCATTCGAAGTTCTCCCGACAGCGGCGACGAAGGTGAATGTGACGTTAACAAAAGTATACACCAGCATCCGCATCCGGTCCCCTTAGAAGTTCACAAACTGAAAGGTGGTATATTTTGAAAATTTCATCACCTCTTCGGGGTTCCTTGGGTTGGTGTACAATTCTCACTTTTCTGAAAATTAATTCATAATTTCCATCGTTTTCCATCCTTGAGACGAGAGCAAACACCCAGACACACGGAATTCTTGAAACAGCGCGGAAGTAAGGATGCCCCGGGGGGAGGGGAGGGGCTGGGTTTTGATGTTTATACTCTTTTTTGTCTGTATTTTTGGAAAAAGTTTTCACTTTAATTGAGTTTTTCAACGCGAAGGGTTAATAATTTGCACCTTTTTGCTTGCTTAATGTTGCCTCCCCTGACAAGTGGGGGGTGCTGCCGCTGCTAGGCAATGAGAGAGGGTGTGCTTCGAGTTAGAGGGGAGAGGGTGAGGGGGAGAGGGAGGAAATGAATAAGATAAGGATTGTTGATAATGTAATCCTTGAGATGAAGACTGGTAAATTTGTAATTCAACAAAATTGAGAATTTTAAAGATTTTCCTAATTGAATGAGAGACAATGGTGGCGGGGGAGAGGGGGAGGAAAATACGCGGTAGACACTCGAAAATGACGGAGGAAAAGAATCTACTAAATCCGCGTAGATACGACTGGATGGCGAAGTTGGTTAAGTGCCAGCCCCAAGTTAGAGTGGTCACAGGTTCGAATCCCAGTGAAAACAAAGTTAATACGCTTTTTTCCGGTTTTTCAAAGGAAACCCCAGGCAGCATCGACGTGAGATGAGGATCATGTACTCAACCAGGACGACTGGATGGCGCTGTTGGTTAAGTTAGAGGGGTCCCAGGTTCGAATCCCGAAGTTAAGACGCTTTCATCCGCTTTTCTCAAATCTGGTCCAGTCACCATCTGCCGTTGGGATCAAATTAACCGCACTATCACTGGAGCTCCAGTTAAGAGGGTCTTCGAACCAGAGCCCCCTGGTTCGAGAAGGAGAGAAAGACCGAACCTCCGGTACAAAGATCAAGTCATCGCGGACGTAAGACAGTTTGGTCTTGATGACTGGAAGCAGCGTGCCCAGGACTGTCAACGATGGAAGGCATCGCTGCCTCTCAGGCTCGGAGCCTCCATGGGTCGTAGGCCTGTTAAGTAAGTAAGTAAGACTCACTGGAGCTGTCGATCAGTGGTAGTTGTCTGACTGGGGGTATCAAAATGGACCAACACGGTCTAAGTGTGCTGGCGAATTCACCAGCAGCCCCCTATGCTAATCTAACCTAACCTAGTAGGGACCCCTCATCCTTGTCAACCGTGTCTCTGTCGCAAACGATCAAAGGTTCTCCCAGAAGACGTAATTTCACTTCAGTTCCATCGCCAAAGTTCATTTAAAGAAATGGTAAAGACTAAGAGCCACTAGATGGCGCACCCTGCAGTTTGAAGTACCGTTAACCACGTTCTTCTTTTGAAGAACCGTCAACATTTGGGCAACCACAGGCAGGTCCTCGGAACTGACTTCAACGTCAACGAAGCTATGTCAACATTTCTCCAGAAAGTCCTGCGATCTAACTTCAACGTTAATGAAGTCAAAATTTCTGTAACCACAAGCAAGTCCTGCGAACAGACTCTAGCGTCAGTAAAGCAACATCACCATTTCTGCAACCGTCCTGTGAACTATCTTCATTTCTTCAAACACTTCGTCTATTTTTGAAAAAAATACCTTCTGTCACCGTTGCTGCGTTGAATAATGTCCGCATTACACGATTGATAGACCCATCGGAACCCCTTTTCAAATACCTCAGCCTCTGTCTCTCTCTCTCCCTCGCTCTACGACTTAATTTCGCCTGTTCCTTCCCCCGCAGCTGGGCGAGAATGGAATTTGGAAAATCCTTCACTTGCCCACATATTTAACAAGTAAGACACGCACATTTCTCATCCAAGTGTGCCTTTTGACCCTGTCCTTCAATTTGGCAAATGGCAACTTGTCAAAATAAACCCTTTCGGCTCCCCCTGGACTTTGACCAACCAATGGCGACGACATCACTTAAAGACTCGGTGGGAACAGAGCCTTTAGTTGCCGATCCTGGTTTGTCCCCTTTTGTCCCACACGGAGGCAAGCTGAACGAGGAGAGAGAGAGAGACAGGCAAACGAAAGGAAAAAGAATTCAGGGAAGGCAAAGAATAATGGATTTTAACTGATTCTCTTGAAATTTGTATCGTCTCGGTAGAAACGAATTCATTTACGTTCAAGTGGCTTCCCGAGTGCACAGCAGCCACGGAACCTACTCTTGACTTATTAGATTGCACCCGAAAAAAGGACAAAAGAACCAAGATACAGAGGAGATGAGATGAGATGAGAGGAGATGAGAGGAGAGGAGAGGCGAGATACAACAGCGCGATACAGGGACTTGTGTGGATTTTGATTTGCTTGACTGAATTTTTGTCGGTATTCTGCATGCCTTACAGGTCCATGCAGTCTTTCTTTCGGTGCGCCGCTCATCTCCTCTGCTCTCGGCAAACAGAGATGACAGTGGGATGGCATTACTGTATCTTTATCTGATTTCTTCGTTCTTCCTCCAGCTACACATCTATCTTTAGGTTCTCCTGGCTGGGTTTTCTTTTTTGTACGTCCTTTATCCGATTCGGATCCTGCTCTTACCTATTATGGCAGAAGAATGTATCCTTTTGTGAAGTAGGTGAAACGGAGAATAGAAGGAACAAACGAAACGAAGAACTGAAGTGAAATTTAATATATTCATTCGTCGTGCGAGGGTATGTGTGTCTCTCTTTTGAATTTTACACAGTCATTTGGTTTAAGGGACTTAGCAGAGGACGATGGGAGGAAAAAAAAAATGAAAAAAAAAAATCAGAGGGAAAAAAGCAAAATGTTGCAGAAAGGGAATTGAGAAAAAGTAAATAAAGTCGAGTGGTCGGAAGGATATATTCGTAGATATTCACTGAAGTAGAAACAAAAAATTAAGGTATCATTCAAGGCGAGAGTCCTTGACAGAGATGAAGATGGAGAAAGACGAACGAAGACGATGTGTACGTTGTGTGATGAGGGGTGGGGGATGTTAGGAAGAACGTACGTGATCATATTGATTTCATGGTCGAAAATCAAACCCGAGAAACGACAGAGATGTGGCAGTAAATTTAACGGTTGTAGTTGGGCTTTTGAAAATGAATTCTCTGCTGAGCAATCAAATCCCACAAAAAGTCGTCGGTTTGTGATCGGTTTTAGTGTCTGCACAGAGAAGATGCCATAACATCAGCTCAATTAATCGCAACACATAACCATAAGGCCAACCGCAGGGCTGATAAATGTGTACTATACTTTTAATTTCAATTAATTCCACAACTAGAATGACGATTTTACGACGTCGGGCCATTAGAATCGCAGTTAAGACAATTAAATTGTGTGTGCGAGGCATTTTCGTGGGCTCACATAGCTCATGGCTCCTAGATCCTAACTCGCAAATCGCAGCTCCTCCTGTTCAAATCAAGGATCGTCAAATGAAATATAAAAAAAATTCATAAAACTGAATGTTAAATCCGTCATAATATCCAAAAATCCTCGCATAAAACCCCCACACGAATGCCAATAAAAGCAAAAGTTTTCTCCTTTTTCATTTATATGCGAGAGTGTTTGTTTTCTGTTTGATGTTTCAGTTTTTTTTTTTGCAGAGAAACGTAAGGAGTTCAGTCATCGTTCGCCTTGAATGTGAGAGAGAATCACTCCTTTGTGCTCTTTTAATGATATGATCCATCGAAATGGCGATTAATTCCAAGCATTTTAGTTTATTTTATTAAACTTTCTCATCCCCTCCTCCCCCTCCCGCCATGGTCTCATTTCTGTAGTATATCCTTTTTATTTATTTACTACTTTCCACTTGAGATGGCTCCATAAAAAATCCATTTCGAATGCACACGACAAACACACGAAAACTAGGAGACAATCCGGTGCGCTCCATAGAACAGACGGATCAGAGTGAGACCAAAACCAGAGCGGGGGAGGAGGGAAGGGAGTGAGCCTATAGTTGGAAGGAGGCATCATATCCTTTCAATGGATCATTTTTTATTGCCCCTTTTTCAGTTGCTTGCCTCCATGGGTTTCTATGTGATTTTTTTTTATTTCACTAACGGGTCGTAAAGATGCTACTGCTGATGGTTAAGAAAGACCGAAATATTTGAAGCGTTCCTTTATTTCTCTCGGATTCACTCCTGCGACTTCCTGATCGACCTACCGGCCCGTCCTCCGTTAGAGGGACTAATCTCGGCTGAAAGATTCTTGTAAAAAGCGATTAAACTTGGACGAGGCCGAAACACTGCCGAGAGATAGAGATAGAAAACCTATTAAAAATCCTTTTTTCTCTCCACTTCCTCCCTCCTCTCCCCCTCAACTGCTCGCTCTTCATCCGTTGAGAGAATGAAATTTCGGTAAAGATTAAGTATAAGTAACAATTTTATGGACACAACCATCGCACCCATTGCAGCCACGACTTGGGACCATAAAAACTGTCATCATCAGCAAAAGCTTAACGAAGGGTGTGTGGTGGGGTGGGGGGAGGGTTGAATAACTCGCATCCGTACTTTTGCGTTTATTGCATAGATAAGGACATTATACCTGATTTGATTTCGAGAAAGGATTTAAAACCTCTCCCGAGGAAAGCACCAGAAATCCCCAGAGCCGTTGTCGACCTTGAGCTTCGCTCAGAGGCGAAACAGCTGGCGATATGTATACGACTTTCACGAGTTTCGCAGGTAAATTGCTTTCCGTTTTCGCTTTTGTTTATATCAACCCGGGCAGGCACTGGCACTCAGGTACGTTGGGTGATCGTTGATTTCGATACTGAAGGTGAAAAACGAGGAAGATACCGTCTCCGTCTCCGTCTCCGTCTCCTCCTCCGAAGACGAATTTTATGAGGTGCAAAGTACATGGCGAAATATACTTGAAATTAAATTTAATCGCAACGCAGAAGTTCACTTTCAGTCCGAAGGCTTAACATTCCCCGTCTTTTTTTCGAGTTCAGTGTCTTCTTGTGTTTCTTTTACGACCTCACTCACTTGTGCCTTCTGTAGGCTGATCTGGAACCTATCGTGCATGTGAATGTCGGGGCGGATTTAATTTCCCCTTTCAATTCTAACGGTCCAACGACCATGGCAAAGGAAATAAACGATGATTCTTCGACGAAAAATCCGTCTTTTGTGAGTGAGTCTTCTGCTGCTGCCGTTGAGATTGATTACTTCCTGGCGATAAATACTCCTCGGATTAGGCATTAAATTGCAAAATCGCTTAACACTCGATGTGCGAGTGTGCTCTTTGCAGGGGAGGTGGTTATTTTTGGAATTTCATGACGCAGTTGCACGGTGCGTGAACTATCGGATCGAGGAGTGTGTGCTTCATTGATGATTCTTGGGATGTGAATGAATCACCCAATTAGACGCTGTGAGGTACACACACTTAAGGTGGAGGAGAACGAACTGAACTTGGCCGCTTGCAGTTTCACAAGAATCCATTACGGAATTTTATCTCTCTCTCTGTCTCTCTGTCTCTCTGTGGGTGGGGGTGACGCAGGAGATTTGGATAAGCTCGATGCTGGAGAACAGAAATGTGCAACAATTCAGGGAAGTTCCGATCGGATTTGAGATTTGAAAGAAATGTCCTTCGGGCGAGGACTGTGAAACAAGGGAAATGGTTGCAGATTTGAATCAGGATTTGAAGAGGATTCTCGTGGAAACTTGTCCATTCTTCGAGTCCTTGGAGAGAACTGGTAGATTGTTGGGAAAGGGATTAGTTTGCTGTTCAGTTTGGCATCACATGTGATCAATGTTTCTCTGGAAACACGACTGATAGTCAGTAGTTCGTCCATCGATGTGGGCAATAGTGTTTTTTATCTTTTTAGGGCGCTACAGTTCGAAGTGGACCTGGACCTCCGATGCCGATGCCGCCCGATGTCCGAGATAGTGACAGCTCCCAGTGAGCTACTCTTCTTCTTCTTTTTCTTCTTTTCTTCTTCTTGTTCTTAGGGCGCTACAGTTCGAGGTGGCCAGCACTATGTTCCGCCTGCTATCTCCAGTTTCACACGTCAAGCCGGCCGAAGTCTCTCTCGTATTCGCCACCCTGTACGTGGACATCCTCTATTGCGCGCAACACTGTTCTTCTTCTTCTTAGGGCGCTACAGTCTGAGGTGAACCTTTCCAGCCAGCGCCATCTCACGCCAGCTGTTTCCAGTTCCGCACACCAAGCTGGCCGAGGTCTTTTTCTTTTTGTTCTTCTTCTTCTTAAGGCGCTACAGTTCGAGGGGAACATGGGCCTCACCAGCCAGCTGTCTCCAGTTTCGCACATAAAGCTGGCCGGGATACCCCTTGACTTGTGTGCGCCACCCTGTACATGAACGTCCTCTGTTGCGGGCAACAGTGTTCCTCTTCTTCTTAGGGAGCTACAGTTCGAGGTGGACCCAGGCCTCACCCAACATGCCTCTCCAGCCAACACGACCTCCCGCCAGCTGCCTCCAGTTCCGCACACCACGCTGGCCGAGGTCCCCCTCGACTTGGGTGCGGCACTTTTTAAACGTGGACGTCCTCTGTAGCGTCGCCTTCAATGTGGACGTCCTCTGTTGCGTGATCTTAAACGTAGACGTCCTCTGTTACGTTTTTCCACAGGCTCACAATCGAACACTTTTCGGGCCGGAGCTAAGTTGTCCATGCACTCTACATGGCCTAGCCATCTTAGGCGTTGGATCTGAAGACGCCTGGCTGGACTCATGTCGCTATAGTTCGTGGTTGAACCTTCTCCTCCAAATGCCATCAAGGCAAACATGGCCAATACGACTGGATGGCGCAGTTGGTTAAGCACTAGCCCCAAGTTAGAGCGGTCTCAGGTTCGAATCCCAGTGAAAGCAAAGTTAGTACGCTTTTATCCGGTTTTTCAAAGGAAATCCCAAGCAGCGCCGACGAAAGATGACGATCATGTACTAAACCAAGACCACTGGGTGGCGCAGTTGTGCCTGCCCCAAGTTAGAGGGGTTCCAGGTTCGAATCCCAGTGACATCGAATTTGGTCCAGTCACCACTCGCCGTTGGGATCAAATTAACGGCACTGGAGCCGGTTGCTACCTGTCAGTACAGTGAACCACTTTTGAGTCTGAGTGCTCCAGTAGTGTTTCAAAAATCTTCCGAAAAAAAAGAACAGGACCAAAGCTCGCGCAGTACAAAATCGAATGAACTAAGGAAAGACAAATCATTTTTCCGCCCTTTGCCATTTGAGACCATCTTGCTCTCTTAAACCCTCTTCAAATTTAAAGTTCATAGACGCTAATTAAATCGCTGTACGATTTTATCGCTCTCATTATCTCGAGACTATCGCGTCGACAATTACTGATTGAATGTCCAAAAATAAACAAACGCCATGCCATTCACGGAAGAGGTGGCAGCGGCAAAGATTCGGTCTATTTTTAGATGAAAATTTTACAAATCGCCCAGCCCAAATAAACACGCACAAATTGCCGATCGATGCGAAGCTGAGAAGCAGGAGCACTTAAATTTTCATGGAAGCTATTTGTTATCTTCGAATAAATGCCGATGAGTATCTGGTGAATTCTTGTGACTCACAGATACTGCCGTTGAATATGAAACATATGCTTGGGCTCTTTGGCGGGGGCTATTAATTGAATGGATTTACTACGTGATACTTTAAAATGAACAACTGGCGAATTCCGAAGTGATTAGGGGGCATTTTAGTGTGTTTTTTGAAGGGGTTTGGCTGGACTGACTGAAGTGTGACCACCTTGAGATGTGAGTCGAAGGCGGGTTGAGGCGGTATGACATTTTTGAAGTGGCAGATTCCCGTACAAATTAGGGCCAAAACCACCTCGGACTGTAGCGCCACCAAAAAAAAGTGACAAGTAGCTTACAGACTGTCATCTGTCAGAGGAGACCCTAGAGGGACTGTCTAATTTGACCCGTTTGACAACGATGACAGGTGTCCACTTAAGGTCGAGCCTTTAGGGCCACCAACGCGAGAGTTGCTGAGTATCTGGCGTCTGCCTTATTTTGACAAGAAATACTCGCATTTCCCCAGTTTCACTGAACAGCCGAGTGGTAAAACCAACCGAACGTTGCCCCGGCACGATGATTTCTCAGTAATTGACTCCCACTCCCACTCTGCTGGCGTTTGGCATTGGGAGCAACTTAAGCCTCGGGTAATTGGCTTATATTTGATTTCATTTGCTCACGATTCACGCCCGAAATGACAAGCTCTTTAAACAATGCTTGAGGAGCTCGCGTGGCTGACAGTTCAAGTCGAGGCTTAAGGTACCATCTCTGATATGAGTGACTTCTCCAATCTGTCAACTCCTTACGTTACTTGTTCTGATTCGTCACAGCTTTTCTGACAGTCGAGCTCTCTTTTGACAGATCTGTCAAATGAATGAGTTTTCGAACCTGTCAAAGTACAACTCCTTACGTCACTTATTTCGATTTGTCACAGCTTCTCTGGCAGCCGAGGCTCTAACCGCCATCTCTGATATTTTTTGACAGATCTGTCAAATGAGTGAGTTCACCTATCTGTCAAATCTCAACCCCTTATGTCACTTGTTCTGATTTGTCACACCTTCTCTGAAAGTCGAGGCTCTAAGCGCCATCCCTGATAATTTTGTCAGATCTGTCAAATGAGTGAATTCAGCTTCCCTGACAGTCGAGGCTCTAAGTCCATCTCTGATATTTTTGACAGATCTGTCAAATGAGTGAGTTTTCGAATCTGTCAAAGTTCAACTTCTTACGTCACTTGTTCTGATCTAAACGCCATCTCCGATATGTTTTGACAGATCTGTCAAATGAGTGAGTTTTCGAATCTGTCAAACCTCAACCCCTTACGTCACTTGTACTGATTTGTCATAGTTTCTCTGACAGTCGAGGCTCTCTTTTGACAGATCTGTCAAATGAGTGACTTCTAAAATCTGTCAAATGTCAACCCCTTACATCACTTATTCTAATTTGTCACAGTTTCTTCGATGGATGGTGAATTGATGGAGTCTAGTGTCAATGTTGACATTCCCGCGAGTGCACTCAAAAGTGAATCGATCAAACGTCAATCTATCGAACTCTGTCAACAGTCAGGTCGCTAGTGAGAAAAAAAATTGTATCAAAAACCTCCTCAGTGATGCATCAAATGATGCCAACAAAAAATCAAAGTCCATCTGACAGTCAGCCCTCATCGATGACATTCACAAACATCAAATATCCATTTGAACAACCATCGCTCAGTGCAAACATGCATTCGACTGTCATTTGACTCGAGTTACACGAGTCAATGGCCAGTCAAATACGAGAGCGAAACACCGCTGACAACACTCCCATTCGTTGACACTTCACACGCTGCCACTCGAAGTCGAATACAAGTGTCTATACACTTCAAAATGCGAAACACACAAAATTAGCACGAAGCACATAATTTTAAGCCGAAAAAGGAATGCAAATAGCCCAGGTCCGAGTGCGAGCGGGCGGTGGCTTCATTAAGGCCAAAGTGAATTGAAATGGCTTGCGGCGGGGCGCTGGAAAATTGAAATTTTACAAGGACATCAAGTCGGAGGAGAACGGCACACGGTACAGGGGAGTATCGAATTGTTTAAGCTCGTTTAATATGCACATTAAAGATATTAAAAGTAATTTTACGGCCAATTCTCACGTTTTAACGTCGACTCGCTGTACCTGTGTGTCTGCGGATGGATGCAGTTGTCTGCTGAGTCGAGTCTGTTTGGCTTTAAGGGCCATAAAAAAGAAGGAGTAACTTACGAGTGTTTGATGAAGATTTGCCGTTTTGGGTTTTTCTCTGCAAACGTTTGCGGAGAGTTAGAGACGCAGCAACCTGACGTTAGCCTTTATGGATGTGGTTTCATTTAGTGGCAGCACAAGAGGGTTCGTTAAGACTTTAAAAACTCATCAAAACACAACAAAACACACGCACACGCACGGATCCCTCGGAGATGCGAGGACATAGGGGAAGGACGATGGTTTAGATTTATTGCCCCCGATACACAGAGAGAGAGGGAAGGAGGGCTGCCTGCCCTACCCTTCGAGCCTCGCAAAAGGATACAATAAATTTTAAATTTTTAATTAAGGCATCCAACCCTCTCTCCATCCGGTCGTTCTTCATCAGCCCCGAATGGGCACCATTAAGGAAATCGCATACAATTTGAATGCCAGATCTCATGGCTAATCAAAGACGGAATACGAAAGTGTACACAAGAAACAAAGAAGAAGAAAAAAGGACGAACAACAATCATCCAACTATTATGGGGTATCCATGTGCTTGTCTCTCTCGTTGCTCTTTGATTGGCGTTTGCCAGGGAGATCCGCTCGGTTTTATGATTTTCAAAATGAAAACAGCAGAGAATGTGAATGATGGCCAAATAGTTGACTTTCCCCACTGCCATCCTCAGTCCGCAGCGCACCCGAGCGAGCGAATCTGAAAAAGGGTTTCCTTTTCATCCATGCAATTGTCCCTAATCAGGTCATTGCTATTGAATTTATAGATGAGATTTGCGAGCGAGTTTTATGCTCCGGGGGGTGTGCGCCACGGAAGAAAAGGATTTCATCTGAGAGATATATATTTATGACTCGAAGATTACGGGTGGAAACAAAAAAAAAGAGTCAAACAGAAGAAAAGGAATGATTTTCCTCAGCAGCGTCCGTCCGAATTTGAGATTTATACGAGTCAAGTCAAATAGAGGTATCCTTTGAATCAAACGTTTCCGTGCAGATCCATGGGAACCGGAGGATACCTTCTCTGAAACTTAGATTACCGAATCTGAATCTGGGAATCGAATTGAATTTGCAGGCGGTGGTCGTCTTCCGTTCGAGTTCGAGACGGGGACGGTTTCGATTCGCAGCTGAGATTGGATCGTTGCGAATCCTCTTGATGGGGATTTTATGAAAGATAAAAGTTTAATGGGTAGATGCTCATAACTATTGGGTTGCCATCGAGATTTTGTCATTTCCTCACGTCGCACTGAAGCTTAACGGTTTCAATCCTCAATAAATTTTTCCGATTCTACTCGAAGATGTTTTTTTCTTTTATGTTCCGAGGAACTAGCGAGTGCGAGAGATGTTCACTGCCACTTGCAGCTATACCCTAGCCTTTCAAAACTACGTCATCCTTAAGATACTTTTGCGAAACTTCATTAATTCGTGCGAAACATCTTCGCAGTTTGAGAGACATCTTAAAAATTATGAATCAATCGAAAAACATCTCATTTTTGAGGATTTTGATTTCCTCAAGATGTTTTAAGATCACCTCAGAACAACCATAATTTCGCTTTAAAATCACCTCACAACAACCATAATTTCGATGCCGTGAAATAACGCCGAATTTCAAGATTCGGCGAATTCCAAAAATCGGCATTATTTCACTTTGTGAAAGCGAAAAAACACCGAATTTCTTCGAATTTCGGTCTTATTTCACTTTGCTATTCCACTCGGCGTTATTTCACGGCACCCATAATTCCCCCTTCACACCACCACTTATGGCAACTCCACAATTTGAAAGAAAAACACTCCGCGTTTAATTTCACCGAAAACCCCTCAAATTCTTTAGTTTTCCAATCGAAACTGCACTGAATTCATGTAAAAATACCTCACACACTCATCCAACCACTCTCTTCTTTGATTTCCCTTCGCCAAATGATGGAACACATCTCCTCAGATAACTCACTCAACTGCCATGCAAGCAGGCACTGCCAAATAGGCACTAATTTCTCGTAAATCAAACGACTTTAATGAGTTCAACTGTGACGTCATGAAAAATGAAAAATTCACTTTTCTCTCATTTTCAACCCTTTCCAACCAAATTTTTGATGGAATTCACTTCATTTATCCTTTTCACACACAGCCCCACGCATTTGAAGTGAAATTTGAGTCCAAACACAAAGAAAATCGAGTTTTGAAAAAATAACACTTTTCACACGAAAAAATGCAGTCAATTCACAACACAACTGAGTCGCATTTTTTTGCTGAAAACCATTTTTTCGTAGATGATTACAAAGTTTTGTGAAACGAATTTCTCGATAATTAGGACGAGTTAAAGGACGCGGGATATCAGGATGGAAAGGAAATTTAATGTAGATGTGAATTAAGGTAAGATTTTCTAACGAGAGTGCCTTAGTTGGTTTTTTCGAAGCAAAGTTCAGAGAGTCCTCCTTTTTCGTACAAAATTTATGACCTTCGAAAATATGATGTTTTGTGTGTTGATTTTCTCGATAATTAGGACGAACTGAAGGACGTGGGGTATCAGAATGAATAGGGAATTGCTTGGAGAAGCGAAATAAGATAAGATTTTGTAACAAGCATTCTGTGGTTGGTCATTTATAAGCCACTTTTGTGACATCCTCTTTTAAGCAGTGATTTTGGAAGACATGTTTTATGAGTAGATTGTCTTCAAAATTAGGACGATTTGAAGAATGTCGAATATCAGGATGGAAAGGAAATTTAATGTAGACGCGAAATAAGCTAAGATTTTGTATCGGGTCGGCTTTGGTTGGTTTTTATAGAAGCAAAATGCGGAAGGCCCTATATTTTTCCCATGATTTTCGAAGACATGTTGTTTTTGAAACGATTTTTTCGATACTTAGGACGAATTGAAGGATGTGGGATACCAGGATTGATAGGAAATTGATTGTAGATGCGAAATAAGTTAAGATTTTGTACCGAGCATGCTGTGGTTGGTTATTTTGAAATAAAATTCGGAGGATTCTACTTTTTTTCCTGATCTTGGACGACATGTTTTTTGAAACGAATTACTCGAAAATTAGGACGAATTGAGGGACGCATGGTATCAGAATGGATAGGAAATTTAATGGAGATGCGAAATGAGGTATGATTTTGTAGCGGGAGTGACTTGGTTGCTTTTTTGGACGCGACTTTTGTGAACCCCCCTTTCAAGCAGTGCTCTGGCTTTTTTGAAAGCAAAGCTCAGAGGATCCTACTTTTTCCATGATTTTCGAAGACATGGTGTTTTCTGAGTTAATTTTCTCGAAAATTAGGATGAAGTGGAGGATGTGGGATATCAGAATGGATAGGAGATTTTGTGGAGAAACGTAATAAGTTGAGATTTTTTAGGGGAAGTGAATCAGTTGGCTGCTTGGAGGTCACATTTGTGATACCCTCTTTTGGCACAAAAACTTCACGGCTTATTAACTTAACTGAGGTTCAAATACCAAGGCGAAGTTGTTCTGATTCTCTGAACTGCAATGACTTGAGAGTTGATTTGAAATGAATGAACTCCAATGATTTGACAGTTGCTTTCAAATGCTTTCAATTCTCTGAACTCAATGATTTGATAGTTGATTGGAAATGCCTTCAATTTGTTGCTCATCTTACCTCTGCAGCTATCGTGAACAAGGCCCAAGGGTCAGTCTTTGGAAACTCCTTTTGCCAGGAACTCCAATTTTACACAAGCTCATGGGTTTCAATCCATTTTTCGATCAAAGACGCATCACATTTCTTTGAAATTCATGTTTGGAGCGACAAAGAAAAATAAGACAACACAAAGAAGAAGAGAACAGAAGTCTGAGGAGGCAGTGAACGTCTTGCCAGACATTTTCGGCGACCTGCACGAGATTCCAATTTATTCAATTTCAGACGCAAGACTGCCTCCTGCTTCGAGAAGGAGAGGGGACCGAACCTCCAGCTTAAAGACCAAGCCATCGTGAACGTAAGACAGCTTGGTCTTGATGACTGAAAGCAGCGTGCCCAGGACCATCAACGTTGGAAGGCAGCGACATCTCAGGCTCGGTCCATCCAGGAGTCGTAGACCAGTTAAGTCAGTAAGCAAGTTGTACCAAAAATAATATTTCGTAAGCTCTTTCAAAACGACTGGATGGCGCCGTTGGTTAACACGTTGAGTGCCACATGAGACCACCTTAGTCTCACATGAATTTGGGCTTGCCGTGCCGCGTGAGACCAGGGAGTATTCGAAGAGTCAATGAAAAAAAATCCGTGGTCTATGGGGACAGTTTTTCGGATTTTATGGTGGCACTCAACGTGTTACGTGCCTGGCCCAAGTTAGAGGGGTCCCCCAAGTGAAATCGAATCTGGTCCAGTCACCATTTACCGTTGGGCTCAAATTAACGGAACTGGAGTAGTTTGATACCTGGCAGTACATTGGACCAGTTTTTGAGTCTGAGTGCTCCAGTAGTTTTTCAAAAATCCTAAGAAAAAAAAGTAAGAGGCCTCGGACTTCGACTCTGAGTCTGTGAGACAACGCAACAGAGGACGTCCACGTACAAGGTGGCGCACACAAGTCGAGGGGGATTGGACAATGGACCAGTTTTTGAATCTGAGTGCTCCAGTGTAGAGTTTCAAAAATCCTCCGAAAAAAAAACTCTTTGAAGAGCTAAAAGAGTCGAAAAGATGCCGATTGGTATTTGGACCACTCATCTGACGAGAGACATAGTCAAATCCATGTCTTCGTCTGTCACAAGAGTGATGCATTCCTAGAGTGACCAGATAGACCTTCAACAGTCTCAAAAAAAAATGAATCAAAAAACACGCACGAATACGGTAATCAAACAGCAAAAAGACAGCTCATTGCATACCTACTTTTTTTTAGTTTAAAAGCGTGAATTTGCTTCTTTTTAATTTAAAAGCAAATTCACGCTTTTAAATTAAAAAAAGGAGGTATGAAATGAGCTGCCAAATGAGTGGCTGCCTTCAGACGGCTATTAAAAATATATTTTATGTCGTGTTCGCATTAGAAAAACCCACAGAATTTCTAAATTAGTGTTGAAAAAAAGGTTTTGGTGTAGTTTTGTGATGTCAAAAAATTTAGTTGACTGAGAAAACCAAAAAAGTGGACAAATTGCATGTTTTTTCCAAAAAGATACCGGACACTTTTTTATGAGACAAAAAGAGGAGTTCTCTTAAAAGGGAACGTCTGGTCAGCCTCTGCATCCCCTAACCAAATTCCCATCTCTGCCAAATTGTCCCCCAGTCACAAAATCTCAAGAAACCACAAAAATGTCCACATCTGTCCAAACCTCTGTCAAAAATCTATTTGTCACATCAAGAGTTCGACACGAGATACATTAGCTCATGACGGTCATAAAGCACCAAAAACCACAGTACACACAACAATTGTAGCCATTTCCCTCGAAACTTGCCAAACTCGGCGCTCAGTTGACGTGACTGTCATCGTTGCCCAAGTGACATTCATAACAACTTAACGATCGTTAGCGAGCAAAGTTTAAACAGACAAATCTCCGCACATTCATGCATAATTACGAGCTCTCTGTCATTAGCTTGCAGATGAATTGACGTACAATACACACATCACCTCATTCTCGGGGTGAACTCTTCAAACTTTGACTGCTGATAGCTTCACCTTGTAACGCACTCATTAGTTGCTGTTGCTTGTGCATCTTTGAGGCATTTAACTTGAATCAGAAAAGCGACTGACGACAACCTACAGACTTGGCGAAGGAATCTCCGACCAAAAGGACATCACAGGCAGACTTTAAAAATAAGGAACACACAAAAAAAAGAATTGCACTTGCCTCCTCTGCCTCGATCGTTTGGACGCTGATGCAAGTGCTGATACTCGTACTCATAATCGTGCGGCTGCTGTTGATGCAATTGCTGCTGCTGTTGCTGTACAATTCCACGCAAAATTCCATTATCATCGCGGTAATCGGCTGCAGTTTCGTATTCATAAGGATTCATATTTTATATTTTCTTGTGATTTAACTAGGACTCGCAGGACATTCGTAATCGTTGTGTTTTTTCTCGTTAAATACTGTGTACGACTGATACGCGTTAATTCGATTTGATTGTTGAAGTTGTTTTGACGACGAGGTTTTGACGTTTTATTTGCGATCGTTGTTGTTGTTGTTGTTGATGGAAAATTAAGAGAAAAAATCCAAAAACATAAAAAATACAACCCACCCACAGTGGGCAACATAAAATTTGCTTAAATCAAATAAAAACCAAAATGACAACGAAATTAAAACGAAAAAAAAGGAACCGAAATATCCTGTTCTTCTTTTTCAAAATTCTGTCGTTCGTATCCTTTGAGTTAACTTTCGATTTTTTTTTGGGAATATTTTGTGGCGCGCGGGCTGTATCCGAAGAGCACGATCTTCTGATGTGATTTTTTTTTTGTTATCCCTTGCGATTGGTGGTAAACATTTTCCACCCACACACTCACTCACTCACGCACTGCACTCGATTGAAAGACACTAAAGCCGAGATTTCCTCTTGCACATGCACGCACACTTCACATTCCAATCGACTTCAGATATTCGAGGGAATTTAACAAAACCGATGTCCTTTCACAGGAGGACCCACCGAGGTTCCATGCACTCTTCGTTTTCTTTGATCGTAAACACAGGCAAGCGAACTGCTCAGAGAGAGAGATGTGCTTGTCAGTAGGAAGAACCAAATGTACGCGATACGCGAGCCTCACTCGATAATGCGTTCTATACACCACAAAGCGACAAACACGACTGAAGCAACCGTTCGCTGCCAACACCGGACCTCGCGTTCGTTCGCCTAGTGCGGGCGAAACAAGCAACTTGACGAAACCACACACACTGTCTCTACACTCCTCTTGCTCTTTCCTGGTCTTTCGGTCGTCGTCGGGCTGATGTTGTCTCGCTCCCCCTGCTTTCCTTGCGGTGGATTTGTTTTCGTGCTCTCACTTCGATCTCTCTCTCTCTCTTGGTCTCGGTCTCGGTCTCAGTGAGTGTTGCGTGGGGAGAGTGAATTGAACGAAGGAATTTTTCCTGCGTGTTGCTATACATTCATTTTTTTGTATACAATGTTGCTGAAGGCGCATGCTTGACGAGAGTGTCTCTGGAAGGGACAGAGTACCTTTGGTCCTAATCCAGTTATCCTGGAGAACAATTGATGGGTTTTCTTTCGTTTTTTTTCTTGTATGAAGGGCTTTCTAGCAGTTCCCCTCGCTCTCTCAATCTCAACGCGAACTCTCGCGATGGGGGATGGTTACATAATCAACGGCTTCTCTTGTGAAAGCTTAAAAATTTCCCTTCGTGGTGTATTTGTGTGTGTGTGTGTTTCAAAGGATCTTAGGGACGCCATGATAACCTAGCACTGACCCCATTTACGAGGCATAGCAGCTCTTCCGCAACACCCCCACCCGCCTTCAAAAACGACACCATATCGCGTCCACCCACCACCCTCTCGTTAGCCGAGCAAAGCCCAGCAGATGAACTGTGTGTGCTGATGATGGACACTTTTTTCGACGACGAAATGAAATGAAACAGAAGCTCGGGAAAACAAAAACAGAAAATCACTCAACAGAAAGGAGCAAAAACGGAAGAACACTACTGCTCTGCTCCTGTGTGTGTCCAGAAGCTCGGGAAAACAAAAACAGAAAATCACTCAACAGAAAGGAGCAAAAACGGAAGAACACTACTGCTCTGCTCCTGTGTGTGTCCTGTATGCGGTTGCCTTTTTTTTTTTGGTTTTTGTTGCCTCTTTTTTTGCGAGGGATTTACGAAGCAGGTCACCTTTGTCAAAGTGGGAGGTGGGATGTGGACTGTCGGATCGGGAGCAGAGTGTCATCGTCTTCCACGAGCGGGTTGGCGGCGTGTGACGACCATGGGATGCATGATGATGATGATGGCGATGATGGTGATGGGAAAAATCGAAAGTGGTAACCATCTTTGTTGTTGTTGTTGCCTGCTTCATTTATATTAATTTGTGTGCTCTCAAGGCGAACGACTCGGCCAAGAGAGTGCGAGTGCGTGGCTTTTGTTGGTCGCTTTTGCATGGAATGTGCTCATCAGTGACCAGGGGGACGGGGTCTAATCTGATTAGTGGATGAATAGTCTGGCTTGCATCGAGTTTGATGACTGACTCATTGATCACCTGACGCTGACTCATTTATCACGCGGAGATACGCTATCAGTTCTTTGTGTGCTAACTTCGATTCGCTGATAAGGAGAGGAAAATTGAAAATTGGCAACAAAGAGTTCGTTATCGAGTTTTCGGTCGGAGTCTAGCGATGACATCAGATTTATAAATTCGCCGTTCAACGCTTGACTCACCGATTTAGAAGCAGGCTTCGTCAATAATGACAGTCCGAGGTGGACCTTGAGCTCAGGCCCCTGGCAGCAGATTAGTCTTTTAAAAATCCACACCCATTTTGACAGTTTTCTTACGGCTTAGTAATAAAAATAGGAGCGCTTCAGTCTGAGCTGGACTTGGGCCTAGCTTCTCAGGAACCATTCGCGTTGTGCCGGCGCTACAGTCCGAGGTGGACCTGAGCCTAGCTTCTCAACACTCACTCGTATTGTGCGTGCTATTGTTCTCTCACGAGCGGAGAGGACCTACAATGTAAGACCGACTCTGAACGGCGAGATTGAGAAGCTATTTCTAGACATTTATACTCTTTGAGCATTTGTCAGTGACTCGAAAGAGGTGGAGCCGTGAAAAAATGTTTTTTTCGAGTTTCGAACTTTAGACCTCGAGCGTTGGAGTCGACGCACCTACCCACAACGCCAAGGCGTCGCCAATCTTCGAGAAGAATCACCACAAAACACGACACCACCTTTTTTTTCGGAGGATTTTTGAAACGCTACACTGAAGCACTCAGTCTCAAAACTGGTCCATTATGCTGACAGGTAGCAACTTACTCCAGTGCCGATAATTTGATCCCAACGGCAAATGGTGACTGGATCAGGTTCGATTTCACTGGGATTCGAACCTGGGACCCCTCTAACTTGTGGCAGGCACTTAACACGTTGAGTGCCACCATAAAATCCGAAAAACTGTCCCCATAGGCCACGGATTTTTTTTTTTCATTGGCGCTTCGAATACTCTCTGGTCTCACGCGGCACAGCAGGCCTAAATTCGTGTGAGACCAAAGTGGTCTCATGTGGCAAACAACGTGTTAACCAACTGCGCCATTCAATCGTTTTCAAAGAGCTTACGAAATATTCTTTTTGGTACAACTTGCTTACTGACCTAACAGGCCTGCGACTCCTGGACGGTCCGAGCCTGAGATATCGCTGCTTTCCATCGTTGACGGTCCTGGGCACGCTGCTTCCTGTCATCGAGACCAAACTGTCGTCCAAGATGGCTTGGTCTTTAAGCCGGAGGTTATGTCTTCCTCTCCTTCTCGAACCAGGAGGCTCGGATTCGAAGACCCTCTTAGCTGGAGCTCCAGTGACAGTGCCGTTAATTTGATCCCAATCGCAAATGGAGACTGGATCAGATTTGAAAAACCGGATAAAAGCGTATTAAGTTTGCTTTCACTGGGATTCGAACCCCTTTAACTTGGGGCAGGTACTTAACCAACTGCGCCATCCAGTCGTATACGACACTACTTTGGTAGCCGACGACAAAGGCTGTTAGGAAATAGGCAGTTTCAGTCCTCGGATCCCCTCGAACATCAGCCTTGTCAAGGGTATGGTCGTAGGACGTTACCAGTTCCTTGACCAAAAGCAGAAATCTTCTGTGCATCGTTCACCAACCATTGGTTTGTGCATCGGCTTTGACTTGTCACTCGATGGGAGAGCTGTTGCGAAAGGAATACGCAGTTTCAGTCCTCACATCCTCTCTGACATCAGCATCGTCTAGGGCATAGGAGATTTACCAGATTCTTGACCAAAAAGGAGGCTGCCCACAAGGTAGACGTCTTGGGCCCAACCATTTTAACAAATACGCAGTTTTCAACTTTATGCTCAACTCATCACATCTCGTCGAACATTAGCCTCATCAATGTTTCTTGACCAAAAAACATTCCAGAGAGTAGAAGCTCCACTTTCACCAGCCGTTGGTTTGTGCCTCGGATTCGATATGTCACTTGGTACGGGGGCCGTTGCTTAAGGTATAGGCAGTTGCGGTTGTAGGCGAACATCAGCCTCGTCAAGGGCATAGGACTTTTTTCCAATTCCTTCACCAAAAAGGAGGCAGTCCACAAGGCAAACGTGTTGGGCCCAACTTTCAACAACCATTTTAAGAAATACGCAGCCCTGTATGCCCTACACATCACATCCTGTTGTACATCAGCGTCGTCAAGGGGCTCATAGGACGTTTCTCGGCCAAAATTGAAGCAGTCCACAAGGATGAGGTCTTGGGCCCAACCTTAAGCAATCATTTTGAAAAATACGAAGCTCTTTATGCCCTACTCATCACATCCTGGCGAACATCAGCCTCGTCAAGGGCAAGCTCAAAGGACGTTTCTCCGCCAAAATTGAAGCAGCCCACAAGGGTGAAGTCTTGGGCCCAACTTTCACCCTTTTAGTAGCAGGCGTCGTCAATCTTCAGAAAAAATCACCACAAAACACGACACCACACTTTAGTGGCCGACGACAAAGGCTGTCCCCGACTTCAAGTTCAAAACTCAGACGCCACCGAAAGACATCAAGTTCAAGTGACCAACTGAAACCAGATAGCACCCAGTTAGACTAAACTATCCGATCTATTTGCTTAGGCTAGTGTGTACGAGTATCAAAAGCCCATTCCTCATAAATGCCATGCGACCGTAAAAGCAACAAAATCTGAAGTCATCATCTCCCCATTGACCATCCCCCTGCGCACCCACTGTACCTGTTTTACGAATCAAATTGCCTGATTCAACACAAAAGCAAATCATTAATACACGCGTCCACGTATCACAGAAGCAGAAGAAGACGCACATCAAAGAGTTTACGAGCCCATAAACAAGATTTTAAGCATTCCAACTGAATGCCGTAGTCATAAACAACCGAGCCAACTATAAAGTCTCGGCTTTTATTAACACAAAATAGCAACAAATTCACTAATCCCCCCTGGGCCGGGGGCTCGAACTCCTCTCGAACTGCGTGAGACGCCCATGACTCAGACCTGGCATCGGCCCTTCATCAAATCAAAATTAAAAATCGCTTCAAAACATGAGCCGGGAGCACATGGTTTCAGATTTTCTGCGTTCCTTTCGCCCCCGTGTTGACGGTGTCTCCTTTTTTACAGGAGCCTCTCCCCGATGTCCTCGCAAATCCATCAGCAGCGATGACTTCGCAGCCTTTCACAGACCTGCATGGAAGCATCTTGGGGGCATGTCAACACTCCGATGCCATTAACACGAGTGCATGGCATCCCCCTCGATGTATCCTGCGAGAAACGATTTATAAGCGTTTTCACCCACCACCGCGATTCGAACGCACGTCAGGCCCCATAATTCATTTAACACCTCTCTATGGCGGTTAATTGGCGTTGGGAAGTGTGCCCAGGAAGGGAATCCGGGGCTGGGACGCCGCTTCCCGTTTGAAAGACGGAACATCCCTCAGCTCCGTTCGTGTATAAATCAGACGTGGATCTATCTAAATTGTTTCGGAGACAAATCGCTACTTCTCCGTGCCATCCAGACCATCCAGGCCATCCCGTGTAATCGATAGTGGCGGGAGGAAAGGAAGGGACACGCGGGCGATAAGATATTAAAGAGACGAAAGGGAGAGGGAGGAGGTTTATTGCAACATTTCCTTGCTGATCGATTATGTCATGAGAAATTATTTTCCAGGCAATACCCGGTGTAAGTTTAACCTCTCTGTCAGCTTCATTTTCCATCTCAAACCAAACGAACAATGAAAACGATTTTTTTTGTGCCGCTCTCAAAGCCACCCCGTCGTCGTCGCCCGCCCGCCTGCCCCATCGTTCCGTGATCGAACAATCAAAGAAAAGCAGAAGAGGAATTCAAAAGAATACCCTCGCTGGGCCGGGAGAAAAGGGATGACAAGGAAACCCACCACCACCACCAGCACCAGCACCAGCACCACCGCTGAAGCTTTTTGTGGAATTACATTCGAAGCTGTGCGAAGTCGGAATAGCAATACCTTTTCCACACGGATGCTGGAAAATACCTCGAGTGTATATCCCGAGATATGTACGAGTATATCCCCGCACAATCCTTAATTCAACATCATCGTGGTGGTGGACTTGAAGGGGAGGGGGGTTCGAGAACGCGCCAGGCGACTGTGTAAAGTAAACTGCAGAGACGGGGTTTTGTGTGTACAATCTCCTCCTATGTGCGTTGGCTTTCACCAGACGATGAAGATGGCAACCAGAGAGAGAGAGAGAGAGAGGGCGGAAAAAAATGCAAATATACACAAGGATAAAGATGTGACTCGACGACAACGACAACATAACCAGGTGGCTGGCGGTAGACCTAACCCTACTTCATTCGGTCGCTCCTTAAAGACTGTCATGCTGAAAGCGCGGATGGATTTTTCAACCCTTGGCTATAGGAATTCACTTCTTTTTTCCCTTCTCCATCTCATCCTTTTCATTTTCTTTTCTCCCTCTCCCCCTCCCCCTCCATCACGCCCTCGAACCAGGGATGAGTACGGACTTTTGAATTAATTCCATTGTCTTAATACAGGATGTTGTTGTGAAGTGTCAGAAAATGACGCGGGGGTTGCTTCTGCTTCTGCCTCTGCCTCTGCTGCTGGTGGCGGTGGCGATGGCGATGGCGGTGGTGGAAAGGACAATCAGTTTGGTCCTTATCGAAGCTGTTGTATCTTCAAATGCAACGAACGAACACCAGAAAAAAACGTCCCAAAATGGGGCAAAAAAAAAAAATCCAAGAAGAAATGAGAAGATTACAAAAGATTCGTTAATTAATTGATCAACGACGCTTTCAAAAGGGATTTGCATTACATTTGAAACAGGATAATTGAATATTTATTAGGGCGAGTCCTTACGGATCTAATGCGGAATAGAGTAGTCCTTGTGCTTCTGATTTGCATGAAGGATTTGTACCCTCAGAGGAAGAGCAGGCAAAAAAAAAATGAAGGAGAACATCTCAGATTTGTCACACCATTTTTTTGGGAGGGAATTGTATTATTAATTTGGTCTGTAAGCCCTTTTAGGGTAAGGGGATGATTTAGTCCTTTTTTCACTTCAAAGTGGTTTGTGCCTCGGATTTGATTCGAGAGCTGTTGACTAGGGAATAGGCAGTTTTAGCCTTGAACATCAGCCTCGTCTAAGGTATAGGACTTTTTTTCCAATTCCTTAAACAAAAAGGAGGAGGCCCACAAGGTAGACGTCTTGGGCCCAACCATTTTAACAAATACGCAGCTTTCAGCCTAGGGAATAACTTAGTCCCTCCAAACATCAGTCTCGTCAAGGACCTAGGAGTTTAACCAATTTCCTGACCAAAAAGGAGGCAGCCCACAAGGTAGAAGTCTTTGGCCCAACTTTCACTAACTATTTTAGGAAATACGCAGCCCTTTATGCCCTACTCATCACATCCTGTCGAACAGCAGCCTCGTCAAAGGCAAGCTAAAAGGGCGTTTCTTGGCCTGAATTGAAGCAGTCCAGAAAGTAGAAGCCCAACTTTCATCAACCATTGGTTTGTGGCTCGGCTTCGATTTGTCACTTTGGTCCAGGAGCTGTTTCTTAGGAAATAGGCACTTTCAGCCTTTCATGCTCAACTCATCACGTCCCCTCGAACATCTGCTCATAGGACGTTACCAATTCCTTGACCAAAAGCAGAAGTCTTCTGTCCAACGTTCACCAACTATTGGTTTGTGCATTGGTTTCGATCTGTTACTTGATGAGAGAGCTGTTGGTAAGGGAATACGCAGTTTCAGTTCTCACATTCCCTCGGACATAAGCCTCGTCAGGGGCAATCCTTTTCCCAACTCCTTGACCAAAATTGAAGAAGCCCACAAGGTAGACGTTTTGGGCCCAACTTCAGCCAACCATTTTAAGCAGCCCTTTATGCCCTACTCATCACATCTTGTCGAACATCAGATTCATCAAGGGCAGGCTCATAGGACGTTTCTTGACCAAATTTGAAGCAGTCCAGAGGGTAGAAGGCCAACTTTCACCAACCATTGGTCTGTGGCTCGGCTTCGATTTGTCACTTTGGTCCAGGAGCTGTTTCTTAGGAAATAGGCAGTTTCAGCCCTTCATGCTCAACTCATCACGTCCCCTCGAACATCAGTTCATAGGCCGTTACCAACTCCTTCACCAAAATTGAAGCAGCCCTCAAGGTAGACCTCCTCGGTCCAACTGTCGCCAACTATTTTGAGAAATACGCAGTTTTCAGCCTTATGCTCGACTCCTCACATCCCGTCGAACATCAGCATTGTCAAGGGCAAGCTCAAAGGACGCTCGTAGGATTGACCAAGAGCTAAAGTCTTCTGTCCAACTTTCACCAACCATTGGCTTGTGCCTCGGCTTCCATTTGTCACTTGGTACGGGAGCTGTTGCTTAAGGAACAGGCAGTTTCAGCTTCGAACATCAGCCTCGCCAAGGACATAGGACTTTTTTCCAAATCCTTAACCAAAAAGGAGGCAGACCACAAGGTAGACGTCTTGGGCCCAACTTTCATCAACCATTTTAAGAAATACGCGACCCTTTATGCCTTACTCATCACATCCTGTCGAACATCAGCCTCAAAGTACGATTCTTGACCAAAATTTAAGCAGTCCAGAGGGCAGAAGCCCAACTTTCACCAACCATTGGTTTCTGCCTCGACTTCGTTTTGCTACTTGATGGGAAACCTGTTGCCTAGGGAATAGGCAACTCCAGTCGTCACATCTCATGGGCAAGATCACAGGACATTACCAATTCCTTGACCAAAATTGAAGCAGTCCCAAAAGCAGAAGCCTTCTGTCTAACTCTTGCCAACCATTGGTTTGTGACTCGGCTTCGATTTGCGACTTGGTACGGGGGCTGTTGATTAAGAAATGGGCAGTTGCAGCCCCGAACATCAGCCTTGTCAAGGGCACAGGACGTTGACCAATTCCTTCACCAAAAAAGGAGGCTGCCTACAGACGCCTTGGGCCCAACTTTCACCAGCCATTTTTAGAAATACGCAGCTGCCAGCTTTATGCTCAACTGCTGACATCCCGTCGAATATCAGTCTCGTCAAGGGCATGCTTATCAATTCCTTGATAAAAAGCAGAAGTCATCGGTCCAACTTTTACCAACTTTTGGTTTGTGCCTCCGCTTCGATTTGCAACTTGGTACGGGGGCTGTTGCTTAAGGAATAGGCAGTTTCAGCCTCGAACGTCAGCCGTGTCAAGGGCATATGACTTTTACCAGATTCTTGACAAAAAAGAAGGCTGGCCACACGGCAGACGTCTTGGGCCCAACCATTTTAACAAATTCGCAGCTTTCAGCTTTATGCTCAACCCCTTACATCCTGTCTAGCATCAGCCTTGTCAAGGGGCTCATAGGATGTCTCTTGAACGAAAAAAAGGAACCAGTCCAGAGAGTAAAAGTCCCACTTTCACCAAATTGCCTCTTGACTGATCTCACCTCTCACCACATTCCCTCTCAGCTATTTGTCCCGTCAAAATCGTTTTCCAAAAATCAAACCATAAATCACCAACCAACCAAATCTCGTCTCTTCGAAGGTCAACGCCTATGAAACATCACTTTAACCAAAACCCAACCGCAAAAGCGTTGACGAAACAAAGGCAATTTCCCTTTCAGACCATCTCCAGAGGGTAACAGATTTTTCTCAGAGCCTAACGAGTGTTTAACTGCCTACGCAACCGTGTAACAAGCTCTGTGCGGTTACCATTCTCCGAAGAATAGGCTCGAAATGACCCGAATTTAAAAACCGCTTACACTTCAGACCGCAAATGTCGACACGCGACGTCAAATGAAGACAACAGCTCCGGACTGATCCGTCATCAAAGCTTTCATCCCCGAGCAGACAGGAGTGAGCCAGAGCGACAGAGAGGGACTATAAATTACCACGTAATTGCGGTTAAACATTCCATTTTTACGCACACACACACACACCCCAGGAGGAGAGGCAGAAAAAAATTAATTAACAAACCCGATTACGCCTGCTTCCTCCTAAACATCATCATCATCACCAGCGGCAGCAGCGGTGGCAGCACCGTCTTAGCGGAGGCTTCTTGGTCTTGGCCTCTCCGCAACTCAACTCCTAGCCACTCTCTTCCTTGCCGAACAGTCGCAACGGAACAAAACATTAAATTAATCATCCACCAAAGCGGCGGAGCGGCGGAGGTGGGAGATGCAGATAGATAGAGAAATCTCTTTCTGACAAATTCATTATAATTTTCGTTTAATTTCGGTGAGGCAGCGAGCGTCTTCTAACCTCGAAAAGGAGTACCCCAGACCCGACAAGTGCTGTTTGCCGCGCTCGTTATGCCACGCCACACACACTCTCAGACGTGACGCAGACTGTGCGTTCTTATTCTCTTCGCTTTCGAAATGATTAATGTTCGGCGAGGAGTTGAACTCCATTTGTCGCCCCCGCTTCCTAGATCGCTTTGGGTACGGTGCGCGCTAATCTAATGGAAACTAAATTACCACACATGCCGAGACCGGCTCTGGTGCATTTGGGGTGGGGGGAGCGTCAGTAGATAAGACCGCTCGCTTAATGCAATTCAACTTCAATTAACCGACGACAATGGGGTGACGTGGGGTTCTGGACAATATGAGCAATGATCACCTACGGGGAGAGTCTCTCGCCTCTCGACTGATCCCACTGGCTTTGTCAACGGCTGGTGCGCTTGTTGTTTGGTGGCCGGACAAGTGAAAGTCTCGGAAAGACTCAGCGCCAGCACGAGTCCCGCTTTTGTAATTCAATGCGATCTTAAGCTGCGCACCTCCCTCGGCCTTCCTCGCCACTCTGGCGTGGATACAATGGGCTGTACTGCACTTTTGGCCATGGGCGTTTTGATTTGCGCAGCACGATATGCAAACCGGGGTTTGTTTGGACTCACCGGACTGGGGGAGATATTCATTTATTTGCTTTGATTGACCCGATGCCGATGAACATACTCGGTGCGGTGGGTCGGCGCGGTTGGTCGGTGGGAGGAAACAATGTGGAGTGCCTAAGGGTGCGGCACCATGGCCAGTGCGGTTATTTATTCGGACTGTAGGGTAAATTTGATACGGGTTTGGCTTGGGAATCTGTTTTGTTTCTCCGCGATTATCGGGGAGGACTTGATGGGAATCTTGTTGGGGGTTCTGGTTGAGTGCATGATCTGATCCTCATCTTCCGTGCGGTCGTTGCGTCACAAGGAATGGCGGTGCTGCTTGGGGTTTGCTTTAACTGGTTGAGTACATGATCATCATGATCAACCGGACTTTGGATTGCGATGGCATTGAGGTCCTGCGGGGGACTTAGGTTAGGTTAGGTTAGGGGGCTGAATTCATCAGCACACTAAGGACATGTTGGTCCATTTTGATACCCACAATTAGATTGCTACCACTGATCGATCGCTCCTGTGATAGAGGCGTAAATTTGAACGGCAAATGGTGACTGGACCAGATTTGAAAAACCGGATAAAAGCGTTTTAGCTTTGCTTTCATTGGGGTTTGAACCTGGGACCAGTCAAACTTAAGGCAGGCATTTAACCAACTGCGCCATCCAGTCGTCCTGGTTGAGGACATAATCCTCATCTTCCGTTGGTGACTTTGAAAATTCGGATAAAAGCGTATTAACTTTGCTTTCACTGGGATTCGAACCTGAGACCCCCCTATTCTTGGGGCTGGCACTTAACCAATTGAGCTATCCAGTCGCCTTCAAGGAAACATCCAAAGCCTTCATTCCCATCCTTCAATTCGTCCAAATTATCGAGAAAATCGTATCAAAAAACCTCATGTCTTCGAAAATCATGGGAAAAAAGGAGGAACCTTCGAATTTTGCTTCGAAATACCCAACAACAGCACGCCCGTTACAAAATCGTACCTCATTTCGCTTCTACGTTCAATTTCCTATTCATCCTGGTATCATACATCCTTCAGTTTGTCCTAATTATCGAGAAAATCAGCTCAGAAAACATCATGTCTTCGAAGATCATAAATTTCATGCGAAAATGTAGGGACCTCCGAACTTTGCTTCCACAAAATCAACCACGGCACTCCCGTTACAAAATCTTACCTTATTTCGCATCTACATTCAATTTCCTTTCCATCCTGATATCCTGCGTCCTTCAACTCGTCCTAAGTGTCGAGAAATTCGTTTCAGAAAATTTTGTAATCATCGACGAAAATGAGTTGTTTTTCAGCAAAAAAATGCGATTCAATTGTGTTGCATTTTTTCGTGTGAAAAGTGCCATTTTTTCAAAACTCGATTTTCTTTGTGTTTGAACTCAAATTTTACCTCAAAAGTATGGGACTGAGTGCGAAAAGGATAAGGGAAGCGAATTCAATCAAAAATTTGGTAGAAAATGCTTGAAAATTCGGGAAAAGTGAATTTTTCATTTCTCATGACGTCACTGTTGAACGCATAGAAGTCGTTGGAAAGACAAGAATGATTGCTGATCTGGCAATGCCTGCTTGGATAACAGTTGATTGAATTATCTAAGGAGATGTTTTCCGTCATTTGGTGAGAGGAAATCAAAGAGAAGAGTTGTTGGATGAGTTTGTGAGTCACTTTTGCATGAATTCAGAGCATTTTCGACTGGAAAACTAAAGAATTTGAGGGTTTTTCGTTGAAATTGACCGCGGGTTGGTTCTCGTTCAAATCATGGACTTGCCAGAAGTGGTGTTTTGAGGCGGAAATTGTGTTTGTAAAGGGATGATGGAGGAGGATCGAGTGGCTTGGAGATCTCTCGTACATGCATTGCCGCCATGACCCCTTTAGTGGAACATGCGGGTCACTGAAAATGATGAAGAGATGATTTTAAAAAATCTAGACCAACTCAAAATCATCAAAAAAGTGGTTTAATTTAAAGATTTCTCTCAAACTTCGAGGATGTCATGCACGAATGAATGAATTTCAGCCACCGATCTCTTGAATCCAAGCCGCCTGAGTTTGGTATACCCACCCGCCACCGATTTGACCACATTAGTCACCACCACCACGCAGAGCCCAGTCCCTCTCCCATTCATAGCCAATTACGTAAACACCCCGCAGATATTCACACAATTCGCAGTAACAACAGACAACGCGTCACAACAGGAAACGTCACACCAACTGTCAGTTTCACTTCGCACCAGTCCACCAGACATCGTGCCAATCTCCTCCGCAGGGTGCTGTCATTGAACCCAAAGCAGCAACAGCGACGCCGCCGCGTATGTTATTTCATTCCATCTGTCACTGTCCGGCGAAACTCAGCTCTGCACACTACGCCTCCCCCAGTTCAATCTCGAATTATTAATCAATCTCAGCAGTAATATGGTCTCAGATCATAGAACCCACGAGCACCGCAGTCTCTGCCTGCTTCGCTTACTCAATCCGCCACCACCCACTCCTGCCGGGCAGCTGCACAGAGCCTCGAGCCCGTGGCTGCCCCCAAATGTCAAATGCCGAACAAACAAATCCAAACAAACACCGACACACACAGGGGCACACAGGGGCACACATGGATGAAGCGAGGTACCACCAAGCGTGGGTCTCCGCTTTCATGGGTCTCAAGTCGACGGTCGGGAGTTGCGAAATTCAATTCATGGATTGCTGATTGCCTGGAATTCACAGTTGCAGTTGCGACTTGGCCGCTGAGTGCGCCCATAAAATGACAAATCTCTGGCCTCCACTATCAATCCTGCTCTCGTCCGGCATCTCTCGGATCAGGAAACGAAAACAAAAGACAAACCCGCTGCAGCCGCTCAGGAGGGGTTATCAATCGATCAACTTTGGCCCGTGAGTTGATCCACTTATCAGTGCAGAGAGTCTCTCTCTGTGTGACTAAGAGTCGCTAGCTCTGTCTCTGACTGCGACTCTGCCCCTGGTTCTGGCCACAGTCTCGATTCGAACGAATGCTGGGTCAGTCTATCGCGCACGGATGACTAATCACCGGCGGTATCGCTGTGGAAGGCCCGCCGAACATGTTCGACTTGGAGAACAAGTCAATGACTCAGTTCTCGAATGCATGCTACACATGCGGCCGAAGAGGGGGGCATGCGAGCCACCACCACTGGGCCACTGGCAGCGGTGGCATATGCACGTTCCGTTTTCGACAGTCTGTGTGGAAATTAATGTACAACGCGCATGAGATACATTTTATTGTTGGCTCTTCGCGTTCAATAGGAATTCCATAAATTATACTATCAACGGGAATCGTATCAGTAGTCCGACGAGAGCGACGACGGGCAGGCCATTGTGCCGAGTCAGAGTCAGAGGCGATGTCTCGACGCGTGAGAGAGCGCAGAACCTCGTTCTTTGTGGAGCAATAAATTAATTAAAAACCTAATGCCGGCTGTATCGCTTTTGATCTTCGGTGTTTTTGTTTATTAAGTTTCGTCTTGACCCGAAATGTTGTGCCGAGTGCGACTCGAACTGGTTTCTGTTTTCGGTTTGAGCTTTTTTCCGGGCACAGGCACGATGCGGATACAAGAGCACGGCTATAAATCAGTTTTTGGCGTAAATAATTCGTAAGGCATTCCGATAAATACTCGGTTTTTCAGAGTAACTTCATGATGGTTGTCCACTCTCCCGGGCTTGTCCGTCGCATTGGATGCCTTGGATTACCACAAACAATGATGGATTGCCATTGTACTGTCCGCGGTGGTAATTTATTGATTTTCATGCGGTGTCTTAAATGGTTTTTGGGTGTTCAGGAAATTCCAGTGAACTGACACTTTTGCTTGGACGATCTGGTGACTGGGCGGGTGCAGACTTAAGAGGTTTTCTCTGTACACTGAGCCAAGGGACACGTACATGCTTGGGAATGTGTCTCTAGGCACTGTCAGTGGGTCAGATCTGAGGTCTAGGAGACATCACAGCGATCGTGGGGAGCTTAGAGATGCTGAACGGCTTAGCAATCAAAAACGCACTCCTTTCTGTCTTCTTTTGTCTTGTCCAGCTAGTGAGTTAAGCGAAGATTCAATTTGAATACAATTTCGAGCACAATGCCGTGAAAAAGGTTTTCTCCTCGGCAATTTTCGAACTGGCCACACTAAGTCCCCCGCGGGACATCAATGTCATCGCCAAAGTCCAGTGAAAAGAAACCCCAAGCAGCACCGGCGAAAGATGAGGATCATGTGCTCAGCCAAGACGACTGGTTAAGTGCCTGCCCTAAGTTCGAAGGGTTCCAGGTTCGAATCCCAATGAAAGTAAAGTTAATACGCTTTTATCCGGAAACACCAAGCAGAACCGACGGAAGATGAGGATCATGTACTCAACCAGGACGACTGGATGGCTCAGTTGGTTAGGTCCCTGCCCTAAGTTCGAGGGATCCCTGGTTCGAATCCTAGTGAAAGCAAAGTTAGTACGCTTTTATTCGGTTTTTCAAAGGAAACCCCAAGCAGCGCCGACGAAAGATGTGGATCATGTGCTCAGCCAGGACGACTGGATTGTCAAGTGTCTGCCCAAGTTGCAGGGGTCCCAGGTTCGAATCCCAAAGTTAAGACGCTTTATCCGGTTTTTCAAAGGAAATCCCAAGCAGCACCGACGAAAGATGAGGATCATGTACTCAACCAGGACGACTGGATGGCGCAGTTGTTAGAGTGGTCTCAGGTTCGAACCCCAGTGAAAACAAAGTTAATACGCTTTGATCCGGTTTTTCAAATCTGGTCGTCACCATTTGCCGTTGGGATTAAATTAAAGGCACGGCACACCACTGGAGCGGTCGATCAGTGGTAGTTGTCTGACTGTGGACCAACATGGTCTAAGCAGCCCCCTAACCTAACTTAACCTAACCTAGTAGTGGCCCCTCATCCTTGTCAGTTGTGCCTCTGTCACAAACGATCAAAGGTTCTCCAAGAAGACGTATGATACCGACTTTCTGTCAAAATTTCGAGCGGGAAACAGCTGTCAGTGGGTGCCGTGGCGTTGTGGGTAGGTGCGTCGACTCCTACACTCGAGGTCTAAGGTTCGAAACTCGAAAAAAACATTTTTTCACGGCTCCACCTCTTTCGAGTCACTGACAAATGCTCAAAGAGTATAACTGTCTATGAAAAGCTTCTCAATCCCGCCGTTCGGAGTCGGCATTAAACTGTAGGTCCCCTCCACTCGTTTGAGAGCAATAGCACGCACAACACGAGTGATTGCTGAGAACTTAGAGCCAGGTCCACCTCGGACTGTAGCGCCACGAGTGGTTGCTGAGAACTTAGGGCCAGGTCCACCTCGGATCGGACTGTAGCGCCACGAGTGGTTGCTGAGAACTTACGCCCAGGTCCACCTCGGACTGCAGCGCCCCATAAACATAATATAAACAGCTGTCAGTGTCAAGAGAACGTATGATTTAAAAAAACAACCACTAGATGGCTCACTCTTTACAGAATTTTCGAACTACTGATTCTCCTTTTCCTCTTCTTTGTGTGGCTCTACAGTCCTGGGTGGACTTGGGCCTCAACCTAAACTCCCACTCACTCACTAGATGGCCTACCCTGTACGTGGGCGTCCTCTGTTGCGCTCTTCCACAGGCTCAGAGTCGAAGCTACTCAGATCCGCCTTTTCTCTGCTGTTGAATGATACTCTGCGTCTTTCGAAGTCAAATCATGAAGCATTTCAGTTCTTGACTGGCAGTCCTTAGAAGGGCCACCACTAGATGGCGCACCCTGTATAGAGTCGAGAAGGTGTAGTAAAATTTCGTATGGATATTTGGCAGACCAACCGGAAGGACATCTGGTGATGTCTCCATCTCCAGAGAGGAAAGGGAAAAAGGACTTATTTTCTTTCTCCGATAAGCATGCGACAGATTTCCCTTATCCCATCCGGTTCAAAATGCAAATCATGCCACCATCCGTGACCTTCTTCCACTTATCACTTCACCTATCTGCCGCCCTCCTGAAAGTGGATCTGTCAAATTTTTTAAGCGCTCATCCCGCCTCCGTTTTAGCGCGTGTCTGTCGAGAGTTTCTCGCCCGGATTCATTCAATTCCCACGCTCATATTTATTCTTAAATTTGTCCCAACCACCCCCCGCCCCCGCGCCACATTTTCGCCAAACAAGTACCTCGCTCATAATTAATAAAGTTGACTACCGTCCGTTTAATCCCTAGAACATCACAATAAAATCCTTTTTAACGCTGGACAAACAAATCAACCCTTATCGGGGATACAATTTTATTTTTTTTCCTCCACTTTTATGCTGCCCCACCCCGCAATTGACCCTCAGCTCGCTGGTCCATGCAACATTAAAATCGCAGCGGCAGCAGCAGCGGTAGAAGCCGAAGCAGAAGCAGAAGCAGAAGCATCAGCATCAGCAAATGGCAGCAGCAGCAACAAAAGGATTTAAATCCCTTTTGCGAATAAATAAATAAGAACAACAAACTTTTCCCTTTCCCTCGGTTTCGTTTTTGTTTCAGGGTTGCCCCGGCGTTGTGTTGTGTTGATTCTTGTCCCATCCCATCGCCTCTTATATCCCTCCTTAGGATTTCCTTTCTTTTTTTTTCCTGTTTGCAAACATTTTTGTTCGCTAACCCACTTATCAGAGCCCCGAAATCTTTGTGCCCTCTTCGTTAACCCAGAATCATCTCCTGCGATCCTTGAAATAAAGTGAATTGGTTCAGGGCAGTGGGCAGCTCTTCCCCGTGGGTGTGTGGGGGGTGGTGATGTGCCCTTTTGTGAAGGCGAGTTGGAGACCTTCGGGTTGAGTGCAAAGAGAGAACAATAGGTCGTCCGGACTCTCTCGTTTAGCCTTTGTGTGTGCACTTCCCCCCCCCCCACACCTCCTGCATCATCCAGACCGAAGAGTCCTTGTTCAATTTCAATTTTTATTTCATTACCACCACCTCCACCGCTGCGCAGCTCCCCCCCTCCGGGCTCTGTACCGCAACTCCGCAAATAACAACTTCAGCGGCACTTGCAACAATTTTTGCTCGGTTTTGTTTTTGTTTCGCTGGCAGTGTGCCCTTCACCCGCGCCCTCGCCCAGCCAACCCCCCATTTTTTGTGTGTTGCCTGTGGAACTTGTTAATTTAATTTAATTTAAAAAAAAAAAGAAAATACCCCATGAGTGGGTCTGAGAAGTGGAAGTTCTTCACGAGAGTTCCGTTCCTTTTTTCGTTGGTTAGTCGGACTTTTTTAAGGACGAAAACTTTGCCTTAACTTTCAATAGAATATGAGTCATAGGCGAATGAGAAATGAACTTTCGCTCTGCCTCCCCCTCCCCAGCAGTCACTTACGCCACCAATAAAGTTCCACAACAATACAACAGTCCCACTCTTTGAGAGGGAAAACCAAATTAAAAGGACGAAAAAATTAAATGAAAATAAAATGTACACGGAAAAGCGAAAATCCTTTCACTCTGTGTATGGGGGATGGGGGGGTGCACACCCTCACACCATCACATTCGATTAACTACTCATCCTGGTGCATGTGTGTGTGTGTGTGTGTGTGTTGGAGATCCGTTTAAATCCGGATTTTTTTCTCCTCCTCTCCCCCAAGTAGTTCTTTCACCTCAACACAGGGTGGTGCTTAAATTTTTGCTGCTTTCGTTCGTCTTTTTCGGGGTCAATCTTTTTTCGTCGTCGTCGTCGTCGTCGTTGTTGTTGTTGGTGGGGTATTTGCTGAGGATCATCTAAAAAGCATTTACTGTGCAGTTGGACAGGAGAGAAAGGAGTCTTGCAAGAGTGGAGACATTACAGCACTCATTATCCGATGAAATTTTCCACGGGGGGGTGCCTGAGAGTGGAGGAGTGTGTGGGGGAGTGAGCAGTTTGCTGAGGAGTTTTAAGCACAATTGCTGCTTAGAACCTTAATGAGCTCAACGAAAGGAGTGAACTTTGGTTTGAAGGTTGGGCGCTTAAGTCTGCTGGGTGGGGAGGGGGAGGAAGGGATGTATTTTTTGGAAAGTTTATGTTTGTTTATTGAAGGACTTGAGCCCAACGACCTGGTCGGAAATTTTCAGACTATTTTACACGGTGTCATGGATTTCAGTTGACATTTGGAGAGAATTTTATGAAAAACTTCTCGTGGTGGACGATGGGTGAGGAACTGGAGTTGAGCGGCGAAATTTCATGCCACTTTTTTTTACAGTAGAATCCGTATAGTACGACTTCGCTTATAACGACCAACCACTTCTTGCACACGACTGTTTGGCGCAGTTGGTTAAGTGCCTGCCCTCAGTTAGAGTGGTCCCAGGTTCGAATCCTAGTGAAATCGAAGTGCCTGCCCCAAGTTCGAGGGGTCCCAGGTTCGAATCCCAGTGAAATCGAAGTGCTTGCCCCAAGTTCGAGGGGTCCCAGGTTCGAGTCCCAGTGAAATCGAAGTGCTTGCCCCAAGTTCGAGGGGTCCCAGGATCGAATCCCAGTGAAATCGAAGTGCCTGCCCTCAGTTCGAGGGGTCCCAGGTTCGAATCCCAGTGAAATCGAAGTGCTTGCCCCAAGTTAGAGGGGTCCCAGGTTCGAATCCCAGTGAAATCGAAGTGCCTGCCCTCAGTTCGAGGGGTCCCAGGTTCGAATCCCAGTGAAATCGAAGTGCTTGCCCCAAGTTAGAGGGGTCCCAGGTTCGAATCCCAGTGAAATCGAAGTGCCTGCCCCAAGTTCGAGGGGTCCCAGGTTCGAATCCCAGTGAAATCGAAGTGCCTGCCCCAAGTTCGAGGGGTCCCAGGTTCGAATCCCAGTGAAATCGAAGTGCCTGCCCCAAGTTCGAGGGGTCCCAGGTTCGAATCCCAGTGAAATCGAAGTGCCTGCCCCAAGTTAGAGGGGTCCCAGGTTCGAATCCCAGTGAAATCGAAGTGCCTGCCCTCAGTTCGAGGGGTCTCAGGTTCGAATCCCAGTGACATCGAATTTGGTCCAGTCGCCATTTGCTGTTTGGATCAAGTTAATGGCACTGGAATAGGTTGCAGTACAATGGACCAGTTTTGAGTCTGAGTGCTCCAGTGTAGAGTTTCAAAAATCCTCCGAAAAAAAAGAAACTGTGTGGTACTTGATACGTCGTTCTCTGATGATCTCTAAACAACCCGACGACGAATTCAGTCACCAACTGAATGGTATCTTTATGATGAATTACGAGCGAACGAGAGATAGGAACTCACAAAAGACACATCTCCTTTCATACTTTCAAAAGAACTTAAGCCAAAAAAGGTTAAGATACTCGTCGCTTTCAGAGTAACTTTTCGGTCTCTAATCATGTCTCAATTGGATCTTTCGGTTTTTACGAGACATGTGTCGGTGCGGCACATCCTTCTCCGAATGGACTTCATAACTTCGTGGAAACTCGTAAAAACTCATATCACAACTCGCATGAGTTGCGAGCGAACGGACGGGGGTGGGTGGGTGGTTAACCGACTCTCTCATGCAATTTGTTGTCGCTCCAACCGCCACCCGCAACGCTCGCATCTTGAACTCATGTGAAACGGTCTTGAAAACTAGTCTAGCGGAATTTCATTTGGATAACGTCAACGTTTACTGCCTCGCCTCGCTCGTAAACCTGAACAAAAGCCAAAATCCATTGTTTAACAAGGACACACACACAAGAAACCACAGCATTCAGCATTCCGCCAATCATTAATGCACCACATAATCAGATACAGTCGGGGATGACACAAAGGACACAAAGGACACCCATGACTCATCGCACGGATGGTGCTTGACCCCGAGAGGAGAACATCATTAAAATCCACATCAGCACAGCACAATCCCCCCCAGAAAATAACGATAAATTCTTGTCCTTGTGCCAAAAATGACCGACCGGACGTGAAAGTGAATGTTTACCGAACATAGGCTCTCGCTCATCCTCCGCACAGGATGCAGACGAGGGCGAAGTTTTTCTGCGTCTTTCGGAAAATCAAAACGACGACGACGACGACGACTGAAATCCTGCGACGAGGATTGAAGGAAATACAGTTTTTTTTTCTCGAGTCGACTGCGGAACAATAAAACAAAACGAAAACGAGAAGATCCTGGAATGCATTCATTCTCGAACCAGAAGTATCTGAAGTGGCGCTTCTGCCGCAGGCTTGTACAGAGCCAACTTCAGTCCGGCACCAGACCTGTTTCCTCAATCTCTGCGTTCATCCGTGTACCCCGTGTCGTTTTTTTTCCTGCGAGCGTCTGTGTGTGTGTGTGCTCGCCTAAGTTCTTCCTCAAACTTCGGCTTCGGGTTAAATCAGACGGAAAGTGTTGCTGTTTTTGTTTTCAGGATTTCAGGAATCCCAGCCAGGAATGGTATCCAAAGTAACATTGAAAGTTTTTCAATCTCTAACCACCCGGCAGCCCCCCCATCCGCTGGATGGTTGGATGCGCATTTGCTTATCGTTTTGTTTTCTGTCTGCATTTGCTTCCCCCCCCTCACCCCCTCCCCCCTTTGGTGCTGTGCGCCCTTTCGAGTGGAAAGCCTTTGTAATGAGAAACGAAGGTCTAGGTGCAGGGATCCCTGCTCCCGAGAGAAATGCGTTCGTTCTTCGACTAATTGGATTGATCGACATGTGTCAAGGCGCTCTCTCCATAAAATCCTGGAATGTCATACAACCTCTGATAAAGCCACGCCGACATGCCGCGACGTGAATGAGTCCTTCGAAGCTGCCGCCGTCTCCGCCGCAACAGCAGTCATTCATGGAGGGAATCCTTGAAATCCTTTCACTTGAAAAAACTCGTTTTTCTTTCGCACCCTCCTTCGAACGCCAACGCCACCGCCACAGTCACCGTCACCGTCACCGTCACACATGGATTCGGTTCGGGTGTTCTGTTTACATTTTGGCAGTCGGAAAAACCCCGTGTAGGATCGGGAAAATGAAAACACTCCTCGTGCGGTGGTGCGCTCCTCCACTTCTGCAGTCGGGATTTGAAGTGATTTTCTGAGGAATTTTTCATTTGAATATCCGTCATGCACGCCGAATGCATATATTATATCAACAAATGTGCATATGACAGCCGTGGAGAGTTGAGATATTGGAAATAATTTTTCTTCTTTTTCTGGAGGAAACCCCAAGCGCACTCGAGACGGAGACGGAGAGAGAGAGAGGGATCGTCTGGTGAACTATGAGCTGAGACGAGTTTATTGGTTTTTGTGCAGCGGCAAGGACTCGGAGGGGGAATGCAGTCTGTTGGTGGTCTCTGGATCGAGAGGGGATGGGGTTGAATGGGATTTATTTTTGTTTTGTATTTTTAAAGTGAAAGTGAAGTTTGTGGGATGCTGAGAGTTGACATTCGTAATTGAGGGAGCAATTAGGGTTTTTGAAGCACTGTTTTGATTTGCATCGTGGGAACAGTGCCTGATTGGAGGTCCTTTGAGGTCCTTGAACTGGCTGCGAACGTGAGGTTTTCATGAAACTGGAGTGAGTGGTGAGTTCCCAGGGTTTGCTGGCAGTTTGTGACCTTCAGCTGCTTTTTTGGGGATACCTCGTCAGCGACGGGGAAATCAGACGCCATTTTGGGTGAGGATCTGGACTAGATGCTGCTGGACTCACTGAAGAAAGTCAAAAGTGGTGGTCTCTTTTGAAAGTCGGGCTTTCTGTGACTTTTAGCTGCTTTTTTGGGGATCCCCCGTCAGTGACGAGGAAATCGGACGCCATTTTGGGTGCGGATCTGGACTAAATGCTGCTGGACACACTGATGAAGGTCGAAAGTGGCAGTCTCTCCTGTTGGTCGGACATTCTGTGACCTTAAACTGCATTTTTGGGGATACCTCATCGACGACGGCGAAAACAGACGCCATTTTGGGTGGGGATCTGGACTAAATGCTGCTGGCCTCACTGATGGAGGTCTAAAGTGGTAGTCTCTCTTGAGGGTCGGTCATTCTGTGGCCTTCAGCTGCTTTTTTTGGGGAATACCTCGTCAGCGACGGCGAAAACAGACGCCATTTTGGGTGCGGATCTGGACTAAATGCTGCTGGCCTCACTGATGGAGGTCTAAAGTGGTAGTCCCTCTTGAGGGTCGGTCATTCTGTGGCCTTCAGCTGCTTTTTTGGGGATACCTCGTCGACGACGGCGAAAACAGACGCCATTTTGGGTGGGGATCTGTACTAGATGCTTCTGGACTCACTGAAGAAAGTCGAGAGTGGTAGTCATCTGAGGGTTGGGCATTCTGTGGCCTTCAGCTGCTTTTTTGGGGATACCTCGTCAGCGACGGCGAAATCAGACGCCATTTTGGGTGGGGATCTGGACTAGGTGCTGCTGGACTCACTGATGGAGGTCAAAAGTGACTCGAAATAGTCTCTCTTGTAATCTCGACTACAAGACGCAGTTGGTTAAGTGCCTGCGCCAAGTTAGAGGGCTCTCAGGTTCGAATCCCTGTGAAAGCAAAGTTTATACGCTTTTATCAATTTTTTTAGAGGAAATCCCAAACAGCGCCGATGAGGATCATGCACTCAACCAGGACGATTGGATGGCGCAGTTGGATGGCGTGCCTGTCCCAAGTTAGAGGAGTCCCGGGTTCGAATCCCAGTGAAAGCAAAGTCAACACGCTTTTATCCGGTTTTTCAAAGGCACCGATGAAAGATGAGGATCATGTACTCAACCAGGACGACTGGATGGCGTAGTTGGTTAAGTGCCTGCCCCAAGTTAGAGTGGTCTCAGGTTCGAATCCCAGTGAAATCGAAGTGCCTGCCCCAAGTTAGGGGGGTCCCAGGTTCGAATCCCAGTGAAATCGAATCTGGTCCAGTCACCATTTGCCGTTGGGATCAAATTAACGGCATTGGGGTAGGTTGCTACCTGACATTACAATGGACCACTTTTGAGTCTGAGTTCTCCAGTAGTGTTTTAAAAATCGCCAACTTCGAATGACGCCCCCAAATGCCTCTATCGAACGAAAAACAAACTAATCTTCGGCTTCAAACAGTCGCAAGGCCTACTTGACATTGAACAGCCGCCTCAAAAGCCGTCACACACAGACCCATCTCCACGCCCAGCCATCTGTTAAAGATCTCATCCGAAGATTACACGCCAAACAGCCCGCTGTCACATCTCAGACTCATTTCCTCCTCAACTCATCGCCGCCCATCTCTGCGCTCTGCTGTCCAATTCCATAGATCAAACAAAAAAAAAACGAAGAAATTCTAATTCCCAATCAAAATAAATTAACAATCCCCATGCACACACTCGACAGACAGACAGTGGTACGCAAAATTTCCTCGAATCCTTGGCGTGTAACTCGATCTTTTCCGAACGCTCGCGCGACAGTCTCTTCCGGCTGCGAGACGACGACCGACGACGTCCCTCTGTCTGCGCGGTTATTTTTCATCTTTTCTCAGCAGTTCTCTGAGTTCTTTCAGACCATCGCGGATGGGCTAATTGTGTTTTTCTTATTTAAGCATTAATTCCCACCCCCCTCGTGGGGAAAAACACCCACGCACACACACAATGCACACTCAATCAGTCATAATTGATTGTTCTTTGCTCATCGAATGGATTGTCAAATATTAATTGTGCCTTGAGTCGCCTTGAACCGGAGGAGTTCCGCCGCCCCCTCCTCCGCACCCCGTCCTCCTCCTCCTCCGTTTCCCTGGACCCATTTAATCATTTTTATCGAAAAGTCACTCAGTTGCCCATCCATCGTTCGATAATGATGATGATTGCCGCATCGGATGGAAATTGGAAATGGATGGATGGATGGAATGGAAAATGAAAAGAAATTCAATCTGCCTATGCAGGCCGCTACAATCGTGGAAAATTGTTTTGGTTACTTCACATGGAACCTCTCACACACGCAGAGTCAACCGCCGCCACCGCCATCGCCGCCATCGATGATAGCCAAGCACAGGCAGGGGGTGTGTAAAAAGGGGCCAGTGGCACAGGGGGTGACGGGGGGAAGGCATAAAGGCATAATTGCTTAATGGCACTTAAAAGTAATGATATAAGGTTATCGGCTTTGGGGTACTGTTTCAAAAGCCATCCACAGTGCGCGCGGTTAATCTTTCGTCAGAGAAATTTAAGAACTCTCCGCATGCAGATGTTTTGTGTAGAGTTCAATGGATTTGAGGGGTGGATTTGTGTGAGATGGCATTTGGGGTTTTATGCGTCGCTGTGGCTAATTGAAGGCCCATTGATGAGCTCTTGAATGATACCGGCGGAGCTTCTTGTGATGACAGTGAGCGTGAGCGTGTGTGCGACAAATGGAATCAATCGTCACGGTGGAGGCTGCAGTGGTTATGGGCGATTTGAAATGAATTCAAGGGAAAATCGAGAACGGGGACCGGTGAGGGGGTCATTCATGAACAGATGAATGCAATCAGAGCGGAAAGAACTGGAGCTGGGGGACTGACTTTGAGACAGGCCTCAAGGGCGTTGCAGAAATGGTTGACTCTAGGTTGGTGGACACTGCACTGGAGCACTCAGGCTCAAATGCTGGTCCATTGCACTGCCAGGTAGCAACCTTCCTTCCTGGTTGTCTTGTCGTGGCGGGAGGGCTTAAGAGTCAAAGATCCCAGGTGAGACATCGAACCAAACGTGATGCGCTTCTGTGATGAGAAGCCTACATCAACAGCTCTCACCTCATCAGCACCGAATAACTGCCACCTGATCCGAGCAACGGCGGGACAATGGCAGAGGAAGTGCTCCGCACTGTCATCGTCTTGTCCACATGCGTCGCAGAGGGTTTCATTGCTTAGGCCAAGCACACTTCGAGGTCTGTGGAGAAGAAGTGCTCTGCAGTGTCATCGTTGTCTCCAAAGGCGTCGCAGATGGTTCCGTCGCTTAGCCCAAGCACACTTAGGTGCTTGGCGAAGGTGTAGTGCCCCGGTAAGTTGCCTGCAGTCTTTCTGCTCAGAGACAAGAAAGTCGCGGATTTCTTACAGACGTTAGGGAGCATGCCCCTCTAACTTGGGGCAGGGACTTAACCAACTGCGCCATCCAGTCGTCGATCATGCGCTTGGTCTGTCTACATCCTGGAGAGTCATGCCACCTGCGGTTGTGCTCTCGAGAGGTCCAACCACCGATGGAAGCCCTGATCAAAGACGCAGGCTGTCCCAGCATAGGTTCAGGCCTGAGAATGCCTCATCTGATCTTCGCGTAGCAAGTTCATCGGCGATTTCATTTCCCGTGATCCCGTGGTGCCCCGGACCGGAATTTAAGCTACCGATCAAATTCCGAGAAGACTTGCATTCCTGAACTATCCTGGAAGTGGTTAAAGGGTTGAGCAAGGCCTTAAGCAATACGAATTAATGACGCAGTTGGATGGCGTGCCTGCCCCAAGTTAGGGGGGTCCCAGGTTCGAATCCCAGTGAAATCGAAGTGCCTGCCCCAAGTTAGAGGGGTCCCAGGTTCGAATCCCAGTGAAATCGAAGTGCCTGCCCCAAGTTAGAGGGGTCCCAGGTTCGAATCCCAATGAAATCGAAGTGCCTTCCCCAAGTTAGGGAGTCCCAGGTTCGAATCCCAGTGAAATCGAAGTGCCTGCCCCAAGTTAGAGGGGTCCCAGGTTCGAATCCCAGTGAAATCGAAGTGCCTGCCCCAAGTTAGAGGGGTCCCAGGTTCGAATCCCAGTGAAATCGAAGTGCCTGCCCCAAGTTAGGGGGGTCCCAGGTTCGAATCCCAGTGAAATCGAAGTGCCTGCCCCCAGTTAAAGGGGTCCCAGGTTCGAATCCCAGTGAAATCGAAGTGCCTGGCCCAAGTTAGAGGGGTCCCAGGTTCGAATCCCAGTGAAATCGAAGTGCCTGCCCCAAGTTAGAGGGGTCCCCGGTTCGAAATCGAATCTGATCCAGTCACCAATTGCAGTTGAGATCAAATTAACGGCACTGGAGTAGGTTGCTACCTGACAGTACAATGGATCAGTTTTGATTCTGAGTGCTCCAGTGTAGGGTTTCAAAAATCCTCTGAAAAAAAAACCCTGAACGTGGTTAAAGGGTTGAGGAAGGCCTTAAGCATAGCTTGGCTGTCGCTACAGACGCAGATACTTCGCCCCTTCCACCTGTTCTTCATTAGAATCGTTCGTGGCCCTTAGGATCGCATAGTTTTCCGCTTGGAAAACCGATGCAAATTTACCCAACGAGGTGCGCAGTCAAAAGTTGTCGCTCTCCACGAAGGCACCAGCACCAGATCCTGCATTGGTCTTGGAGCCGTCCGAGAAGATTCGACGACATTCCTTTCCTGGCTAGGAATCGGGCCAGAGCCAGTCCTGAGTACAGGCAAAGTCGACTTGGTATGCTGGAGTACAGGTGTCCGTGCGTCAGATGAATGATTGAGTCTAAGTGAGTTACCCGAGGAGATCAGCCACAAAGAAGCACGTTTTTCTGGACACACTGTCACAAGGAAACTCTGGCTGTCTCTCTTGTCCTCCCAGCTCCATCCGAACAGTGAACATACGCCCTTTCTGTGTGAGACCAACACCGTCCACATTCAATTACTCTTATCAGCTGCCCGGGCAATTGTATGCAAGCCATTTATCCCCGAGAAGAAAAACTATTAAATATTAATTAACCCCAAAAAATAGACCAAGAGAGACCGAGCGAGAGAGAGGGGGAGAGATAGGGCAAGAGGGAGAGACAGAGAAAAAAATCGAGATACTCGAACGAACGTCTGGGAGTGGTTGTCGGTTGGCCGGGGCGAGCGTCTAATGCGCCAGTTAATTGAATTGTGTGGGTACCGCACATGAATTTCACGAGCGTTGATAAGAGAACACCAAAACCAGACCAGACCCGACCAGAGACTCACTCAAACCCATGGAGACATTAATCACCAGCCCCCAAGCAGCAGCGCCCAGATCTGAGACCAACAAGGGAACGAGAGCAACAACAACAAGCGAAAACAAAACAAAAAAAAATCCATTTGGGACACTTGGATGCAGACAAAAACTCGAACAAAAACCAAAAGATACATTTGTATCTGATTAAACAAAGCACTTTGTGTTATTTCATGTGTTGGTGTGTATCTGTGGATGTTTTTGTTCTTCTTCATTTTCTAAGATAGAGACATGTACCTCATCGTCGAGAGATGTGCCACTTAAGAGCACAACGACGACGACGACGCTGGCAAAGAACAAGCAGAAGAAGAAGAAGAAGAAGAAGAAGATTGGAGCCAACACTCAAGATGATGATCTACTACCATCCACTGCGGCATCCGTCGCCACCGCAACCAGAGGAGGAAACTATTTTTTAAGGAACCCTTTCTCGGACGACGAACAAACGAAAACATCTTATCGATGATTGCACCGGGTACGGGCTGGATACACACTTCCACACAGAGACTGAGCGAGCGAGCGAGAGAGCGAGTAAATCACGTTGATGGATGGACAGACTTTGGATTCGAATTCGGGGTTCAGACACGGATTTTTCATTCCAATCTATCGGCTCCTATGCAAATGTGGCCCGGGTCTGGGGAAGTCAGCTGTCAGACAGTGGCAACGGAATGATATGCCAACAACTACAGTGGCGACGACAACGATGACGCTGAAGTGATGACACTTGAAATGAGATGAACAATTCTGTGTTTTTTTTTCTATTAGGAGTAGAAATGTCTACAAGCGGGACGAGTGCACTACTGGATATGGATTGCAGTTGATTCGAGGACAAGCGCGAGGGTTATCAGTCGGGTTCAAGAGACCTTCAAGCTCTAAACTGACAGCAGAGACCAAGAGACAGGGGGGATTGCAAGACAAGTCATAAAATTCATAAAACGACACGGCTTCCATGGAAGGTGTACAGCACACAAGAGCGCGACCATAAAGTTCTTATCACGAAAGGAAACAATTTTACGATCAAAGATTGGTGCCATTAGGGGTTCGCTTGTCTGGCAGAGCTGCAGAGCGTGAGGAGTCGCTTAAGTGTGAATGTTCCTATCGCTAAATGACATTTTTTCTCGTCTGCTTGGAGGTGGATGGGGTTATCTGTGAACGCGCCTATGGTTCTGATTTCATTGAATTTTTATGGGGTTTCTCTGATCACATGCTGAATTGTTGAGTCGGTTTTAAGCAGTCGCAGTCACAGATGGGAGGGTCAGTAACCAAGTTAGTCATCAAGGGGTTAGGACAATGTGCCGGGAATGGTACAAAGAAAGCAAGGGATTGGGTAGGGCTGTCTGATGTCAGGGCAGTTGGGTGCATGAAGCGTGCGTCAAGGTTTTGGGTGAAAATACGAGCCAAGTTCAAGGCGTGAAGTCAATTATGCTAGCCTATGACGAAGGGGTTTTTTTTGGAGTATTTTTTGAAACATTACTGAAGCACTCATACTCAAAACTGGTCAATTGTACTGCCAGGTAGCAACCTACTCCAGTTGCCGTTAATTTGATCCCAACGGCAAATGGTGACTGGACCAGATTCGATTTCACTGGGATTCGAACCTGGGACCCCTCTAACTTGGGGCAGGCACTTAACCAACTGCGCCATCCAGTCGTTAAGAAGGGATTATAACGGATATTTTAGCTAACAGAGAGCAACCATAAAAAATAAGATTGGTCGCAGAATGAGTCGAATTTTCGAGAGAAAGATGTTCAATGTCGCATGTCGTTGAAACAGGCAGTCCTTGGAGGGTCCTTTTAATCCTCGTCTGCAGTTAACTTTATGGACTTTTGGTACGACAGGATTCCATTCAGAGCCATTGAATCTCAAGTGAAATATTTGTAGTGAACCAATGTGACGTCCAAAAATTTAGTTCAACGTCAGAGAACAGAATGTCCTTCGAGGATACTTTTACCCGTTCTTCGTGACTCAATATTTGGACATTTAGGATAACAGTCTTCAGTCAGAGCCGTTTAGGTTACGTGAGATATTCATGCCAGCGCCGCTTAACTCGCGTTCATGCAAGTCAACGTCAAATATCCTAGGAACGAGTTATCCTTCGAGGACCCTTTCATCCTTCGTTTAGAGCTTAGTCTATGGACTTTAAGGACCACAGTTTTCAGTCAGAACTACTCACGTAGTCTTGAGATATTCATGACAACATCGCTTAACTCGCGTCAGAGCAAGTCCATGCAAATGTCCTTGAAACGAGATATCCTTCAGGGATCCTTTTAGTATTTTGTTAAAATTTGATAGATGGGTATTTAGTGTAACAGGCTTCAATCGAAACTCTCTCGGGAATCCTGAAATATTCGTGACAACATAGATTAACCTCCAAAAATATGGTTCTGCATCAAATATCCTGGGAACCAAATGTCTTTCAGAGATCCTTATAGCATCCTTTTATAGATCATTATCTGGGCTTTAAGCATGCCAACTTTCAATCGAAATTGCCCATCTAATCTCGAGATATTCGTGATGGCTCAGGTGATCCTTCAAAAATGTAGTTCATGTCGAATATCCTGGAAACAAAATATCCTTCGAACATCCTTTTTATCTCAGATTGTAGCTCAGAGCATGGACTTTTCAAACGAGAAGTTTCAGCCAAATCTGTTAAGGGATGTCAGAGATATTCAAAAAAATTCAGTTTTCCCGAGGACCGGATGTCCTTTGAGGATCCTTTTTATCTCAGTCTGTAGGGCAGGACACTGACTTTTCAAATACCAAGTTTCAGTCAAAACACTCCAGGGATGTCAGAGATATTCAAAATAAATCATTTTTCCTGAGAACCAAATGTCCTTTAAAGATCCTTTTTACATCCCTTTGTAGCTGGGTATAAGGTCCTAAAGCGTGATAAGTTTCAATGAGATCTGTTCAGGGAGTCTTGAGATATCATGAGAAAACAGAATAACATGCATTTTTGCAGTTCCCTTTCAAATATCCTGGCAACCAAATATCCTTCAAGGACTCCCGTTACATTTACTTAAAGTCCAACATGTCTACTTGAGACGTGCCAAGTTTCACTCAAATCCATTCAGTCGTTTTCGAGATATTCGCATTTTACCATTTTTTTCTGCCCAGGAAATTCAACATTTTCAATTTCACAAAAATGTCGACCCAGAATCAAATATTTTCACCTCAGAATTTGGGCTCAAAAATAAACGAAGTGGGAAATGCCTTGAAATTGGGTTTGATGGCTGATATCTCGAAAACGAGTGGGTTTAGGGACAAAGTGGTCTTAGAGAGCCTTGAAGGCAATTCCATGGGCTATAAAATGCGCCAGGTCGGAGGCTGATCTACCGCTATTTGTGGGAGATATGAATAAATTAGGGGAACAAGATCCAGAATGAAATGCGTCGAAATCGGGTTTGACGGCTTATATCTCGAGAATGAGTGGCTTAAGGATAAAAGTGGTCTTAGAGAGTCTTGAAGGCAATTCCATGGGCTGTAAGATGAAGTTAATCCGGAGACGATTTACCGTTATTTGTGGGATATATGAAGAAAATAGTGGAACAAGGTGCAGAATGAAAGGCCCCAAAATCAGGTTTGATGGCTTATATCTCGAAAACGAGTGGGTTTAGGGCCAAAGTGGTCTTAGGGAGCCTTGAAGGCAATTCCATGAGCTATAAGATGAGCTAATCTGGAGGCCGATCTACCGTTATTTGCGGGAGATATGAACAAATTAGTGGAAGAAGATCCAGAATGAAATACCTCGAAATCGGGTTTGACGGCATATATCTCGAGAACCAACACGTTCTGGGCCAAAGTGGTCTTAGGGAGTTTTGAAGGCAATTCCATGGGCTGTAAGATCCTCTATTCCGGAGGCTGATCTAACTATATTTGTGGGATATATGAGGAAAAAAGTGCAACAAGGTCCAAAATTGATGCGGCTGAAGAGGTGTTTGAACACTGTGTCTTCGAAAATGGAAACTGGGGTCAGAATCAGTCCTGGACATGGTAGGAGAGTGGAGGTAGAGGAGCGGGAGTCATTTGACGATGCCCAGTTGCTGGCAGGACTCTGAGCCTGAGACAGGACAACGCAACAGAGTGCGTCCACGTACAAGGTGGCGCACACAAGTCGAGGGGGACCTCGACCGGCTTGGTGTCCAAAACTGAAGACAGTTGGCGACGGATTGTGCCGGCTGGAGAAGCATGTTGGATGAGGCCTAGGTCCACCTCGGACTGTAGCGTCCTAAGAACAAGAAGAAGAAAAAGAAGAAGAAGAGTAGCTTACCGGGAGCTGCCACTACCTCGAACTTCGACCGGCTTGGTGTACGAAACTGGAAACAGTTGGCGGGAGATGGCGCTAGCTGGATAAGATCAGGTCCACCTCGGACTGTAGCGCCCTAAGAAGAAGAAGAAGAAGAAGAAGAGCAGTTCACTGGAAGCTGTCACCACCTCGGACCTTGGTCGGCTTGATGTGCGAAACTGGAGACAGCTGGCGAGTGATCTCCAGCCGTCCCGGAGAGCTACGTTGGATTAGGCCTGTAGCGCCCCAAGAATAAGCAGTAGAAATTGCTGGCATTACGAGCTCTGAGTGGCTTACAGGATTCTCCAGCTTTTTTCGCACAGGTAACCTTTTTGCAAGACGTTCCTGAGTAAAATTGAACTGGTTCTTGAATGAGACCAGGTCCTTGTAGGCTTGGATCTACTCCCCACAAGAATTGAACTCAAATTTCCCACAGAAAATGAGCAGGGCAACAGGGCAACATTTTCCTCTAAGGCGGTGCCGTCTCATAGGACAGACGCTTGAGCCGCCCGCCTTGGCTCCAAACGGTTGCTCTGACCACCACTTCAAGACCACCCGCTGAGGAGCACCCAGAACTCCCTGAGCAGGGTTTATTTATTGAAAATCGATGCAAGTCTCGGTTCAGTCCATGGAATGCCCACGGAATGCTGATTCCCTCACTTATCTCAGGGGAAACAGTTTCAATCTCCGCTGGCCGCTGCCTGACCCACAAACTCCGGCGATCGTCGTGTCAGAAAATTATTTAAGAGATCCCCCAAATGCGTCCTTCCGCCTCCAGCCGTACCGCACCGCATTTGTGTGTTTAACAAACAAAATTATGTTAATTTGACCCGACGTATTCGACGCATATCCGAAAATCTGAACTGACGCCTGGTTTGATGCACTATTGACTCCGCAGAAGAAACGAAACGAATGTCTACCGCTCCCCGGTCTATGATGGATGACGTATCCTCCCATTCCATCGGCGTCTGCCGAGGAACGGAACAATCCCAATCCAAACCAACAAAGAGTACGAAAGAATTACATATTCAAGGACTGACGGATTCCGAAAAACCCAGAGATAGATAGATCCACACCGAAAAGGAGGGAGACGAAGACAATCTTGACAGCCATTGCTAAATTATTCAAATTGGATACTTCTACGGTAGCGGAGCAGCAGCTACACCACCCCAGCCAGAGTCAAACGATGTGGAGTGGAACCCACTCCAGACGGAGCTGCTCTGCTCCGCATGGCGTACAACTCTCATCATCCGTGGGATCTCTCCGATTTGATTCGTCTCCCTGTCTATTTGATTTTCCATCAACTTAAAGTCGAATCGTGACTTAGTGGCGCTCGAATTGTAGACCCAACTCACACTCATATCCCACCTCCGGGCGACTGTAGCCAACAATCCTCAGGCCCTCCTCAGGCCGCCCATCAAAAGAGAGGCGAAAAAAAAGTGAAGCCCACGACTGAAGAACTTTCGGCAGCGAATAAATAATGTGCCTGCGGTGTAATTTATCTTTCATTTGCGCCTCTTTAAAGTGTCAGCGTTTGACATCTCGCCAAAGAGTGAGTGAGATTTGCCGCCTGTCAATGTCAATGCCAAGGCGTCGTTTTCGGCTACCCCGGATTTCGCGGCGATACACAACCTGGGAGGGGGGTGAGACACACAACATAAGACACAACAGAGACAGGAGACTGAAGACTGAAGACGCAGCAGAGAGCAGCAGAGAGGAAGACGAAGAGAAATCAACCCTCGCGCATTAAAAATGAGTCAGTGGGAATAAATAATTTAGCAAGCCACCGTACTGTCACCGGGAGCACCGTACCTAACGCTCCTCGGTCGCCAAAGACTGCGGCTAAAATGAAATTCGACATTAAGCCGCCGCCGTCGCTGCCGTTCGCCCCTCCACCAGCCGGCTGCCTGCTGTCTTGAGGTGGGAAAGCTTATTTTGTTGTGCGAAACGGCCTTGTCAACTGGCAGTGGTGTCGGCGCCATCACCCCCATCACCCCCGGCGCACAACAAGTCACCTATCTTCATCTCGAAATCTAAAATTCTAAATATTTTATTAGATTGTTGTGTGAGGATAATACACTTTTGGTGTTTGGGACGGCGGGCGGGCGGGCGGGCGGTGCGTGGGTGGTGGTGGTGGCGGCGGTTGACACGGTGGCATACGGGTGGGGCCGCACTTTAAAATCAAATTACGTGTGTGTGTGTGTGTGTGTGCCGAGGGGGGTGAGAAGGCGACATGCTGATGAGAGATTGAGAGCGTTTGCCCCGCTTGATGACGACCGAGAGCGGGTGGGTGCTCTGGGTTCTTTTTCTTCCTTTTTTTCGATTTGATGTAGTGACAGATGGAGGAGGACTGCGGGGGAGTTAGCGCCGAGCGGTTAGAAGTCAAGATGGTGGGGTGTCAGTCTTAATACTGTTGACTGTGGGCTTTTCACTTTATTTTTGTTTCTGCCGACAACGCACGCCTGATTGTGGCTGTCCTTCGGCGGGGATTGTGTCTTGATTACTTTAACGAAAATCTGATTTAAAAGAATTTAATTTGTGGCGATGATGTGAATGTGATTTCGGGAAGTTGTCACCGGTGGTGGGTGCTGAGGCGGCTGAAGTTTCATCGGAGAACGCTCAGAGGTGTAAATTGCATTGGGATTTTCGTGGAAATATTTCGTTAAGTCTACTGAAGTGTACCAATGGTTTTTGAGCGATGATTAGAGACTTGATTCGATTAAGCGCGGCGAGGATGCTGTGCCACGAGGCGAAATTCTTGGCAAAGAAATGAACTTTGGCGATGGAACTGAAGTGAAATTACGTCTTCTTGGTGAATCTTTGATCGTTTGTGACAGAGACGCGGCTGACACAAAGATGAGGAGCCACTTCTAGGTTGGGTTAGGTTAGGCTGCTGGTGAATTCGCCAGCACACTTAGACCATGTTGGTCCATTGTGATACCCACAGTCAGACTACTACCACTGGTCGACCGCACCAGTGATGTCCCGTGCCGTTAATTAGATCCCAACGGCAAATGGTGACTGGACCAGATTCGATTTCACGGGGATTCGAACCTGAGACCACTCTAACTTGGGGAAGGCACTTAACCAACTGCGCCATCTAGTCGTATTGGTCCTGTTTGCGTTGATGGCATTTGGGGGAGAAGGTTCAACCACGAACTATAGCGACATGAGTCTAGCCAGGCGTCTACGGATCCAACGCCTAAGATGGCTAGGTCATGTAGAGCGCATAGACAACTTAGCTCCGGCCCGAAGAGTCTTCGACTGTGAGCCTGTGGGCCAAAGCAACAGAGGACGTCTACATTTAAAATCACGCAACAAAGGACGTCCGCATTGAAGGCGACGCAACGGGGGACGTCCACATTGAAGGCGACGCAACGGAGGACGTCCACATTGAAGGCGGCGCAACAGAGGACCAACTGAGCCATCCAGTCGTCCTGGTTGAGTAGGTACATGATCCTCATCTTTCATCGGTGCTGCCTGGGGTTTCCATTGAAAAACCGGATAAAAGCGTATTAACTTTGCTTTCACTGGGATTCGAACTTGGGACCCTTCTAACTGAGGGCAGGCATTTAACCAACTGCGCCATCCAGTCCATGGGGCCACTACCAGAGCTCTAATGATGTGACAGACTTCATGTTAGAATCACGCGCACAGCAAAAGTGAAGTTGCAGCTGTAATTCAATGAATTTTGGTTATTGCTTCTGCAGGGTGGGCCATCTAGTGGTTTCTTTTTAAAGCATAGGTCATTTTGACACTGTCAGCTGCTTCCCACTCGAAATCTTGACTGAAAGTCAGTATCATACCTCCGCGGAATGATGAGTCGCTTGATCGCTTGAGTGATGTTGGGGAATATTGAAAACTTACTTCCAAAGTGAGTGCTGTGTAGCCCAAAGATCGCGTTGCGTTTTTTGAAAAGAAGTTTTGGCCGAAATGAAGCAACCACCGCGACGCGACTGCTGTACGCAAGTTTCTGCAAAAAGTTCGTGAGGCTAGTGTGCTAGTGGACAACACTCATGGTCCCCGTCGTCGTGTGGTACGCACAGATGAGAATGTGGCCGAGAGTGTGAGACTCAATTCACGAACATCAACGCGCCATCGATCTCTCATCGAACAGTTCAGCATTTCACGCACTGGACTGAGGAGAACTCTGCACAAAGATCTCGGATTATTCGCTTACAAGGTCCAATTGACTCAGCAACTGAAGGCGCGCGACCATCCGCTTCATTATCGCTTCGCAGTTTGGGCCTTAGAGCAGCTCAGCTTGAATTGGACAACGATTTTAGGCCAAAACTAATCTTTTCTGACGAGGCGAGGCGCATTTTTATCTTGGTGGCTACGTCTCTGAGCCTGTGGGACAACGCCACAGAGGACGTCCACGTACAAGATGGCACACACAAGTCAAGGGGGACCTCGGCCGGCTTGGTGTGCGAAACTGGAGACAGCTGGCGAGAGACTGAGCTAGCTGGAGGTGCATGTTGGGTGAGGCCCAGGTCTACCTCGGACTGTAGTGCCCCAAGAAGGGGAAGAAGGCTACGTTAACAAACAAAATTGCCTGCCGCATCTGGGGCTCGGCTCAGATCTTGCACGTTATTGTCTAGAAGCCAATGCATCCACAGAGAGTGACAGTTTGGTGCGGATTGTGGAGTGGTGGTGGTCATTGGACCATTTTTTTTCGAAAATGAGGCTGGGACTTGATCAAACCAGCTATGCGCTTGGGACAGCAGGGAACCGTGAAGGGCCGATGTTATGGCAACAATCTGGAAACGATTCAAGCACTTAAGCCCAATATCATCCAAGCAATCCGTGAGCTACAGCCCGAAACCATCAACAAGGTCTTTGAAAATTGGGGTGACAGAATGCACGGAGTGCGAAGCCACCCGAGGCAGCCAGTTGAACGAGGTTGTATTCTATAATTAATGGGAATGTTTGTTCTTACCAATGAAGGCATAATACATGGAAAAAATGTGAGTTTTGTTTATTTTATTGCATTTTTAAAAAGAAACTTGTACTTGGCTCACCCTGTAGAATGAGATTGCGAATAGAAGCTGCCGAGATGAGATTTCTTCGTGCTCTGGTGGGAGCTACTCGCCGGTTAAATGGGATTTCTTCGTGCTTTTGTGGGATATACTCCCCGGGATAGGGTGAGAAACATGGCAGTGCGTGAGGAACTCAACGTTAAGTAGCTGGTTCTTCGAACGGAAAGGGCTATACTTCTATGGTTTGGTCACATGGGACGAATGTCCCCATCATCGCGACTTCCGAGGCGTGCCTTGAATGCGATTCCATCAGGGAGGCGACCGCTTGGCAGACCCAGGACGAGTTGGTTGGACCAAGTTCAAAAACTCGCCTAGTTGAGCTTGGGCAAAGCTCCTGATGAGTTAGAGTCGATGGCAGAGGATCGAACGGCCTGGAGATAGAGCGCGTGCATGCATTGCCCCAGCGACCGATTTAGTGAATTATGGGGGCCGAAGGAAGGTGATTGAATGAATGATGAATGACATCCATTGGCAGGGTCCCTATCTTCTAAGCTGCAACGCTTTTATCCGGTTTGTCAAATCTGGTCCAGTCACCATTTGCCGCTGGGATCAAATTAAAGGCACCATCACTGGAGCTCCAGCTAAGAGCGTCTTCGAATTCGAGCCTCCTGGTTCGAGAAGGAGAGAAAGACCGAACCTCCGACCGACCAAGTCATCGCGGACGTAAGACAGTTTGGTCTTGATGACTGGGAGCAGCGTGCCCAGGACCGTCAACGATGGAAGGCAGCGATATCTCAGACTCGGACCCTCCATGGGTCGTAGGCCTGTTAAGTAAGTGTCACTGGAGCGGTCGATCAGTGGTAGTTGTCTGACTGAGGGTATCACAATGGACCAACGTGGTCTAAGTGTGCTGGTGAATTCTCTAGCAGACCCTAACCCAACCTAACCTAAGATGCAAGGACAACTGTAGGAGCAATCAGCGTCTGTCTCCCAAGACTGCCAGAGAGTCATTTTCGAGAACTCGGAGACTTAATCTGTTGCCCTTTTTGAAAACGGGTGCTTTAAGAAACTCAGAGGATCCAGGTCTAGAAGGATATTGCCGAAGGAAGACGCAAGGACAACTGTAGGAGTCTGTAGGAGTCTCCCCAGACTCCCAGACATCCATCAACTCAATTGAAGTCATTCATCCACGAATCCATCAAAAAATTCCAAGACATCTGCATGACGAGTCGACAAGGCATGAACCTATGCTGCATCACACTTACTTCTTCCTTGCACGATCTTCTGCTAGCTACCGCCAAGTTGGCTGAGGTCCCTCTTCACTTGGGTGCGCCGCCTTAGACGTGGACGTCCTCTCCTGCGTTGTCCCACTGTTTCAGAGACGGGCATCCTGATAAGGACATCATTTCCAACAAATTAGCCTCTGGGCTTCCTCGGTCACATCTCTACACCCGATGCGACCTGGTTCAGAGTCGAACACCCTGACTAGTAAATAATTTTGAACAAATAAGCATCCCTCCCGGCTTCCGTCTCGTCCACAGCTCAACACTCGATGCGACCTCAGTACCTACTCGGGACAAAGAGCAGCAAAAAAAGAGACCGTGTTTCTCACATTCTTATCTCGCATGACAAATTAAGTCGTCTAAACGGCCAAACGGAACCTTCATCAGCGGTGTAAGTAGCCGCAACACGTCTCGCGATAAGATAAGCGACAAACTGCACCCAAGCGTTACAAATCGTCCAAGAGAGGACAGCGCGCTACCTGCGCCGTCTCTCCCCCTCCACCACCATAAGAATAAGTAGAATTTTTTACAAAAACAACAAAAATATTCATTTTTTGATTAATAATCCGAATTAACTCTGAGGGCGCAGACTTTTCGTCATCATCCCGAAATCGGATCAACTTGTTACATGGGCATGTGCACGTCGTCTCCGTCGTCGTCGGCCGAGAGGGATCCCCTACTTCAATTAATTTCTGTCATTCGAAAGATACAAATTCGGCTTTTGGCTGGGTCCGGGTGTGTGTGTGTGTGTTGTTCTTTTTTCGGTCTGAATGGCTTAAGGAGGTCTTCCATGGACGGACAAACCGAAACCACCGACACCCAGGACAGATGAGTCCGAAATCCGATTACAATGCCCATTCGTTGGTCCGTTGGTTGGGCCTTTTGTTTTGCTCCGCGCTCTGTCCCTTGCAGCGTTTGTGCCTTTGTGCCGGTTTATTGTTTTATTGTATCCCATTTTTGGGTATAAACATTATTTTTCGATGTCCGAGCGACCGACCCCGCGCTGCCGGGTGGGAACGTCGATTGAGGCGAGAACGAACAAGTAAAATCCATTTTATAAGCTTGTTGTACACAAACAGAAAAAAATTCGCTACAAGTGAGGAGATACTCGGATACTCCAGTCGTGGATGTATCTTGTTGCTTTTTGGTTACGTGTACACTATGGCCAATTAATGCTGTCGATTGCGATGTCTGGCCGCAGCCGCCGCCGCCGTCGCTGTCGTGTCTTTTGTGTTCGTTCGCTGCTGCGTCGACGGCCATGTCCTGCGTGTCTGTGTCGCGCAATCGAACTCAAGGTCCCCGGAGAGTCACAGGAGAGAGAGAGAGCGAGAGTTTGTTTGTTTTTTCTGTTCATCTGCGAACCGATGTTTCATGTTGCCTATGGTCATGAGATGAGACGCGACGCAACATCGCTGCGCCACACCTTTTTGTGTGTCCACCTACAACTGGAGGAGAGATCCAAGTCACCATCGCATCGTCGTCGTCGTCGGTGTCCTCCAGAGTGCATCATTCCGGATGCACACACGCTTTGGGTACATGTCGAAGGCATGTTCGCCGCACAAAAGTGAATTAATGCGAGTGTCTGCACGGGGTTTTTTTGCATGAGGGGGAAGAGGGAGAGGGCTAAGAATCAAGGGTATGGATGCTGCTGTTGGCCGGGCCGGTGTATTGTTTGTTAATTTGAAAATTGTTCGCGCAGAGGTTTCATTTTTCGCAGTCCGCCCACCAGGAGATGAGGTCTTCTAAGAAGTTTGGCATTGAATGGCAGAGGGCGTAGTCGATGGATGCCGTGTTCGTTTCGCGTACGTGACAGGAAGGGAGTCAATGATCGCTTAGAGCTTCTTAGAATCAAGTACATGTACATTTGATCGTGGACGGGTGTCAGGGTCGGGCGGTTAGGGAGACGGTCTACTGGCGGAGTTGAATTACGTCAATTGCTTCGGCGATGTCGTTGCGTATTTTGTTGCTGGGCGAGGAGCTGTGGCCTCTAGGCGGAACCTTGTGGTCGTTATGGAATCGGACAGAATGATGGACAGCAGCTGGGTGTGCTGATGTAAATCGGGGGAGGAGTATAGCCTCGGTTGAAGGGAATGGGATAGGCACTTGCGATTGGCATGAGAAAGACTCGTGAAACGAAAGGAGTGGTGATCTGGACTTAACTGAGACTTGTACACGAGCGAGGTTCATGGGGGGAGTTATTTTGCATCCGTTAGAGATAAGGTGCTTGGCAGAGGAGTTTTTTTTTCGGGGGATTTTTGAAACTCCACTGGAGCACTCAGACTCAAAACTGGCCCATTGTACTGCCCGGTAGCAACCTACTCGAGTGCCGTTAATTCGACCGCAACGGCAAATGGTGACTGGACCAGATTCGATTTCACTGGGATTCGAACCTGGGACCCCTCTAACTTGGGGAAGGCACTTAACCAACTGCGCCTTCCAGTCGTATGTCAGAGGAGTTTTGGTGGAAAAAAGGTCATCTGAGGATGAGCAAAAATTGCACTTGATGTCAAGACACAGAGACGTCGCAAGGGTCTGTTTTTATGGCAAAAATCAATCTGCGTCGGAGTCCCTTCAAGTGTACCTCAAATTTCAGGGAAAAAGCAAACCAGAAAGGGTACCCACAAGTCCGGGAGACAACTGGCTTGGAGACTGTGGCTTTTGAAAGTTGAGATTCGAGGTTTTAAAATCGCATCGAAATCGCAGTGGTTTTCGAGGAAAAAATCGAAGGTTCTCGGAATCCTTTCAAACGATTCTCAATCGAGACTTAATGGAAAGAGCAGCCCAGAAAGCCCGCCCTTAAGTCTGGGAGACGCCCGGCTTGGAAACTGTGGCTTGTGAAAGTTGACGGTCGAGGTTTCAAAATCGCATTGAAATCGCAGTGGTTTTCGAGGAAAAAATCGAAGGTTGTTGGAATCCTTTCAAAAAGTATCTCAGTCGAAAGTTAATGCAAAGAGCAGACCAGAAAGCCCGCCCTTAAGTCTAGGAGACACCTGGTTTGGAAACTGTGGCTTGTGAAAGTTGGGAGTGGAAGGGCTTCAGAATTTCAGTTTTTGTGTTGGCTTAATGATCTACAACAGATTTTGAAGATATTTCGACGGGAATTCGCTTAAATTTAAGCTATCAACTCACGGCCACCACCCCTGACAAGAACCCGTAGTATGATGACGAGTGTGAGCAAAAGAAACGTGCAACCGTCGAAGCATACCAAAAGGCACTGCAACGAATAACTAGAGCAGCGCATAAGGAGTACCGGGCTAGAAGACTGGAGGAAAAAAACCTTCTACGCCTGAAGAAAATGTCTCTCCAGCTCAAATATATTGAAGAGTCTAGAGGCAAACAAAAAATACGGGCCTTTTATAAAAAAAAGCCAAAAGCCTGGCCAGAGGCTTAAGGAAAGGCACCCAAGCTCTTCGAAACTCTGAGGGTAATGAAGTTACTGACCCGCAGAGAGTAGTGGATGTTTATAAGCAGCACTTTCAACATCTGTTTAGCGGGCCGGACCAGGAGAGAGTGGTAGAGAATGAAGAAATTCCAACTCCAGTCGATGAAGTAGTCATCCTACGTAGCCTTGAAGAAGTCGGCGCAGCCATTAAGCTGAAGAACAACAAGGCCTCAGGGTCAGATGGCTTACCATCAGAGCTCTTTAAGGCCGGTGGCAATGTCCTGGTAGGGAGCATGCACCAGATCATGACGAAGCATGCCCGAGCATGGGAAGACGAAAGCATGCACGACGACTGGCATATCAGCTGCATATGCGCCATCCACAAAAAAAGACGATCCTACCTCTTGCAACAACTTTAGAGATATATCCCTGCTCAACGTCGCCTACAAGATCCTGTCCAGCGTCCAGCGTCCAGAGCTTTTGCGGCACGCACCAGCTTCCGCTTCCGGCCCAGCAAATCGACTATAGACCTAATTTTCACACTGACATCAACATCGTTGCGCGTTCCCAACGCGCCGTAATGGAAGCTTTCATGGCGATTGAAGAACAGACGAAACGAGCTGGTCTTAAGGTCAATGAGGATAAGACAAAGTATATGCTGTCGAGCAAGAAACGATACGCCGCACACCACCTGGGGCAAGACATCACAATCGACAGCAACAATTTTGAGGTAGTGAAGGAGTTTGTCTACCTCGGGGCAAACGTGAACTCCACGAACGACATCACAGTGGAGATCCAACGTAGAATCGCCCTTGGCAACCGATGCTACTTCGGGCTCAAAACTCCTGACTCGAAGGACTCGAAATCATGCTCTCTACAAAACTCTTATTCTGCCAACCCTTCTATATGGAGCCGAAAGCTGGACACTCAGCAAAACTGCAGAGCTGATTCTTGGTGCCTTCGAAAGAAAAATTCTACGTCGGATATTTGGTCTCGTCTGCGAGGAAGGCGAATGGAGGAAAAGACACAACCGCGAACTCTAAGAGCTGTACCAGGGTGTGGATGTAGTCCGTAAGGCAAAAATCCGTCGATTGAACTGGCTCTGCCGCATCGAGCGCATGGACAACAACGCTCCAGCTAAGAAGGTCTTCGAATCCGAGCCTCCTGGTTCGCGAAGGAGGAAGACCGAACCTCCGGTACAAAGACCAAGACGCAAGACAGCCTCCTGGTTCTAGAAGGAGAGGGAGACCGAACCTCCGGCTTAAAGACCAAGTCATAGCGGACGCAAGACAACTTGGTCTTGATGAAGGGCATCGCAGGGACCTTCCCGTCTTTTGGCGACTCAGCTACGGCGTGGTGAGCCGAGAAATGATGGCCGCTAAAAAAGAACTAAGATTTTGTACGTAGCTAAGCCGGGCTTTGAGCTATTTGGCAGCAGAAGCTCCTTTTCGTCTTTTTGGCGACCCAGTATTGGCTCAAGAGCTGACGGCCACTTTCAGAAACTACGATTTTGAATGTTGAGGAAGCGCGGCTTGAAGTTGGAAAGCCCTGCTTCAAGATGTTCGACATCACAGCCCCTTTCCCGTCTTTTTGGCGAGCCAGCAACCGCTGAAGATGTGACGGACACTCTCAGAAACTAAGATTTTGAATTTTGGGAAAGCCCGGCTTGAAGTTGTAAAGACCGGCTTTAAGATGTTCGACATCACAGGCCTCTTCCCGTCATTTTGGCGACCCAGCATCGCCTCGAGATCGCAGAGTGTTGGCCGAAATGTGATGGCTGTCCGCAAAAGCCTCACATTGGGGAAAGCCAGGCTTCAAGTTATTCGACAGCAGGGGCTCCTTCCCGTCCTTTTGGGGACCTAGAATTCGGTGGAGAACGCTAGAAGCAACGTTCCCAGGACCGTCAACGATGAAAGGCAGCGACATCTCAGCCTCGGACCCTCCATGGGTCGTCGGCCTGTTAAGTAAGTAGTGTTGTCTTGATGATTTACACCAAGTTTTGAAGATATTTTGACGGGAATCCGCTTAAATTTAAGAAGAACTCAAAGGCTATCAGCGCACGATTGCGAAATCCTCTCCAATTTCCTGCTGCCGAGCCCAATCTACTGCCTTATGAGCAAACAATGCCGACAAACAATGTCTTAATCAAGCCCCCGATTGTCGCTTCATATCCGGAAAATCGAAGCCATCTCATCCGCACCCATTCACACCTCGCTCCGTTCCTTTTCGCATCTTAATGACTTTCTAATAAACCCAATTATGATTCCCCCCCCCCCTCCCAGTCATTCACCCCACCCCCTTCCGCACCCACTCCACCGCTTCACGCACATCTCTATCGTCGAAGCAAAAACCTGACACGGATGCGGTACGTTCACATAAAACATAGGAAATAACTCAATAAAAAGTATCTCGGCACATTCCCCAGCCTTGCGTATCTGTGCACGCCTTTATTGATCCATTGTTGAAATTTTAGCCACTTTACTTCTTAGCCCCGATTATGCATGACTCTCTATCATCTTCGTTCTTCTCAGTAATAAACGAAATTCAGCCTCTTTTACGACTGCCCCACCGTCGATGACAAACAGCAATCTTTTGTATTTTTAATATCTTCAGCGGAAATTCCTTGCGTACGGTCATAAATATCTGGCGCTTTCATCGTAAATTAGAATCGAACAATAAAAGATACAAAAAAAAGAGAAAAAGTAAGTATCTATGTATCACAAGCGAACCGTGTACGTGCGATCGGTTGACATTATAGGCAAACAACAATAAAACCGTCCAAAATAAACCGCAGTAATAAAGTCGATTATATGCAAGTGGCGGCAGTGGGACAGGCCGGCCGCCTCCAACTCATGCTCTCATCTCCTCCCGGAGATTGGTCATTTCTTTGTGGCTGTGCCTGTGTTTTATGTCAGGGATTGGCATTCGATAGATACTCGCCGAAAGTATGAGAACGAGTACGAGTAGAGTCGCCTGTGTTCAGCGGCGGCTGCGCAATTCGTGATCGTGGCTTGCGCGCTTGTGAATCATCATATCTCTCGCGTGTAATGACCAAAACGACAACGAATTGTCGTTATGAGTGTGCGTCGCTTTGTTGATCACGAAACAAACAAAAGTATCTTGCGCGGGGGGATAGAAAAAACCGAGTGTACGGTTATGGCAGGGTACTGTTAGCCATCGTAAAAGTGACAAAAAGACCACCACAAATCGGTTGCAACAACACAAGTGATTAGGTATTCCATTCGGGTTGCCTGGTCGGTCGTCGCGTTGTGCCTTGTGTGCCAACGTGGGCTGCTAGGTGTAGGAGTCTATCTTGTCGTGTGACGCATGCACTCGGAGCTGGAGTTGAAGTCGAAGTTGAAGTCTAGCAGAGATACGCGTTAGAGATTGAACCCGCACCCGCACCCGCACGCCGATGGGGAGACTCATTCAAATGCATTTCGCTTCTACTTCTGTGCTGCAACTGTTGTTGCTTGCTCCTTTTGTCTTCACGTGGAGTTCCTTAACCTCATCCCCTCAAGAAAAAGTGATGATCTTTCCCATGATAATGGGTTAAATATGCATTTAAACTACGGAGGCTTAGCAGCGGAAGACGTGACAAAAGATGAATTCTGTGGTATCCAGGCGCTGCGCGAGTGTGCAGCGAATAATTCTGCATAATTTTCGAGTTCTTTTTCGAGTTTTTTTTTCCAGCCCACGAGCTTTCTATTCTCGGCTCTTAGTTCTAAGCCTAAATACCGATGATGATGTCTGGTTTAGGCACCCCCTCCCCGCCGCTCGGTGGATTCATAAAGGCGACTTCGCACAGCTGGGAGTCGAGCATCAGCATCTGTCATTGTTGCCTCGAGGGACTCGTGAAGATTTTAACATAGATATGCGATTGAAGCGTCTAATGCGAGTGAAGACTTTGGCCCGTTGCCTTTGACACGACGCGGTTGCAAAAGATGCTGCGGCTGGCATACAGTTGAGCCCATGTGGAGAGGTCAAAGATGAGGAGATGATCATCGAATGGGAATTCACTGAATTTTGTGTGTGGTGCAGACGAGCACCGGAATGAGATCGAAGCAACAGGTTCCGCCTAAGCTGGGCTTAGATCATGAGGCTGACTGTGGACGTTCTGTGATGGTATTCCTTCACTTGGAATACTCTGAAATACACTTGATGATGACCAAGAGTGAGTACCCAATCAAGTTCTCATTCCCATGCACCGTTTGTCTTGTTTCTTGGTCAGTTTTTGTGAATTTTCCGCACCCAAGCCGACTTCCCGGAACTGACCACATGCACTGATCGTGACTTCACGATCTTCACGTGCCACCACCGATTCATTGCAACTGTTTTCGATGACAACTGGTGTAGTGAGTCGATGCATCACCGTTCATTACTCATCGTCGTAACTGGATCTTCGTTGATCGCTGACTGATCGGTCTCTAATGACCATCTGTCCTGTCTCATCGATCGATCTTTTTTTTCGGAGGATTTTTGAAGCTCTACTGGAGCACTCAGACTCAAAACTGGTCCATTGTTGTGCCAGGTAGCAACCTACTCCAGTGCCGATCCCAAGACAAATGGTGACAGGACCAGACTCGATTTCACTGGGATTCGAACCTGGGACCCTTATAACTTGGGGCAGGCACTTAACCAACTGCGCCATCCAGTCGTCCTGGTTGAGTACATGATCCTCACCTTTCGTCGGTGCCTTTGAAAAACCGGATAAAAGCGTATTAACTTTGCTTTTACTGGGAATCGAACCCGGGACCCCTCTAACTTGGGACAGGCACGCCATCCAACTGCGCCATCCAGTCATCCTGGTTGAGTACATGATCCTCATCTTTCGTCGGTGCCTTTGAAAAACCGGATAAAAGCGTATTAACTTTGCTTTTACTGGGATTCGAACCCGGGACCCCTCTAACTTGGGGCAGGCACTTAACCAAATGCGCCATCCAGTCGTCCTGGTTGAGTACATGATCCTCATCTTTCGTCGGTGCCTTTGAAAACCCGGATAAAAGAGTATTAACTTTGCTTTTACTGGGATTCGAACCTGGGACCCCTCGAACTGAGGGCAGGCACGCCAACCAACTGCGCCATCCAGTCGTCCTGGTTGAGTACATGATCCTCGTCTTTCGTCGGTGCCTTTGAAAAACCGGATAAAAGCGTATTAACTTTGCTTTTACTGGGATTCGAACCCGGGACCCCTCTAACTTGGGGCAGGCACTTAACCAACTGCGCCATCCAGTCGTCCTGGTTGAGCATTTGATCCTCATCTTCCGTTGATGACTTTGAAAAACCGGATAAAAGCGTATTAACTTTGCTTTTACTGGGATTCGAACCTGGAACCCCTCTAACTTGGGGCAGGCACTTAACCAAATGCGCCATCCAGTCGTCCTGGTTGAGTACATGATCCTCATCTTTCGTCGGTGCCCTTGAGAAACCGGATAAAAGTGCATTAACTTTGCTTTCGCTGGGATTCGAACCTGGGTCCCCTCCAAAATTGGGGCAGGCACGCCATCCATCTGTACCATCCAGTCGTGTCGATCGATCTTGGCCACAAACAAGAGGGTCTGATGATCAACAGTCTCAACAGTCTGGGTAAGTTTAACAAATCGGTCACGTGCAGTGCTCTCATCACTCATGAGAACAACCAGCGCCCGGATGCTGGACCTGTCAATCGAATAGCACCCAAAAGATGCCTGAATTCAAAGATTTACACAACGCCCGTGTCGGAGGCCCCTGACAAATTCAAACCCCGATTCCCGCCCCCCACAGAGTCACTCGATTTTTGATTATCCTTGACACATATAAACACGCCGCAACCACCGCGCCGCCGCTCTACTTAATTTGTGCAACCGCACAGCGATTCCCAGCGCAGGCATGCCACATTTGTCAATTAACCCGCAGAGGAGCAGTTGTTTTCGAACAGCCTGCGTCATGCTCGATCAGCATTAACACCACCATCTCCACAAGACCACAAGAGAGGACTCCGCAGCGAACTCCGAGCGATGCCGTGAATACCCTCGCGAGATTATTGTTTATCATGTGGACCGAGGGTTGGATTGGATGAATGAATGGACGGATGGCAAGATGGATGGATGAATGGATGGTTACCGAAAATTCTTTGTTTATAAATTTTTTTGTATTAATCTTTGCCCTCTCCACCCCTTTTCCGTATGTCATTCGATTGTTTCTTGCCCCGAGCTGGGATGTGCAACAAAACAATTGCAACATTTGCTCGAGATCAGATACTCGAACGTGCCACAAACGAGAGCGAGGGTCTGCGACTCCGTCTTCGTCTTCAGATTCCCATCTCCTCGCCTCGGGAGATCATTCATCGGAACGTCCCAATGAAAGGAAGGGACGGATGCGGTCTTTTTGAGTACACCGGCTAATTGTTAATCCAAATCACGCTAATGGGACTCTGTGTCTCTTTGTGGTGTACACAAGTTTCTTTTCCATCGACGACCCTGTGCGGTGGGTCCCGGGGGAGAGCGAGTGAGATACACAAAGAGTTTCATTGGACGATGATGATGATGAGAAACCACTGCAGGCGATTCTAATCGTGAACGTAAACAACGAACGTTTGCGCCTGTTTCAATCTCTTCGCTTCTAATGCATCCCCACTCCACACACTCCACGCACACGGGAGAGCCCTTTTCTGGATGCAACTGCAGGTTAATTGTATTTTAAATCAAAGTTTTATTTCGTATCTATAAAACGCGCAAACAGATTTCCACATAAATCTTTCGGCTGGAGTCGAGTCCCGAACGCTATCGCCGGTGAAGTTGTGCATATCAACGCGTTTTTCCAATTAACGGGGAAGTTTATTGAACGTCTGAGAGGGAACACAAACAGTTTAGAGGGAACATGAGGCAATGCGCGAGGTGGAAAAATTGTGAGGCGGGCCGTGGGATTTATGGTGTGATAATGGGCATGGCGGTGGCGCAATGCGTTGTGATGGATGTGGGCTGCCGCAGGGTAGTCTCTTTGGTCTTGAATTGGAGGTGATTTTCGCAATCAAGGGTGCGAGTGATGCGTGGTCGTGTTTTCGTCGCTTGTGCAATCGGGATTTATCACTCGGCGGAGCAAGGGTGAGTGAGGACATCAAGGCCGGGACTTGACAGAAGGAGGAGGCTTGAAGTGATTGAATTCACTGGGGAATTTTGTTTTGAAACCGATGGCCTGGGTGAAGCAGAACATTTTTATGGTTGAGAGGATCTTTCGTCGCCACTGATCTACAACTGGACTGGGAAATCACTGCGTCCTTCATGGCGGTGTACGATGCTGTCTGACTGGACATCATCCTGAGAAATCACTGTGTCCTTCGTGGCGGTGTACCATGCTGGACATCATCCTGAAAAACCTCAAGATTTCGAATCTTCTCCTCGTGGCATGACAAATTGTCTAGAGAAAGCCGATCGAAGATAAAAATAGTCGCTCTCGGTTTTCACTGATCGAGTCAAAATGATCAACGATCGCGGCATGATCACTGACAAGTTCAAGAACTTCTCCCGGCACTTCATCAAACAAGTCAAAGTGTCCCCCGAATCGTGAACATCTGCAATCGCGAAGTCGAAAGTCGATTCCCTCAGCAATTGATCGTGAGATCGTCTCATCTCCTAGATCATGACATTTATCAACCGACTCCTCACCGCTCGACTCGAGATCATTAGCAAGCAGCGTCTCAATTTTCCCATAGGATCCCACAGCACCTCCAACCGATCTCACCTCCGAGGTGCCCAGTGATCGGCCAATAATCGAATTGAAATGATCATTATTCCCCGTGGCATTCTGCAGCGTCCTCGATCAGTGAAAATCAATTTTTCACTCTGATTACCGCGGCTGCCAGTCGAGCGCTACCACACCGGTGCGATGAGAAACCAATAAGGGTGCCGCCAAAGGTATCCGCGCATCCTCCTCTCTCGCGATCGCGATCGCCACTTGATCAATTGAAAAATCGAATTTCATTTCGTCGACCGTCGACAGCAGCCGCGAGGTGGAGAGCCCCGTAATTGCGCGAAAAATTGAGATGCATCTCGAAACTGATGGTGTACCTGGTGCGCAAGTGTATCCAACAATCAGGCCGAGTGGCGTCTGTGGTCTTCGATCGTCGTCTGTATCCACATGTGTCGGGGACACGCGATCTGCCAGCCGTGACTAAGCGAAATTCCGCACAGAAATCTCATACGGAACCGCGTCGTGTCGCGCACTGGAACTTCCGAGAAATCCACGAAATTTTAATTGCTCCATCATGTGGGCCCCGATCATCTCGGCGGAATGAGTTTTTAATAAGTTTCTCCCCGCGAAATGCCTCCCAAAGGGGGACCACGAAAAAAAAAAAAAACAAAAAAAATTCACTTAAAAGCGGATCAACTCAAGACAGAGACCGAATCGAATCGCAAGAGGATCGTTTGCGCGATCTCCTTAGTGCTTTACGATCGCAATGAATTATGACCGCAGACCACGCAAGCTCGTAAAAGGATCATTAATATTCTGATTCTGCTCTCTCTCGGATCGCGGCTGGGGGATCATCATCGAGATCTTCAGCGATCACTGTGTCCTTCGTGGCGGTGTACCATGCTGCATGGACTTTTAATGGGTTTCAACTGCCGGCACACACAGGTACACATTGACGAGGGTATTCCCTTCATTGGACCCACACACAGCAAACCGGCTCATCCCTGCTGTTCTGTTGTTGTTCGTCGCGAGGAGAGGGCAATTTAGGGAACACCGCAAATGGACAGACAGACAGACAGATGAATGGTAATCCAGTAACCTCTCGTCCTCCTGCGCTTGCCTTCTGCGTCTGCGTCTTCCATCAGCGTCATCCACCGTCGTCCGTCGGTTGTTCATTTTTCGGCGGGGGGAACTTATGAAATTTTTTTGATGGAATTCACGTAAATCACTTTTTTTTCGCCCGGAATGGATGTGGGCTGGGCCTCTGCAGCAAGCATGTGTGTGCCGTTGCATGCAAGTTTAGGGTGTCTCTCTGGCGGCGCGGAGTGGCCGGCCGGCGAGAGTGTATCGAGGTAATTAAATTGGCAATTTTAAAAGTTTCCTTTGATATATTATGACATTAACATGGGGCGGGGTACTAATAAAGGGAAAAATTTGTTTCACAGATTTTCGTCTTTTTTTCTCTCTCCTTTATCCGCTTGTGGGCTTAGGTCGGCGGGAGAGGAGGGATGGGGGGTCTTGTGTGAATGTGATTTGAATGAACTTAATCCGACGGCTTAAGAAAGATGGTTTTTTTCCAAGGAATTCTCTTACTCAGTGCACCCACATGTGGGAACGTCTTTGATGGCTGTCACGAGGGGTACATACCTGAAAAGAGAAAGAAAAGGATTTGATTAGATTTAGGCAACAACTTGAGGGGGGATTTGTTTATAAGATGTGTGGCTACATTTTACCCACTCGAACAATGAACATTTTCATTTCGATTGGGGGGAGATCGTCATCAAAGCAGAGACTGACTTGTCGGCCCTATTAGTTATGGACAAAAGGACATCACTTCTGCGAAAGAAACAGCAAATCATCTTCAGCGATGAGGCACAATTTCAACTGACAACTGTCGGATTTGGATTACTGAGTTTCCCCCGGGTGACTTATGAGACGCTCATGAATCGGTGATGAGTCAGTGGTTGTTGCTGCAGAAACTGCTGCAGAGAAGGGATTGAGACATCATTCCTTGAGATCACAGTTGAAACTTGCAGTGACGGGGAACAACGTACGATGCCTGGTGGTGTGATTAAGGAGATGCTGTGACCTCAATTGGATGGCAGGAATCTGGATAGCATGTGGCCTGCAACGGCGTGGGGTAATCTGTCAAATTCGTGGCCCGTGACGGGCAGGACTGTGAAGAAACTGCGATGGAATGCAGAATGAATTGGAGTCTTGGAGACCTCGGCGTTCCTTCATCTCAAATTGATCATGATGACTGTCTTCAATGTATTTTCAGAGTGCGTTCTAGAGGGTTCGATTTCGGAGGCTTCTTACTTCCTTTTTTTTCGGGGGATTTTTGAAACACTACTGGAGCACTCAGACTCAAAGCTGGGCCAGTGTACTGTCAGGTAGCAACCTACTCCTTCTTCTTCTTCTTAGGACGCTACAGTCCGAAATGGACTTGGGCCTCACTCAACATGCCTCTCCAGCCAGCATGATCTTTCGTCAGCTGTCTCCAGTTTCGCATACCAAGTCGCCCGAGGTCCCCCTCGACTTGGGTGCGCCACTTTTTAGACGTGGGCGTCCTCTGTTGCGTCGCCTTCAATGTGGACGTCCTCTGTTGCGTCGCCTTCAATGTGGACGTCCTCCGTTGCGTCGCCTTCAATGTGGACGTCCTCTGTTGCGTCGCCTTCAATGTGGACGTCCTCTGTTGCGTCGCCTTCAATGTGGACGTCCTCTGTTGCGTCGCCTTCAATGTGGACGTCCTCTGTTGCGTCGCCTTCAATGTGGACGTCCTCTGTTGCGTCGCCTTCAATGTGGACGTCCTCTGTTGCGTCGCCTTCAATGTGGACGTCCTCTGTTGCGTCGCGTTCAATGTGGACGTCCTCTGTAGCGTCGCCTTCAATGTGGACGTCCTCTGTTGCGTCGCCTTCAATGTGGACGTCCTCTATTGCGTTGTCCCACAGGCTCAGAGTCGAAGTCCGAGACCTCTGCTTTTTTTTCGGAGGATTTTTGAAACACTACTGGAGCATCAGACTCAAAACTGGTCCATTGTACTGCCAGGTAGCAACCTACATCAGTGCCGTTCATTTGATCCCCACGGCAAATGATGACTAGACCAGATTCGATTTCACTGGGATTCGAACCTAACTTGGGGCAGCCACTTGACCAACTCCGCCATCCAGTCGTCCTGGTTGAGTACATAATTCTCATCTTTCGTCGGTGCTGCTTGGGGCTTCCTTTGAAAAACCGAACAAAAGTGTATTAAATTTGCTTTCAGTGGGATTCGAACCTGGAACTCCTCTAACTTGGGGCAGTCACCTGCGCCATCTAGTCGTCTGTTACTTACTTACTCAGCGGGCTCACGACCCGTGAAGGGTCTCTGCCTGAGACTCGGCAGCCCTCCATGCCCTGCGGTGCCGTGCACGCTGCTTCCAGTTATCCAGACCAAGCGCTCTGGCATCCGCGATAGCTGGGTCCTCGAAACGGAGCTTCCGAGGCTTCAGCGACCAGAAAAACTGCAAAGATCAGTCGAAAAGAGGGTCCTGCAAAACCCCGGCGATTATTTTCCAAGAGCTGAAGCTGATCTTTCATGATTTTGGGTGATTATTTTTGAATAAGGATGCACTTGAATTAGGATGCATTTGAAAACACACTTCATGGGCCAACCACTGCGATTTTGATGCGATTTTGAAACCTCGACCCTCAACTTTCGCAAGCCACAGTCGCCAAACCAGGCTTCTCCCAGACTTAAAGGCGAGCTTTCTGGGCTGCTTTTTGCATTAACTTTCGATTGAGATGCGTTTGAAAGGATTCCTACAACCTTCGCTTTTTTCCTCGAAAATCACTGCAATTTCGATCCGATTTTGAAACCTCGACCCTCAACTTTCACGAGCCACAGTTTCAAAACCAGGCGTCGCTCAGACTTATGAGCGGGCTTCCTGGTCTTCTCTTTTTATTAACTTTCGACTGAGGCACGTTTGAAAGGTTTCCGACAACCTTCGATTGCAAATCAGAGCTCTCCCAGACTTATGGCATGTTTTCTGATTATTGCCCTTTGCTTATTTTTCGATTATTGGTGATTCAAGTAGAGGTACCAATTTCAGATCCAGATTGTTGCAGATTTTGCCAACCTTACTGCAAAGTTTTTCTCAGCCTTTGCCAAGAGAAAAAGTCAACATTTTCAACGATGTCCAACATGTAATACAAAACTGTCATTTGACGCCTTTGGTGTGTTTGCAAAACAGGCAATTTTCAACAAGAATCACTTCCATTGAAAAATTCATTTTTCCTATATTTTCAAGGATTCAGGACGAAATTTTTGACTGAATCAACTTTTCTCATCCTCCTCACATTCACCCCCATGCATTTGAGGTGAAATTTGGGTTTGAACACAGAGAAAATCGAATTTTGAAAAAATGACACGTTTCACACGAAAAAATGCAGTCAATTGGCAACACGATTGGGTCGCATTTTTTGCTGAAAAACAACGAATTTTGAAGTGGATTTGATGGGTACTAAGTTTTGTGAATCGAATTTCTCGAGAATTAGGACGAATTGGAGGATGTGGGGTATCAGGATGGAAAGGAAATTGTTTGGAAAAGTGAAATGAGGTAAGATTTGGTAAAGAGGGTGCTGTGGTCGGTTTTTTGGAAGCAAAGTTTGGAGGATCCTCCTTTTTTTCGATCTTCGAAGACATGATATTTTCTGAAGTGATTTTCTCGATAATTAGGACGAATTGAAGGACGCAGGATGTCATGATGGTGGGGAAATTTAATGTAGAAGCGAAATGAGGTGAGAACTTGTAACGGGAGTGGCTTGGTTGGTCGTCAAGAATCAACTTTTGTGACATTCTTCTTCAAGCGGTGGTTTTGGAGAACATCACGTTTTTTGGAACAAATTTTTCGATAATTAGTACGAGTTCAAGGACGTGAGATATCAGAATTGAGAGGAAATCAATTGTAGATGCGAAATAAGGTGTGATTTTGTAATGGGAGTCCGGTGGTTGATAACTTGGAAGCAAAGTTTCGAGGATCCTCCTTTTTCGCATGAAATTTGTGATCTTGGAAAACATGATCTTTTGTGAGTTGATTTCCTCGATAATTAGAGGGAATTGAAGGATGTGGGGTATCAGAATGGAAAGGAGATTGATTGTGGATGCAAAATGAGGTACAATTTTATAACGAAAGTGACTTGGTTGGTCATTTAGAAGAAAAATTCGGAGGATCCACCTTTTTTTCCGATGATCTTGGAAGACATGATGTTTTCTGAAGGACGATCTGAAGGATGGGAGATATCAGAAGGGATAGGAAATTGCTTGAAGGAGCGAAATAAGGTAAGATTTTGTGAGGGAAGGGGCTTAGTTGGTCGTCAAGAAGCAACTTTTGTGACGTGCTCTTTCAAGCGGTGACTCTGGAGACATTATGTTTTCTGAAACGATTTTCCCGACAATCAGGACGAATTGAAGGATGTGGGATGTCGGAATGGAAGGGAAATTAAACGTAGAAGCGAAATAAGGTCCGATTTTGTAACGGGGGCTCCGTGATTGGTGATTTTGAAGCAAAATTCGGAAGATCGTCCTTTTTTACATGAAAATTGTGATCTTGGATGATATGATGTTTTTTTTTCGAGAATCAGGACGAATTTAAGGACGCACGGTATCAGGATAGATGAGAAATTGAATGTAGAAGCGAAATAATGTGAACATTTGTACAGGGAGTGGCATAGTTGGTCATCTAGAGCAACTTTTGTGATGTTCTCTTTTAAGCTGTGATCTTGGAGGACATCTGTTTTGAGAAACGATTTTCCCGGGAATTAGGACGAACTGAAGGATGTGGGATATCAGGATGGATTGAAAATAGATTGGGGAACTTGGCGTGATCATCGCTAAGGAAGGTCACTCACTGATTTGGTCAAAGATTTGATCTAAATCAGAAGGCCGTCCTCATTTCAATCCAGAACCTGCCGGCATTTACGTGTCCAGCTCCTTGCCCGCCAGCTGTGCTTACAGCTCATTAAAAAATCCCCACAACCCCGCCGAAAAGAACATGTAACCAAACTCCCCATCCACAGCCACAGCCTCCGTGTACAGGCCAAGTGTTTAGCAATCATATTCTAATTTTACGCATTCATTTTCGAAACTCAATTCTAATTGCATTCCATGGCATGTTTAGCCCGAAAAACCGAGACACATTTGGTCATACATCGACACCCGAAAAACCGGTGTGTCCCCAGGGGGATGAGGGTTGGATGGGGGGGGGGGGGATGAGGAGATCAGATGAAGGGTGGGCCAAATTAAAACCCACTGTTGACATGCCATCATCTTGTGTTTCACAAATAATCCTCGCAAGGATACACAACAAATTTACACACGAAAAATTAATATCCGCACAACCCCTAGTGTCCACCCCATCAACCACCATCGCCGGGGAAGATTTAATAAGAAAGGATATCACGGGCTGCCCGGTGACCGACCGACGGTTGGTTACTTTAATTTTTCAATATACCCACAGACGGTTGAATGTTTTTGATTTCTCCTGTAGACACAAATCTCCGTGTGAGACATGTGTGCGTGTGTGTGTGTGTGGCCTGAAAGGTCCACAATTTGCATAAATTAAAAGTTTATAAACCAGCCCACACACACACACGGACAGAGAAGAGTGAGGAGTTGATGCGCGCAGTGTATGTTGGCAGGCAGGACACAGGACACAGGACACAGGACACAGGACACACCAAACATAATTTCAAAAGGACGACAAGGACGAACGCTTTTATAAGAGTTTTGCATATATAAACACGTAAATTAATCTGACAAGTGATACACTACACAACGCCAAGCGACATCTATGGATTCCGAACTGCTGTCGTATCGTGTCCTGTCCGTTCTCTGGCTCTCCCTCTCTCTCTTTCTCGCACACCTTTCATCTGGCCGGACAGGACGGACTCTCACAGCTGGTGGCAAAGGAGCAAATACACGCACATAGCCACACACACAGAGCAAAGCACTCATGGCTGGTGCGAGTGCAAACAGCTTGAATGGACATCAGTCCTCCTCCCGTCTGAATTACCACCGCGCGCGCTCCGCCCCGAGAAGACAGACAGACACATGAATTTATGGCAATTTAAAATGGACATGAAGTTTGCCAAAAGTAACCGAGTGAATGTGTTTGCGAACCGAAACTGGACGGGATTTGACGACGACGGCGACGACGATGACCGAGGGGTTGGTTGCGATGCCCCGCTGCATTGAAGGGTTCTCGGAGTCGAGCATACATACCGGCGAGTGTTTCGGTTGGCTCGCCTAAACTCGTTGGGGTTGGATTTTAATAAACTCGGATTTTAAAGGACTGCAACCCCACCTTTTGGCAGTGAAGTGAAGTAAGCAACGGGGTGGGGGTGGGGGTTGTTGGGTAGCGACGGCACTCCTTCATTTAGCGAGGAGAAACGCAATAAAATTGCAATAAATGCTAAAAATAATACACTCCAGCTAGTGAATGGTGCGGCAGAGGGGGGTGGGGGTGCAGAAAAGGGTTCCGTGGAATTTCATTTTGCTTGCGAATTTTCAGTGAACTCTAGGGCCAACCCCTGTCGTGCCCTCTGCGGTTATTTATTTATGATTTCCCAACCAAACCCCTACCACCCCAGCCCCGTCCCAGGAACTCAGTCAGTCCTCTGCTAACTGATTTCGCGAACTTCAAATCGTTGAGTATTAATGAACCGCAAATAAATATGAGGGATGAGAGAGAAACAGAGAGAGAGACTGGGGGGTCGATTTAAAGATGCCTGAGGATGATTGAACTTTTCACAGTGGCACCCGTGCGCCAGCCCCCAGGGGACCGAGCAAAGGGGTGTCTGCCGGCAGTCGGTTTGCGGTCGGATTGGGTGGGTTTTGATTCGTTGCACCTCGCCGATGGAATTTAATTGACTAAATAGGATTCCTCAAATTGTTTACAGGAATGTCTTAAATGGGTTTCAGATAAGTTTGCCCGTAAATGAGGTCATTAAGTTGATTACTTGAGGTGTTTTGGCATTGCCGAGCAATTAAAAGTTATTTCCGCGGCTCGGTATGAATGGCAGTTTTCAGAGCGGCATTGAGATCTTCAGATTGTTTTCGTGGGGGGGGAGGGTGTGATGGGACATGTTTGAATGTCAACGGTCAATGGGGTTAGTTGGGGGGGGTCTTGGGGCATCTGTTTTGAATAAATTATAGGCTTTTTAGTGCTTAACTGAAGGGAGGGCGGTGAAGCCGTGATAAGGGGTTGATTTCAGGTTGAAAATTTGTGAGGAATTATTTGCAAAGGACATCGATAGTCATTTTCGAGACTCGATGGCTTGATTTGTTGCTTTTTTTGAAAACTGAGGCTTAAAGAAGTCTAAAAGATGGAGGCTTGAAAGGATAATGTCGAAGTGACTACCAAGTTTACTAGAGAGTCATTTTCGAGACTCGAAGTCTTGGTTTGTTGCTTTTCTTTGAAACCTGAAACCTTAAAGAGGCCCAGAAGATGGCAGGCTTGAATGGACTTGAATGGAAATGAATAGGATGACAACTGTAGGAGCAATCAGCGTCCGTCTCCCAAGACAGCCAAATAGTCATTTTCGAGACTCGAAGACTTCATTTGTTGCTTTTTCTGAAACCAAAAGCCAAACCAAAACCAAAGAAGCCCAGAAGATGCAGGTTTGGAAGGATAATGTCGAAGGAAGACGCGAGGACGACTGGATGGCGCAGTTGGTTAAGTGCCTGCCCCAAGTTAGAGGGGTCCCGGGTTCGAATCCCAGCGAAAGCAAAGTTGATGCGCTTTTATCTGGTTTTTTAAAGGTACCGACGAAAGATGAGGATCATGTACTCAACCAGGACGACTGGAGGACGACGGTTGAGCGCCTTCCCTAAGTTAGAGGGGTTCCAGGTTCGAATCCCAGTGGAATCGAAGTGCCTGCCCCAAGTTAACGGGGTCCCAGGTTCGAATCCCAGTGGAATCGAAGTGCCTGCCCCAAGTTAACGGGGTCCCAGGTTCGAATCCCAGTGAAATCGAAGTGCCTGCCCCAGGTTAGAGGAGTTCCAGGTTCGAATCGCATTGAAAGCAAAGTTAATACGCTTTTATCCGGTTTTTCAAATCTGGTCCAGTCACCATTTGCCGTTGGGATCAAATTAACGCCGCTATCACTGGAGCTCCAGCTTAGAGGGTCTTCGAACCCGAGCCTCCTGGTTCGAGAAGGAGAGGAAGACCAAACCTCCGGTACAAAGACCAAAGACAAGTCATCGCGGGCGTAAGACAGCTTAGTCTTGATGAAGTGCATCACAGGCCCCTTCCCGTCTTTTTGGCGACCAAGAAACCGCTGAAAAATACGACGTGTTGGCTCAAGAGGCGACGGCCACTCTTAGAAACCATGATTTTAAATTTTGGGAAGCCCGGCTTGAAGTTGGAAAGCCTGCCCTCAAGCTATTCGACAGCAGAGGCTCCTTCCCGTCCTTTTGGTGACCCAGAGTTCAGTGGAGAACGCTGGAACGCTGGAAGCAGCGTGTCCAGGACCATCATCGATGGAAAGCAGTGATATCTCAGGTTCGGACCCTCCATGGGTCGTAGGCCTGTTAAGTAAGCACCACTGGAGCGGTCGATCAGTGGTAGTTGTCTGACTGAGGGTATCATAATGGACCAAGATGGTCTAAGTGTGCTGGTGACTTCACTAGCAGCCCCCTAACCCAACCTAACCTAAGATACAAGGACAACTGTAGGAGCAATTAGCGCCAGTCTCCCAAGACTGCCAGAGAGTCGAACATTCGGAGACTTAATCTGTTGCCCTTCATGCAAACTGGTTCTTTAAGAAACTCAGAGGATGCAGGCTTGAAAGGATAATGTCGAAGGATAACAAATGTCGAAGGATAACAATTGTGGGAGCAATCAGCGTTCGTCTCCCAAGACTGCCAGAGAGTCATTTTCGAGAACTCGGAGACTTAATCTGTTGCCCTTTTTGAAAACTGGTGCTTTAAGAAACTCAGAGGATCCAGGTTTAGAAGGATATTGACGAAGGAAGACGCAGGGACAACTGTAGGAGTCTGTAGGAGTCTCCCCAGACTCCCAGACATCCATCAACTCAATTGAAGACATTCATCCACGAATCCATCAAAAAATTCCAAGACGTCTGCATGACGAGTCGACAAGGCATGACGGAAGACTCCTCCGCCAAGGACCTTCGTCATTTATTTTCTTAGAAAAGGTGGGAAAAAACCCATCCCCCATCCGCATCGTAACCCTTTTAATCTTCACCCCCTTCCCCACGCAATCAGGCTCGTCTCCAGTTAACCTGTTCAATCACTTAAGCGTTGAAGAAATCTGCCTACGTGTCGTAGTCCAATTTACCCTATCCCCACGCGTAAGCCTGCTTCTGGACATAATTTATTGCCCACCACCCGACGGATGTAGGGGTTGTATAATTTTGGATGCTTTTTTTTTGCTCCGTCTTTTTGTTCTCTGGCAAGTCCTGCCACAAATTCATCAAACCGGCAGCAGAGAGGGGAGCCCGAAGGATGTATTCATTCAAGGATGGCCCGGTCTAAGCCCCGTGACCGCCCACAATCACCTCTCGAGCTTCTACGAAATATTTATGTAAATCACCATAAACACATCGTGCGGTGTATTTATGTGTCCTGCACACCTCGATGGCTTCAGTGTGCCCCCCCCACCACCTCGCAGCCCCTTGTCAATAACAAACTTAAGGATATGTAAAAATTTATGCTTCCTGCATACAGCAAGAGAATCATGTTCCGGAACAGATTCCTCTGCAAGCGTTCACCGAACCAAAGTCGGGGGGACAACAGCGATAGTGTGTGGTCCTTTTTTGGATTTCACACCCGACTGAGGAGGACACAGGAAGACAGAGACAGAGAGAGGGGCAGAGAGAGAGGGAGAAAAGAAATTACCTCTGATTCCTCAAAAATATTGAATCAAGGAGGAAAGTCAGTGAAGTGATAAGGACGACGATGGTGGACTAAGAATGAAAGGAAGGATGCGGAATAAAGTTCAGCTTCATGGGTTCTTTGAGGGATTTTTGTTAATTTTCATGTCCTTTCTTAGGATGGACAGACACCCGGGGTTGAGGAGGAAGGTGTCCTTGTGCTTCTGTGTCCTTGTGTCCCTGTGACTGATCCTATTGCTCCATGAACCTAACGAATCATGAAATACGATAATTGGAGTTATGTATTTGTCAATACCTTACAATGGAAATGTCCTCAAATGTCCTTTTTGCACTGTGTACGCGTGTGTGTGTGAGAGGGAGAGAGAGAGTTCCCCATAAAATTTGTGGGCACCACCAGTCGACGGGACTCCAAGTGCGATCATTAGACCGAGTCAGAGCGACCGACGACGCTGGTAAAGACCCCGAAATCTTTCAGGACACATAACGTCCACATTTATGTACATCATCCTGGACACACTGGAGTCCTTTCTCTTTCTCCGGCTCTGTCTCTTTTCGCTTTTCTTTTATTGAATGGGACATTCAAATTGTATTGCCACAATGGACGAAGGAAGGACCTTCTCCTTGGTCGTGGGCCGGGAGGGGAGGTGGACTCTTGGACTGACTTTGACCGCATCTCAATTGCGTGTAACTTGATGGCGTGTGTGTAATTTAAACGGTTCACTGGTCATCCCCCAGAAGCAACAGCGGTGACATTCGTCCCTGTGCTCATCAGCATTTCAGCCAGAGCTGGACATTGCTCTTCTCCTGTTCCTGCCGCTCGCGTGTGTATGTGTGTGTGTGGTGAAGACTTATCCCCGACAGTCCTAAATGTTGATGATGCTCTTGTTGTTGGTATTAAAATTTTGCACGAACATCCTTGCGTATGGCTTGAGGTTGAAGCGGAAAATAAAACTTCCCTCAACCGAGCCGAGACGGAGACCACTGGAAGGAAAGGAAAGTTCCCCGGTGGTGGTGCTAGGCGATGACCTGGATGTTAAATGAAAGGTGATATGGAAGCATCCGGGGCCAGCATCTCGGCCCCTGCTAATAATTACAGTTCCTTTAAGGATTCCCCGACATTACAGATTATTACAGGCGGCCAAAGGTGATGGTCGGAATAATAATAGTAAAATTTTCGGTCTTCAATTGGACTCGACGAGCGTGTGGTGGTGTCCTTGATACTTTGCGTCGTGTCGCTTCGCTGTGTGCGATTTCCACACGAGTTACCTTGTCCATCGTCGGCATCTCACAATTCTTGTGACCTCGTTAATGGGATTTTTACTAGTTTCTCTCTGTGTCCTCGTATGAAACTCGAGACGTTTCCGGCTCGCTTCGGTTTCGGGGGCAACACTGGATCTCCTCACCCTCGGTTCCTGTTCGCAGGGAACTTTCGAAGACCGATCCATGGTCATTAAATATGGAAATGTGTGAAGTTTTGTGTGGTCATGACCCTCCCACTTTTTCTTGCTCTCTTCGTGTTGCTCGCCCTGCGGTGGGTCGTCCGTCCTTAACTTGCAGATCTTTACGCCGCCGACTATGGATGGAGCGAGAGTGGGAGAGAAGTTATGGGATACCCTGTGATTAGGATATGGACATGAAGCGAGTATGTCACACAAATTAAAACGGAGAGTCTTTCTTTCTTTTTTGAAGAAAAGAACGAAAAGAGCTCACACTAATTGGGGGAGAAAAATTGAATTCATTTGTAATTGAGATGACGGCGGAATGCGGCAGTCCCCGGAGGAGTGTTGGCCTACTCCTGAATTCTTGTCATGGATCGATGTCGGAGTCGATTGCGGGGGATTGAGGTGACCAATACTAATGGGGACAAGTTTTGGGGGTGTTCGAATTCCAGGTCATGCATGGTGAGGCGGATGTGGCCAGCGTATCGTCCGTCGTAGGGAGAATGGAGGCGGTTGTGGGAGTGCCTGCGAGCAGGCTTGTCAACTCAAAATCGATACTTATTTTTTGGTGGAGTTGAAAAGACTGTTTAAGGCTGAGGAATAGTTGAAGAATGCAAGGGAGAGCTGAAACAGAAGGGAAACAACTGACAGAGTGTTACAAGAGAGAGGGAGAGATAGATGGATAGGGAGAGAGAGAGAGACAGATAGATAGATAGATAGATAGATAGAGAGAGAGAGAGAGGGGGGGAGAGAGCGAGAAAGAGAAAGAGAGAGAGAGAGAGAGAGAGGGGGAGAGAGAGAGGGAGAGAGAGAGATAGATAGATAGAGAGAGAGAGAGAGAGAGAGACAGGGAGAGAGAGAGGGAGAGGGAGATGGAGAGAGACATAGACAGAGACAGAGAGAGAGAGAGGGAGAGAAAAGAGAGTGGGTATTTGGTTCATTTGGTGGTCGCCGTGGCGTAGTGGGTATGTGCGTCGACTCCTACGCTCGAGGTCGTCGGTTCGAATCTCGAAAAAAAAACATCAAACATTTTTTCACGGGTCCACCTCTTTCGAGTCACTGAGAACTGCTCAAAGAGTATAACTGTCTAGAAAAAGCTTCTCAATCTCGCCGTTCGGAGTCGGCATTAAACTGTAGGTCCCCTTCACTCGTGACAGAACAATAGCACGCACAACACGAGTGGTTGGCTGAGAAGCTAGGCCCAGGTCCACCTCGGACTGTAGCGCCGCCATTATTATTATTATTATTTGGTTCATATAGGGCGGGCCATCTAGTGGTTGTTTTTTTAATCACAGGTTATTTTGACACTGACAGCTGTTTCCCGCTCGAAATCTTGACAGAAAGTCAGTACCATAACTCCGCGGAATGAAATGAGTCGCTTTGCGCTTGAACAACGTTGGGAAATATTGAAAACTTATTTCCAAAGTGAGTGCTGTGTACCCGAAAAAGTGCGTTTTTTTGAAGTGAATTTATGGCCGAAATGAAGCAACCACCCCGACGCGACTGCTGTACGCAAGTTTGTGCAAAAAGTTCGTGAGACTGATGTGCTAGGGGACAACACTCATGGTCCCCGTCGTTGTACGGTGCGCACAGATGAGAATGTGACCGTTCTGGCCGAGAGTGTGAGACTCATTTCGCCATCGATCTCAACGGCTCAACATTTCACGCCTGATTGCTAGCCTGAGGAGAATTCTGCACAAAGATCTCGGATTATTCGCTTACAAGGACCAATTGACTCAGCAATTCAAGGCGCGTGACCATTCGCTTCGTTATCGCCTCGCAGTTTGGATCTAAAAGCGACTCAGTTTGAATTGGACAACGATATTGGGCGCATTTTCTGGGTCTCTGAGCCTTTGGGACAGCGCAACAGAAGACGTCCACGTACAAGGTGGCGCACACAAGTCAACGGGGACTTCGGCCGGCTTGGTGTGCGAAGCTGGAGACAGCTGGCGAGAGCCCGAGCTGGTTGGAGAGGCATGTTGCGTGAGGCCCAGGTCCACCTCGGACTGTAGTGCCCGAAGAAGAGGAAGAAGGTTACGTTAACAAACAAAATTGCCTGCCGCATCTGGTGCTCGGCTCAGATCTCCCACGGGTTTGTTGAGAAGCCATTGCATCCACAGAGAGTGACATTTTGTTGCGGATTGTGGAGTGGTGGTGGTCATTGGACCATTTTTCTTCGAAAATGAGGCTGGGACTTGGTCAAACCAGCTATACGCTTGGGCATAGCTCATGTTGTGTTAGAGTCTATGGCGGACGATCGAGTGGCTGGATCTCTAGTGCATACATTGCCTCAGCAACCCCATGGAACATGCGGGCCACTGAAGATGAGATGAGATGAGAATGAGGCTGGGAACAACGTTTCGGTCAACGGTGGGCGCTACAGAGCCACGTTAACCGACTTTTTTGCTACTGAAATTGAAGACATGGATTTGGACGACCTCTGGTTCATGCAGGATGACGCGCCATGCCACACAGCCCATGCCACAGTCGATCTTTTGCGCACCAAATTCCCAAATCGTGTTATCAGCCGTCTTGGCAATGTCAATTGGCTGCCTCGCAGCTGCGATTTGGACCCCTTTGGACTGTTTTTCGTGGCGAACCGTGAAGGCGCCGATGTTAGGTCAACAATCAGGAAACGATTCAAGCACTTAAGGCCAGTATCATCCAAGCAACCCGTGAGCTACAGCCCGAAACCATCAACTCGGTCTTGGAAATTTGGGTAAATTTGGGCTCTTCCCAGCCCGATATTTCCCACTCCCTTCAATCCACAGGCATTTAAGACCAATGTGCACAGGTACCTCTTCTCTCTTTCTCCCTCTATACCTTCGGCCCGTGCTGTGCCTTGATTCCGGACACTTAAGGGTATTCGTAGCCCCTTTTGCGAATTATAAAAAGAAAAAAAGAACGGTCTTGGAAAATTGTGGTGACAGAATGCGCCACTGCGAAGCTAGCACTTGAAGGGCGTTCTATTTCATAATTAATGTGAATGTTTGTTCTTGCTCATGAAGTCTTAAGATATGGAAAAAACATTAATTTTCTTAGTTTTATTGCATTTTTGAAAAGAAACTTGTGCTTGGCGCATTGATCGAGATATAGAGAGAGGGAGAGAGAGAGGATAGAGAGTGGGTCTTTGGTTCATACACTCACATGAGATCTTTTTAAGCAGAACTGCCATAACAGTCCGTGTTCTGTTGTATGCAGTCATTGTGAACAGAGTTAAGGAAGGCATGAGTGAGTTGATTAGCTTCTCAGAAGAGAGCTGGTTACCAAGAACCCACTCCTTGGGAGATTATGGACTTGAATAGACGTCTAAATCGAGCAAACAATGCCCTCTTGCAATCAGAATTTCATAAAGCTCCCAACCTCCTGACCCAAATAGCCTCCTCTGACGAATGTTCGATAATATTTCACTTTTTGCCCGCCTCCAGTGGTCCATCACTCTCGTCGAGCTCATCTCCAATCAATAACACCCGTCGTTGTTGACCCAAATATCAGTTTTTCATCAGAAATCAATGTTAATTACGGACCATTATCGCACCTTCCCCCTCCCCCCGCCGCACTACAATTTGTTGCACTTACTTTAACAATTAAACCCAAATCATGGATGAGCGAGGCGGGAGATATGAACAATAAATTCTAAACGCCCGCCAAAAGAAGGTGTTAACTGGGTTCGAGGGGATTCCAGATTCCAGCTGCCCCCTCATTACGTCCTCCGAACATCAAAAAAATGAGAGAAAAAAAATTAATCATCCTTTCTCGGTGATTTTTCTCTTTCTTTTGATTTTGATGAGTGTAACAAGTTGTTTTCCCATTCATCTAGCCCTCCTCTCTCTCTCTCTCTCCTTCGGGTTCTCTTTGTTCGCCTCTTTTTTGATTTAAAATTCATTCTTTGGCTAATTTAATTGTTAGCGTACAGTGATTTATGACCGTGTACCCGTGTACACCGGGGTCAGTGCTGGACTGGAGAGATGGGCGATGAGGATGTGGAGCAGAGAAAAGTGAATAATGGCTCCGTTGGGGCGCCGCCACGGGGTGTCCACAGATGAGGCTGTTCTTCGTTTTCTTTTTTTTTGCATCAGATTCTCGGCTGGCGGGGTATTTCTTGAGCAAAAGTCAAAACGATTTAAATTCAATTGTATTTCGGGCCGAAAAACTGATTGGCAAGTGATAGGACGTTCGGGTGGGATGAAGAAAGCGAGTGCGTGGAGGAAGACGTGCAGCAGGTGAGGTCTTCCACGAAGCAACTTTCTTTCGAGGGAATGTCGGTTTGCCTGTGAGTCAGATTTTGCGATGGGAATTTGTTCTGTTTGGTCAGTTGGCTTGCGTCATGCATTCCTTCTGTAAAATTCCATGAATTTTGTCCAGAAAAATGAGCAATTTTTTCTCATCGAAGGACTTGTTGTAGTCGACAAAGATGTCACCCTCTCAGAGTTGAGATTCAAGTCGATCGAGGGCAGATTTGTCTCGAAACGACATTCAGCTCGGTCTAGGACAATCTTGCCTTTCACCCTGAACCAGATCGCGTTGACTTCAGGCGTGAGATTCAAGGCGATTGAGAGCAGATTCGCTTAGAAGTGACATCCTCCTCAGCCTAGGACAAGCATGTTGACGCGCCTTTCACCCTGAACCAGATCGCGTTGACTTCAGGCGTGAGATTCAAGTCGATTGAGAGCAGAAGTGGCATCCCCCTGAGTCTAGGATAAGCATGTCACCCGCGCCTTTCACCCTGAACCAGATCGCGTTGACTTCAGGCGTGAGATTCAAGGCGATTGAGAGCAGATTCGCTTAGAAGTGACATCCTCCTCAGCCTAGGACAAGCATGTTGACGCGCCTTTCACCCTGAACCAGATCGCGTTGACTTCAGGCGTGAGATTCAAGGCGATTGAGAGCAGATTCGCTTAGAAGTGACATCCTCCTCAGCCTAGGACAAGCATGTTGACGCGCCTTTCACCCTGAACCAGATCGCGTTGACTTCAGGCGTGAGATTCAAGTCGATTGAGAGCAGAAGTGGCATCCCCCTGAGTCTAGGATAAGCATGTCACCCGCGCCTTTCACCCTGAACCAGATCGCGTTGACTTCAGGCGTGAGATTCAAGGCGATTGAGAGCAGATTCGCTTAGAAGTGACATCCTCCTCAGCCTAGGACAAGCATGTTGACGCGCCTTTCACCCTGAACCAGATCGCGTTGACTTCAGGCGTGAGATTCAAGGCGATTGAGAGCAGATTCGCTTAGAAGTGACATCCTCCTCAGCCTAGGACAAGCATGTAGACGCGCCTTTCACCCTGAACCAGATCGCGTTGACTTCAGGCGTGAGATTCAAGGCGATTGAGAGCAGATTCGCTTAGAAGTGACATCCTCCTCAGCCTAGGACAAGCATGTTGACGCGCCTTTCACCCTGAACCAGATCGCGTTGACTTCAGGCGTGAGATTCAAGTCGATTGAGAGCAGAAGTGGCATCCCTCTGAGTCTAGGACAAGCATGGTGACTCGTATTTCACCCTGAACCAGATCACGTTGACTTCGGATGATAATTGTAGACACTTCACACACTTCAAACACTTCACACACTTCATTTCACAGTCATCGATAGATCATCGGCTTCTGAGTCATTTGTCTCGACGAATCTGCTGCAAAGTTCCTCATAGCACCAGCGAGACGCTATGGAATGTGCTCTGATTTCATTCTATCGCCTGACACATGCCCCCAGTCGCTCGCTCGCTCGATCAATGAAACACCGAGTCTGTCCACGTATTTGACCACATTCCCCTCGACTAAACTGATTGCTGTGACTACTCAATTAGTGATGTCATCGCATCCACACCCAACTGGTCACTTCATTCATCTTCAAGACACCGCTTCTCCTCACGCACGTGACGTGCCAGTCGATGACGAGCATCTGACATCCCATCACACACATCGCATCGCACACGACTTCCTTCCGTTGATTATTCACAGCTACACGCTGCGCGCACAGTAATGACATAACAGAACCACTTGCTTTTTGTTCTGGAACAGAACATTTTCCCCAGCATTTCCCATATCGCCAGGAAATCGTTTCGCTTCCAGGAAACTATTCAAATCGCAATCATCCGCGCCGCGACTGGGTTCCCACACTCTCCCGGGGCAGCGCATCGATTCAGCAATTAATGTGAATGGCAACGAAATATGCACTCCATCCGATTTGGGATCGCTGAGCTTAGATGCAATCCGCCGTCGGCTTATGAGTCCTCAAAGGTTTTTTCATAAATCACTGGATTCTCTTCGATTGTTTACCAAACAGGCAGGCATTGTCTTGAGACGACTCCCCGATTGTTATCGTGGCCAGTGATTGGGTACCAGCATCTGGAGATGCACAGCGTTTCCGTTTAACGATACAAATTCCGCCTCGTTTTTCCCGGTAGGCCTGGCCTCTGATTGGAACGAGATACTCTCTCCCGTCCCTCCCGTCAAATATATCACAACATTGACGGTCATAAGGGCCTTTTGTCAAATCATTAATCAGCGCGTCTATCCGATCGGTAGTGCGATGGAATTATTTAAATGACGTCGTCCGAGATGAGATGCAGACGATGACGATGCTCAGATGTGTGGGGGATTTGCATGAAAAAGCGCAGCAATCAAGGTAGACTTTGACACGTTAAGTGGGTCTAATCAGTCGATCAACCCGTTTTCGGGGGGGGGGGGGGCTATCCCCTTGAGACGCTGAACGGTTTACCGCGATCGAATGCCATTTGATGAATGCCCCGCGCGATGGAATCTTAATTAGGCCCCGTTGCGGGGTCTTAAGCCGATGATGGCCGATGATAAATTTAAAATATTCCGAATATGAGAGCCGGGTGTGCAGCATGTTTACCCATTAACTGCTGTGAATGGGACTGTTTATCTCGGGCTTGGGATGGTATTAAGTCAACAGAAGAGAAACGGGTTGCTGGAGATTGACTTGACGTTGTTTATGGGCTGGAGATGGTGTTTACCTAAGCAGTTCCCATGGTGTGACGGCTTTGGGGAGCGTGGTGAATTGTACGCATGGTCGTATGCAAAATATCTTTGTTTAGCTAGAGTCCAGGGTCGCGGTGTTGAATGGGTTTTCATGGGAATGGGCGTTGGAGGAGTTGAAGAAGTCATCAATGAAAACATTTGCAAAGTGGAGCCAGGGTGCAGAAGAGTGTGGAGTGGGATACAAGAGGGGAGCCATAAAACATAAGAGTGGGGCACCAGAAGAAACTTGAGACGAGGCAAAGGTTAGGTTGGGTTTAGGGAGCTGCTGGTGAATTCTCCAGCACGCTGAGACTATGTTGGTCCACAGTCAGACTGCTACCTCCGATCGACCGCTCCAGTGACAGCGCCGGTAATTTGATCCCAACGGCAAATGGTGACTGGACCAGATTTGAAAAATCTGGGATTCGAACCTGGGACCCCTCGAACTGAGGGCAGGCACTTAACCAACTGAGCCATCCAGTCGTCCTGGTTGAGTACATGATCCTCATCTTTCGTCGGTGCCTTTGAAAAACCGGATAACAGCGTATTAACTTTGATTTCGCTGGGATTCGAACCTGAGACCCCTCGAACTTAGGGCAGGCACTTGACCAACTGAGCCATCCAGTCGTCCTGGTTGAGTACATGATCCTAACTTTGATTTCGCTGGGATTCGAACCTGGGACCCCTCTAACTTAGCAGGCAGTTAACCAACTGCGCCATCCAGTCGTCCTGGCTAAGTACATCTCTCTCATCTTTCGTCGGTGCTGCTTGGTTTCTAAACCAGGCGTCGCCCGGACATAAAGCCGCCATTTCTGGTGTGCTGTTGACCTGAATTTTCATTGACGTGAGTTTCAGACAATTCGATTTTCCACCCCAAAAAAATCCAAGGCTAACCATTGCAATTTCGATGCGGTTCTGAAGCCCTGACCTTGCAACTTTGACAAGCCACAGTTTCTAAACCAGGCGTCGCCCGGACATAAAGCCGCCATTTCTGGTGTGCTGTTGACCTGAATTTTCATTGACGTGAGTTTCAGACAATTCGATTTTCCACCCCAAAAAAATCCAAGGCTAACCATTGCAATTTCGATGCGGTTCTGAAGCCCTGACCTTGCAACTTTGACAAGCCACAGTTTCTAAACCAGGCGTCGCCCGGACATAAAGCCGCCATTTCTGGTGTGCTGTTGACTTGAATTTTCGATCCATGTGCATTTCATAGGAATCCGACGACCTCTGATTTTTTCCCCCACAAAAATCCAAGGCTAACCATTGCAATTTCGATGCGGTTCTGAAGCCCTGACCTTGCAACTTTGACAAGCCACAGTTTCTAAACCAGGCGTCGCCCGGACATAAAGCCGCCATTTCTGGTGTGCTGTTGACCTGAATTTTCATTGACGTGAGTTTCAGACAATTCGATTTTCCACCCCAAAAAAATCCAAGGCTAACCATTGCAGTTTCGATGCGGTTCTGAAGCCCTGACCCCCCAACTTTGACAAGCCACAGTTTCTAAACCAGGCGTCGCCCGGACATAAAGCCGCCATTTCTGGTGTGCTGTTGACCTGAATTTTCATTGACGTGAGTTTCAGACAATTCGATTTTCCACCCCAAAAAAATCCAAGGCTAACCATTGCAATTTCGATGCGGTTCTGAAGCCCTGACCTTGCAACTTTGACAAGCCACAGTTTCCAAACCAGGCGTCGCCCAGACATAAATGCGCCATTTCTGGTGTGCTGTTGACCTGAATTTTCATTGACGTGAGTTTCAGACAATTCGATTTTCCACCCCAAAAAAATCCAAGGCTAACCATTGCAATTTCGATGCGGTTCTGAAGCCCTGACCTTGCAACTTTGACAAGCCACAGTTTCTAAACCAGGCGTCGCCCGGACATAAAGCCGCCATTTCTGGTGTGCTGTTGACCTGAATTTTCATTGACGTGAGTTTCAGACAATTCGATTTTCCACCCCAAAAAAATCCAAGGCTAACCATTGCAATTTCGATGCGGTTCTGAAGCCCTGACCTTGCAACTTTGACAAGCCACAGTTTCTAAACCAGGCGTCGCCCGGACATAAAGCCGCCATTTCTGGTGTGCTGTTGACCTGAATTTTCATTGACGTGAGTTTCAGACAATTCGATTTTCCACCCCAAAAAAATCCAAGGCTAACCATTGCAATTTCGATGCGGTTCTGAAGCCCTGACCTTGCAACTTTGACAAGCCACAGTTTCTAAACCAGGCGTCGCCCGGACATAAAGCCGCCATTTCTGGTGTGCTGTTGACTTGAATTTTCGATCCATGTGCATTTCATAGGAATCCGACGACCTCTGATTTTTTCCCCCACAAAAATCCAAGGCTAACCATTGCAATTTCGATGCGGTTCTGAAGCCCTGACCTTGCAACTTTGACAAGCCACAGTTTCTAAACCAGGCGTCGCCCGGACATAAAGCCGCCATTTCTGGTGTGCTGTTGACTTGAATTTTCGATCCATGTGCATTTCATAGGAATCCGACGACCTCTGATTTTTTCCCCCACAAAAATCCAAGGCTAACCATGGATTGCGATGGCATTGATGTCCTACGGGGGACTCAGTTTGGCCAGTTCGAAAATTGCATATAAAAGATGTCCGAGAGTTGGGTGCTTTGGAATGGTCTTTTCGAACAGAACTCCAAAGAGTTGGGGTCAAAAATGACACAATAACTCCGAGTCCCTTTCAAAGATAAGGCCTGCTCAATCTAAATCGAAGTTAGAGCATCGCTCTTCGCCCAAAACCTGGGTTTACGACCCAATTAACAAACTCATCTAGTTTCCCTCCCCAGCCTCGACCTCATATCGCACTTCAGTCCATTCAAAAATGGCACGACTTCTTTATGAACTCGTTCAAAAACACAGCCCGTATGGGTTCATTTCATGAGTCCTTTACCCGCTATCCGATGCGAAACAAATCTCCGCCGTTTATGACATCATTTCGCCGTGGCCACCAAAAAAAAAAACGAGGCAAAAACCGATAAAGATACAGCTCGTCTTTTACGACCGAAAGGCAGCAGCACCCCAGTTAGTCAGTCACTCGGCCACTGTCTGATCCCGGCTAGATAGGGTTGCCACGCCAACAAGCGGGCCACCAGTGCAGAGAGAGAGAGAGAGAGAGTCTGTTTAAACTGCGAAACGAAAATTGAGCTATTCCTCCGCTGCCGGCCGGCCAAGGTGGGAAGGCCAACAAAATTGCATGGTCTAACATAAAAGATAACACTCATGAGTCTTCATCACGATACACCGGGGCTCTCATTTATAAAAAAAAAAAAAGCCAACCCCATCGCCAAAAAGAGAGAAGAAAGAGGTTTGCCATAAAATAGCCAACAACAGCCACAAAAGGTATGCATACTATATGCGGGCCTTGCCCACATTTAACCCACCCGTTCCCGTTTTTTAATCAACGGTGTCTATCGGTGGGTTTACAACGAGCCACGGGCCAAGGGCCACGGGCCATGGGCCACCCCTCATTTGGTGGTGATGATCCGCCGCGGTCCCTGCAGCACGGGAGTCAAAGACAGAGGCCATCATTGATGGCCATCAATAGAAGTCAAAATGATACAGTTGACTTGGACATGAACGAGTGGGTGGCGATGGGTTGGGTGATACACACCCTCTCACAATAAAAAGCGAAAAGGAACGAAACGAACCCTCATCGAGGTGAATGTTAATGCACTGCGGCATGTATCCCCCTCCCCTGCCGATTGATACCATCACATGCAAGCATGTGTATCCACCGCACATCCACCAGAAGGCCGAAACACGGCAAAAGAAACCCGGTCAGGAGAGAACTTTGACGGGCTAATTAACATAATGGATTCATTCATGGGACTGGATGAGATGAGGAGCGCTTGCTCATTTGCATTCGAATCATGGCCCGTCGTCTGATGGGGCTCGCCTCATGGGGGGAGTGTGTGTGTGTGTATGAATGCGTTATGAAATGTGAAACCCACAGGCCCCCCCCCGCATCATCCCTGCCGGCCGGCAATGGAGCGTGAAAGCAGGAGGAATCTGGTGATGGGGCAATAAAAAGCCAGAAAAACGCTTCAAAATATGCTTCGAAAGTGATTCGAGAGAACAGAGAACGGAGTCTTTCATATTTTTCGGGCACTGCCTACCCACTTATCGGTCAGCTGAAGCGATAAAAGGGTTGAAAACGACTTTTGCACTCCATGGGGAATAAGAGAATAAGAGTTCCGTTTTGGCTTCGTCGGTTTCGTCGGTTTCGTCCGCCTTGTGCGCGGCGTTGGGAGACAACCCTTTGCGTCGAGACTCGGTTTTTTCGACCCAATGAATTCGGCCTTTTTCCATCCTCTTCTCTGGCCCGCATTGTTGCCGAGTAAATACCAACACGTGTGGGGATTTGACAATTGTCCCATTACACGTTGTAAGAGGGTGACAGGCCGCCTGGCTGGCCCCCTGGCTGGCAGGCACTTGTGGCATTGAGAGAGGATTTCCTGTGCGCTTCTCCGATGCATCCGTGGATGGCGAATACACTCGCGTACTCGTAGTACGAGTACGTGCGAGCAGGGCTATAGACCATTGGGTTTATCTCCTCACTGCTGCTCCGACACATATCAAATTTTTCCCAGCCGTGGGGGGGGGGGAGGGGAAAACTTTTCGCCCCATTTATGGGTATGCATATTTAAAGCCCGTTCGACGAGCCACCCACGAGCAGCCCTGCTCGTGAACATGCAAGGCATTGCTCTTAAGTTATTGCCCAGAGATTCTTTTGGTGGTTTTATGGCAGCCGTAAGCCGCAGAGGATAGTTTGCAATCCACCCCATCGGGTGGGGGAGGTGCTGCTGCAGCGCAAGTACTCAATTTGAGGTAACCTAAGCCACAGGAAGCCCTGGTAATGCAATCGACCCGGACGGTGATTCTTTTCCCCCCTCCCCCTCTCAGCGGTGGTAAGAAAGATTGGAAAACTGTGGATTTATGAGGAGGCTGTGATAGATAGGTGTGCTGCATGTGTACCCACACGGGTGGCTTTTGACTGAGAGAGAGGATCTAATATCCTTATGGGTGAGTAAAACTGGTGGGATATTAAAGTGAATTGCCGAGATACATGCACATTTGCTGTGCTGCGCTGAGACGAAGTGGGACGGTGCTCGGTGGGAAGGGAGTTAAAAACGCTCGAGGCTTGCGGTGGAAGCCGGATCGCGTGTAGGTGTAGGTGGCAATATTCGCTTATTCGCTGTTAGTTTGATTAGTTGAAGTTGAGGTTTCCTTTACAGAGTTGCATTTGGAGATGAATGGCGGTGGGCGGTGGTTTGAATGGGCTCCCCGTGGGGCAATTAAGTAATTGAACGGTGTACGTGAAGAGAGTTTTTCATTCGCTCACCCACTCAATAAAGGGATCATCTCCTTTAAGAAGTGGGGCATGAGTAAGTGCTTGTTAGGTGGCACTTTATTTTTTTTTTTTCTGGAACAAGTGGGTTGCTGCGTAATTGGCTTTATTGCCTCTCGGGGGGGTTGATGTTACTTTTTTGGACTGAATGTTCAAAGCGCAGACAATCATTTGAAATTCATCTCTTAGTGGGAAAAATATGGAGCGCCAGTGCCCTTGTCAGTGCTCTTGTCATTTGCAGTCTCTTCTGTTGGCTCCCTCTGGGTTCCATCGCTCAAGTGGCAACGAGTTTGTCTTTTGGCCGCTGTAGACAATGATTCCTGTCCCATCCAGCTCAGGAGAGTTCAACGCTCCTAAACAGTCAACGAAATTGGAAAAAAATAAGTTCCACAAATAAGTTCCACTTACGTTCCCACTGAAAAATGTTCTCATAATTTGTCACCCTGCACCAAATATGTTTATCCTCTTCGGTCTTGACACACAGTCGAAAAATCGGAAAGAATAAGTTCTACAGTTACGTTCCACTTAGGTTCCAACTGAACAATTCTCTTATAATTTGTCACCCCCCATGAAATCTGTTTCCCCTCTTCGACCTCGGCAAACAGTCAAGGAAATCAGAAGCAAATAAGTTCCACAGATGCGTTCCACTTACGTTCCAACTGAAAAAATCTTCTCACAATTTGTCACCCACATCAAATCCATGTACCCTCGCCGATATCGGCACACAGTCGAAGAAATTGGAAGCAAATAAGGTCCACAATTACGTTCCACTTACGTTCCAACTGAACAATTCTCTCATAATTTGTGACCCCCCATAAAATCTGTTTATCTCTTTCGATCTTGACACACATTCAAAGAAATTTGAAAATAAATAAGTTCCACTTACGTTCCATCTCAAAAATTCTCTCATAATTTGTCACTCCCTCATCAAATCCATTTTCCCTCTCCGATCTTGACACACAGTTAAAGAAATTGTCACCTCCCATCAAATCCTTTCGAGTTTGGTACACAGTCAACGAAATTAGAAGCAAATAATTTCCACAATTACGTTCCACTTACGTTCCAACTGAAAGAATGCTCCCATTATTTCTCACCTTCCTTTCAATCCGCTTATTCCTTTCGATTTTGACACACAGGCAAAGAAATCGGAGAAAAATAAGTTCCACAATTACGTTCCACTTACGAAATTGTTCCCACTCAAAATTTCTCTCATAATTTGTCACCCCCCATCAAATCCGTTTTCTCTCTTCGATCTTTCCACACAGTCAAAGAAAGTAAATAAGTTCCACAGTTGCGTTCCACTTACGTTCCATCTCAAAAATTCTCTGATAATTTGTCATTCCCCCATCAAATCCATTTCCCTTCTCCAATCTTGACACATACTCAAAGAAGTCAGAAAAAGTTGAGTTCCACAATTACATTCCAATTTCCACCTTCTACCTCAAACATTTTCCCACAATTTGCCATCCTCCCTCAAATCCATTTTCCCTCTCCAATCTTGACACGCAGTGAAAGAAATTGTCATCTCCCCTCGAATCCTTTCGATTTTGGTACACAGTAAAGGAAATCGGAAGCAAATAAGTTCCACAGTTATGTTCCACTTACATTCCAGCTGAAAAATGTGGTCATAATTTGTCTTCCGCCATTAATTCCAAGTACCCTCTTCGATTTTGGCACACAGTCAAAGAAATCGGAAAAAAATAAGTTCCACAAATAAGTTCCACTTACGTTCCCACTGAACAATTCTCTAATAATTTGCCACCCCCCATCAAACCCATTTCGCGTCTTCGATTATGGCACACAGTCAAAGAAATTGAAAGCAAATAAGTTCCACAGTTACGTTCCACCTCAAAAATTCTCTCATAATTTGTCAATCCGCTTATCCCTTTCGATCTTAACACACAATCCACTCAACCAATTGCAGTTTCGTTTTAAAAATTCACCATCACCCCACTCATGCAGTCACCCTCGATGCAAATGGACCAACAACACTCACTCCGGCATTCCGTGTGTGCGACACACAATGTGCCCTGCAGCGAAATTAACCAAATACCAAACGGAATTAAACACATTACTCAGCCGGCGCTGCACTAAACCTTTCTGAAAATCCTGGCCGAGCCCATTATTTATTGACTTCGAATCAACCGGTACCCGGGTTCGGTCGGGGTCCTCAAGTGACGACACGAAAGGTGGCTCAGCAAAAAATAATAATATTTCACTTCCGATCCGCTGATGGGTGGGGCGGGTGAACCGAGGTGTGATAATATTTTCATTCCGAGCTGACTATCCTTCATCGTAGCCGCAGCCCCCCATCACACATTCCGACACCTTTACCGTGGGCGGACAAACAACCCGGCTGAACACAAACACACACACACACACTCACCCACATAATGGCATGTCCTCGAGGCATTTTCCCCAAAATTGATGTGACTGCCGAGCAGGACCAGGACCAGGAATCGTCCGGGAGTTTGGCTGAATTTTTAAACAGGACTTTTGCGGAGATGTTTGCGGGCGCCATGCTCTACATCTTCCGGTTCACGGTGAACGGCTGTGGTCCTGTATGACTGTGCCACTGTGCTGCGCTGTGCTGTGTCTAATTGCATTATAATTGCTCTGGACGAGCAAAAATCCCGCAATTGCCGCTGGCAGGCATGAACTCGTCACACCCCGATGCCTGTTGGGTCATTGTACACGGGACGAGCGTAAAGGACGATGCCGAAGCTGCTGCACAACACCATTGCGACACGTCGGGTGTCAAAGTCCGAGATTAGGACTACAGACGCGCAACAGAATTACTCGTCGACAGACGTCCGGGAGGGGGGGAGGGGGGAATGCAAAATGTGATTTACAAACTAGCACGGCCATGGGGAGTCCTTAGTCCTGCCTACACGAGACACACCAGCCGGGGATAAGTCAAATTGAAAAGAATCCTTGCGATGCGACAGCGACAGCAACACCGAGACTTGCTAACAGAGTGACAAATGATCTCGCTAAATGAGAGTTGATTGCAATTTTTTTGTTGCTCCATCACTTGGCCTGGCAGCGGTGCGCGCGAGAGGAGAGGACGACCGTGAGGTCCTGCACCGTAAGCATGGAGTAATAAAGAAGGCAAAAAGTGAATAAGGATAAACGATGGCTTGTCGTTGCCCGACGACTGTCGTCTGCCGTCCAAAGGTGTGGGTCCTGTCAGAGCGAGGGGGCTTCCACTTGCCGAGAGTGATCTATTACGCACGCCGTCCTGGAACCGAGTCCCCAGCCGATAAAGCCGGTCAGGAGGCTCCCTCCCGTTTGTGGGTTATGAAGGAGAACAGGACAATTAATTTTTATAAATTGGTCGCCGGCTCATTGGGTCATCGCTTATGTCGTCCTCTCACTCCAGCACATGCGGCCCGGCGCGGGGGACAGCCCTCATGTCCTGGCAAATTGCCATTCGCTCTCTTTGTGGAATTTTTATAGTTTTCGCTGTCCACCTGTTCCGCCTGAGATGAGGTGATTAACAAGGATATTAATCATAGCAACCGAGACGCGCACACACAGCGACCGGGGAGGGGGAAAATTCCCAATTAACAAGATACCCATCACACAGTGCGCCCGTATGGGTTTTTCTGTTCTTGTTCTCATTTTTTCCCTCCTTTTCATTTGTCTTTTGTCCTCGGTTCACAGGTGGAGGAGCGGCGAGCAGCAGAGAACCGCAAAAGGTGGCCTCGCCGTTCGTATAAATATTCCCCGGACACGAGCGGAGGGGTTCCTAGAAGAGATCTATCTCCTTGGCGGAACCGAAAGTGGGCATATAATGGGTTCTAAAGTGCCAGCTAATTGCTGGTAATGGTAATGGGTGCACGCGGGTCAGTGTGTGTCTGTCCCTCTCGCTGTGTGTGTGCGCGCGCTATAAATTCTCATTCTTTTCCCCCTCCCTTCCGATTCATAGTTTCGGACTAAATGCGATAAATGCCCGGGGAAGGCGGTCGGCTAAGATTGGCTCCGCATTTCCACGGAAAAGGAAGGGACGCTTGAGTGGCGTAAGGACGCCTTTGAGGTTTTCGGATAGTTCCAGCGGACGGCTGATGACCGGGAGAGGTGTTTAATGGGTGAAATTTGAGTGTGACAGGATTTATAGTTGGCGAGGGTTATGTGCACTTCTGGAAAGTATCGGATCTTGAAACGGCATCTGATCTAGATTCAGGATGAGTCGCGGTGTGGAACACCGTCGAGATGACTCGCACATGAGCAGAGCGAGAAATTTGTCTTGTAGTTCGGTGGAAAATGATTGTGAGTCGTTTCGGTAAAGTAGGCAATCAAAACGCGATGGAAATTACCCACAATCCTGGGGGAATGAGGTTTCTGGGAGATGGCGGGAGCGGCAGGCAATCAATGGACTGTAACGGGGTGTGGACGATGCTAAGATATTCCCTAAAATTAACTCAAAAAATCCCGCTCTACCAATATTTTGACTGAATCACTGACAGCTCGTCTCAGTCCCTGAGTTTATGACTGTGAAGGGAACTGCAGAGTCAGAGGATTCCATAGAAATTCAGCGCCAATTGATAGAAAATCCACCAAATCCCTGTAAGCTTTTGGTTGACCTCGAGGTCTTTACAGACGTCATATGAAGATTTGTTGTCTCCGCTCGGACACTAAGAGTCTTGGTGGCTCGTACGTGCAAAATCACAGAATTTGCTGACTATTCTGGTCACGACCGGCTTGAAGTTGGAAAGACCGGCTTCAAGTTGGTCGACATCACAGGCAACTTCCCGTCTTTTTGGTTTAAGATCTGACGGCCTTTCTCAGAAAGTATGAATTTTGGGAAAGCCCGGCTTGAAGTGGGAACGACCGGCTTCAAGTTGGTCGACATCACAGGCAACTTCCCGTCTTTTTGGTTTAAGATCTGACGGCCTTTCTCAGAAAGTATGAATTTTGGGAAAGCCCGGCTTGAAGTGGGAACGACCGGCTTCAAGTTGGTCGACATCACAGGCAACTTCCCGTCTTTTTGGTTTAAGATCTGACGGCCTTTCTCAGAAAGTATGAATTTTGGGAAAGCCCGGCTTGAAGTGGGAACGACCGGCTTCAAGTTGGTCGACATCACAGGCAACTTCCCGTCTTTTTGGTTTAAGATCTGACGGCCTTTCTCAGAAAGTATGAATTTTGGGAAAGCCCGGCTTGAAGTGGGAACGACCGGCTTCAAGTTGGTCGACATCACAGGCAACTTCCCGTCTTTTTGGTTTAAGATCTGACGGCCTTTCTCAGAAAGTATGAATTTTGGGAAAGCCCGGCTTGAAGTGGGAAAGACCGGCTTCAAGTTGTTCGACAGGCTCCTTCCCGTCGTTTTGGCGACCAAACAACCGCTGTAGGACAGGGCGTGTTGGCTCAAGAAGTGACGGACACTCTCAGAAACTAGTTTTTTGAAAGCCCGACTTGAAGTGGAAAAGACCGGCTTCAAGTTGTTCGACAGGCGCCTTCTCGTCTTTGTGGTGACCCAGCAACCGCTGGAGAGCACCGCGTGTTGGGCCGAGAAATCATGGCCGCATAAAGAAAAATTAAGATTTTTTATTTAGTTAAGCTCGGCCTTAGGCTATTTGGCAGCAGAAGCTCCTTCCCGTCTTTTTGGCGACATAGCATCGCCTGGAGACCGCGGCGTGTTGGCCCAAAACGTGATGGCCATCCGCAAAAGCCATGATTTTACTTTGGCGTAAGCCCGGCTTCAAGTTATTCGACAGCAGAGGCTCCTTACCGTCTTTTAAGCGATCCAGCATCCGCTGGAGAACACAACGTGTTGGCCCAGGAGTCGACGGCCACTCTCAGAAACTAGTTATGGGAAAGTCCGGCTTGAAGTGGAAAAGGACGGTTTCAAGTTGTTCTACAGGCCCCTTCCCGTCTTTTTGGCGACCCAGCAGCGCTTGGAGATCGCGGCGTGTTGGCCTAAAACGTGATGGCCGTCCGCAAAAACCATGATTAGCGAAAGCCTAGCTTCAAGCTATTCGACAGCAGAGTTTGTATTTCGGGGGAGAACGCGGCTTAATCAAGAATTTGCTCTTGTGTCCAGTGTAATTCAGCGTGACCTCATCGCTGGTCGAGGGAAAACCTTGAAAACACCCGAAAAAGGGCGTGGTTCACAGACACTCTGCCAAGGAAAAAGCAATTAAAATGGCCGTCCAGCTCCCCCCGGCGTACACCCATCGGTCAAGTGCGAACTAAGGCCATTTGCAGCCCGATTGCACCTTCCGCAGTGGTCAGCATAAGGAGCATAAGACTCGTAAATCGATGCCGAATACATTCCACTAATCCCACTAAATATTGAATTGCTTCAAGCACACACCGAAGCGATCCGAAAGCGGATTGCCCAGTGGGTGAATGCATCGGGTGGCGTGGGGCCCCTGGTGCGCACAACTCAAATCAACCCCTCAATCGTTCGTTTGACGATGCAATTGCAGCGCAAAGTTTCGATCCTAACAAAAAATTACATATTCATCGCCTCCAAAGGGGCTGATATGTAAATTCACGAGTGCATCTAGGCAGTTTAATTTATAGTAATGGCATCGTAATGCAATATGCACTTCATTAAACCACCCATCGCCGACCAGTGCTCATCCTGCAGCGGTGGCAGCAACGAAGGGCGCCCCAAAGTGAAGCTATCATGAACAGCGATACGGCTGAAAACCCCTCACTCGTTCGGGTGCGCACTCCAGTCGCTCACTCACTCACACCTGCACCCTCATGCATGGCGGAATAAAATAAATAAATGCAGAAATCCGGCTGCAAAATTTTGCAGTACAAATTACGTTCCACAGCGAGCAGCGCCACGACGAAGAAGTGGCATGCGAGGAGAGAGAGAGAGAAATCAAAAACGGAAGTATGCAAGGATGCCCACCGCAGTGGCAGGGCCGCTTGGTCCGTGTCCTGGTGTGTGTATGCCAATTTTGTCGTTTTAATTTATTTAACTACATCTACAGTCGGGGGGTGGCGCTGCGTCCGTCCTCCATCGGTCTCGGTGCTCTCTCCCGAAGCGGCTATTTGTTGATTTCAACCGAAAAGCTCGCTTAGCCAGCTTCGCTTGGGGGCGGGGGTGCGCGCACTAAGTGCCAGCACCGACCAGCGCGGGCGGGTGTGAGAATCCACTTCCGGGGATTGTACACCACCCATCCCGGCCATCATCATCGTCATGGTCGTCATCCATAGAAAAAGGTTTTTCCAATATTAATGACCACTGCTGCTCTAGTGCATGTGCAAATTTATGTTCGGAGCGATTCAGGACTCGCCGCTGTGTGTTCGCTCGTTTTTGTGTTTTTGTGCTGCTCCTGCAGGGGGTGGGCGGGCGGTCGACTTTAATGGAACTTCAAAGATAAAGTGCAACCAAACACGGCGCAGGGGGCAGGGGGCCGGTGGATCATTCCTGAAACGTGGTTTGACTTGCCAAAATGGTTTTCCCAACCTCGGGTGAGTATCCGAAGCGAAAAGGCAAACACAAACCCACCCCAGAGAGGAGAGAGATGCATCTGACGATGATGATGACGCTGACGATGGCGGGTGCATGCTAGCCATCACCCCACCGCCTCGCCGCGCCGCCGTGGCACATAAAACAAATTTGTCTAATGCAAAACAGTTTATCTGATTAAGAGAAAATTGAAAATCGAGAAAAACAACAGCCACACAAACACACGTCCCCGGCGCAGAGTCACACAATAAACAAGGCACGTGATGTGATCTGCATCTGATGAGGGTGGCGGGTGGAGGGTGGCTGCACTGCCGTCGCTCAAAAGACGGGGGCAGCACAGAGGCAAATTCAATTAATTTACTGCTGTGTCGCTCACTTAGTACTCGCATGCAAGCCTGCACGCCCCGGGCCTGTCCAAGTTCAGGCGAACGGTCGATGCATTACAAATGCCCGGGCAATCGGTTTGGCTACTTGCCGTTGTGTCTGTGCGCTCTTTTTTCCATCCCCCAGCCCGGTGGAGCGGGCTCTGCCATATTTAATATGTTCCACGGGGCGGCTTTTGTTCTGATAAGGCTTTTTATGCATAAACGAGAGGAAATTAGATTGAAATTGTGCCAAGTGGAGCGCAGCAAATAGGATGTACATTGCCGCCGCCATACGTGTGTGTCCTTTTTGCCGAAAAATCAATTTTACAACAGCAGGTTGTACACAATACACTCCAGCAAACACAAACACACACACACAGGATGCAACGCACGGCAGCGGCGGCGGCAGCAGCAGCAACGGCGGACCCAGGCTATTATTTATTAGATCTCTGACTTTGGGCTGTGCATGGTGCAGTAGTTGTTTCCAGCAGAATTGGGTTAAATGGTCGCTTAGTTGGCAGGAAGCAGCCAAATGGGTTTCGTAGTGGTATCATGTTAAATTAATTGTTTGCGAAGATGCGGGGTATTATGTGGTCGGCACTTCATGCCGAGATATCCGCAGGAGATTGACTCACTCGACTGAGAAATTACAAATATTTTTTGAGGCAAAATGCTTATGATTGTCTTGGCGATGAACAATTGTGGCTGGGGAATTGTGCTTCATTTTTGCCTGTTCGATGAGGTGGACGCAGAAGTAGGCTGCGAAGGATACGGGGATTTTTTACTTAACAGGCCTACGATCCTGGAGATTTTTTAAAGTTCGAAAATTTGACTAGAAGACGCTGAGTTTCATTCATGGACCGAGAATTCTACTGAAAGACGTAACAGACGTGAACTAGTCGCAACTTGAGGAAAATTGAAAACCGGACTGACCAGTTGGGCTATAATGCTTCGATTTCGAATCACAGAAGTCGTTCATTTGGTAAAGGACAGGATTTTGCGGAGAAAACCCCTTTTGGATGCACTTCCATTGAAATAAAACCAAAATTTCATCCTGGCGCCCAACAATGGAACCGACATTTTTACTGGGGGTCGCTGCGTTTCTTTTATAAACCGAGAGTTCTACTGGAAGACGTTACAGACGTGAACTGGTCACAATTTGAGCAACATCATTTTTGGATAAATGAGGGTAACCAGTTGGAGGATAACGCATCGATTTCAAAAGACAAAACTTGTTCAAAGAAAGGATCTGGCAGAGAAAATCGTCTTTGATACACAGTTTGGGTGCATTTCCAATGAAAGAAAACAAAAAACTCAACCTGGCGCCCAACGATGTTATTTTTGCCTGTTCGATGAATTGGATGGAAAAGTAGGTTGTGAAGGATGCGGGGATTTTTTTCTTTACAGGCCTACGACCCATGGTGGGTCCGAGCCTGAGACATCGCTGCCTTTCATCGTTGACGGTCCTAGGCATGCTGCTTCTAGCGTTCTCCACTGAATTCCGAGACCCCAAAAGGACGGGAAAGAGCCCTTGCTGTCGAATAACTTGAAGTCGGGCTTTCTTCAATGTAAAAACATGGTTTTTGCGGACGGCCATCACGTTTTGGGCCAACACTCCGCGATCTCCAGGTGATGCCCGGTCGCCAAAAACACGGGAAGAAGCTTCTGCTGCCAAGTAGCTTAAGGCCGGGCTTAGCTAAATAGAAAATCTTAGTACTTTTTTAGCGGCCATAATTTCTCGGCCCAAAACGCTGTATTCTCCAGCGGTTGCTGGGTCGGCCCAAAGGCGGGAAGGGGCCTGTCGAACAACTTGAAGTCGATCTTTTCCACTTCATGCCGGGCTCTCCCAAAATTTAAAACCGTAGTTTCTGAGCGTGGCCATCACCTCTTGAGCCAACACACCTTGTTCTCCAGCGGTTGCTGGGTCGCCAAAAAGACGGAAGGGGCTTGCGATGTCGAACGTCTTGAAGCCGGTCTTTTTCACTTCAAGCCGGGCTTTCCCAAAACTCGTTTCTGAGAGTGGCACTCACCTCTTGAGCCAACACGTCGTGTTCTTTAGCGAATGCTGGTTCGCCAAGAAGACGGGCAGAGCCCTGTGATGCACTTCATCAAGACCAAGCTGCCTTGCGTCCGCGATGACTTGGTCTTTATAGCGGAGGTTCGATCTTCCTCTCCTTCTCGAACCAGGAGGCTTGGATTCAAAAACCCTCTTAGCTGGAGCGTTGTTGTCCATGTGCTCGATTTGGCCCAGCCAGGGCAGTCGACGAATTTTTGCCTGCCGGACTACATCGACATCCTGGTGCAAGTTCATACACATGGCGGTTGTGTCTTCTCCTCCATTCATCTTCCTCGCAGACGGGACCATATACTCGGGGACTTTTTAAAAATGTTGCTGGAAAACCCTGCGTTTCCTTTATAGACTGAGAATTCTCTTGAAAGACGCTACCGACGTGAAAATGGTCACAACTTGAGCAAAATCCTTTTTTGAAAACCGGGCTGACCATTTGGAGGATAATGTTTCGATTTTGGACGACAAAAGTCGTTCATTTGTGAAAAGACAGGATTTTGCAGAGAAAACCCTCTTGGATGTACGACCATTGAAATAACAGCAAAATGGGAACCTGACGCCCAACAATGGAAATGCTATTTTTGCCTGTTCGATGCAGAAACAGGTTGTGAAGGCTAAGGGGAATTTCTTAAAGACCGACACTTTTACTCGTGGTCGCTGCGTTTCCTTTGTAGACCAAGAATTCTACTGGAGGACTTTACAGACGTGAACTGGTCATAACTTGACCAAAAATGTTTTTTTGAGAAATGACTAACCAGATGGAGGATAATGCTTCGATTCTGAACCACAAAAGTCGTTCAAAAGTCGTCGCTGCGTCTCTTTTGTGGACCGAGAGATCAACTGGAAGACGTTACAGACGTGAACTGGTCACAACTTGAGCAACGTCGTTTTTTTTTTAAACCGTGCTGACCAGATGGAGGATAATGCTTCGATCAAAAACCACAAAAATCGTTCTTTTTACAAAGGAAAGATGATTTTGCAGAGAAAACCCCTCTTGGATGCACCTCCGATGAAAGAAAACCAAATTCTCAACCTGGCGCCCAACAATGGACCCCATAAGTCCCTGCAATCTTCTGCCACACAAGCCACCAATGCACCGTTCACCACCAGCTCAGGCATTGCAGCAGATAAATAAAATTATATTCGATACTTGAACCAGCAACCAGCAGCCATTCCCGATTACGTATGAAAATGCTCCCCAATGTCCCAACCATCTGTTGGATTATCGCAATGCACTCTCGTTCCCCACCCGCCCATCCGATTATCGATGATCACATTTGCATATAAAAAATAATCACACGAGACTGCCAACTCGTCCTCTCTCTCTCTCGTGTTCTGTACCACTCGTCTTCTCCATGCCCACCATTGTTGGCTCACTTGTAATGGGAGAGTAAAAAGAAAGCATCCGCATTGTCCCATTGACCACAGAACGGCATACGCCATTTACAATTTGCCAGAGAGACTGCCGAGTGCCCGTCCGAAGTCCAACCAATATGCAGTAACCACCGCTTCGAAGTCCTTCACTCAATAAAGTGGTCCTTCGAGCCGGATCGGCATAAAGAAATCGGACAAAATCTACAAGAACACACACGAGTCCTTTGCCGATGGATGCAAAATTTGTATGCGAACGACGATTGTGTGTGTGTGTGTGTGTGTCAGAGGAGGAGGAAAAAAGGAAAAAAAGGACTAAAGTACTGGAAGAAGAAAATTGAACGAATTCAAATGAATCCGATTTTCCAATTGAAAATGCAGCCAATGTTACCCGGCAGGACTAACAGCAAACTATTTGCACAATGGACACGGACACACACGAGGCGCACACAGAGCGGCGAACAGCAGCATGCACTCAACGTCCCGTTCAAGGAATTATTTATCATTCGACAACACAGTTGTACTCGTAGAAGTAATGGTTGTTCCACTCTCGATCTGCAGCAGCCACCACCACCCACCCAGAGCCAGTATGTCCTGTTTAACTACTCAATTCTCTCAACGAACGCTGCTGCATACATGAGCGTGCATGCGGAGGATCGCATGCGGAGGAGTCGGACGGTGGCCCGGATATGCCATGCAGGACACAATGATGTGTTGTTTATCCTAAGCGCTACAGATTTTTCCCAGTTTACGTAGAGTAGAAATCCCTCTCTCTCTCTCTCTGCCTCTCTTCGCATACAAAATGCCATAAGGTTGACGTTGGGTGCCGTTCTGGGTCTGCTCCTCGTTTCGGTTTGTATTTGTTTTTGCTGTTCCTTCTTTTTTTTCTCCGTGATGTTTTTTTCTGTGTCCTCTGTGTCATCGTCCTGTTTTGTGAATGCACAACAAATGTAGGCGTGTTTGGGTGTATGGGTGGGGGACGGAGGGGAGACCCCAATCGAGGACGTAACCAAAGCAAACAGCGACAACAAAAAATCACATTGTCCGAGTAAAACGTGTGAGCAAGTGATCGTATTTGCCGACTGTGAAGCACCATCCACGCACGCACCCGATGTCCTGGGATGTCAACGCAATAATAAGGACCTGGGTTCGATGGGTGGAGGGCAGTCCTAGGGTACGTCGGGTGGAAGGCAATCCTAGGTACGTCGGGTGGAGGGCAGTCCTAGGTAAGTCGGGTGGAGAGCAATCCTAGGGTACATCGGGTGTGGCCCACTGGCCACTTGATGGGGTCAAAAACCGGTGATTTGACTTTAATTTTTGAAATTCATGCAAACATCCCACGCGCCGCCCAGAAAAAGGTTTCAAATTCACTCAAAGATTTGAATGTCAAACCTTCCGCGCCGTCAAGAGGAAGAAAAGCGCACTGGACAACACAATAAACCCCAGCCCATCCCCCCACCGCACAGAAAATTGAAACAAGGACCATTGTTGAGTTAATACTGTCCCCGATTTCAATGGACAATTATTGAATCTACATCCACGCAGTGCGGTCGAAAGGACACGAGAGAGAGAGTAAGTTCAACTGCATTTCAAATGGGGTTTCGATTTTGTTGTCGAGAGTCCTGATTTTGCAGGATCAAAGCAGCAAAATGGGTTTCAATCGGACATCGGTGCACTCGGCCGACATGAGAGCATGTCGGGGAATTGTTTCAGATTTTCGGTAGTCCTTTCACGGAATGTGTAATGCACACTGTGTCGAAAGGATTAGGAATGAAAGTTCCTTCACAACTGGCAGGGACGACGATAATGCTGATTAGGTTAACGCATGCGAATGCACTGCACAGCGGATATGGGAGATTTGTTGAATGGCCATCGAGGGGGCGGGAGTGAATGGGGATTGGATCAACCTTTGACATGCAGTCAAGGGGGATTTGTGGAAGTGTGAGTGCGCCTTCTGAGGGAGATAAGAGATTCTACAGAATCAGAGGGAGACTTGATCCCCTGGCAGGTCTCGGTCGGCATTGAGTGTCGATGATGGGCAGCAGAGATTCATTTGATTCGGGTGAAGTTGCAGTCCATTGTTGGTGAATTGCTGATCCAAGATGAGCATTGCCTCTGTATTAAGTTTTCAGTTTCCATCTCCAGGATGATGCAAAGGCTCTCAGTTGCACATGACGCACCTCTTAAATCACAAAACACTCAATGTGACTAAAAATGACTTTGGTCACTGGACCGTTTTTTTTTTTTTTTTTCGGAGGATTTTTGAAACACTACTGGAGCACTCAGACTCAAAACTGGTCCATTGTACTGCCAGGTAGCAACCTACTCGAGTGCCGTTAATTTGATCCTAACGGCAAATGGTGACTGGACCAGATTGGATTTCACTGGGACTCGAACCTGGGACCCGTCTAACGTGGGTCAGGCAGGTGACTGGAACAGATTTGAAAAAAGGGATAAAAGCGATGCAGCTTGAAAGACAGGACACCTGCCAATGGTTGTCATTCACCATTCATTCATTCATTCTCCGTGTCCCACATGTTTCACTGAAGAGGTCGCGGGGGCCATGCCTTCACGCGCTTCATCTCCAAGCAGCTCGATCCTCCACCATCGACTCTAACTCATCAGGAGCTATGCCCAAGGCGAGTTTTTGAACTTGGTCTAACCATCTCGTCCTGGGTTTTCGAAGCGGTCGCTTGATGGAAACGCATTCAAGGTGGGGATATTCGTGCCACGTGACCAAACCGTCGAAGCATAGCCCTTTCCGTTCGAAGAACCAGCTGCTTAACGTTGAGTTCCTCGCGCACTGCCATGTTTCTCACCCTATCCCACGATCCCTATCCCAGAGCACGAAGAAATCCCATCACACCTGCGAGTAGCTCCCACAAGAGTAGAAAGACATCTCATCTCGCCAGCTTATATTGGCAATCTTATTCTACAGGGTGGGCCAAGTAGAAGTTTCTTTTTAAAAATGCAATAAAATTAACAAAACTAACATTTTTTTCAAATCTTAAGGCTTCATTAGTAAGAACAAACATTCCCATTAAGTTATGAAATACAACGTCGTTCAAGTGGCTGCCTCGACTGGCTTCGCAGTGGCGCATTCTGTCACCCCAATTTTCCAAGACCGTTCTTTTTTTCTTTTTATAATTCGCAAAAGGGGTTACGAATACCCTTAAGTGTCCGGAATCAAGACACAGCACGGGCCGAAGGTATAGAGGGAGAAAGGGAAGAGAGGTACCTGTGCACATTGGTCTTAAATGTCTGTGGATTGAAGTGAGTGGGAAATATCGGGCTGGGAAGTGCCCAAGTTTCCCCAAATTTCCAAGACCGTGTGGATGGTCTCGGACTGTAGCTCACGGATTACTTGGATGATTTTGGCCTTAAGTGCTTGAATCGCTTCCGGATTTTTGACATAACATCGTTCCTTCCCAGTTCCCCACAAAGGGGTCCAAATCGAAGCTCCGCGGCGGCCAATTGATATCGCCAAGACGGCTGATAACAAGATTTGGGAATTTGGTGTGCAAAAGATCGATTGAGGCATGGCCTGTGTGACATCGCGTGCCATCCTGCATGAACCAGAGGTCGTCCAAGTCCATGTCTTCAATTTCAGTAGGAAAAAAGTCGGTTAACGTGGCTCTGTAACGCCCACCGTTGACCGAAACGTGGTTCCCAGCCTCATTCTCATCTCATTTCATCTCATCTTCAGTGGCCCGCATGTTCCACTAAAGGGTCTCGGGGACAATGCATGCACGAGAGACCTCCAGGGCACTCGATCTTCCGCCATAGACTCTAACACAACATGAGCTATGCCCAAGCGTATAGCTGGTTTGACCAAGTCCCAGCCTCATTTTCGAAGAAAAATAGTCCAATGATGCCACCACTCCACAATCGGCACCAAACTGTCACTCTCTGTGGATGCAATGGCTTCACGACAATAACGTGCAAGTTCTGTGCCGAGACCCAGATGCGGCAGGCAATTTTGTTTGTTAACGTGGCCTTCTTCCTCTTCTTAGGGCACTACAGTCCGAGGTGGACCTGGGCCTCACCCAACATGCCTCACCAGCCAGCTCGGTCTCTCGTCAGCTGTCTCCAGCTTCGCACACCAAGCCGGTCGAGGTCCCCGTCGACTTGTTTACGCCACCTTGTGCGTGGACGTCCTCTGTTGCGTTGTCTCAAAGGCTCAGAGACCCAGAAAATGCGCCCAAAATCGTTGTCCAATTCAAACTGAGTTGCTTTTAGATCCAAACTGCGAGGCGATAACGAAGCGGATGGTCGCGCGCCTTCAATTGCTGAGTCAATTGGACCTTGTGAGCGAATTATCCGAGATCTTTGTGCAGAATTCTCCTCAGGCTAGCAATCAGGCGTGAAATGTTGAGCCGTTGAGATCGATGGCGAAATGAGTCTCACACTCTCGGCCACCTTCTCATCCGTGCGCACCGTACGACGACGGGGACCATGAGTGTTGTCCCCTAGCACATCAGTCTCACGAACTTTTTGCACAAACTTGCGTACAGCAGTCGCGTCGCGGTGGGTGCTTCATTTCGGCCATAAATTCTCTTCAAAAAAACGCACTTTTTCGGGTACACAGCACTCACTTTGGAAATAAGTTTTCAATATTTCACAGCGTTGTTCGAGCGTAAAGTGACGTTCCGCGGAGGTATGATACTGACTTTCTGTCAAGATTTCGAGCGGGAAACAGTTGTCAGTGTCAAAATAACCTTTGACTAAAAAAGAAACCACTAGATGGCTCACCATTCACAGAATTTTCGAACCACTGATGCTCCTCTTCCTCTTCTTTGTGTGGCGCTACAGTCCGCGGTGGACTTGGGCCTCAACCTGAACTCCCACTCACCCTGTACGTGGGCGTCCTCTGTTGCGCTCTTCCACAGGCTCAGAGTCGAAGCTACTCAGATCCGCCTCTTCTCTGCTGTTGAATGACACACTGCGCTTGCAACAGTGTGGCCCATCTTAACAGCCTCTTTCGAACTCAAATCATGAAGCACTTGAGTTCTTGACTGGCAGTCCTCAGAAAGGCCACCACTAGATGGCGCACCCTGTACTAAGGCCTTCTGAGAACCCATTTCATCGGATTAAAGCTTAATCCGTCGGTTCCCATTTAATCAGTTATTCTCGGTAATTAAAGGCGGCCACTCACCCGCCCCAATGACACAGCCTCTACTCGATTTTCATTAATTAAACTCCACAGTCTTCCCATTATGACGGGAAAAAAAGTCGCAACTATTTGTAGTATTACCTAGTATCTCCTAGATCAAACAGTCTGTCCGTACTGGGGGCGGATGGAGGGATAGACATCAATACTACACCACGAGCCACTATTACTGCTTCCATTCCAGACAAAAGCCACCGAGTTCGAGGAAAAAAAAATGAGTCCTCAACAGTCGGAGGGAGGGAAAGGTGAGGGTTGAAGGGGGTGGGTGCGGTTGCAACAACAGCAGCAGCATCTATTTATTACAAAAGAATGCAATTTTTGCAGAAACCCTCCCCCAGCACACACACACACACACACAACCCTGTGGCAACCATCCCCAGCACAGAGGCAGAGGCACTCACAAAAAGGATATGACTGCGAGAAAGGATTACATTGCTGGTATTAATTGCATTGCACTGTGATGTCAGGACTTATAAAGCCAACCCCCTCTCCACCAGTCCACTTACGAGCGGTTTCTCCTGTTTATTTAGTTTTCTGCTGTTGAATGGGAAAATATAGATGAACGATGGCAAGGTGGAGCACGGAGAAAAAAGAGCAGAAAACAACATCCTTTGACCAAGGGGAACAAGTAGGATTTGCTATTTTAATTCCCTATCCCTATCTGCGCGCTTGACTGTTCTCGCTTCTCCTTTCAATTTTTCGCTCTCTGGCGCTCGTTTTGTTGACTTTTCTGTTGACTAAGAGTTTAATATTCAAATCTCTATTGCACCGGCTCTCGCTCTCGTTGCAGAACGCATGAATGCGGATTTGAAAAGGATATTCGAGGAATTTACCACGTTATCCTGATCCTTAGCGTCATCGCTGTCATCAGTTGACATCAGACGTCAGCTATTTTGTGCGGAAAAAAGCGCTGAAGGGGCGCAGCGAAACAAGGACACTCTGTGAGAAAGGCTGAATTCGCAAACGTACGTACGAGCATGCAGCGCTGAAATTAATTTACTGCTTAACTGCGGAATATGTCCCCGCATCCTTGGGAGGGATACAAGCACTCCCAGAGACATCGTAAATCCATGGAATGACTGTAATTCGAGGCGGCCGCAATGGGAGTTGCTCGCTTTGCCTTATCGCTTTACATGGTCACGAGTCACGGGTTGACTGAGCGGCAGGCGGTGGCGATGGCGATGGCGATGGCGATGGCGGGGATGACCTAATTATCGAGAACATATCTACGCGTCGAGATTCAAATGAAACTTTGTCCCAAAGCAGTTGTCCCAGTGTCCTGTTACTTTCGAGTGAAGATTATTACCCTCCATCGAGACTAGGCGTCCATTCGTGTTATCGAACACCAAAGATACGAGATGCCTGTGCGTCCAGTCGTCGTTTCGGTCGATTCGGTTGTGTCACCATGGCTATGGCTGCAATTAGGCGTAATGGCAAGTTGACCTGCCAGAAGTGATTACATCAGGAACTGCGAAGGGGGAAGCAATGGCTTTTGTGGGGGATTATGAGCAGAATTCCGAAGGCATTCGATGCTGGCAATAAATATCCGAAGGATATACTGAATCTGAGTAATATTTCGTGTCCTTTTTCGTCTCTCACACACGATGTCTGAAGTTTGAGTTCATCGTTTGATTTGCTGCATTGAAGCTGGAAATGGGACCGTACTTTTTGGGGCTTTCTTGTCGTCACATAAGAGGGTAATTAGTGGTCTAGAGAGTTTCCTATCAAGTCTGGGAGACGACTGGTTTGGAAACTGTGGCTTGTGAAAGTTGAGGGTCGAGGTTTCAAAATCGCAGTGGTTTTCAAGGAAAAAATCGAAGGTTGTCGAAGTCCATTTAAACCTATCCCGATCGAAAGTTACTGAAGAGAGCAGCCCAGAAAGCCCGCCCTTAAGTCTGGGAGACGCCTGGTTTGGAAACTGTGGCTTGCGAAATTTGAGGGTCGAGGTTTCAAAATCGCATCGAAATCGCAGTGGTTTTCGAGGAAAAAATCAAAGGTTGTCGGAATCATTTCAAACGTATCTCAATCGAAAGTTACTGAAGAGAGCAGCCCAGAAAGCCCGCCCTTAAGTCTGGGAGACGCCTGTTTTGGAAACTGTGGCCTGTGAAAGTTGAGGGTCGAGGTTTCAAAATCGTATCGAAATCGCAGTGGTTTTCGAGGAAAAATCGAAGGTTTTCGGAATCATTTCAGACGTATCCCAATCGAAAGGTTATGAAAAGAGGAGACCGGCAAGACAGCCCTTGAGTCTGGGAGACGCCTGGCTTCGAAACTGTGGCGGTTGAGAGATGAGAGAAAGAAAGCTTCAATTTTGCCCTTTAAGTCATTCCTTGTCCGACTTGGAAGCGGTTAAAGGCGATCTCTGATGTATGCATCGTGCCTAAACAAACACCCATCTTGTTAAGCGCATTTATCACCCCCGTAGTGTGCATCGCGACGCGCGCAAATGTCCCAAATCGAAAAACAGGAAATGAATGATGACCACAATAATAGAAGGGAAGGAAGTGCGAATAGCGTCAGAGTTGTGGACACTTAATTCGCAGCACAACACCATAGCCGCTGGTAACCTAACCCTAACCACCCGATCAAGCTTTGCTGCCACCCCTGGACATAAGCCATTCAGCCAGCCACTCTCTCCACCCCCCAGCCAAAACTGTTATTGCCCACAAAATGTGAATCGAAATGGCTGCACACACTGCCGCCAACGCCACCCCAGTGGGTTGCATATCATATGCACCAAAACCATGAGGGCGGCGGCAATGGCAACAGCAGCAGCAGCTTGGCGGGGGCAAAGGACTGTTTGCTGTGTACAGTGGTGGCAATGGCAGTGTACACGTTTTCATTAGAACGGAACTGAAAGCCATTTGCATAAATTTTCCAGCCTCAGCCCTTAGCCAGAAGCCAAAAGAGAAATATGTTTCTCTCGCAGTAAAACCCTGTCCAGACATCCCACCCCAACGAGTTGGGTTGGGTGCGGTTGAATCGCCCATCCGTCCACCCCTGCATCGGCTCATAAAAATCGCAATAAAAGCAAATAAAAATCGCCACACTAAAGCCCAGCAGCAGCAGCGAGAGGGGCTGGACGATACACAGAACAGAACAGAACAGAACAGAGACCCACGCAGGAAAAACCTATCGAATTCAACTACTGACTGTATTGTCGCCCACCCCTGGGCTCGTGTCATATGTGCGGCGCGCATATCCTTCGTCCTGGTGGGCTGTGGCACACACTAGGGCCTGATTCTCTGATTATATTTACAGTGCACTTAATCAAAGTTGTTTTTCGGTTGTTGTAATAATGCGCGACTTTTTCCTCCATCCCCCGCCGGCCAGCACCCCACCACCAACAACCCCCGGACGACAACAGTCTCCGTTTGATCCTCGACTCGAAGTGGAGTAGTGTTGTGTGTCGCAAAGGACCTCGGTGTAGTTTGCAGTCAATCGACAGCAGTTATCGTCGGAGTTCCTCGTGAAGTGAAGTGGCAGCCAGGACACACTTGGCATACAGTCTCCTTCAGCCGCACGGTTACTTATGTTGCGAATATCCTGCAGACTTACAAGGCGCAAGAAAGGAACTGAATAAAAAAGGACGATAATAAAATAAATAAAAAACAGCTGCACCAGTTGTTCTTCCCCTTCCTCCCCTCCCCCTCCCTCACACACACACACACACACATGTCCTCACACACTCATGAGAGTCCTTGCATAAGTTTTATGCGGGTAAATTTAATTTTGTTGTAGTTTATTGAGTAGATGAAGGCGGAGGCAGCACCATCAGGGAAAGGGTGAGAGGGGAGGAGGAAAACAGAGAGAGAGAGTCCTGTAAGTCCTGTTTGGAGTGTTTCCTCAAGGAAGACTCAGCAGATTTTATTCATGTTGATTGCTCTGGAGACGGTGAAAGTTAGATTTCAGCAGCAACAAAAAAAAAATGGGAAAAGGGGCACGACAAGGAGTCAGGGACATTGTTCACACCTGGCACACAGCGTTTCGTAGTTTGATTTGCATCGCTGTGTGAAGTTGAATAGCAAACTCATGGAACACACGGAATCCTTTTAGTGCGGGATGGCTTGTGTGCGGAGTCACTGGAGACAATTGCCACCATTCCGGGGGGACACTTTATGAGAAGTGCTTTCGAGACGGGCTCTGCTGTAACGAGATGAATACTATTTATTGGTCCTTAGAGCTTTTTTTCAGGAGTTTTTTTTTGGTTCCATTAACTTGTGAGGAATGGGAAGGAAAGGGATTTCTAGTTCGAATTGCCCTCAGATCGGTGTGCTGTGGTTGATGCAACTCTCTGAGAACCGGGATGTGACCTCAGCTGATGGCAGTTTTACCCCGGGATCGCATGTTGCCAGGGAGAAGTGGGACATCGACAAGGGGACTGAGAATAGATTAAAACTGAGATCAACCGACTGGATGGGGCAGTTGGTTAAGTGCCTGCCCCAAGTTAGAGGGGTCCCAGGTTCGAATCTCACTGAAAGCAAAGTTAATAAGCTTTTATCCGGTTTTTCAAAGGCACCGACGAAAGAAGAGGATCATGTACTCAACCAGGACGACTGCAGGACGATTGGATGGCGTGCTGCCCTAAGTTAGGGAGCCCCAGGTTCGAATCCCTGTGAAATACGGTTTTTCAAAGGAAACCCCAAGCAGCACCGAGGAAAGATGAGGGTCATCTACTCAACCAGGACGACTGGATGGCGCATTTGGTTAAGTGCCTGCTCTAAGGTAGAGGTGCCCCAGGTTCGAATCCCAGTGAAAGCAAAGTTAATACGCTTTTATCCGGTTTTTCAAAGGCACCGACGAAAGATGCGGCTCATGTACTCAACCAGGACGATTGGATGGCGTGCCTGCCCCAAGTTAGAGGAGTCCCAGGTTCGAATCCCAGTGAAATCGAATCTGGTCCAGTCACCATTTGCCGTTGGGATCAAATTAACGGCCCTGGAGTGGGTTGCTACCTGGCAGTACAATGAACCAGTTTTGAGTCTGAGTGCTCCAGTGTAGAGTTTCAAAAATCCAAAGTCCTTGGGGTCCTTTCACCCCAAATGACAGAACAAATCGTCCCGTAAACAGCCACTCTTCCTGAAGATCACATAAAAACCATCTGAACGCACACCATTTTGGCACAAATTCACCGTGATCAGGCAGCAAAACTACCAGCGTTCAAAACCCTTGTTGACATCATTCTGGTGCACGAAAGGAACCACAAACTTAACCCAGTTTCCAGTCGAAAGGTGATAAAAATGAATTAGATCCGCAAATAAGGACGTACACAAGAAGCCACGAAAGCACATCCTCTTCGCGAAAGGTAAGAAATCACCTGCCCCCAGGACCGCCCTTAACACATACATCTCCTGCTAAACTACTGCGAGTCCTTAATCAAAAAAAAAAAACGAAAAAACCCATCCAGAGGACTCATTGAAAGAGTGCAAGCGAGTACGACAAAGACAAAGACGAGCAGGCGGAAGAGAATGGAATGTCGCATATGACTCGTACGAGCGTGTGCATAATTTTTGTTGCCCTCCAACGAAAGGACGAAAAGACGATATGATTGCAGAGCATGACACATGAGTGTATGCGAAATAATTTCCATCCAAGGAAGGATGACATAAGGAGCACACCACACCGTCGTCGCCATATCCACCAAAAAAAAAACCACACACAGCACACTCTCGCTGCTCGCAACTCGTCTCCCGTTCGTCTCACTTGTCTCGTTCAGCGTCGCAGAGTTATGAACACGAAAGATTTATGATCGTTCATATTAAAAAATATGTTTTATGTCATTGTCCTTTCTGCCGGAAGAGGAGCAGAAGGCGATGTGGGGTGGGGTGTGGTGTGGTGGTGGCACCGGGACGAAGACTAAGTGTCGCGTGATAATAATGATGACACCGTGTACGATTGTTCTTAAAATATCTGAACAAAACGAAAAAAACGAAACGGGAGAACCTGAGGGAGGAGGGGAGGGAAGGTGGAGTTTGCTAAAAGGATACATGTCCCGGGTGGGATCTTGTTGTGTTTAGTTGTCAGATGAATCAAATGAATTATAATCTGTAAAGCCACTGCAGAGTACGCTGCGTCAGATTTGGGCTCAGTTTGCGTGCGGATGAGGGCTTTATGTTCTCCGAGACAAAGTGTCAGCTGGAGGTGATGCATATTCCCTTTGAAGGATTAAGTGAGATTTTCTAATCTGTTTTGTCAGACGATTAAGACCGAACAGCAGAAAAGCTCTCGCGACACAAGGTGTACCTCAAGATGGAGGGGCGGCACAGAAAAAATACTGCGCCGCTGGTCATCAAAAACGGCGTTTGACTCGGCAAATTGGTCCTGCACCATGAGAGCGTTAAATAGGATGAGCACACCGCGGTAATTGAGGAGGATAATCGTCAGCTATTTCATCAGTAGAAAACTCAGGTACCAGACTGACGATGGTATTAAATATTGCGACGTCTCGTCAGGCGTTCCACAGGGTTCAGTTCTTGGACCCCTCCTGTTGAGACCTAATATACGACGAGGTACTCAGACTGACGCTGCCACATGGAGTCAAGATAATCGGCTCTGCCGACGACATCGCGGTCGTGACAGTGGCCAAAAACATCTACGAAACCGCCACAAAGGGAGCAATCACCAGGATCAAAAATTGGCTAAAATGTTCCGACCTTGAACTAGCAGACCACAAGACAGAGGCTGTCTTAATAACCAGCCGAAAGATTGTGGAATACGCAAACTTCCGGGTTGTTTCCCAGCTAATTAGAGATCCAAGGAGGCTCTGAAATACCTAGGAGTGATGTTCCACAACCGATACGTCCAATACTGCAGCAAAAAAGCGTCAAAGACGCAGACAGCACCGTCAGCACCGACAGCAACCGACACTTTGAATACTGCAGCAGAAAAGCGTCAAAGACGCAGACAGCACTTTCCGCAAAAAAACACACGCACGTCGAATACAGCAGCAGAAAAGCATCAAAGACGCAGACGGCACTTTCCGGTATGCTGCCGAACATCGGGGAGTAATGCTCGACAGAGAAAAGCGTAGCAGAAAAGCGTCAAAGACACCGACAGCACTTTCCAGCACTTTCCGGCGCACATCGGAGGACCGGGATGCCCAAGAAGGATCTTGCTTTCGAGGGGTAAGTCCAATTTTTCTATACTCTGCGCTAGTCTGGGCGTGTGCTCTTTCGATAAAGGAGACTGCGACGAAGATCTCGTCAGCATACAGGCTCTGCGCCATCAGCGGCTTCCGAACAATCTCGGCGGGTATGGTCCCCATCGACATTCTCGCCAAACAGATGCATATGGTCTACCTAAAGGTAGCCCTAAACGACGAACATGCTCGCCGAACTTGCTCGTTTGCGTTATCCCCTACACGGCGAGCACATTTGGCGAGCATTCATTTCGTGTTGTTTCTTCAAACCGTCAACATGTGTGATGGGGAAGCCCAAGTGGTGAATTCCTCGATAGAATCGTGGCTGACTGTTGACTTAATCCGCGATATGCACTCAGCGACGTTCACAGCAAAAATGAGGTTTGATCGCGAACGTGGCCCTACACGGCGAACATCAAAGCCAACGAACACGACAAAATCGGAATTTTTCGCTAACAGCGAGCGGCTCGCGAACCAGCCAATAAACGACGAAAATGCGGCGAGCACGAGCAAGTTCGGCGAGCATGTTCGTCGTTTAGGGCTACCTTAAGGCGAACGTCAAATCACGAGGAGACTACCGCAAGATGCCTGGAGAAGGAAGAAGGGCCCCGCCAAAAAAAAAACATACAAGGTGTACCTCAGGCACACTAGGCAAAAACCCGTGTATTAAGGGGCCATGATCTTCGTTTCTCAAGACAGAGGCTTCATCTCAGGTTAGGTTAGGTTAGCCTAGGGGGCTGTAAATGAACTCACCAGCACGCTTAGACTGGTGACTGGAGCAGATTTGAAAAACCGGATAAAAGCGTATGAGCTTTGCTTTTACTGGGATTCGAACCTGGAACCCCTTTAACTTGGGGCAGGCACTTCGATTTCACTGGGATTCGAACCTGGGACCCCTCTAACTTAGGGCAGGCAGCCCCCAAACTGAACAGCGCCATCCAGTCGTCCTGGTTGAGTACATGATCCTCTTCTTTCGTCGGTGCTGCTTGGGGTTTCCTTTGAAAAACAGGATAAGCTTTGCTTTCACTGGGATTCGAACCTGGGACCCCTTTAACTTGGGGCTGGCACTTCGATTTCACTGGGATTCGAACCTGGGATCCCCCTAACTTAGGGCAGGCACTTAACGAACTGCGCCATCCAGTCGTCAAGGGACATAGGCTGCAACTGAAAAGGAGCAATTTGGAGAGTCTCCCGGCAAGTGACTGCTCACCTCTCCATCGTCCTTAAAGTCACTGGACATCCAATTGAACCGACGACTGCCTCGTTGTTCATACCTTGACCGCAGTCAAAAAAATCGACCCCTGATTGGATTGACTACATTCTCCGCAGTCAGCGGAAAACCCCCTCACCCCACGCCGATGGCACGACAAAGCCTTGCCCCGAAACAAGAGCCCTCTCGAATCCCGAGCACAACCCCGAGACATGGCACATCCCACTGAATGATAGCTGGATAGAATTCCAATCGTCAATTTGGCCCAAAAAGGGATAGGAATAGACAATAGGCAATGCAGCAAAAAAAAAAAGGACACGCTTCATCAAAAAAAAAAGAAAAAAGTCCTGCGAGATCCTTGCGATTTTTCTCCTCTCCCTTTTTTGTGTGTGCTGTCTATGGACATTCTGGCAGCAGAATGTGACGTGAAAACATCCACGCGAAGGATAAAGGGAAATCGTGAAAAAATCCCGCGAATTGTTTTAATTAAACTCGAATCACGAATCCTTTTTACGGTCGGGTTTTCGCATTACTTGCCGCGTCTGCGGATTCGTCAAGGTGTAAAGGATGCTTTTTTTTTTTTCTTCTTTTCGTCCCTTCATTCGTATTCGGAAAGGAATGCAACCAAGTCACCGTCTGGCCAGAGGGGGAAGAGCTGAGCAGAGCAGAGCAGAGGAAAAGCAAAAAAAAGGTGCAAATGGAATCCACCCCATCTAACCAAACAATTACCCTCGAGGACAGCGCAGAGTACACAACCGGATATGGACACCAGTCGGCCACAAGCGATGTCACTGCGACACGGGATCCTCCGCAACGAATCCAGTGAATCCTGCAAATTCCGTGAATCCTGTGAATCCTGTGAATCCTGTGAATCCTACCAATCCTTCAAACTTCAAACTTCACCATCCACCATCCGCACGGCCATTGGCTCTGTGATTTTCCATCGTCCTCGTCCGCTTCGGATTTCACCTGAAATGCGCTTTTTAGAGATTTCTGTGTCCCTTTCTGGAGGGTGTCTGTCTGTGTGTGTGAGGGGAAACACGTTACAATCAAAAAGGTAACTTCGGGACATCACGCGCTTTGGCCATTTCAATTCCTCATCTCCGCGTGTGTATCCTTTTTAACTTCTTCGCTTTCACGGTACGTTTTACGACCCACAGTGTCAGCTGCAGTCGAAGGATAACGCCGCTGGATACACGTCCGCCGTCGTCGTTGTCGCTGCTGTCGAAAATTTATTGTCTCAGGAAAAGGAGAGGAAAACATTTTTTCCCTTAAACTCTCCCAGGTGATTCAGATGAATCCTTCGGTGTCGGCGGCAGCGTCTTAGCGCAGCAATTAGTCGACTAATGGCATTTGGCAGTGTTCTCTCGTTTTGCTTTGGCTATGATAAACTCTCTTTCTTCTCTCACCCTCTCCCCCTCTCTCTCTCTCTCTCTCTCTGAGACGTCCTTGTGTCAGAATGCGTTTCAATTTTGAAAATTTATTGTTTTGATTTCAGCCGGTGTGTGTGTGGGTGCTCTCGTCCTTGCTCCTTTGTTGCAATTGCTTGCCCGCCCGAACGCCCGCCGCCTGGCGCCCGAGAGGAGGCGGAGAACGTTAATGTTTTTTAATATGTCGTTGTCGCTGTCGTTGGCGTTACCGTTGCCGTTGCCGTTGCCATTGCCATTGTCGTAGTGGCTTCAACAGGACGAGGGTGAATTTGAATTGCACGACGAGTGTATGGAGAGAAGTTAAAAATGGCAAAGTAGTCTAAGATAGATGGCCCTCGCGTACTATTGTTGCGAGCCGGTAAGCGGTGCGCGCCCTCCTTGATGCGATTGCTTGAGCCCCCGTGACGGCAGCGGCGGTGGCGGCGGTGGCGGTAGATGATGTCCTTAATGTGTGGAGTGCAGAGATGGTGAGAGCGAGCGAACGTACAAATTAAGGAGCATAAATAAAATTCGCGTTGTATGCACGCATCTTTCATTTTTAACGTTTGTTCTTCGTCCTTTCTTCTGGTGTTCGGATATGCTGATGTTCCCTTTTGTTGCGCGATGATGGTGGAAAATAAATTAAAATTTACAATGCAATTGTACGGGGGTGTGGAGTGAGTGGTGAGTGGGCGATGTGAGCACACCATCTCGGGGGGATAGGATTGGATGTCATATGGTCGGGCTGAATGTAATTACAAGTGAAACCGGGGGAGGATTTAAATTAAAATTGTTTTTAAAACGGCTCCGAGAGGAATTACCTGTGCGCGACGACAATTATTCCTGTAAAGGTATTTTAATGACATCTCTCGTCTTTATTCCCTGCCGTGACGGGGGGATATTTTTAAAATTTTCATTTCCATTCGCGTAATTATTCGTTGACTCAATACACTCAAGGTCGGAGAACAATGGCAGGTGGTGTCTCCGTGGGTTTGCGACTGGAAGGGCTGGAAAGTACACACGGGGAGGTCTCCGATGGTAGTGGCAGAACAGGGAACTCTAGCTCTTTTGCTTCGGAGTTTCAATGTCAAAGCATCAGCCCCATCAGGCTTAGGGTTCCGAGTTCACTGACTTCCTGAGTTTGGTACTGGAAGGCTGGAAAGTATGCACGGTGGTGGCAGAACCGAGAAGTCTAACTTCTTCGTTTCAGCTTTTCAATGTCAAGGCATAAGGCAGTTGGGATCCACTGTAGGGTCCAAAGCTCATTGCCTTCTTGAGTTTGGGACTGGAAGGCTGGAAAGTCTGGCTGGAGTGTAGCTCCCCTGCTTCGACTTTTTAATGGCAAACATAGTATCCATCATTGAAGTCCTGCTGGGATTCACTGTAGGGTCCTAAGTTCGCCGTCTTTCTGGGTTCGCAACTGGACGACTGGAAAGTACGCACCGGGAGGTTTCCGATTGTGTTGGCAGACCAGGGAACTCCAGCTTTCTGGTTCGGATTTTCAATGTCAAAGCATAAGGGAGTTGGGATCCATTGCAGGGTCCCAAGCTCGTTGTCTCCCTGGGTTTGCAACTGGAAGATTGGAAAGTACGTAGAGAGAGGTCTCTGATGGTGGCTGCAGAACACGGAAGTCTAGTTCCTCTGCTTCGGATTTTCAATGTCAAAGCATAAGTTCTATCAGGGGTAGGAGATCATTGCCTTCCTGGGCTTGGGACTGGAAGGCTGGAAAGTACGGTCTCTGATGGTGGTGGCAGAACAGGGAAATCTAGCTCCTCTGCTTCGGGTTTTTAATGGACATAAGCTCCATCAGGGGTAGGGTTCCAAGCTCATTGGCTTGCTCGGTTTGCGACTGGAAGGCTGGAAAATAGGCCGGTGGTGGCAGAACCGAGAAGTCTAGCTCCTTTGCTTAAGCTTTTCAATGTCAAAGCATAAGTTCCATCACTGAAATCCAGCTGGGATCCACTGTAGGGTCCCAAGATCATTGCCTACCTGAGTTTGGGACTGGAAGGCTGGAAAGTACGCACGGGGATGTCTCTGATGGTGGTTGCAGAACAGGGAAGTCTAGCTCCTCAGCTTCGGCAGGGATTCACTAAAGGGTCCCATGCTCATTGCCTTCCTGACTTTGGGACTGGAAGGGCTGGAAAGTACGCACGATGGTGCCAGAACAGAGAAGGACTGGAAGGCTGGAAGGTACGCACGGAGAGGTCTCTGATTGTGGTGGCTGAACGAGGAACTCTACCTCCTCTGCTTCAGCAGGGATCCACTGAAGGGTCTCAAGCTCATTGCCTTCCTGGGTTTGGGACTGGAAGGCTGGAAAGTACACACGGGAAGGCCTCTGATTGTGGTGGCTGAACGAGGAACTCTACCTCCTCTGCTTCAGCAGGGATCCAATGAAGGGTCTCAAGCTCATTGACTTCCTGGGTTTGGGACTGGAAGGCTGGAAAGTACGCACGAGGAGGTCTCCGATAGTCATGGCTGAACAGGGAATTCTAGCTCCTCTGCTTTGGATTTTAAAAGGTCAAGGCTCGTTGTCTCCCTGGGTTTGGGACTGGAAGGACTGGAAGTGCCAGAACAGAGAAGTCTAGCACCTCTGCTTGCAAAAAATCTCCATCACTGAAGTCCAGCTTGGATCCAAGCTCAAGCCTTCCATGACAAATCTCACTTTCCGCAGTCTATCTCAAGCAGCCTAAAGTGTATGCAGACCAACTCCCATCTGCGTCGACATGAAAACATCGAAAAACGAGGTCAATCACTTAAAAGTCACGATAATGCTTGAAAGCCCCACAAAAGCTTCAAGTGTCAAACACCAATAACACATAAATTCACACCTAACCCGTTCAGTGATTGCGCCCGAAGGAGTTTTCCACATTTTGCCACACATCTTACTCATCCAGTGTTACACCTCAGCCAAGACAAAAGGTCATGCACACACATATGAGCGCTCGTCCAGGACGATGAAAGTTTGTGAATCCTGCATGCAAAGTACTCCGTGATTTCATGTCGTCGGAAGTAGTCGGTGTTTCTGTGACTGTATGACACAATAATTCAAGAGTTCAATCTGAGCCAGAGACACACGGAGGACACTGGCTCGTGGAATTGCAACAATCCACCCGAACGACATGCGGAGAGGACAGGGATATGCACGGGAAAAGAAAGGAAAAAGCCAGCAGAGAATAAAACTCTGTCCTTCGTCCTAAATGTCGTTTGCTAGTCAATGCATGAGATAAGGAGCTCTGCAGAGTCACCTGCTTGGCTGGCATACGAGGACTCCTCGATACTCCTCTCTCACTCGCATGTCGTCGTCGCTCGGAATGTCGACACAGGACGATACGGGGGCCACCCTAAGCATGGTAGCTCCTTCAACAGCAGGATAAAATATGCGAAAAGTACTTCCTTATCTTTGCATGCGAGCATGGTGTAGCAACAGAGCTCCGTCTGTGCGGCGGCGGCGGCGGCAGCGGATGGTGCATTGGGAATGGGTCCGAATAATTATTATTATTGTAATTACGATACGGTTGGTGAACGATACATGTTTCAGTGGAGTCTCCCTAGGATATGCAAAGTTGCCGTCTCTTCCTGGATGGAGGCAGAGGGGGAGCGTGGGGGGGGGAGGTTCGGCAGCAGGTTCAGCTTGTTGCCTCCGGCACGGTTGGCTGCAGGCGCGCGCACTCTACGGCAGAGTGCTTTTCCTCGCCATAATTGAGAAGTTTTAAGATTTTAAGCAGTGTGGAAATCACCTGAGGGCAAATAAGGACTTTTATCCTTTCTCTTCGTCTTCGTCTAGCCGCCCCTGCCTGCCCGACCGACACAGGAGCCGGGGAGCCAGGCAAATGTCATGATGTCGTTCGTAACCGTTGTTCTTCTTCAATTCTGTTTCATTGTTCCGCAGCATAGTTATCCTCTTATGGGAGTGAGTGCGTGTGTGTGTGGGGGTCGATGGGGTTTTGTACGACGATTCTGATTTTCTTTTTCTGCTTTCACCCCCGAGAGTCGACAAGAGGACTGGGGATTAATCTTTGCTGGCAATTTAATTTTTCTGACTTTCTCTTTGTGGTGGAGCGGGAGTGGGCGCGTGTGTGGGAGATTTCGGGGTTTGGTCCTTTAGAAATTTTGAGTTTTTCTCTTTTTGCAGGAGGAACTTACGCAGCCGGTTAAGGTACACACGTGTTCGATTGGTTTTGCTGGTTGTGAAGGGAAGGAAATTGTTTTCGGTACTCACGAGGCGCTGAAAGGAGCTTTGATCAATTGGGAGTTAAGTAGATTCAAGGGCGACCAATTAAACGGTGGGTTGATGAAGGTCGTTGCATTTTACATGGAACCCTGCGCCGCTTTGGAAACGCGTCAGCTGAAGGGCACTCTGTCGTATACGCCTCTGTAAAGGGTGGGCCATCTAGTGGTTGTTTTTTAAATATAGGATATTTTGACACTGACAGCTGTTTCCCGCTTGAAATCTTGACAAAAATTCAGTATCATACCTCCGCCCTGAGGATTCTGATGCTGTGAGGCTCTTAGACCTTAAGACTTTGAGACCCTGAGACCCTGAGACCCTAAGACCCTGATACCCTGAGACCTTTGAGACGCAATGTGCCGCTTACGCTTGAGCAACGTTGGGAAATATTGAAAACTTATTCGAAAGTGAGAGTTGTGAAGCCCAAAGAGTGAGTTGCGTTTTTTGAAAAGAAGTTTTGCCGAAATGAAGAACCCATCGCGACGCGACTGCTGTACGCAAGTTTGTGCAAAAAGTTCGTGAGACTGGTGGCGAGGCTAGTCGACAACACTCATGGTCCCCGTCGTCGTACGGTGCCAACAGATGGAAATTTGCCCGAGAGTGTGAGACTCAATTCAGGAACATCAACTCGCCATCGATCTCAACAGCTCAGCATTTCACGCACTACTCTGAGGAGAATTCTGTACAAAGACCCCCGATTATTCGCTTACGAGGCCCAATTGACTCAGCAATTGAAGGCGGGCGACCATCCACTTCGCCATCGCTTCGCAGTTTGGGCCTTAGAGCAGCAGAGCAGAATTGGACAACGATTTTGGGCGCATTTTCATTCCGGCGGCAACGTTAACAAACAAAATTGCCTGCCGTATCTGGGGCTCGGCTCAGATCTCCCACGGGTTTGTTGAGAAGCCAATGCATCCACAGAGAGTGACAGTTTGGTGCGGATTGTGGAGTGGTGGCATCATTGGACCATTTTTCTTCGAAAATGAGGCTGGGACTTGGTCAAACCAGCTAAGCGCTTGGGCATAGCTCATGTTGAGTTAGAGTCTATGGCGGAAGATCGAGTGGCCTGGAGGTCTCTCGTGCATGCATTATTCCCGAGACCCCTTTAGTGGAACATGCGGGCGACTGAAGATGAACAACGCTGGCTGGGAACAACGTTTCGGTCAACGGTGGGCGTTACAGAGCCATGTTAACCGTCTTTTTTTTCACTGAAATTGAAGACATGGATTTGGACAACGTTCGTGCAGGATGGTGCCCTTGCGACTAGTGTCGCGGTTCACTTAGGCCAACAGTTTGGGTTCATTGTGCCCTGCCTCTGGGCATGTCCTGCTTATGGTGAAATCATCGATGAACCCACTTGTTTTTTTGACAAATTGAGGCCACAATCTGACTCTTGCACATCCAACTCCCCATGCGCCTCTCCCAATCAAAGATCATTAAATATTTATCCATCAAAATAAAAACCCGCTCATCTGTGCTTTCAATTTTTGCCTCCCCCCCGTCTATTTCCGGAGAATACAACACAAAATTCCTTATGTCAATATTTGCGCTCCCTCCCCATCCCCCTCCGCGCCTATTCATTCATTTTAATCCGTTTTAAATAATCATTCGCTCCATTCAATGGAATCCCATTCATGGGCTCCGTTCGCGCGCCATTGTCCTTCCGTAGCGCATATCCACATTCAATTCTCCCTAATCCCACATTAATTATCTAATTAGTGTTTAAATAAATCCCATATCGGTGCCAGAAGCCACCCTCCGCCTCCTCGTGCTTGTTAAACGCCAAACGCATTTAATTTTTGCATGAAAATTCAATTTTTTTCCCATAATTTTCCATGTAAACTTTTTCGGTTTACTCTTTCAATCACAAAATATGCACATCTAATTATGCCCTCAGTGCTCCCCGCGTCATCCGGTAGTTTATGAAATGCGCCATCCCCCACGGATGCTGCTGGTGGTGTATCAAAATATTGACAAACGCCGGGTTCGGGTGATGTGCCCTTCAGTCCGTGTCTGCCACCCACTCGCTGAAGGCGGAAGAATTCGTCAACAAAATTCAGACGCGCTCTTTTTTCCTGGCTTTTGTTCGTTGGAAAATTTCGCAAATTAAAAAGTTGACACCCCCTGCAGATGCAAATAATTGGAAACGATCGAGGCTCTCTTTTTTGTGATTTTTTTGTGATTTTTTGTGAATTTTTGTTCCCGTTTACGTTTTTGTTGCATCCATCCATCCACGCCGTTCATTGTAATTTGTTGCGAATAAAAATTAATTTAAATTAAATGGCTAGGGGTAGGCAATTGGGGCGGGGGGAGGGAGTGCGAAATGAAAAATCAATTCTCCAGGTGGAGTACAAACATAATTAGTGATGTAATAAAGTATTGAATTGCAATTTCGTTTTTTTGTCGACATCGGAGCCGGTTTTTCATTGAGGCCTGTGCTTTTTTTTGGCCGTAGTTTTATTGGAATTCGAATGTCCATTCAGTGCTCATATGCTCATTAGAGGACATAATAGAATTTCAATGTTTTTTTGAGTGAAATTAGATTTTATTGTTGCCGATAAACGAGGATGGGATTTCGAAAATTGCAATTCGCGGGACTTGAGTGCGGCGGGCACGAAATGATGCTTTGTGTGTACCCAGGGGGGAGAGAGTGGCCATTCTAGCAATCATCAAAGCAAATGAAAACAATTCGCTTTTAGTTCGATGCGGAAATTTTCGAATTGCGTTCGAAACTAATGACAGCCGGTTGTGGGATTTGAAACATCAGCGGATTTTGGTACTTTGGCATGAATTTGTCTAGATTTTTGTTCGACTTTTGGTGGCTCCTGCATCATCTTGTCTGCAGAGAGGCCGTTATTGTTCGATCCGTCTTGGGAAGCTGTCGCCATAGCTTCATCTACGTCTTTTAACACTTTCGAAAGCTCCTACACACTCCTGTCTACAAATGAGACCGTTGTTGTTCGATCCTCATCGAGAATCGGCCGCCAAGGCTGCCAAATGAGACCGCTATTGTTTGATTCTCCTTGAGAATCTGACACCAAGGCTGCCAAATGAGACCGCTATTGTTCGATTCTCCTTGAGAATCTGACACCAAGGCTGCCAAATTGGACCGCTGTTGCTCGATGCTCCTCTGTCGCCATGGCTGCCAAATGAGGCCGCTATTGTTTGTTCGATCCTCCTTGAGAATCTGTCACAGGGCTGCCAAATGGGACCGCTGTTGTTCGATCCTCCCTGAGAATCTGTCGCCACGGCTGCCAAATGAGACCGCTACTGTTTGATCTTCCTTGAGAATCGCCCGCCATGTCTGCCAAATGAGGCCGCTACTTTTCGAGCCTCCCTGAGAATCTGTCGCCATGGCTGCTAAATGATACCGCTGTTGTTCCATCCTCCTCTGTCACCAAGGCTGGCAAATGAGACCGCTATTGTCCGATCCGCCTTGAGAATCTGTCGCCAAGGCTTCCAAATGAGACCGCTGTTGTTCGATCCTCCCTGAGAATCTGTCGCCATGGCTTCATCTACGTCTTTTTTCACTTTCGAAAGCTCCTACGCACTCCTGTCTTCAAATGAGACCGCTATTGTCCAATCCCCCTCGAAAATCTTTCAAAAATCGTCCGCAGTTGAGTTCAAAATAGTCATCCCCTTCAGCTCCACTGACAAATCACCTGATTTATTGGTCCATTGACACTTAATTTTATCCATTCCCCATCAGAACAGATCATAAGTCTCGGCCGAAGGAGTCATCAAAGTCCCCAATCCATTGACGACCCCTTGGAGGAATGAGCCACAAGTTGCCACCGCGTTGCCACCACTTTGCCACCGCCCAAGTCCACCGATGCCACCATCAAGTTCAGTGTTTTATGAGTCACCTTCGTCCGGATCCGATCACGACGAATCCTTTTCCAAAATCTGTCACACCTTCCGTCACGAGCTAATAACTTTCCCTAAAAAAAGACCAGCACCACCCCAACCACCGCCACTGACGGACGACATCGACTCGCGTGTGACCTATTTCAGGACAAACAACGACAAAACGACAACAAGCGTATAAAGCTAATGACATCTGTCCAAATTTATTATCTCGCTCATTTCGACAGTCGGCCGTTGAAAACGGTGAAGACCTGCCGTCGTGGCAAATGTCAGACACCGAATAAGTTTCCACCGTTTTGGGCACAAGCTCCGGGGGACGCGCTCGACGCATGAAAGTTCACCACGGATCGCTTCACAACAGGTAACGTGTGTGCATGGACGCGCCGCCGCCTGCTCCAGGGCACGGGGAGTTCTTAAAATATTTCCCCGTCCCCGAGCCGAAAGGCCACTTTCGACATCAACCACCCGAATGTGATATTTTTCCCAAATTTTTCTGTGCCTTCGCTTTTCTTTCGCTGCTCACTCAGCTGAATCGTGTGCTCGTCGTATCCACCAGCATGTGCACGTGTTAGTCTTCGGATGAGAGCACACTCACACTCGAGGAGGTGGCTAAAAATAGCCCCACGCTGCCCCCCATTCGGGCGATGGTTGTGGTGTTAATTAATTTTTATTGCCGCCCTGCGAAGGGGTTGAACACCGAACACACTCTGGAAGACTGCTCCTAATGGATTTACATATGAGTGGGATGGAAGGAGCAATCTTGTGACACCTCGTAAATGAGAGTGAGGCCGAGTTGAGTGGAATTTCCCGTGTCCGATTTGGGGAAGCAGCGATTTTCAAAATACAGACGTAACCGAAATCTTTAATGGAAAATCCGATTTGGGGCTTCCTTTGGTCGATGGTGTTGTGCCGCCGTGGTTGATGGCGGTGATTGCCCTTGGGCCATGGAGATGCGATTACTCGAGCGAGGGAGGAACGGCCTTAAATTCGCCCCTCGAGATATCGGAAAAGTGTTGAAAGTTTTACGATGAACGAGGCATCGAGTGGGACGAGGGAAGAAGTCGTTTTTCAAAATAGCTTTATGGCTGGATAGACATCTGTGTATGTCCTTTTATGAGCGCGTGATTTTAATGGATCCAGTGATGGCTTTAATTGTTGCAGGGGATGTGCGCGGTAATTAAAAGTGGTGACAGCGGTCTTACTGGAAAAATAATCCTGGCACGTTCGGTTGATGAAAATAGCTGGTTGGTGGTGAAGGAAGCGTGTTCCTCGGCGAGTGTGAATTGGTGATGGTGGCGGAGGGGGGGGAACGTCCTGTTACCTAAACTGAAGGAGATTTTATTGCAGCCGCAACGGGTTTCAGAATGGGATTACATTTCGCCCAGAATACCATTCATCTTTCTTTGAAATTCCTTAGATCCAACGGGTTGATCGTATGCGCCATCTAGTTGTCATAATGCTCGAATGGGTTGAATCTTTGCTAGCAATTCAGTTTTTAACACGTTGAATGCCACATGAGACTCTTTTGGTCTCACACGAATTTGGGCTTGCTGTGGAATGTGGGGACAGTTTTTCGGATTGTATGTTGGCACTCAACGTGTTAATTCACTCTCAATGGCTGCCGCATCAATCTGCTGCATCGTCGTCATATAGGAACGTCCTGTAACTTAAACTGATGGAGATTTCATTACAGCCGCAACGGGTTTCAGAATGGGACTACATTTTGCTCAGAATGCTTTGCTTTTGGTTCGATGTCTCGACCGGGGTCATTAGAACCGAGGATCTTAGGGTTCCCGCCACGACAAGGCAACAAGAAAGGAAGGGCAGGATACACTTAACCTTAGATCCACCGAGTCCATCGAAGGCGCCATCTAGTTGTCAAAATGCTCGGATGGGTTGAGTCACGGTTTGCTAAGAATTCAGTTTTTGATTCACTCTCAATGGCTGCCGCATCAATTTTCTGGATCGTCGTCATGCAGGATCGTCCTGTAACCTAAACTGATGCAGATTTTGTTACAGCCCCAACGGGTTTCAAAAATCGATTAACTTTTGCTCAGAATGCTTGGCTTTTGGTTCGAAGTCTCGCCTGGAATCTTTAGAACCGAGGATCTTAGGCCCCCGGCCACGACAAAGCAACAAGAATGGAAGGGCAGGATACACTTAACCTTAGATCCACCGAGTTGATCGAAGGCGCCATCTAGTTGTCAAAATGCTCGGATGGGTTGAGTCTTTGCTAAGAACTCAGTTTTTAATTCACTCTCAATGGCTGGTGCATCAATCTTCTGGATCGTCGTCATGCAGGAGCGTCCTGTAACCTAAACTGATGGAGATTGTATCACAGCCCCAGCGGGTTTCGGAATGGGATTAAATTTTGCTCAGAATGCTTGGCTTTAGAGTCGATGTCTCACCTGGGATCTTTAGAATCGAGGATCTTTGACTCTTAAGCCCTCCCGCCACGACAAGGCCACCAGAAAGGAAGATCTGGATACACTTAATCTCTCTTTGAAATCCCTTAGATCCACCGAGTAGATCGAAGGCGCCATCTAGTTGTCAAAATGCTCGAATGGGTTGAGTCTTTGCTAAAAAATCTATTTTTTTAATTCACTCTCAATGCTTGTCGCATCAATCTTCTGCACCGTCGTCACCCCCATCACTCAGCCTTTTTGTCCCATTTGCATGGTTCAGACACTTTCACTCTAATGCCTTGACAACATCATCAAGCAGTGGTTCATCATTATTTGTCAAAGTCCCACCGTACACAGGTTACAACCTCCACGACCCAGACGTTCGCTGTCGCATCATCATCTCTCAAGACGTTCCGCCGAACGCGGGGATTGAAGAAAAACCCCCCATCATCGCCCATCAGAGGGCGTGCTTGCTCATCGTTTGTCAAAATCAGTCGAAAACTTGATACGTTTTGCGGTGCACTCGTCTTTGCCGTCGCGCGAAATGCATATTCAACAAATTTCAATTAGTCAGCCATCTCCCCTCCCCCTCCCACGCACACACACACACCCATCTTTATGCATTTCATCGCAGATTAATGGTACGCACACACAGTCGAGACCGCTCGCAGGCAAAAGGATATCCCCTTTCGGTGCAGGTTGCAATAAATTCGCTGCTGCGCACCGGGTGTGTTTAGATTTAATTTCCATGTCATCTTTATGAAGCGAGTTCCAGGCACAACCCGTCCCCCACTCCGCACACACAAAAAAAAGCAGCCAAAAGGACGAAGGAAACCCAAAACAATTGTTCAACTGCAAGGAGCACAACATATTCTTCCACAGATGATGTTGTGTGTCGCCGTGTGTGCACACACGTCCTCCGAAGGATGCCAGAGTATATCTCCGAGCCAGCCACCAGGTAAGACCAAGAGCCAGAGACGGGGGACGAGAGCGTGCGAGAGAGAGAGAGTGTCACTCGGCAATAAATCATGGCTCACGGTTTGTATGGGACGTTGGAACAAAATATGATTTATGACTGCGATGCGTTCCAGGAGATGCCGTTCCACTTTAAATTGTCATCATTGTGGGCTTGATGGCCGTTGTGCTGTGCTGTGCTGTGCGGTTGTGCGGGGGGATGGTGTCCTGGCGAGCAATGAATCCATCGCTCTTCATGTGCAACAACTGCAAATGAAGCTCCAACCAGTGTGGCAGCATGTAATTGTGTTCTCTTGCTCTCTAGTGTAACTGTCCTGGTTCTGTTTTGTCTCCCATCGGAGGAGCAGAGGAGCATGCTGCATCCATTCGTGTGAGATATGGGTGCTATCCTTGTTTTAAGGACATTTCAAATGTGAGTTGCCAAAGTGCTTGCACTGGGGAAATGGTGAGGACAACAACTGCGACGATAGGGGATTGCCGACTCCCCGCAGAACTTGAAAAACTTTGTTTTCAAGATTTTTTTTTTTCAAATGCACCGTTAAGGGGATGCGTGAGAGAATATAAATGAGGACACACAGCCCGGGGTGGGATGGTTCAGTTGGAGCTTATTTGGGTCACAAAACTAATCCTGGTTGTGTTTTGCGGTGTCTTTGGTTAACGGCTTGTTGGGAGTGGTCTAAATGAGGAGAGAGGAACGAGAGGCAGGTGGAAATGGATGAGAATCAGGTCAAAAGGATGTCCTTTTGGAGAGAGCGACTGTCATTTGGGGACGATTTACGTGTCAGGGTGGCTTAGGAGGGAAGGGTCTTCTGTTCTGAACTGACTTCTGGTCTTAGGAGGGTCTTCTGGGAGGGGACGAGAGAGCGGACGAATTGGTCAGAAAAGGGTCTGAAATGGACATCAGCGAAGGGGACACGTCACTGAGACCATCGATAAGTGCATGATACCGCGACACAATACAAAAAGAGGCCAATTCGTCTTGGCTTGCAAGAAAGGACGGTCACGCGACAAGATCAACGGGGCCAGAGCTGATCAATGGCAAAACAGAGAATCTTCTGGCGTTGGATCTAAACTCGAACTGTGTGCTCGTCGGAGTGATCACAGGACACTGCCCGGTGGAATGCGGAGTCCAGCGATCTCTGCCGGAACCGCGACGATGAGGAAGAGATCGAGACGACCCAATATCTGCTTTGGCACTGCCGAGCTCTCCAGGACACTATTCTAAAATTCATAAAGAGCACCGGGTGGTTTCAGCCACCACTTGACAGTATAGGTTATCAGAATGCATACTCCACAAATGAAGGGCTTTACAATGGGCCCTATGGTCTCCGAGTGGAAGTGATGTTCAACCATCAGACTCCCGTTTCTAAACTTAACCTAACCTAGGTCCTCTGTCAGAGATCTGAGAGGAGATAGAAGGTCGCTCACAGAAAATCAACGCCATCTCTGTGGCGGTCTGTCTAGTTTGGGTTCGTGGCTTTGCTAGCGATGCGACTTACTTACTTAACAGGCCTACGACCCATTGAGCGTCCGAGCCTGAGATATCCCTGCCTTCCATCGTTGACGAACCTGGGCACGCTGCGTCCAGTCATCAAGACCAAACTGTCTTACGTCCGCGATGGCTTGGTCTTTGTACCGGAGGTTCGGTTTTCCCTTCCTTCTCGAACCAGGGGCTCGGGTTCGAAGACGTTCTTAGCTGGAGCTCCAGTGATAGTAACGTTAAATTGATCCCAATGGCAAATGGTGACTGGACCAGATTTGAGAAAAGCGGATAAAAGCGTATTAACTTTACTTTCAATGGGGTTCGAACCTGGGACTCCTCTGCCTTACGGCAGGCACTTAACCAACTGCGCCATCCAGTCGTCCTGGTTGAGTACATGATTCTCATCTTTCATCGGTGCCTTTGAAAAACCGGATAAAAGCGTGTTGACTTTGCCTTCACTGGGATTCGAACCCGGGACCCCTCTAACTTGGGACAGGCACGCCATCCAACTGCGCCATCCAATCGTCCTGGTTGGGTGCATGATCCTCATCGGCGCTGCTTGGGATTTCCTCTAAAAAAACGGATAAAAGCGTATAAACTTTGCTTTCACTGGGATTCGAACCTGGGACCCCTCTAACTTGGAGCAGGCACGTAACCAACTGCCCCATTCAGTCGCTAAAGCCCTACCTAACCTAATCTAGATCTTCTTTGAGAGATCTGGGAGGAGATTGAAGGACGCAAACAGAAAATCAGCGCCATCTCTGCGGTGGTTTGTCTAGTTTGGGTTCGTGACTTTGCTGATGATGTGACGTTTGGTATTTAATTGGAGACCTGCTGGTTTTTCGTCGTGGAAAAAAAACTAAATGTGGGCTTCCTTGACGTGTTAGGGTGGCTTAGGAGTTGAAGAGGTAGGTTTTCTGTGAGAGATCTGAGAAGATATTGAAAGACGCGTGCAGAATCAACGCCATCTCTGTGATGGTGGCTCTGGCTTGGGTTTGTGCCTTTGCTGGCGATGTGACTTTGGTTCCTTAGTTGAAGCCATGCACGTTTTTTGTCGTGAAAAAAATGTAAACGTGGGCTTCCTTGATGTCAAGCCCTTAAATCGATCAGGATCTTTTTGATTGTCGCATGAAAAAGATGCAACAACTTGACTCAGGACCGATCTCCCACCACGAGGAGGAGTGCTCTAGAATTCCGAATTTTTCTCGTTTCATTTTCCGCAGGAATTTCGACTCATGTCCTATTCGCTTCCCGCCAACTCCAAAGGACGACGACGACGAAAAAAAAAGTGAAGGAAAACCTCATCACGAATACCTTTCGAAATTGTTTTGCGCCCCCCGAAAAATTCCACCACGCCCACGCAATCAGCCACCGCAGCAATTTTAGATATTAATCTCCCCTTTAGCCGAACCGTTCCAGCCGCTCGCATAAATCAATCACATCCACCAGATATCAATCGATTGCATTTCTGAAATTCAAATAAAAACTTCTCTTCTCTCCCCCTCCCTCGCTGGGCCCGGGTATTGTTCGCGGCGAACACCGCACACATTTTCATTTTCGCATAAAACCCGGATGTCTTAACAAGGATAACATAGAACAGTGAGCTGAGCGAGACCCACATACCGTAGGCACTAAAGATTACATCAGTGGCACGCGTATAAATTACAAGTGAAGTCCTTGCATCCTTGCGCTAAACGAGAGTGTTTCTTTCATTCGTTGTTGGCCGCGTTGTTTCCCGGGAAAATGATAAACTTAAGCTGGCGCGTTATCTCCTTTCGCTTATCCTTGCATCTCGTGCCTCCGCAAGGAGCGGGAAGGAGCAAAAATTTACTTCAACTTCTAATCTGAATATCAGGCTGAACAATGGGCGCTGCGAGGCGTCTCGATCTCGAGAAGGAGAATGCCATCGACGGGGAATGAGTGTAACAACAGCGACGATGCGATGAGGACGACGATTACGATGAAGGATGCACGGGATATATGCAAACTGGCCGTTATATGAAATATGATCCAATTGATATGGATGCCGGGATCATTGTCTCCGCATGCAGAGGATAAGGGATATTTTCTCTTTGTTCCCCGCCACAGAATCGCTGAGACACCCACTCGTCTGCTCGTAGACTCGCACAGAGGCTGGGCTGACTCCTCCTGCCTGCAACAGGATCCACTCCAATGAAGACATTATCATAAGTGAGTAAGTTAAGTGGGATGATGCCGGCGTCGTCGTTGTCGGCAGTGCAATTGGATTTTGTCCTCGTCTCACGCCCGCCGACTCGGGGGCACATAATAGGATGTGCATGGGATCATATTCATGCATGACGTGTGGGTGTGTGTGGGGAGCAGCATATCATGATATTATCCTTTGACCAAAGGATATCATCGTTCGAGGAATAAAAATGTCGTCAGCAACAAAAATGCGAAGGTCCTGGAGACGAACTCCAAGCCAAGGAAATAGTATAATCACAGTCTAGAGTGAATGGAGCGGAGCAGATGGAACAAAAGTAAGACGGGTCGAGAGTGCTCCACGTCCCGGTAATAGAAGCGAAATTGAGTGTGTGGGGGGAGGGGTCATATAAAGCGCATTAAATGGCAAGCAATTTTCTGAATTTTGTATACATTTTCGAGAGCATTGCCTTGACTCTTCCTTCTGGGGGCTGTGTCTGGGGCCGAGGGACGGTAGGTTGCAGACTTTACTCTTGAGGGGCCATACGGACGACGGCGAGCACGACGATGAGAAGAAAGAAGGATTTGAAACTTTTACTCCCGATGGGGCTCTGTCGGACACAGGAGTTGCTTATGAATAAGCCAATTGTGGATACTCAGTGCTGTATTATCTGGATGGAAAACGATGCCTTAATCGAAAAATAAAGTGGATGGTTAGCATAGACCGGACAGGCCCAGGGGATGCGGCGAGATGGAGAAAAGGCCGGGTGGAGATATAAATCAGACACACGATACAAGGCAACACTTGCGGAGAAATTGAGCGAGCACACAGGCCGTGGGTGGTGTCGGCGATTGATGTTGGATTTCTTTGCACTCGCGTTGAATTTGATGAGAGTCCTTTTTTCGACGTTTGAAATGCAGACAATTGACGAGAGGCGAGCAAACGAAAGTCGAATTTCTTAGTTTTTTTTCTACCAAATCTCGAAGGACTCTTTTCGTCCTTGTTACAGATTAGCGGCGGAGACGCGGGCGAAGCCTCTGAGAACAGAGAATTATTAAATTCAGTCAAGAAACCCTCGAAATCCGGTGCATTTGAGACCGAAATTCATGTTTTCTACACTGACTGGTTCGAGACTTTGCTAAATTTTTGAGAGTCCTTTCTTAACGTTTAAAACGTCTACAATTAAAATTCTGCTTCGAATTTGACGAGAAGAGAGCGAGCGAAGTCGAGTTTCTCAATTTTTTTAACCAAATCTCGAAGGATTCTTTTCGTCCTTTTTGCATCCTTTTACACCCATCGTCCTAAGAGGAGTCTGAGAACAGAGAATTATTGAATTCAGTTAAAAACCGCCCAGAATACGGCGCATATGAGACGGAAATTCACATTTTGACAGTAAATGGTTCGAGGCTTTGCTATTTTAATGAGAGTCCTTTTTTGCGCTTGAAACGTAGACAAGAGGAAGTCTGCTTAGAAAATGACCAGAGGCGAGTGAGCGAAAGTCAAATTTCCCAGTTTTTTTGAACCAAATGTCGAAGGATTCGAAGGATTCCTTTCGTCCTTGTTACAGATTAGCGGCGGAGACGCAGACGCAGTCTGCTTCGGAATTGACCAGAGGCGAGTGAGCGAAAGTCAAATTTCTCAGTTTTTTTTTAATCAAATGTCGAAGGATTCGAAGGATTCTTTTCGTCCTTTTTACAGATTAGCGGCGGAGACGCTGACGCGAAGGCTCTGAGAGGACTCAGAGACCAGAGATTTGTTAAATTCAGTCAAAAAACGCCAAAAGTCCAGCGCATATGAGACGGAAACGCATATTTTTGACACTATCTGGTTCGTGACTTTGCTAATTTCGTAGAATTTCTCCTTTCGTCCAAGGGATTCCTAGCGAAACAGTCTCAACGAGGTCCTGACAAGGAGAAACCTCCGAAATCCAGCGCATATTTGTAAGACGAAATTCATATTTTTGGCGCTGACTGGTTCGTGACTTTGCTAATTTGATGAGAGTCCTTTTTTAATGTTTGAAACGCAGCCAATTGAAAGTCTTCTTCGAAATTGACCAGAGTCGAGCGAGCGAAGTCGAGTTTCTCGGTTTTTTTGAACCAAATCTCGAAGGATTCTTTTGGTCCTTGTTAGGGATTGGCGGCGGAATCTCAAGCGAAGGCTCTGAGGGCAGTCTGAATACAGAGAATTGTCAAAAAACGCCAAAAATCCGGCACATATGAGACGGAAACGCATATTTTTGACACTGACTGGTTCGCGACTTTGCTAATTTCGTAGAATTGCCACTTTTGCCCAAGGGATTCCTCGCGAATCAGTCTCAACGACATGGAGGTCAAAGACCCTCAACCAGGCATCGATTTCAATCAATCTCGCCTCATTTGACTTCACCTAGTGGCAATTCAAGGACTTAACCAGTTCCCCTTCCCGTCCAATAATCCGCTCGAAATTCCGCACACAAAAGCTTTTGACTGAAACTCGAAACCCGCAAACACCTAAAATCCATTCCTCCCCATTAACACTGGCCAACTACAAGTCAAATCAATCTTCAAACGCTAATGAACTTCCACATCCCTCGAGCGTGTCACCCCTGCGGCGGCGGCGGTGGCAGGATTCATCGTTACCACCATCATCATAATAATCCGACTAAAATCTGTCACGTCATCAATCTAGGATTTCCCTTTGCCACTGAATTTTCCACGAGTCATGAAACCGAGTCCCCCCCGTAACCTCCTTTGCTCTTCCGTCATAGTTCCGTTTTCATCGGTCAAACGTTCACTTTTTCGGTAACCCCGGTGTAGGGATGCGCCAGAAAAAGGCAAAGGACCGGCTGGGAGTGGAAGGGAGGCTGGCAGCAGCAGAGAGAGAGATCTATAATTCCATTAACACCCTTTATGGATTATATTGCTACTCCTGGTAGACACCTCTCTCTCTATGGTCTCACACTCGGAGTGGAAAAATTTAAATCCATAACGAATTGCTTTCGTCCTTTTTTTTTGCCTCCCGTACTCGTCCTATGTTTGTGGACTTGGTTGCTCCTGTGTTTTCTGTGCTGCGCTAGTGGTTCGTTTTTTGTTTTTAACCAAATGCGACTGCAGCACACCCTTTTTTTGCCGCTCTCTCTCTCCCTTAGCCAGGATATAAATCCTTTGGCAAATCGATTATTCATTAGAGGATAAAGCTCCGGGTTGCATCGTTTCACACGCCGCACACACACACACGGGGATATACGGAGAGACACAGACACATGTGGCTTTTACCTCACACGTATCGGTTATCGAGTGCGGCTGAGAGCGGGTGGTGGTGGTGGTTGTCCCGAAAAAGGATTCGAATTTTAATTCCTTCGTCTCGTCTAATGGGAAAGGATGTGCTCTCAAAGCACCAGACCAAGTGCAACAGATAACGCGCGTTAATCCTTCCTTTTTTTTGCCCCAGAATCCCTCTCAATTACACACCACCTCTCGAACCGAGAGAGGTGGGTGGGAGAGAAACTAATTTAGAGTAAGTTGACCCCGAAAAATTGTGGCAATTATCCCTTTACCGGGAACAGCAGTGTTTGCAAGTAATATCCTGGGGAAATTCGGTAGCTGGGGTGCGCTGCGGCGCACATGTGCAACAGGGAGATGTGTTGTAATGCAAGTCGCGTGCGAGGAGTTTGCCACACTAATGCTCTCCGTACCGATAATGATTCTATTAACTGATTACTGCTCGTTCGGACGTGGTAACTTTTAATTCGGCTTCAGATCGGGGCGTCCACCTCCGGTAGAATCATTTTTTTCCAATTCCTTCGGGGGTTCAGGACACTCCAGGATGTGCGGAGGAAAAAAGAAAGGATTTCGCTTCTAATGAATGACCGAATGGTGAATGGAGAAGCAGGGAACAAAGCGGTGGCAGCAGAGGCAAAAAAAACACGGGATTCTTTCAGGTTCCAGTGTAATCTTGACTGTGGCATCGTTTACATGTGAACTAGAAAGGTACGCCTGAATGGCTGTGTGCGTCCGCGTCTCTTCGGCTGATGATGATGATGCTGATATGTTATCATCATCCTTAGTCATTACATTGAATGGAATGGACCTGGGGTGGGCTGGGAGAGTGGGAGAGTGGGAGAGTCAGTTCAGAGCCGGAGAGACAGGATGAAAGGATGCTCATGAACGGTGATGATGATGACGATGGCTTTTACATTATGAAACGAGATTATGAATCCTATTTGTGAGCACAGAGCACAGAGGGAGACTGGGATTCAACTCAAACTCAATTCGAATCGCAGTTCATTCAGTGTTTTTCCAGAATAAAGGTGGATCCGTGGATGAATGCCCACACACACACCGGCACCAAGGAGTGCAGTAGTCCTTTTAAAATGCATGCTTGAGCTGCTGTTGCTGCCTGTTTTTTTTTCGCCCGCCTCTGCCTCCTGTGTGAGAAATCAGCGAGGCACGGCGGTGGATGTGTGAGTGTTGTCCCGAGTTGCATTCACACACTCGCTATCCTTTTGTGCACAAAAGTGATGTTTTTTCCTTCGACTCTGCATCTTTTCAAGCTAAAAACTGGTGTTAGGTAATGAGGCAAAACTTTTACACCAAGCCCCTTTCAAATTCTCTCCCCCCCCTCCACCCCCTCCCTCGCTCTCTCTCCCTCTCTGCAATCACACATTCACACAGGGGATCTGAATGCCGAGGCGGTTGGATAATGAGAAGGAGGAGAAGGAGACGTAGACGAAGAAGAAGAAGAAGGGAGCTCGGTCTATGCACAGAGAAAGCGAACAAAGGCACCTCCACACAACGGAAGCTGGGGTGGCAAATTAACGAAGTCCTGAATGCGATGGCGGACCTCCTACCACCACCGCTCCCTGGGACTCCCTGCAACTAAATGCGTTTTTTACTCTTGTTTGCATTGCAAAAAAGGAGAACTCTAACACCATCCACGGTCCTCCACTTACTTCTACCGCCCCATGCCCCCTGCAGGCATCCTTCATCGCATTCCCGTGCATTTCCGACACCGGGGGGGAGAGTGCAGGTGGGAGAAACCTTAGCATGCGTTACATCTGTGTCTGGTTGTTGCCTCAATTAATGAATAAAAGGACATCCAAGTAACCGCATGACTGCAGGATGCAACGAAACAAAATGCGACTATGACAATCCCTACCTTTCCCCCCCTTCATTCGTGGGGGATGATTGAATTACTGGAAACGGAATTCTTAATTACAGGATGCGTTCCTGTGTGTCGCAGCGTTGCAGTGAATGGGATTTTGTGAATCCATCCTCTCCCCCCCTCTGTGTGTTTGTGTGACAATCTTGAAGCTTGAAGAGGGACATTGTCAAGGGGTACACAGTGTTTAGTCTTGCAGACTAACTTGTGACCTCCAGGACAACAATGACTGCCATTTCGAAGGGGTTTACCCAAAAAGTTATAGAAACGAAACGAACAACGACTCAAAATGTTTTGCAAACACACTCGAGCGATGCCAGAAGTACACCCAGCTCGAGTGCATCAGGGATAGTTGGTGTCCTTGCTGGCGTCACTAGTCCACGCACACGGTGTCTTCACTTTTTGCATCGGCCTACGAGGACATCATTGAACCGGGTGACTGACAAACGAAGAAACCCCAACAGGGTGAGAGAGAGTGGGGGAGGGGGTGAGAATGAGATGCAGTGCAATGCACACCATTGAAAAGGAACACAATCGTTTAAGGATGAAAAGAGACACTTCACGATATTTAAGTGCTTTCATTTGTCGTTTTCATCGCCGTTGTCGCGCTGTTGTTTCTCCCTGTGCTGTGCTGAGAATGGGTGAGTCCTTACCGTTGTCCTTGTTGTATAGTACTAAAGCAAAAGTCATTAAGAACACTTTATTCGCTCGCTCGCTTGTTTGTTTGTTGCTGTTGTTGTTATTTTTTCTCTTTCTTCTGCTTTTCATTATAATGCACATAATATTCGCACACGTAGATACACATGTATCTACGTATCTGAAGAATTGTATTGTAGTTTGAACTTTTCACTGCCGAAACTTGGTGTTCAGTATTCGTTTGTGTTTTTTTGAGAGAGAGTGAGTGGGTGTGTGTTGAGTGAAAATGTTGCTCATTTTGTCGGTGCGAAGAGAATGTGGCACACACACACACACACATCGGTGGGTGAGAGGTGTTATTTCAGGGACTTTTAACTTTTTAATGGGTTTCTAACGCCTTCAACTTTACAAGTGCGTACTCTATACACAATTTCCACTTAAAATGTAATTTTGTCAGATTTTTTTTTTCTCTCTCTTTTTTTGGGTCACCCTGTGAGGGTGAGGGAGTGATGGGGACTGCTAAGTTTTTACGGGGGAAAAAGTTGAAAGAAAAAAATTGTTGATAGCCAGGGAAATGTATTCAAATTTGGGTGACACACGTACAGGGTGGTCTTGAAATTATAACAATAATAATGGCGGCGCTACAGTCCGAGGTGGACCTGGGCCTAGCTTCTCAGCAACCACTCGCGTTGTGCGTGCTATTGTTCTCTCAAGAGTGGAGGGGACCTACAGTTTTAAGCCGACTCCGAACGGCGAGATTGAGAAGCTTTTTCTAGACAGTTATACTCTTTGAGAATTATTAGTGACTCGAAAGAGGTAGAGCCGTGAAAAAATGTTAGATGTATTTGTTTCAACTTTCTTCTTCTTTTTAGGGCGCTACAATCCAAGGTCGACCTGGGCCTCACCCAACATGCCTCTCCAGCCGGCCCGACCTCTCGCCAGTTGTCTCCAGTGTCGCACACCAAGTCGGCCAATAGCCCCCTCGACTTTTGTGCGCTACCTTCTACGTGGACGTCCTCCGTTGCGTTGTCCCACAGGCTCAGAGTCGAAGACTCTTCGGGCCGGATCTTAGTTGACCATACGCTCATACATGGCCTATTCATCTTAGGCGTTGGGTTCGTAGACGCCCGGCTAGACTCAAGTCGCTCAGATTCGCGGTTGAACCTTCTCCTCCGAATGCCATTAACGCAAACAGGACCAAAGAACGCGCGCAGAACTTTTCACGAAAAGACCAAGACACTGTTCATCCGCTTGAAATGAAATCGGGAATCGAACCAAGAACATCGAGCGTAGGAGTCGACCAGAAGGCTCGGATTCGAAGACGCTCTTAGCTGGAGCCCCAGTGATAGTAGCGTTAATTTGATCCCAATGGCTAATGGTGACTGGACCAGATTTGAAAAACCGGATAAAAGCGTATTAACTTTGATTTCACTGGGATCCGAACCTGGGACCCCTCTAACTTGGGGCAGGCATTTAACCAACTGCGCTAACCAGTCGACGGGGGAGTTTTGAGACTAATCTGACTTCATTTTCTTCATACGTCCAGGTTCGAATTTCGAAATTTCCCTCAACACATTCCTCTCGACCGGCATCTCTGTCCTTTTACCAAAAATCCCTAAATGCCGCCAGACCACATTCATAAAGAAACTCACAGACATCCCACTTCCAGTTTCGCCACAAAATTACATTCCATCCAACCCACCAGTCTCGTCAGGACATCTTCACCTTCAATTGCAACTCAATTTTCTTTCCGATCCCTTAAGATGCAACTATCGAGCAGCCAGGATTATTGCCACACGATTGTGGTCAGCTTACGAAAATGAATTCCATGCCCCCTCATGTGAGAGATGAGAGAGAGAAGAATTCAAGAGATCCGGCCCAACACATCAATGCTGTGGCATCCCACAAATATTACCCCCAGCAGTGTCATATTCTGCCTGAATAATGTGTGAATAACTCAGGAACAGTCTCGGACCACTAAACGTGTACTATTCGTCTTTCTTTCTCATTGGGAAGTGGGTAGACAGGCACAAGCCACGCCTCACTTAGGTCCTTAGGGACCCATTGTGATGTTGGGATATGGTGAGTAACACGGCAGTGCGCGAGAAACTCAACTTCTTCAAACGGAAAGGGCTATACTTCGATGGTGGCACGAATGTTGCACGAATGTTCTCATCATCACGACTTCTGAGGTGTGCCTTAAATGCGATTCCATCAGGGAGAAGACCGCTTGGCACAGCCAGGAAGAGATGGTTGGACCAATTCCAAAAACTCGCCTGGTTGCGCTTGGGCATAGTTTCTGATGAGTTAGAGTCGATGACGGAGGATCGAGCGGTAGGTAGGTAAAAGTGGCGGTTGACATACAGATCCTGTTTGTCGCACCTTGAAAGCGCCGTTTTGATACCACATCCTATGGGATACCTAATTTGTGAGAAGGGAGTGAAAAGGAGTGTATTTTCACTCAGATTTGCCTTTCGAGTGGACTGGAGATGGAGTGCGTGCGAGCATTTTCCCAGTGGCCCCCTTCTTTTTTATTTTTTGTCGGAGGTTTTTGAAACACTACACTGGAGCATTCAGACTCAAAAACTGGTCCATTGTACTGCCAGGCAACAAGCTTCCTTTCTCGTTGTCTTGTCGCGGCGGGAGGGCTTAAGAGTCAAAGATCCTCGATTCTAAAGATCCCAGGTGAGACATCGAACCAAAAGCCAGAAACGTGAAGCGCTTCTGTGATGAGGAGCCTACATCATCAGCTCTCACCTCATCAGCACCGAATAACTGCCACCTGATATGAGCAAGGTGGGACAGTGGCAAAGGAAGTGCTCTGCAGTGTCATCGTTGTCTCCAAAGGCGTCGCAGAGGGTTCCGTCGCTTAGGCCAAGCACCTAAGTGTGCGAGGGTGTAGTGCTCCGGTAAATTGTCTGCAGTGTTTTCTGTTCAGAGATAGCAAGAAAGCCGCGGATTTCTTACAGACGTTGGTGAGCATGCGCTCCTTAGAATGCTATCCCTCTAACTTGGGGCAGGCACTTAACCAACTGCGCCATCCAGTCGTCGATCATGCACTTGGTTTGTCTACATCCTGGAGAGTCATGCCACCTGCGGTTGTACTCTCGAGAGGTCCAACCATCGATGGAAGGCTTAACCAAGGATGCAGGCATTTCAAGCGCAAGCAGTCCCAGCGCAAGCAGTTTCAGTGCAGGCAGTCCCAGCGCAGGCAGTTGCAGCGCATGTTTAGGTCCTGAGAATAAATCATCACACGTGGCAGACGTTTAGAATTGTTCAGAAACCAGAGAGATGGAGCCACATGCACATAATAATGGCGGGTCTGCAGTCCGAGATGGACCTGGACCTAGTTTTTCAGCAACCACTCGAGTTTGGCGAAAGTGTAGTGCCCCGTTAGTAGGCCAGTCTGCAGTCTCTTCTGTTAAGAAATAGCAACGGATTTCTTACAGACGTTGGGGCCGCGACCCCTTTAGTTGAACATGCCACGAAAAATTAATGAATGAATGAAAATTGTTGTCTTTACTAGGATTTTGAGCCTGAAAGTTTAAAGTGTAGAGGTCGATGCGCATACCCACAACTCCATGGCGTCCATGTCCACAGATTCCCTCCTTCAATTTTGTTGTCGACCCCGTTAGTGGAATATGAGGGGCAACGAAAAGGAGACCAGATGAGATGAGAGAGTCTTCTACGAGTTATTGACGCCCGCAATTCAAATCTTAGCTTAGACACAACCCAACGGATGAACATCGTCAAAGAAGGGACCCAAGCAAGGAAAGCAAAAAAAAACCCTGCTCCTTTCATCGGCGGATCCTTATCAAACGTCAGTCATTAAGACAAAAGCCAAGGCATTCAATTAACCCTTTCACTATCAATCGCTTCCCCTTAACAATCATCCGTTAAACATCCTGTCATTGCAGTCAAATCAATCTCTCTGCCTCTGCCACAGAAGCCTGCCCTCTCCCCCTCCCGCTCTCGCCACAGCTCCTGTTTAACTTTGAAACCAAAACGAAATCCTTTTTATTAATAAGTAAAGCAAAACTGAAACGAAGTTCCCGCTCCATGTTCCATTTCCATTCCACAAAGCCGCCCCACGGCCATCAAGTATCCGGTCTTAATCTGAAATGAAGTGAAAGCTTAACATCAGGATTTGACCAAAGAATAAACGTCATCAACTCACTTCACTTTGCTTTCCCATTCACATCTGCTCCCTAAGCTCCCGAGGACCAGACCAAAGGGTCCCCTTCCCCCTCTCTCTCCCCCTCTCACTCTTTAGCCACCGCAGACAACAGGGCAAACAAGGGCTTTATGCGCGCGGACATTGAGAACCAACCAACCACCAGAGCAGCAGCAGCACACCAACACAACCATCATTATCACCATCACCAGTGTGTACGGTGCTTCACAACAAAATGAGAAATTATTTATTAATAGCCACTCGAAGGATGTTAGAGGCAAGGATAATAAAGGATGTGCATTGCCAAAGGAGAGCGAAGGCAAAAACCGAAGCTCTAAACGAAAAAAAAAACCATCTCTAGCTCTGCACTGTTTTGTGAAGAAAATCCTCGAACGACGGTGGAAAAAAGGAGAGAATCCTCCAAAACTTTCCTTTATCACTGTGTTTGCGTAGTGAAAACAAATAAATCCACCCAAGAGAGCGAGGACGGTAGGAGCAAAAGAAAAAAGGACGAATCGCTGGAATAAGAGGCTCCCAATTGTCTTTAGCCAGCACCGGCAGGCGGGACTGCACTGCACAAAGGACTTAAGAGGGACAAAACGGATGCGTGCGATAGACAGAGAGGGGAGAGATGGAAAGACCAGGGTCCTTGGGAAATTAAAATTGAATTCACAAGGAATGCCAGGAGCACCAACCCACGCCGTCAAGTTATCGATGCGACTCCCCTCCACGGCCGAGGAGAGGGGGATGGCCGCCGCCGATCGAGCGACTGTGTGTACTCCATGATTTAATCGAAAAATTATTATCAGCAATAAATTTAATCTCCGAGGGGGATGGGAGGAGAAAAAAAAGCAGAAAATGTCGATATTTTTCCTTTGGTCCTGGGCGGTCCCTGCGCTGGGAGGATGTTGAATATTTTCGGCCCATTTAATTCCAAATTACACACCGACTCAGCCAAGCAAACACCACCCCGGCCCGGGTAACCAGGTTCGACGTTGGAACTGTTGTCCTGTCGCTGCGCCTTCGACGAGAGCATTCTGTGTCTCCCTGGAGATGGTTTTGTGTGTGCTCCAGGGATGAATACGCTATGCCAACCCCTGCAGCCAGAGAATGAGCCCACTTTCCAATGACACAGTAATGATGATGAGGACGATGACGACAACAGAGACGGAGAAGGAGACGGAGACGGCGACGGAGAGGACTCCGTCGAGGACGAGGAAGACAAAGTTACCTCGACTGGGATGGAATAGCCCAGAGAATGCAAAAAAACTGAGCGAAGAGGAGGAAAGTATGTAAGACCAAGACTGAAGCCCATACCGCTGGGAATGTTCGAGTAAACTTTAGACCGGCTCAGTCGCTCTCTCTGCATCTCCCGAGCACGATCGGGGTAAATAATGAATAAATTTTCAAGAAACCCACCGGAGGGTGGGTTGCACGCTTCAAAATGCTAATTAAACCCAGCAGAGCGTACTGAACTGGAAAAAAGGCTTTTTGACTTTTTGACAGCAGCAAATGAGGTGGCATCATGGCCTCTTCCCTCACATCGATGCGACGACGGCCGTGATTATGAGGAACAATTCAATCTTCGCCTGAATTAATTATCTTCTCCGAAGAAGAAGACATCTCCTCCTGGACGGACCAAGTGCCGATTGACAATTTGCCCCATTCCACCCGCCCTGAGTGTGAGGGGTGTACTCTGTTGTCGTCTTCCGCTCGAGTTGAATCATTCACATTCACCTCCCCGAGTGGGGGTCGATTAATTGCTTCATAAGTTCAGGACAATTGAAGTATCTCGAGATGCAGAGAGAGAGAAGTTTTCGCATAGAAGTTTCAGTTCGATTGCTTCGATTTGAGGTGCAGTCAGGTGGCAGTGATTTGAGGTGATAGTTATGGCAGACTCAACGATGATGGTGCGCTGCAAACTTTTCACTGGATTTTATTGAATTGTTTATGGGAAAGTTTTGCTGGACGAGGTGTCTGTCATGGGGTGCATTGTTGTTGGTCTTTTCCTGTGTGGTGACGTACATTGTGGTCAGACAGAAGGAGATGCAGTCGAGATTGATCGAGTGGAATGTGCTTTTGCTAATGATCCAGACAATCCGCTTGGTTAACCATCGTAATTGAACGACGACCGGAAGATCGAAACCTGCCTTGAGGGGTTTGTTGTGCTCGAATGAGGATTCCTAATGATCTCAATTATTAGAGACTGCATTCAAGGATGTCTGGCGTTTCTCTAAAGGCGACCGATTCATGCCACGCAGAGGCATGGACAATGTCCCAAGCGGATGAAGAGTCTCTTGGTCTTTTCGAGAGAAGAGTTCTGCGCGCGATCTTGGTCCTGTTTGCGTTGTTGGCGTTTGGAGGAGGAGGTTCAGCCACGAAGCTGAGGGACATGAGTTTAGCCAGGCGTCTACGGATCCAACGCCTGAGATGGCGAGGCCATGTAAAGCATATGGACAACTAAGCTCCGGCGTGAAGAATCCTCGACTCTGAGCCTGTGGGACAACGCAACAGAGGACGTCCACATTGAAGGCGACGCAACAGAGGCCGTCCATGTAGAAGGTGGCGCACACAAGTCGACGGGGACCTCGGCCGGCTTGGTGTGCGAAACTGGAGACAGCTGGCGGGGGATCGTGCTGGCAGGAGAGGCCAGCGCCACGCCTTTTCCTTTTTCTGCTTGCGGCGCTACAGTCCAGGGTGGAGCTGGACGATTTTTTGCTGGCTGTGGCCAAGTCGGTTGAAGTCCCTCTCCGATTGAGTGCGCCACTCTTGGCGGTGACATTCTGTGTTACGTTGCCCCACTGGTTCAGGGTCTAACTTCTTCTGGGGGGGCTACAGTCTCCCTGGACTGGGCCTCAACCAACAAATCTCGCCAGCTAGCACCGTCTTTTATTAGCTACCGCACAATGGACCCAATTGCTGGTCTAAGTGAGCCGTGACACAGTCGCAAGGGCACTCTATCACCTACCCAGCTGTCGCCAAGTTGGGTGATCGCTTAGCTCGACCCTGGACTGTAGCGCCCTAAGAAGAAGAGGAAGGCTAGCGCCACGCCTTTTCCTTCTTCTACTTGTGGCGCTACAGTCCAGGATGGAGTTGGGCGATCTTTTGCCAGCTGTCGCCAAGTTGCTTGAGGTCTCTCTCCACTTGTGTGTGCAACCTTAGACGTGGACATCCTCTGTTGCGTTGTTCCACAGGCTTAGAGTCGAAGACTCTTCGGATCGGAGCTACCTACATGGTCTAGCCATCTGGAGCTGGACGATCTTTTGCTGGCTGTCGCCAAGTCGGTTGTCCCAAGGTCCCTCTCCGATTGGGTGCGTCACCTTAGACGTGGACGCCCTTTATCGCGTTGTCCCACAGGCTCAGAGTCGAAGACTCTTCGAGCCGGGGCTCAGAGTCGAAGAATCTTCGGGCCGGGACTCAGAGTCGAAGACTCTTCCTCTCTAGCATTGTTCCCCTGGCTCACAGTCGTGTCGCGCCTGATTCCATTCAATTTTGAGACCAGCAAAAAATCAACGAATTCAAATCTAGACTCGATTTAGAACGCAGTTTGCGTCACTCTCCCCCCGCCACAAAAAAGCAACTGAATCCGACAGAGATCTACGCACTTCACGTTCATTTCATTTCACTCATGACGCAGGATTATTCACAAGAGCTTTCGGTTGCAAACAAAAAATAACAACTCCCCCCGCCCCCACCCTCGCCCCTTCCATCCCATTTTTTTAAGAAAAACAAATTTACACCAAATTCCACTTGAATTACCCCTAAGTGAGTGATTGCTTGCAAGCAAAAAGAGAAAAAATTGTTTTCACTCCTTCAGGACACAGGCAAACGGAAAAAAATGAATAATAACCAATGAAATCCTTAACGTAAACATAATTCTCCGTCTGAAGCAACAAAACATACATCATTCTCCCGCAGCCTCAACACCCGCCCGGGAGCAGCAGCCGCCGCCGCGCCACTGCTGCCTTCCATGTGACAATGAAATTTTCATCAAAATCTGTATGAACAGCATATTACCCCATGCATGGGGTTGTTTATTATTTCTTGTCTGCCTGCCGTTCCTGTAGCTCCGTCTTTCTGTTGTTGTTGCTCTTCAGTCACCTCTGCAGCCTCCCTTTCAATCCTTTTTTTTTTGCCACCCCCAAAGGCAAGTGGAGAGAGTGTTTTTGGGAAAGGATATGTGTTTTGGGGAACAATGGGAACGACAAGTTGATTCCTTATTTTCCCCGTATTCTTTCGAATTTGCACAAACAAACGAGCACACGTTCATGTGTCATTATCATGAGAGTAAGTTGCGGTGGGGATCAACGACATTGTACCGAAAATAGCCAAACAACAAGGACAACAGACGATACAACGAATTATTTGGCCTGAAATTTGATTTTCCCCCACCCCCCCAGCAACCATCCATCCATCCATCCGTTCACTATCTAGTTGTCATACTCGCTCGCTTGTCATTCAATTTGTGTATCCTGATGATGAACACGAGGCACGTACACACACACGTTCACTTTAAAAAAAAAAAACGAAAGAAAAGGCAACAAAATTCCCGAAGAAAATCAGCAAAAATTGAATAAAATTTTGATTTAACAAATCGGAAGGATTCCCTTGCCTGTGTGTGTGACTCCGGTGCTGTGTGTCGCCGGGGTACACACACGCTGAAGGGGGCTGCAGAAACAAGTCGATGATTTACAATTTGCTGCGCACGGAAGAACGCATCCATCCGAACAGCAAAAGACAAAAAAAAACAGCACCCAGCACAGGCACAAGATAGGAATAAGAAAAAACACACGAAATCCTTCTTAACAAGGACCAACGGGTGAGGAGGAAAAAAAAAAAATTGAAAAGATTTGAAGCCACGTCTGGGACGAGAATAAAGAGCGTAAACTGCGAAAGGAGAAGGAAGCGAATGCTTGATTTTAATATGAAAAGAGGCTCCCTCGGAAATCCTTTTCGGTCCCCTTCTTTTTTTTCTTTTACAGCTTTCGTGAAAATGAAGCCACCCCCTTTTTGTGTCGGTACACATATCGGATTTAAGGACATGCAAACAGCAAAAAGGGTGCCGGCCGCATTCACTTTCGCTTTTCAGTCGTGTCGTTGGAAGGACGACAACGCACGGCGACAGCGACAACGAACAGCGACAGGCAATGAATGAAGACGAAGTGATGCAAGGATCAGGAGGATGGAAGGATGAACAAGAATTGAATAAATCCCTTGGAAGTGCCTACTGCCACCACACCTATTCGATTCGTTCGTTTCAAAAGGACACCAATTGCCACTTAACGTATCCCTGATTTCCTTAGTTCCCCACTCGGTTCGGTTGTCCTCTGACAAGTCAACAATTATGACACTTTATTCCCCTCGGATGCAATCAGGACGGATTTGTGGATGAACTGCCTTGCCGCTGTTGAAATTCCCACAGCCCTTTGGAGAGGTCTGATGATGGTGCGAGTATGTCTGCAGGAATTTAACTGAAGAGGGCTCCGGCTGGACGGCTCGAGAGTTTGAGAAGAGCGATGGTGCGTGCCAATTGATAGCACTTTCTGTGTGGGGATCGTGGTGAATCGAGTGGTTTTCGATGGATGCCGTCCGTCAGAATTCTGTACGTCTTAAGTAATCCCCTGCAGTACTCAAAAATGCAAGTGGATCAGATGCACTCGCGTGGGGCCAATCAAGCTTTTGCTCCCTTTAGACTCAAGCTTTTCCTACGTGAGGCGTCAACATTTCCGCTCAAAAATTGATCATGAAGCGAACTTCGCGGAAGACTCTTACGAAATTGTGGTTAAGTCCAAAAAGTTGATGAAAGCTATCGGAGTTCCTTTCCTGATTTCAGATCGTAACTCAAGGAGCAGCTCACAAAGCTTTAGGAGCTCCTTTGTTGATTTAAGGCCGTAACTCAAGGAGTAGCTCACAAAGCTTTCGGAGCTCCTTTGCTGATTTAAGGCCGTAACTCAAGAAAGCTTTAGGAGTTTCACTGCAGATTTAAGGCCGCAATTCCAGGGCAACTCACAAAGCTTTGGGAGTTCCCTTGCAGATTTAAGGCCGTAAGTCAAGGAGTAGCTCCCAAAGCTTTAGGAGCTCCTTTGTTGATTTAAGGCCCTAACTGAAGAAGTAGCTCACAAAGCTTTAGGAGCTCCTTTCCTGATTTAAGGCCGTAACTCGAGGAGTAGCTCACAAAGCTTTAGCAGCTCCTTTCCTGATTTTAAGTCGTAACTCAAGAAGTAGCTCACAAAGCTTTCGGGGTTCCCTTGCCGATTTAAGGCCGTAACTCAAGGAGTAACTCACAAAGCTTTAGGAATTCCCTTGCAGATTTAAGGCCGTAACTCAAGGAGTAGCTCACAAAGCTTTAGGAGCTCCTTTGCAGATTTAAGGCCGTAACTTAAGAAACAGATCACAAAGCTTTCGGTGTTTCTTTCCAGATTTAAGGCCGTAGCTCAAGGGGCAACTCACAAAGCTTTAGAAGTTCCTTTGCAGCTTTGAGGCCGTAGCTCAAGAAAGCTTTAGGAGTTCCCTTGCAGGTTTAAGACCGTAACTTAAGGATTAGCAGACAAAGGAGCTCCTTTCCAGATTTAAGGCCGTAGCTCAAAGAGCAACTCACAAAGCTTTGGGAGTTCCTTTGCAGATTAAAGGTCCACTCACAAATTTCCCAAACAGTCCGCCATCTTAAAGCAGAACCTGAGGACCACTAAAGACATCCACACCGACCGCAAAAGAAATCGTAAAACCATTCAGCGGATGGTCTGCGAGTGTGAAACCATGCACAGGACATCCGGGGGCCAGCAGTTAACATCCACCACAACAGAGTGCAGAGTAAATTTGCCAAGAAGTCAACCCGAAAAATAAAACACCTCCATTCAAAGAGCGCGCGTTAAAGATTCACATTTTTCCTCAACTCTCCCGGGCATACTTCGGGTTTTGGCATTTACAGACTTCCCCCAGGACACAAGAGCCGCCATCTCCTCTCAAACAATACCCACTCGAAGCTATAACACTGCTCTAAACTGCGCTATTTTCTTCCTCTCTGACCCAAACACACACACCCTGTCTCTCTCTCTCTCTCACTCGGTCTCTCTCGGTCTCTTTTGGTCTCCTGTGAAGGAGTGGTGGCTGTGAAGTGGTGCCCTTTTAAACTTAAAAAGCATTTTATGTCCTTTTCTCGGTACTCAAAGATTCCCACTACCATTGTGTTGCTGAAACAAAACTTAACACTCTCACCCGTACACAAAAACACACACAGTCCATTGGAAAGTTGACAATACCACTCCCACACCCACTCCCACTCCCACTCTCACTCCCACGCCCACTCTTACTCCTCGTCCGTCGGCGCTCCTCATCCCACTTTCATTGTCACCGAAGAGCAGTGTTGTGCGTGCTCTGGTAGTTTTGTGTTCTCCTCAAGTGGCCTTTGGCTAGTTTTTAACAAGAGTGGTTACCCTAGAAGAGTCCTTCGACTTTTGCAGGATATAATAATTATTGTCTGCTCCTTCAAGTGATAATGACCCAAATAGGAAACTTTTTTTATTCTACTTTTCATCTCCAACTCACGAGAGAGTGATTTTTATCGAGAATCCATTGTCTTGTGCAAGGACCTCCTCGATGTGGGCGCTGTGCGGTGGTGGGAGTTGGGCGATGTGGGTCAAAGGAGCATCTGAAGTTGTCGCAAGTCTGTACTTTAAGCAAAATTTCATTCGAAAACTGCAAATAAAAGATGAGAAGAGGCGGGCGAGAGAGAGAATCCTTTGCAAGGATTCGGATGATTGTTGAGGAGCTTGCATGTGGTTTTGGGATGATATTCAAAAACGAAAGAAGGATTGATTATCCCCAGTTCATGTGAGTCTGTGGATCTGGAGGAGGTGCAATAAGGAAACTTTTTAACAAACTTCTCAGTTACCCCAGAGACGGGAGGATGAGGATGCAAGGAATGTGCTGCTGCTGTACACTCTCTGGTCTTTGCAACAAAATTAAACTAAGACCAGGACTTAGATCGTTCGGAGAGGAGGCAGCAGTTCATCATCAAATGATGCACATACCGAGCTTGAGCTTACAAAGGATGCGAGGGGGATGAGCTTCTTCTTTTAATTACGAGAAGAATATCCTTTTCTTGCTCGACTACGAGTGTGTATGGGTTCCAACGAATTATAACTGTAATTAAATTCTCTAGGATAAGGAATTTCCTTTTGAAGATTCTCCGGAAAGTAGTCCTGGATCGGCTCTGGCAGAGTGATGAGTTTAAATCATCAAAGTTGCTTACAATTTTCAGTTGCTTTCGACTGAGGAGCTGCGGGGGCACATGCCTCCTCTGGCTGCGAAGAAAGGGATTAAACTTAAGATGAAAATCCAACTTGAAAGGGACTTCAAGTGCATTATGAGGTCTGTGAGGATAATTTGGTTTCGCATTTGCCTAAGTCTTGTGCTAGTTGTGGTGGGAGTGGGAGTGGGAGTGGTGGGAGTGGGAGTGGTGGGAGTGGGCTGATGGTCGTCTTGTGAGATAGGTGGGCCCCATGTGCGTAGATGAACACATTCGTGGTCTCTACTCGACTGTGATGTATTCTCTGAGTTGTTCATCCCTGTCCACAAACTTGGACGGCAGAAAGGACTAAGGAAGGGACAAGGAGGTTCATTCGCAACCGAAGCGCCTTCTTGGAGAGAAATGGAAATGCATTTTAGTCTGCCTGCTGAAATGTTAAAAAGCAGCTGAAGACGATCTTGTTGGGCGCTTGCACCAGCTGTAAGACATGGTCAGAGGAAAGCATGCCCGATGAGTGGGATCTCAGTATCGTTCCACAAGAAAGGATACCCCTTTGACTGCACCATCTATCGAGGGATACGTTTGTGGAATCTTTTCTGTCATTCTGTGTGAACGCTTGACACCATTCGTCACCAATCTGGTCCGCTTCAGTGTGGTTTCAGGCCAGGGAAGTCCACCATCGACCAAATTTCCACACTGCGGCAGATCTTGGGTCAGACCCTCATCTCATCTCATCTCATCTCATCTTCAATGACCCGCATTTTCCATTAAAGGAGTCGCGGGAGCAATGCATGCACGCGCTCCATCTCCAGGCCACTCGGACCTCCGCCATCGACTCTAGGTTAGGTTAGGCAGATGGATGCCCTTGCTGACATAAAGACATGCCAAAGGCTCACTTAGACCACTATGAGCCCATTGTCCCCAATGCATCGACTCTAACTCATCAGGAGCTATGGTCAAGCACAACCAGGCGAGTCTTTGGACTTGGTCCAAGCGGTCGCCTACCTGAAGAAGACCCAAGAAATCCAAATCGACACACACCACCTATTCGTCGATTTCAAGGCAGCGTGCATAGAGAGGAGCTACACAGCGCCATGTCTAGTCACTGACCAGGATGACGATGGAGAACTCTCGTTGCTCCATCAAGCTCGGTAAAGAACTCAGCGAGACATTCAGTCTCAGAAAAGTTCTTAGACAAGGCGACGCGGTGTCATGCGAGTGGCGCAGAGGCATGGACAGGCATGGACAATGTCCCAAGCGGATGAAGAGAGTCTCTTGGTTTTGACTAGCGCCACGCATTAGCATGGACAATGTCCCAATCGGATGAAGAGTCTCCTGGTCTTTTCGAGAGAAAAGTTCTGCGCGCGATCTTTGGTCCTGTTTGCGACGAGGGTATTCGGAGGAGAAGGTTCAAAGACGAACCTGAGCGACATGAGTCTAGCCAGGCGTGTCTACGGATCCAACGCCTAAGATGGTTAGGCCATGTAGAGCGGATGGAAAACTTAGCTCCGAGCCGAAGAGTCTTCGACTCTGAGACCCGGCCTTTCGACTCTGAGCCTGTGGGACAACGCAACAGAGGACGTCCACGTCGAAGGTTGCGCACAAAAGTTGAGAGGGACCTCGGCCGACTTGGTGCCGATAGCTGGCGAGAGATCGGTGCGGCTGGAGAGACATGTTAGGTGAGGTCCAAGACTGTAGTGCCCTAAGAAGAAGAAGAAGACCAGCGCGACGCCTTTTCCTTCTTCTGCTTGTGGCGCTACTGTCCAGGGTGGAGCTGGGCGATGTTTTGCTGGCTGTCGCCAAGTCGGTTGATCGCCCAGCTGGACTGTTGCGCCGTAGGAAGAACAAAAAGAAGAAGAATAAGAAGAAAAAGAGTAGTTTACTGGAAGCTGTCACTACCTCGGATCTCGGACCTCGGACCTCGGCCGGCTTGGTGTGCGAAACTGGAGACAACTGGCGAGAGCTCGGGCCGGCTAGAGAGGCATGTTGGGTGCAAGTCCAAGTCCACCTCGGACTGTGGCGCCCTAAGAAGAAGAAGAAAAAGACTAGCGTGACGCCTTTTCCTTCTTCTGCTTGTGGCGCTACAGTCCAGGGTGAAGCTGGGCGATCTTTTGCTAGCTGCCGCCAAGTTGGTTGAGGTCCCTCTCCACTTTGGTACACCACCCTAGGCGGTGACGTTCTCTGTCGAACTTCTCCTGGGGGAGCTAAAGTCCCCCCGGACTGGGCCTCAACCAACAATCCTCGCCAGCTAGCACGGTCTTTTGTTAGCTGGCACACAATGGACCCAACTGTTGGACTAAGTGAGCTGCGACACAGTCGCAAGGGCACTCTATCACCTACCCAGCTGCCGCCAAGTTGCTTGAGGTCCCTCTCCACTTGGGTGCGAAGCATTAGACGTGGACGTCCTCTGCTGCGTTGTCCTACTGGTTCAGAGTTGAACTTCTTCTGGGGGAGCTACAGTCCCCCCGGACTGGGCCTTAACTAACAAACCTCGCCAGCTATCATAAGCTACTGCTGGCTGTCGCCAAGTTGGTTGATCGCCCAGTTCCATCTCGGACTGTAGCACCCTAAGAAAAAGAAGAAGAAGAGTAGTTTACTGGAAACTGTCACTACCTCGGACCTCGGACCTCGGTCGGCTTGGTGTGCGCACCTAGAGACAGCTAGCGATAGATCGGGCGGGCTGGAGAGACATGTTGGGTGAGGCCCAGGTCCATCTCGGACTGTAGCGCCCTAAGAAGCAGAAGGAAATGCATTTCCCGTCGAATCGTCTTCCTTAAACAAAAACGCCCCCAAAGTGTGGATAACAAAAAAAAGCATTCAACTTCGTCTTGGAGACACTCAAACAATCTCAAAGCAATTTTAGGTCGGGCATTAAATTTCCGTTCAGCTCCTCACAAGCTGACAAGCTCCCTACTGCGTCGTTTTCTTCTTTGCTCCTGTTCTCCTCATTTCTCCTCGTCATCACAATTCATTGTCTAAACCATTCATATGAATGAAAAATCGTCCTTTAACAATTCCACACACACACACACACACACCCAGGCACACGCATTCCCACTTTTTCAACACAAGGACCAAAAGGAAAGGAGGAGGAAAAAAAATTGAATTCAATTTGAAACCACAAAACACGCAGATGGGTTCACCACACCACCCACCAGCCTCACCGCCGTTTGCGTGTGTTTCCGTGTACCACTGCGAGAGGTCCTTTGGCTGAGCCAACGAAACGAACAAAAAAATAAGAGAATTCAAATTTACCCATTCCGGTGCCCCGTCAAAACCCATCAACCAAACTGTTCTCATGTCATTTTTATTGAGATACACAACGAGATGAGCATAAAGGACGAACTCCGGAATAAAACGACGAACAGAAAGGCAGCAGCAAAAAAAAAACCAAAAAAAAACCGCTCAAAGGATATAATAATAAAAATGAAAAATCCTTTTCCATGCCGCACGTAAGGCAATGTTTTGTCGCGACGCGTCAATTCGATCAGTGGGGCCGCCGCCGAGAGAGAGGAGCCTCCAACAGTGACAACGGGGAAAAGGATTGGATCACCTCGCAGTTATCCTGGAGTGAAAGTGAACAAAACACTGGAAGAACATGAAGAAAATCGGTTTCAGCCCGCACACGGCAACAATGTCAGCCAACAAAAGGCGAATTTATTTCGTCCTTATGTGTCCTTTCTTCGCTTTGCCACCAAATGACAGGCTGATTTAATTTTATTCGTCATATCCCGCCTTTATGCGCGCGGTTGTCATCATCGCACATGTGGACAGCACGACACAGTGGTGGTGGTGGTGGTGGAGGCGAATTGAATTTTCGTCAGATACCAAGACGGCGACGGGAACTGGCAAAAAGGGTTTCAATTAAATTGCATTATGGTTTCGTCCTTGTAGGAGGACAGGTGCTGGCTGATTGTGTGTCTGTGGCGAATCGATTTGGCGGGGGGAAACAATTTGAAAACCATCAAGAGGACGTGAATGATTCGCTCTTTCTCATTGTGTCTTGAATAGAGTCGAGGACAAGGCTGTGGGTTGGGGAGATCCTTAAAATTCAATTGATACACTAACATACCCCGTAATAGAGTGATTTGCATTCAAGCCTGTGTGTGCCCGGAGGGGGGGACGGCCAAACAAACGAACTAATGGATCCCACTGCCGTCCTAATCACAAGTTGAGTGCATGTAGTCATTTCCGGGGCACACTCACTCGGCGGCATAACGCTCGGCAGATAAAATGGAAACACTCCCTCAGGAAGGACCCTCGTTTTTTTCACTCTATCCGCCTCTGCTGTGCTTCCGCTTTCTTCTGGCATTTGTTTCGTCCGCCCAAACGAGGGTCTGGGGGGTTGGGCCGGGTCATTATGCAGAAAAAAATTCTGGGTGGCGATGATAATAACCAGGCGGGGGGGTGAATGCCAAGGCTTAACGCGGCAATTTGCATTCCAGCAGGTTGATGAAGGACGAGTCACACACTCCTTGCATTCTCGAAGTGGCTTAGCTGGCCCCACAGAGACACACACACACCCACACACAGGATATCATCATTCGATGAATTTTACAAATTCTCCTCTGGCTGTGCTCTCTGTTTGTGGTCCTTTCGTTTTTTTTTGTTTTGCGTCTGTCCTGAAAATGCTCCATTAGACTGCTTCGCAGAGGACGACTGTATTAAAGGTGCATGAGGACCAGGACGCATGCACGCCTGTGTGTGTGGGTGCGGTGAATCCTTTTACAGGCATCCGAAATAGTTACCTATCTTATTTGCATATTGAATTTCAAAGCCGGTTCGTTGGGGCGGGGGGTAGACCGCATTTCCGAAATGGTTACGTGCATGTGGACTGATATGACTGGAGGCGGCGATGGGGTGGAGTGTGGGAGCGAAAAGTCACGGTTGAGGTGTAGATACCCGAGGAAGCAACAGTGATGTGAGCTGCAGGGAGCTGCAAGGAGCTGCAGGGAGCTCGGTATGACTTTAAGCCCGTTGGAGGTTTGAGGAATTAAGAATATTAATGCGAGAGGAGAGTTGCCAGCGTGTGGAGAATTCTGAGACACTCTGCCGAGTGATGTGCCCTTCGCTGTGCGAGAAGGGAGTTGCCAACGATTGAGCAGTCCCGAGACTCTCTGCCGAGCGCTGTGCCCTCTGCCGAGTGATGTGCCCTTCGCTGTGCGGGAAGGGAGTTGCCCACGATTGAGGAGTTCCGAGACTCTCTGCCGAGCGCTGTGCCCATCGCTGAGCGAGAAGGGAGTTGCCAACGATTGAGGAGTTCCGAGACTCTCTGCCGAGCGCTGTGCCCATCGCTGAGCGAGAAGGGAGTTGCCAACGATTGAGGAGTTCCGAGACTCTCTGCCGAGCGCTGTGCCCTCTGCCGAGTGGTGTCCCCTTCGCTGTGCGAGAAGGGAGTTGCCAACGATTGAGGAGTTCCGAGACTCTCTGCCGAGCGCTGTGCGAGAAGGGAGTTGCCAACGATTGAGGAGTTCCGAGACTCTCTGCCGAGCGCTGTGCGAGAAGGGAGTTGCCAACGATTGAGAGGTTCCGAGACTCTCTGCCGAGCGCTGTGCCCTTCGCCGTGCGAGAAGGGAGTTGCCAACGATTGAGGAGTTCCGAGACTCTCTGCCGAGCGCTGTGCGAAAAGGGAGTTGCCAACGATTGAGGAGTTCCGAGACTCTCTGCCGAGCGCTGTGCCCTTCGCTGTGCGAGAAGGGAGTTGCCAACGATTGAGGAGTTCCGAGACTCTCTGCCGAGCGCTGTGCGAAAAGGGAGTTGCCAACGATTGAGGAGTTCCGAGACTCTCTGCCGAGCGCTGTGCCCTTCGCTGTGCGAGAAGGGAGTTGCCAACGATTGAGGAGTTCCGAGACTCTCTGCCGAGCGCTGTGCGAAAAGGGAGTTGCCAACGATTGAGGAGTTCCGAGACTCTCTGCCGAGCGCTGTGCCCATCGCTGAGCGAGAAGGGAGTTGCCAACGATTGAGGAGTTCCGAGACTCTCTGCCGAGCGCTGTGCCCTCTGCCGAGTGCTGTGCCCTCTGCCGAGTGCTGTGACCTTCGCTGAGCGAGAATTAAATTGCCAGCGACTATGCCTCTCTCGGGCATCTCGGGAGTTGTTGGCAACTCTGCTTCTCAACCAGCAATTCAATCGGGTACTTTCTGCACAACACACACTTCCACACACACATCCTTTCCTCCCCCCACTCACAACTGACGGCCGACCTCGTCGTCGTCGTCGTCGTCTTGTAACGTTTTCCGTTTCCATTTGCAGTTACTGGGCCAAATGGAGTAATGGCTTTTGTGGTCGTAATAGTTAAAAGGATTTCGGGTTATTGGACGTCATTATTCAGGAGTACACGAGTCTGCTTTCCCACAGCGCATCGAGGAGCTTTTAATATTTCACAACACCATCCCGAGAACACTATGAAATGCCTTTCTATCAGGCGGCCCGGATGTTTGCTGGCAAGGATGTGTCGCTTGGCGGAGCGACTCGCTTGTGAATTATTCAAAATCTGCTGAAATCTCATGTTTGGCAGGAGAGTCCAGGGCTGATGGAAGGATCAATGCCCGTGATAAGCTTCGATCAACAAGACTTTCGGAATGAAATTATGCGCCCCGACCCTCCAACCGCCTCTCATCTCTCTCTCTCTCTCTCTCTCTCCCTCTCTCCCTGTCGACAAAACCACCTGGAGACTTTCTCAAACACCAGTGAAGTGGAAAAAAGCGATTTAAAGACGGATGGAGGGTTGGGAACCGGTTGAAATGGAGATGAGAATCGACTTATCGCATCCATTGTAGCTGGTATCGTGTTATGGTTTATTTTTTGTTTCGTTTTTTTCTATTTTTTTGCCTTTCTCCCGTTAACGGTATCTTAATGTATGCATTCAATTGGAAATGGTAACGAAAGGGATACACATACACGAGGATACGCATTGTTTTGCAGTCAGTGACATATGTTCACGGTCGCATGGTTATCATAAAGGACGACGCCACGGTGGATGGGTGTTGGAGGGGAGGGGGAGGGAGGGGATTGACTGAAAAGTAGGCAGAGGCACGTGGAAAACACTTAAAGGGTATGCACTGAAGGATGAGGAAGTTATCCTTTTTTTTGCTGGCGAATGAAAAGGACAAGGGATCGACTTCGGAGATGGTTCGGAGTCAACGGGTTTTCGGATGGGAACTTTTCAGCCCGTCAGGGATACTGTGTGCGAATCGGTCGAGTGGAATGAAACGAGTTTGAAGTTCGGGTCGTGGTATGGAGTGCGGGGTGCGGGGCTGTGATCGAAATCTTTTGAATTGAATGACTTCATTGTAGAGTTGAATGAAATTTTGGAAATATCCGGAAGGAGGTACAGTGTAGTCTCTCCCGACGGACACCTCTCATAAGCGGACACCTCTCATAAGCGGACACCCCTCATAAGCGGACACCCCTCACAAGCGGACACTCCTCATGAGCGGACACCTCTCATAGGCGGACACCCCTCATAAGCGGACACTCCTCATGAGCGGACACCTCTCATAGGCGGACACCCCTCATAAGCGGACACCCCTCATAAGCGGACAACTCTCATAAGCGGACACCCCCTATAACCGGACACCTCACATAAGCGGACAAATTTCTTGGTACAGTCAGTGTCCGTTTATGAGAGATTTCACTGTATACACTCTCCGACTCTGAGCCTGTGGAACGACGCAACAAATGACATCCACGTGCAAGGCGACGCACACATGTCGAGGGAGATCGTGGCCGGCTTGGTATGCGAATCCGGAGACAGCTGGCGAGAGATTGTGCCGGCTGGAGAGGCATGTTGGGTGAGGCTCAGGTCCACTTCAGACTGTAGCGACCTAAGAAGAAGAAGAAAACGGTAAGGGTTCTTCTTTATTCGGCTTCTCCTTAAACTCAACATCACAGTTGAACACTGTTCGGTCTTCAAAGCACTGGAACTTCATCTTCATAATCATCATTTTCAGTGACGACTAAAGGGGTCGCGGTGGCACGCACGAGAGATCTAAGTCGAACCTCCTCCAAGTCAAACCTCCTCTAAGTCGAACCTTCTCCAAGTCGAACCTCCTCTAAGTCGAATTTCCTCTAAGTCGAACCTCCCCTAAGTTGAACCTCCCCTAAGTCGAACCTCCCCTAAGTCGAACCTCCTCTAAGTCGAACCTCCTCTAAGTCGAACCTCCTCCAAGTCGAACCTCCTCTAAGTCGAACCTCCTCTAAGTCGAACCTCCTCCAAGTCGAACCTCCTCTAAGTCGAACCTCCCCTAAGTTGAACCTCCCCTAAGTCGAACCTCCCCTAAGTCGAACCTCCTCTAAGTCGAACCTCCTCTAAGTCGAACCTCCTCCAAGTCGAACCTCCTCTAAGTCGAACCTTCTCCAAGTCGAACCTCCTCTAAGTCGAACCTCCTCTAAGTCGAACCTCCTCTAAGTCGAACCTCCTCCAAGTCGAACCTCCTCTAAGTCGAACCTCCTCCAAGTCGAACCTCCTCTAAGTCGAACCTCCTCCAAGTCGAACCTCCACTAAGTCGAAACTCCTCTAAGTCGAACCTCCTCTAAGTCGAGCCTTCTCTAAATCGAACCTCATCCAAGTCGAACCTCCTCTAAGTCGAACCTCCTCTAAGTCGAATTTCCTCTAACTCGAACGTCCTCTAAGTCTAACCTCCTCTAAGTCGAGCCTCCTCTAAATCGAACCTCCTAAAAGTCGAACTTCCTCCAAGTCTAACCGTCCCTAACTCGAACCTCCTTTAAGTCGAACCTCCTCTAAGTCGAACCGCCCCTAAGTCGAACCTCCTCTGGCTCGAACCTCCTTCGAGTTGAACCTCCTCTAAGTCTAACCTCCTCTAAGTCGAGCTTCCTCTAAATCGAACCTCGTTTAAGTCGAACTTCCTCTGCCTTGACACGCATCGGAAATAGTGATGATGGGGACATTCGTGTCACGTGAGCAAACCTCTGGAACTTCCCAAATAAAACTCCCGACAGGACTGATCTCGATCTCCAAACGTTCGAATTTATTTTTTCCTGTTTACAAACAAGTATACGGCCACAATGAACACGCCCATGGTCAACAGCATCACCAGACCTCCCTTTCCCTTCGTGTATTCATCCAGTTCCTGGTGAGCTATGTCGTACGGGTGTCTGTAGTGAAATGCAATCACTTCGACGTCGCCCACAGTGCGCGCCTGCGGTCCCATGCAGGCGACAAGCAGTTCATCCATCAGCTGCAGGTGATAGTGGACGCAATGCAGTTCAACACGTCTCGGGTTGAGGTCAACAGCCTGCGTTCCATTGCAAATCAATTTGTCGACTTTTTTCACCTCCAACTTGTCGCAGCTCTGAATTGGTGATTTTTTGTGCGCCACGAAGTAGACCACCCGACTGCCGTCCTGGTTCAGGAATATCACGTACGGGTCACCAGATCGAAGTAACGTATGCTCATATCTGAAGATTATCCGTTCGGGATAGTTGCCGGCGCAGAGCCTCTGGAAGGTGAATCCTTTCACTTCACTGCAGGACATCGCGGAGGGGATTAGGATGAGGAGAATGGGCAGGAATTTGTAAGACATTCTCCGTTTTTTTTGACTGGTTTTGAGTTTGCCTCTGTCTTGACAGTAAAAGTCGGGCGACTACTTCAGATCAAACGAGGAGGAGACAGGATTCGGACGAAACTTCAGGAAAGAAGGAGACCAGAAAAGCCCACCAGGAGATGAGGCCTTTTGAGAAGTTTGGCATTGAATGGCAGAGGGCGTAGTTGATGGATGCCGTTTTCGTTTCGCATACGTGACAGGAAGGGAGTCAATGATCGCTTAGAGCTTCTTTGAATCAAGTGTATGGACATTTCATCGTGGACGGGTGTCGCGACCCCTTTAGTGGAACATGCGGACCACTGAAAATGATGATGACGACGGGTGTCGGTCTCGGGCGGTTAGGGAGACGGTCTACTTCTTCTTCTCCTTCTTCTTCTTCTTCTTCTTCTTCTTCTTCTTCTTCTTCTTCTTCTTCTTCTTCTTCTTCTTCTTAGGGCGCTACAGTCTGAGGTGGACCTGGGCCTCACTTAACATGCCTCTCCAGCCAGCACGATCTTTCGCCAGCTGTCTCCAGTTTCGGGAGACGGTCTACTGGCGGAGTTGAATTACGTCAATTGCTTTGGCGATGTCGTTGCGTATTTTGTTGCTGGGCGAAGAGCTATGGCCTCTAGGCGGAACCTTGTGGTCATTATGGAATCGGACAGAATGATGGACAGCAGCTGAGTGTGCTGATGTCCATCGGGGGAAGAGTATAGCCTCGGTTGAAGGGAATGGGAGAGGCACTTGCGATTGGCATGAGGAAGACTCGTGTAAGGACATGAGGAGTGGTGATCTGGACTTAGCTGAGACGTGTACACAAGTGAGGTTCGTGGGGAGTTCTTTTGCATCCGTTGGAGATAAGGTGCTTGTTAGAGGAGTTTTTTTTTGGAGGATTTTTGAAACGCTACTGCAGCACTCAGACTCAAAACTGCGCCATCCAGTCGTATGTCAGAGGAGTTTAGGTGGAAAAATGGTAATCTGAGGATGAGCAACAATTGCACTTAATGTCAAGACACAGAGACGTCGCAAGGATCTGCTTTTATGGCAAAAATCGAACTGCGTCGGAATGCTTCCAAAACTGAATCGAAAACTCAGGAAAAAAGCAGACCAGAAAGCCCACCCTTAAGTCTGGGAGACGCCCGGTTTGGAAACGAAACTGTGGCTAGCGAAAGTTGAGGGTCGAGGTTTCAAAACCGCATCGAAATCGCAGTGGTTTTCAAGGAAAAAATCGAAGGTTGTCGAAGTCCTTTCAAACCTATATCGATCGAAAGTTAATGAAGAGAGCAGCCCAGAAAGTCCGCCCTTAAGTCTGGGAGACGCCTGGTTTGGAAACTGTGGCTTGTCAAAGTTGATGGTCGAGGTTTCAAAATCGCATCAAAATCGCAGAGGTTTTCGAAGAAAAAATCGAAGGTTGTCGGAATCCTTTCAAACGCATCTCGATCGAAAGTTAATGAAAAAAGCAGACCAGGAAACTCTCCAATAAGTCTGGGAGACGTCTGGTTTGCCTTTGAGAGACCCAGAGGCAGATACAAGTTCTTAAACACAATTTTCTTTCTTAACAAACAATTTATTTGAATGGCCTCTTTTTGAGAAGATTTCGATTAAATGTTGAACGTCTTACGAGCCATGGTTTCTCCGTCGATAAATCCTCTCTGCAATGCACACTCCAACAAGAAAAACGATGAGTCCAGCAAACAGCCATTTTAGGGTCCTCAGCTCCCGTTCAGCGATGGTATTCATCTCAAATTCGACTGGTTTCAGATTTGTGTGATGGAATACTATTAAACTGCAACTCTCCGCTGGGATCTCCTCTTGGCTGCAGTCACCAAGCAGGTCGTCAATGTAGGACATGTGATAGTAGACGCAGTGGACCAGGAATTTTTCAGTCAAAAGCTCAATCCTCTCCGGCGGGTTCTTGCCCTTTTTGCATCTCAGTTGATAGTCCAAATCAAACTGCAGCTCGTCACAGTCCAGGAACGGCGAGTCCCTGAACATGACGAGGTATGTCAACGGACTCTCTTGGGATTTGTAGATCGCATACGGATCTTTTGAGTTCAAGAGAATCTCATGGTACTTGAGCCTGTAGTCCCTCGGGTATTTGCTACTGCAGATCTTCTTGAAGGTTATCGAAAGAGCCTCCTTACATCCCATGCCAAGCGGCAGGAAAAATGCCAACAACAGCAGACAGCCTGCTTCAGTTTTCATCGATCTGAGTGACTTTTTGAGGCTTAATCTGATGGGAATTTCATAGGCCGCTTGAAAGTGAAAACAAAGAAAAGGTTGTGCGACACTTCAGCACCCAGAGCACTTCAGGTTTTACAAGGCGTTTCATTCTCACATCTCTTTAGACGCCAGCTGCCATTTCGCGAAGGTTCCTCGTGGCACTTCGGGATCACACACACACGCCCGCCTGCTCGGCACTCAACCCGCACCTAATTTTCGTTATTTAATTTCACCCTCTAACTACACACGTTGAACACGATATTACTTTTATAGGGCAACTTTCCTTTTCTCCAGGAACCCAAAGAACATCCCTCCCCCATCGACCCCATCCAGCTGTTGGTTGCGAACAAGCATCACTTGTTTGGAGGATGCTGCTCTCTGTTTTTTTGCAACTTGTAGTTAAATAACCCTCAGACCCTCGTCAAAACTATCTCAACTATTAGATCTACTAATGTAATTAAAATTTCAACTAACAAGTTACAGGGTGGGGGGGGGGAGCAAGCGCCACGGGACATGGCATCCTCGGAGGAAACGGAAAAAGTTGTTTCACGCCGCCGGGTTCGCCTACCTTGACATGATGTGTTAAACATGCGTTGGGGTTTAAATGAAATTATGATTTATAATCTCAAATCGAAAACACCCGGTGGAGTGGGTGGGATCCATTTCAGATGCAGTCAGTTCGAAAAAGGGGCTCGAATGGAACCGACTTTCATGAGCAGTGAAGGAGATGATTCTGATTTCTGAGAGATTCTGTTCTGAAAGTGTGCTTCCTTTTGATTTTTCAACCAGAAGTTGTTGGTCTAGCCAGGGTGGGTGGGGGTGGACAGTGCTTCTTGATGAAATTTCTACTCAGAGTTGGAGAGACAGAGATGATCGAAAATGAAGTCAGATCAGTCTCAAAACTCCATCGTTCTGGTAAGCGACTGGATGGCCCAGTTGTCTACCCTAAGTTAGAGGGGTCCCAGGTTCGAATCCCAGTGAAAGCAAAGTTAATGCGCTTTTAACCGGTTTTTCAAGGGAAACCCCAAGCAGCACCGACGAAAGACGAGAATCATGTACTCAACCAGGACAACTGGAGGACGACGGCTAAGCGCCCACCTTAAGTTCGAAGGGTCCCAGGGTCGAACCACAGTAAAAGCAAGTTTAATGCGCTTTTATCCGGTTTTTCAAATCTGGTCCATTCACCATTTGCCGTTGGGATCAAATTAACGCCACAATCACTGGAGCTCCAGCTAAGGGGGTCTTCGAATCCGAGCCTCCTGGTTCGAGAAGGAGAGAAAGACCGAACCTCCGATACAAAGACCAAGTCATCGCGGACGTAAGACAGCTTGGTCTTGATGAAGTGCATCACAGGCCTCTTCCCGTCATTTTGGCGACCCAGAAACCGCTGAAGAACACGACGTGTTGGCTCAAGAGGTGACGGTCACTTTCAGAAACCATGATTTTGAATTTTGGGAAAGCCCGACTTGAAGTTGGAAAGCCCGGCTTAAAATTGGTAAGCCCGGCTTGAAGTTGGAAAGCTCGGCTTTAAGTTATTCGACAGCAGAGGGAGCCTCTGTCCTTTTGGTGACCCAGAATTCGGTGGAAAACGCTGGAAGCATCGGGTCCAGGACCATCATCGATGGAAGGCAGCGACATCTCAGGCTCGGACCGTCCATGGGTCGTAGGCCTGTTAAGTAAGTATCACTGGAGCGGTCGATCAGTGGCAATAGTCTTACTGTGGGTATCACCATGGACGAACATGGTCTAAGCGTGCTGGTGACTTCACTAGCAGCTCCCTAACCCACTCACGACCGCGCACGTTGCTAAAACCCCTTCTCGATGGAATTTTGACTCACGCTCCAACACCACCTGCCAACCAGTCCGTTCCCTCCTGGTAAGTCAAACCTTTTGATTCACTCACTTGTTCTTTAGCTCCCCAGTTTGGCCCCTCTCCACAGACAGACCAGGAGAAACACGGCAAAACAGGATACATTCAAAAAGAAATCAAAAGATGACGACATTTTTAATGTCCTCCCCTTTATTGTGACCAACAAAATCTGTATGCTCCGGCATCTACCACCACCCCCCACCCCCACCTATCCACTCGACAATTGTATTCTCGTCTAGTCATTTCCTCGTCTCTCCTCGCACTCCACCCTTCTTCCCATCCAGAGCCTTATCTTTACGACTTCAAAGGAATCACATTAAATTTCATATTCTAGTGTTATGCACTCAGCACATCAAAATGTCACGCAATCGACAGTCAGCAAAACAACAGGAAAGCGCACCAGACATTAGGTCAGCAAAATCGATGTAAAACATTTTTTTTATTTTCATTCCCACATTTCGTATGATTGATCAGCAATAAAGAATGCATAAATTAAGGTAGCAATAAGAATTTAATTGAAGTTGGATTTTGGAAGCAACATTGTGAAGTTCTGTAACATTGTGAAGTTCTCAAATAAAATTGTTTTTACTCTTTTGAAGTTCTCAAATAAAATTGTTTTTTTTACTCTTTTAAATATTCGTGAATATTGATTTGATAATATCATTCACCATTTCACCATCTTCATCATTGGCATAATTCATCATCATCCTCAAATCTCTGACGGAAAAGCCAGAAGTCGAGAACCCGACAACAAAACACTGGCCCGACGAGGGACTTTGAACTCCTTTACTTTTTTTTATTGTGCGTTCCTGAATAAGGCGTAACACAATTTCTGGTGGCAGCGGTGGGATTCATCAAAGTCGCAAGAGGATCATCCCATTCCAAGATGAAAATGTTTTTATTGTAAGTAACTTATTTTCTTTTTGTGAAGTAATTGTTTCATATTCAAACGCGTGTTTAAGAAATAAGTGAAAATAAAAATAAGTATACATGTTCTCAAGGTTTCGCGATACAAACCAAAACGGGTCTAATAGCGAAGAATTTTTAGAAGATAGCTTAGATACCGATTCGGAAGTAGAATATCATACAGAGAATAATTTAGGGAATAATTTTAGAGAACAATCAGACAGAATGTCAGAAGTTCCAATCAATGTATTGATTTCATTCATTCCAACTTTCAGTGGCACCAGTGATGAAGTATTTAGCTTCATCGATTCGTGCAATGATGCCATCGAACTGGCATCAGATGCACAGAAAAACATCCTATTTCGGTACATTAAGACCAAAATTAAGGGTAATGCCACATCTATCCTTATGAATAAGGATATTCCCAATTGGGACACCCTCAAACGGGAACTAACGGAAGTATTCCGTGAACCACACAGCGCTCTTCAGTTACATAGAGAGCTCATCTCTATAAGACAAGCTAAAGATGAAACGGTAGTACACTATTTGCAAAGAGTGGAAACCCTTCAAAGACGGCTTTTGCAAAGTAAACTGTCATCCGTTAAATCGGAACATAAAGCAGGCCAGATAGAGTATATTCAGAATGAGACTCTGACAATTTTCATAAACGGACTACGCGAAAGGTTGTCCTCTTACGTGATCACACAGCGTCCGAAAACTCTAACGGAAGCTAGCAAATTTGCATGTGAAGAGGAACAACGCATCAATCTATTTCGAACAAATATTCAAAAGGATTATACTTCAAAAAACTTGGCAAAAATAAATTACCAGGAAAGGCTGTGCTATAATTGCGGTAAGCCTGGCCATATCGCAAAATTTTGCAGATTGCCAAGGAAGAATGATCCTAGTATGACTAAACAAGGAAATGAAAATAACGCTAGTCCCAGTTCATCAAATCACAAATCGTTTAAGAAACCAAATTTTCAATAGGCTGTATGAGGAATGAGGCATCTATACAGCTAAAAGCCTTGGATACTTTCGAAAGTCCTCATATATTGATTAAAATCAACGGAGATTTAAAGAAGATGATATTAGACACCGGCGCGGAGGTGTCTCTTATCAAAGCGCATTGTGTGTATGAAGAAGATGTAGTAGAAGAGAAAAAAATTAAGTTTAGTGGAATAGGGGGAAAAAAATGCGAAAGTTTAGGGCAAATTGAAACAAATATCGAATTCGTTCCCCAAGTTGGAAAATCGATACCTACAAACATTTGCTTCCAAGTTATTGAAAATAATTTGTTACCTAATTATGATGGGTTAATAGGAAACCACTTCCTGAGAGAAGGTGGATTTTCTATTAATTTTGAGAAGAATATAATCAGCGGAAGACTCGGTGTGATACCATTGAGATATAATAGTGAAGAGTCTATTGTAAAGGAAAGATCTGAAGTGTTTAGAACTGTAAAAGTCGATAAGACTTTAAATAAGGAAATTGTGATTCCACAACAGGAAATTACCAGTGGAGTCATAATACCAAATTGCATTACGCATAATAATAATGGCAACTGTATAGTTTCAGTAGTAAACACAACAGATAAGCCATTTGATATAAAAGATATTCAAGTGAAAGGAAGTAATCTTACCGATTATAACATTTTAAAGAATAGATCGCGAATCGTATCGGGTAATATACGAACAGAGCATTTGACGAAGGAAGAAAAAGAAAGTTTAATAGATATCGTGAAGAATTATAGTGACATTTTTAGCATTGAAAATGAGAAACTGTCTAAAACAGGGGTCATCAAACATAAAATTCGGACACAGAAAGATGCTGCACCCATCTTCACGAAGACTTATAGGTATCCTAAGGTCCACGACGAAGAAGTTCGCAAGCAAATCAGTAAACTAAAAGAAGACGGGATTATCCGAAACAGCTGCTCACCTTGGAGCTCTCCGCTATGGATAGTTCCCAAGAAGTCCGATGCTAGCAAAAAGAAGAAGTGGCGAATGGTAATTGATTACCGCAAGTTAAACGAAATAACAATAGCGGACAATTATCCATTGCCCAACATAAACGAGATACTCGATCAGTTGGGGAAAGCGAAATATTTCTCCACATTGGACTTAACGTCCGGCTTTCATCAAATCCCAGTTGAAGAGGAGGATATTGAAAAAACAGCATTTAGTACTCCCTATGGTCATTTTGAATACACCAGAATGCCATTCGGACTAAGAAATGCACCCGCCTGCTTCCAAAGACTAATGAATACGGTCCTATCAGGCTTACAGGGGATAAGATGTTTCGTTTATTTAGATGATATCGTCATTTTTGGGCAAAATCTAAAAGAACATAATGAAAAATTGATCGAAGTGTTCGAGCAACTTCGTAAGGCAAATCTGAAATTACAGCCCGATAAATGTGAATTCTTACGAAAGGAGGTATCTTATTTGGGACATGTAATTACAGATGAGGGTGTTAAACCCGATCCGTCAAAAATCGAAAGTATCAATCAAATGGAATCACCCAAAAACGTCAAGGGTATACGATCATTTCTTGGAATGATCGGCTATTACAGAAAATTCATTAAGAATTTTAACCAAGTTGCAGAACCATTAAACAGATTATTGAAGAAAGATGTCGAATTTGTTTGGAGTAGTGATCAGCAAGTAGCCTTTGATAAGCTTAAGAGCTTAATTACTACTTACCCAGTATTGCAATATCCAGATTTCAATAAGGAATTCATCATAACAACTGATGCTTCAAATCGTGGAATTTGCGCGGTACTCAGTCAAGACCATATGGGCAAAGATTTACCAATTCACTTTGCCAGCCGCACATTAAATAAAGCCGAAATCAATTATAGTACGACCGAAAAAGAATGTTTGGCCATTGTATGGGCAACCAAACAATTCCGGCCATATATTTACGGAAGGAAGTTCATTATCCAGACAGACCACAGACCGTTAACGTGGCTATTTAAGGTCAAAGATCCAGGAAGTCGACTTGTCAGATGGCGACTCAAGCTTGAAGAGTATGACTACGTCATCACATACAAGAAAGGTAAAGACAACGTCGTAGCTGATGAACTCAGCAGGAATGTGAGGATCACAGAAAAAGAGAGAGAAGAAACTTGGAATGACCTTTTAGAGTTAATGGAAGATGAAGGATTTGCAATAAATAATGATGTCAATACCGAAAGTGAAAATACTGGAAATCGACCAAACGAAAACATAGAAAATCGACCAAACGAAAACATTGAAAGTCAACTAGACGAAAACACTGAAGATAGACTGGAAGAAGATCAGCCAGACAATATATCTGAAACCAGTGATGATTCGATAGTTAGTCCAAGTAAGGAAGAATCAAAGCAGAAAGAAGAAGTAAATGATCCAGATAGAAGAATGGCTATCATCAAAGAATATCATGAAGGCTTATTGGGAGGTCATACGGGACAAAAAGCAACGTATGCAAAGGTAAGAAAAAAATTTAAGTGGAAAGGCATGCAGAAACAAATAGAGAATTTCGTTAGGAATTGTCCCCAGTGTCAAACCGAAAAAGTAAACCGAGCACCGACCAGAAACCCTATGAAGATTGTGACTTCATCAGAAAGAGCTTTAGAAAAGATAATGATTGATATAGTAGGTCCTTTTGAAGAAACAAATGAAGGTTTTAAGTTTGGTTTAACCATTCAAGACGATTTATCCAAATTTATTAAATTTATACCACTAAAGTCCAAGGATATGCAAACTGTATCATGTGCTTTGATGGAAGAATGGATACTAAACTTCGGGATGCCAAAAATCATTTTGTCTGATAATGGAGCAGAATTTTGCAACAGCCTGTTTGAAGAGTTATGTAAGCTCGTGGGGATAAAACACATTACGACTAGTGTAGCTTACCCACAAGCTAATGGAAGTGTGGAAAGAGCACACTGTAGACTTTTAGAATATATAAAAGCAACAGGTCGAGAATTGCATCAACTGAAGGATTGGCATAAGCGAATGCCATATGCAGGATTTTGCTATAATGGCACAATTCACAATACAACGGGGTATACTCCCTACGAATTAGTATTCGGATTTGAGGTAAATAAACCCAGTAGTGTAGATCCATATAATGAAAAATCAATGTTTGATTATATGGATGAAATAAGAGCGAATCAGTTGGAAAAACAAGAAAAGGCAAAGATAAATACCAAAGCAAGCAGAGAGAAATCGAAGATCAGATATGACAAGCGGTTAGGAAAACCCATAGAGTACAGAGTTGGTCAACAAGTGTTAATTAAAAATGACAGAAAAGGTAAATTACATAGTCTATATAAAGGTCCATTTAAAGTTCTGGAAGTTAATGAAAATAATTTAGTAATACAATTAAATAATAAACGACAAAAATTCAACAAGTCTCATTGTAAACCATACATTTCAGGGTCTTGTTCTTCACACAGATCACCGCCGAGGTAAACGTGAAAATAAGTGAATTGAAAAACAATACTGGCATATATTTTAAGAAGCTAAGGAGATTAAAAGCAAAGTAACATTAATTGTAGAATTAGATATAAATGATCTTGAAGGTTCCAGCGCAAACATAAGAAGTATAATTAATTCAATTGATAGTATCTGTTTAGAAGCACAGAAGGGTTGTAAAGATTTTCAAGAATCAGCTAGGAGGGAAATTGTAAAACTTGATCATAAAATAAGGGTTATTTTCGGAATTGTAGGAAGATCATATAGACCAAAACGCGGCTTAATTAATATGATAGGTTCAGGATTTAAAGTTCTTTTCGGCGTCATGGACAACGACGACGCGGAATATTATTACAAAGCAGTTAAAACAAATAATGAAAATGAACAACGAATTAAAAAAAGGAATGGATGAAAATATTAAAGTATTAGGTCACCTCAATAGACAAGTTTTGGAAAGTGTTAAAAATACTAATGTCACCCTTAATAAAATAAACGAAATAATTACTGAAATTAACAAAGTTCAAGATATAGAAAGAAATGTTAATCGAAGTCTTTTAATTACATCCTATTTTGAAGAAATATCAAGAAAAATTAACCATAAATTACTTCTTCTAGAAATGGAAGTAGAACAAATAGTAGATAGTCTTTTGTTTATTCAAGCAGGTATTTTACATCCTCGTGTCATTGAACCAGCTGAGTTACTTGATCAGCTGCGATCGTTACAAAGTAATAATATATTTCCCCTAGAACCGACTATGGAAAACTACGCCGAAATCTTGAGAACTCTAGAAATTAAAGCATTTACGAAAAATTCGAAAATTATTGTGATTATTCAAATTCCTTCTGTAGCAAGAAACACGTTTGAAATATACGAAACAATCGCTGTGCCTAGAATAATTGAAAATGGAATTGTAATCTTAGATTTAAGTAATAAAGTGTTAATGATTAATAAAAACAAAGAAGATTTTAGTTTAAAACAAAATTTAGATGATTGTAACTTTCATAAAAATATATATCTTTGTAAATCTCAACCTTTAAGGAGTTCCATAAGTAATGATTATTGTGAATTAAACCTGTTTATGAGGAATAAAGCTGAAAATTGTAAAATCAAAGTAATAAATTCGCATGTTGAGATATTCCATAAGTTAAATATAATTCATATTTGTATGCTATAACAGATGAAACTATGTATAAATGCAAATGTAAGAATGAATCGAACGAAAGTAAACTTATTGGTACCGGAATAATTAGCATTAACGGCGATTGCACTCTGGAGACGTATGACATCATGATACAGACAACCATCCCTGGACCAAATGTGGAATTAAAGGACAAACATTCTTATGGCGAACTTGAAGAGTGTTGCATAAATGCAAAGCTTCGTGAAATCAATATCAAGCAAGAGCCTTTATCCAAAATAACAGCGAAAGACGTGCATGAGCTGCAAGATCTATCCACAGAAATCCAAAATCAAAAGAATTTCTGGGCGAAAGCATTAGATAAGATACCTGAAAGATCACAAGGTGTTCTAATGTCTATAATCGGCATTTTCACCATACTGACAATTGGTTTTACCATATGGAAAATAAGCTGTGGATCAGGAAGAACGACAATCACACTCTTCAACAAATGTTTCAACAGGAAAAGCAGAATAAGACCAGAGGTAACGTTGAGCGTGACTTCAACACCAACACAATCAATAGAATCCATCGAGATGAATTCACCGAAGTCTAATCTAAGAATTAAGTATCCTTAGATATGACTAAAAGGGGGGACGTGTTATGCACTCAGCACATCAAAATGTCACGCAATCGACAGTCAGCAAAACAACAGGAAAGCGCACCAGACATTAGGTCAGCAAAATCGATGTAAAACATTTTTTTTATTTTCATTCCCACATTTCGTATGATTGATCAGCAATAAAGAATGCATAAATTAAGGTAGCAATAAGAATTTAATTGAAGTTGGATTTTGGAAGCAACATTGTGAAGTTCTGTAACATTGTGAAGTTCTCAAATAAAATTGTTTTTACTCTTTTGAAGTTCTCAAATAAAATTGTTTTTTTTACTCTTTTAAATATTCGTGAATATTGATTTGATAATATCATTCACCATTTCACCATCTTCATCATTGGCATAATTCATCATCATCCTCAAATCTCTGACGGAAAAGCCAGAAGTCGAGAACCCGACAACAAAACACTGGCCCGACGAGGGACTTTGAACTCCTTTACTTTTTTTTATTGTGCGTTCCTGAATAAGGCGTAACACTAGCTTCGAAATTTGTCCGTGCGCCTTGGCAGCGAGCGGCAACAATGCCAACGGAACGAATGTATGAACGGACGGACGATACACGGACCAAAGCGAGTCGGCGGAGACAATTGTGTGATGACAGAAATATTTACGATATTTACGATATGACAAGAATTCTACGTCATTACCCCATTCTTGTTGTTTTTATTTTCATATCGCAGGAAGTTATTCACTTCTTCTGTGGGCTTCTGTTTTTTTTTTGTTTTTATCTCCCGTCCCCCTCTACTTCTGGGGGAAGGATAATTTTCTCTTGGTCCTTATCAAAGTCCCGTCATCGGTATTTACAGCACAGAACGGAGGAAGTGACTAACTTTTGACAACACACTGTGTTGTTGCTGCCTGCTGCTGGGTGCCACTGGGGGAGGGTTTATATCCTTTATGCATGCTTGGGAATTCTCTCGTAAGCGGAGCAAAAGGAGTGTGTAATGATAAATGTCATCTTTTACGTCATTTTGTCGATACTCTGGTTTACTTGTGCTTGGCAATATTTCATATTTGCATGCGATTGACGGTCGTAATAACATTTCTTCAGCGTTGTTGTTGCTCGTCGTCTCAGTGAACGGGGGAGACGACGATTACACTGAGAGAAAAGCTTTGTGCGCAAATTGGCCGTGAAATCATAAAATTCTGACAAATGGTTGTTATTCGCCGGAGTAATGAGTTGGAGACAATCTGCTTTTTCGGCAAATCAATATGGGAACTCCGGGTTGCCTCTTGGGAGAGTGAGAGTGGGAGGGGTGGGGGAGAGGAGTGTGGTGGATCAGGAATGCAATCCTTGTGATCGGTGTGTGAGGTAGCTGTGGAGGAGTGTTGCCAGTCGTTCGGAAATGGCAACATTTTGTAAAGACTTCAAACGGGCGCCATTCAATGAAAATACTTCTGGACCAGCTTTAAATAGAGGAGCATCAGTAGTTCAGGTTGAGGCAAAAGTCCACCCCGGACTGTAGCGCCACAGCAGACAGCAAAAGCCACAACAGAAGAAGAAGAAAAGGAGCATCAGTAGTTCAGAGATTCTGTACATCGTTTGATTTTCTTGCGCGACAGCTGTGGAGGAGTGTTGCCAGTCGTTCGGAAATTGCAAAATTTTGTAACGACCTCAAATGCACGCCATTGCTTCAAAATCCTTCTGGACTACATTTGAAATCAGGAGCATCAGTAACTCAGGTTCAGACCGAAGTCCACTCCGGACTGAAAAGCCACACAAAGAAAAGGATGAGGAGCATCAGTACTTCGAAAATTCTGTAAAGGGTGGGCCGTCTAGTGGTTTCTTTTTAAATCATAGGTTCTTTTCACACTGACAGCTGTTTCCTACTCGAAATCTTGACAGAAAGTCAGTATCATACCTCCGCGAAACGAAATGATTCACTTTACGCTCGCATAACGTTGAGAAATATTGAAAACTTATTTCGAAAGTGAGTGGTGTGTAGCCGAAACAGTGCGTTGCGTTTTTTGAAAAGAAGTTTTGCCCGAAATGAAGCCCCCATCGCGACGCGACTGCTGTACGCAAGTTTGTGCAAAAACTCCGAGAGATTGGTGTGCTGGTGGACAACACTCATGGTCGCCGTCGTCGTACGGTGCGCACAGATGACAATGTGGAGAGTGTGAGACTCAGTTCACGGACATCAACTCGCCATCGCCATCGATCTCAACAACTCAGCATTTCACGCACTAGCCTGAGGAGAATTCTGCACAAAGATCTCGGATTATTCGCCTACAAGCTCCAATTGACTCGGCAGTTGAAGGCGCGCCACCATCCCCTTCGCTATCGCTTCGCAGTTTGGGCCTTAGAGCAGCTCAGCTTGAATTTTACAACGATTTTGGGCGCATTTTCCTCTCGGCGTCTACGTCTCTGAGCCTGTAGGACAACGCTGCAGGGGACGTCCACGTACAAAATGGAGTACACAAGTCTGCCGGCTTGGTAACTGGAGACAGCTGGCGAGAGATCGGTGCTGCTGGAGAGGCTTGTTGGGTGAGGCCCAGGTCCACTTCGGACTGTAGTGCCCTAAGAAGAAGAAGAAGACTACGTTAACAAACAAAATTGCCTGCCGCAGCTGGGGTTCAGCTCAGAACCCGCACGTCATTGTCGAGAAGCCAATGCACCCACAGAGAGTGACAGTTTGGTGGGGGTTGTGGAGTGGTGACATCATTGGACCATTTTTCTTCGAAAATGAGGCTGGGAACAACGTTTCGGTCAACGGTGGGCGTTACAGAGCCATGTTAACCGACTTCTTTTTGACTGAAATTGAAGACATGGATTTGGACGACCTCTGGTTGATGCAGAATGGCGCGGCATGCCACACAGCCCATGGCACAATCGATCTTTTGCGCACCAAGTTCCCAAATCTTGTTATCAGCCGTCTTGGCAATGTCAATTGGCCGCCTCGGAGTTGCGATTTGACCCCCTTGGACTGTTTTTTGTGGGGAACCGTGAAGGAGCGATGTTATGCCAACAATCCGGAAACGATTCAAGCACTTACGGCCAATGTCATCCAAGCAATCCATGAGCTAGAGGCCGAAACCATCAACAAGGTCTTGGAAAATTAAGGTGACAGAATGCGCTGCTGTGAAGCCATCCGATGCAGCCACTTGAACGACATTGTTTTTCATAATTAATGGGAATGTGCGTTCTTACTAATGAAGCCTTAAAACATGGAAAAGATTTGATTTTGTTCATTTTGCTGCATTTTTAAAAAGAAACTTGTATTTGGCCCACCCTTTACAAGGTAGCGCACACAAGTCGAAGGAGATCTCGGCTTGTTTGTCGAGAGGCTTCATTGAGGAGTCGCAAGTGGACACAGGCTTGGTTCGGGAAAGTGGTTTCCAATTGAATGACACCATGTTTGACACAAGGAAAGGAGAGGCTTTGTGGAGGGGGATCAATTCTTGGGAAAACATGCACTTGGGCTCTTGGTATTTTCGAGAGAAAAGTTCTGCTCGCGATCTTTGGCCCTGTTTGCGTTGATGGCATTTGGAGGAGAAGGTTCAACCACGAACCTGAGCGACATGAGTCTAGCCAGGCGTCTACGGATCCAACGCCTAAGATGGCTAGGCCATGTAGAGCGTATGGACAACTTAGCTCCGTTCCGAAGAGCCTTCAATTCTGAGCCTGTGGGACAACACGACAGAGGGCGTCCACGTACAAGGTGGCGCACACAAGTCGAGGGGGACCTCGGCCAGCTTGGTGTGCGAAACTAAAGACAGTTGGCTGGAGAGGCATGTTGGGTGAGGCCTAAGTCCACTTCGGACTGTATCACTTTAAGAAGAAGAAGAAGAAGAAGAAGGATGGCTTACTGGGAGCTGTCACTACTACGGACCTCGGACCTCGGCCGGCTTGATGTGCGAAGCTGGAGACAACTGGCGAGAGATCGGTGCGGCTGGTGAGGCATGTTGGATGAGGCCCAGGTCCATCTCGGACTGAAGAGCCCTAAGAAGAAGATGAAGACTAGCGCCACGCCTTTTCCTTCTTCTGCTTGCGGCGCTACAGTCCAGGGTGGAGCTGGGCGATCTTTTGCTAGCTGCCGCCAAGTTGGTTGATAGCCCAGCGCCACCTCGGACTGTAGCGTCGTAAGACGAAGAAGAAGAAGGGTAGCGTATTGTGGGCTGTCACTACCTCAGACCTCGGACCTCGGCCGGCTTGGTGTGCGCAGCTGGACTGGCATGTTGGGTGAGGCTCAGGTCCACTTCGGACTGTAGCGGACTAAGATGAAGAAGAAGAAGAAGAGTAGCTCACTGGGAGCTGTCACCAATATCTGGCAACTGGTTCGATTTTGTACGAAATTTGGTCACAAAATCGACTGAAAATGGCCGAAGCCCCTGTATATTGTGTGATTTTCCCGACTCATTTCTTCCACTTAGACGCCTCGTTTAGGCGGGACTCTCCAGGCAATCCATACGCATGTTTGTCTTCACAATTCATCGCACTCTCCTTTCAGTGTACATCGAAACATCGCTCCAGTCATCTCCGGTGCAGCGATTTCTTCTCGATTTCATCTTCAAAGGACATCCCCACGAAGTCACAGACATTCACCCGACCATCCCCAGCTGTGGCAACTCATGAATTCCACTTCCTCTCCTCAAGAGTCTCCATCTCCACTGACAGATAAGACATCAACCCACCGCACGCATATGAGTGAAAATCTACGTTCCCCTTTGAATATCCAGCGCGCTGTCGGATCTGAAAAAGCATTTCCTCGTCTCATGCTTTCCGCGACCTGTCAAAACGGGTCGCGTTGTCGATGGGGTGGCGGACGGGCGGGACGGGGCGGCTGCCACAAGATATGTCAATAAATTTTACTTTTAAAAATATTTTGGCAAATTTATTTATTCCGTCTTGTAAGTGGGGCGCACACATTTCCACGATAAAAAATATGTTTTCATATTTGTCATAAAAAAACTCTCCCGCTCTTTGGAGAGCGACCGAATGGGTTCTTCGGAGGCTGACAGTTGCTCCTTAATCGCGTTCGTGTCCTTGGCAAAATACCACACGAAAGCGACACAACAAACGATTGTTCAATGGCCCAGGAGGGGCGGCATCCCCCACCTACACCCCCACCCACACCCATTCACTCATCCGTTCACACCACACCGTCGCACGCATTCCCTACTTAATGCGATTTTCTCCGCAGGACCAGAAGGATGTGAAGAAGAAGAAGAAGAAAAGAAATTAAATTGCTTTCAGATGTTCGAGAATACAGCTCTGAGGTGAGTTCACTTATTCGGTTTTTTTGTGTTGTTTTTGTTGTTTTTTTGTGCTTTCCAAGGATAAATTCGAAAAGTGCCAACGGCAGAAGTTCCCAAGCGGAAGGGTGGCTGTGTGTGAGTGTGAGATAAATTTTCGAATCCTTTTTACATTTTGCTCGAAAATTTAATTTTCATTTTAACTCAAATTGGGTGCCGACAAGAGAGACAGAGACAGAGAGAGAGAGAGAGAGAGAGTGTGGCAAATGAATGTGTTGGGGTTGATTCTCGAAAACAACTTCTCCGAGTTGCAATGCGATAATTTTAAAACTATCCACCCCCTCCCTCTCCGCACCGACTCCCCAGCCCAGCACAAGTGCTTCCTCTGGCGGCATTTCCCTAGCACAGAGTTGAAAATTGTGCTTGTAGACAGCCAAATCCGACACCGATTCCACACAGGAGTGTGCTGGAACATGTGTTAGAAACAGCAGCTTCTGCTTCCACTGCTGCTGCTGCTGCAGGATCCTAGGTGCGGGTGGTGTGGCGCTGCTGAGTGATGGGGAGTTGCATGTTTACTCAAAAATGTTCAGTTTGCCGGGCCCTGCAGTGTGCACTGGCACAGTCCATCTCTTAAATCCGAAAACTTTACCAAAAAGCAAAACTGGTGCAGGCCAGGGACGTGTGTTTGTGTGAAGAATTTTACTCATGTTTCGCAAAATTAATTAGAAAACAGTTTGAATGCATTTCGTGCCAATATAACTTATTAACAACTTTTCTCTCTTTTTTTCGACTCTCTTCTCCTCCCGGGGGGGAAAGTTCTGAATTTCCAGCCCCCCCATTTGGCTACCGAAAGACGAATCGAACACGTTTAGTGGTCCGAGAATGTTCCTGAGTTATTCACACATTATTCAGGCAGAATATGACACTGCTGGGGGTAATATTTGTGGGATGCCACAGCATTGATGTGTTGGGCCGGATTTCTTGAATTCTTCTCTCTCTCTCATCTCTCACATGAGGGGGCATGGAATTCATGTTCGTAAGCTGACCACAATCGTGTGGCAATAATCTTGGCTGCTCGATAGTTGCATCTTAAGGGATCGGAAAGAAAATTGAGTTGCAATTGAAGGTGAAGATGTCCTGAGGAGACTGGTTGGGTTGGATGGAATGTAATTTTGTGGCGAAACTGGGAGTGGGATATTTGTGAGGTTCTTTATGAATGTGGTCTGGTGGCATTTAGGGATTTTTGGTAAAGAGAACAGAGATGCCGGCCGAGGGGAATGTGTTGAGGCAAATTTTGAAATTCGAACCTGGACGTATGGTCGGTTCGCCTTTAAACACTTGGAGAGACAGATGTGATCGAAAATGAAGTCAGATCAGTCTCAAAACTCCACCGTCGTCCACCGTGGTTAAGTGTCTGCCGCAAGTTGGAAAGGTCCCAGGTTCGAACCCCAGTAAAAGCAAAGTTAATGCGCTTTTATCCGATTTTTCAAAAGAAACCCCAAGCAGCTCCGACGAACCAGGACGACTGGATGGCGCAGTTGGTTAAGTGCCAGCCCGAAGTTAGAGGGGTCCCAGGTTCGAATCCCAGTGAAACCAAAATTAATACTCTTTTCCCAGTTTTTCAATGGAAACCCCAAACAACACCGACGAAAGATGAGGATCATGTGCTCAACCGGGACGACTGGATGGAGCAGGTGGTTAAGTGCCTGCCCCAAGTTATAGGGGTCCCAGGTTCGAATCCCAGTGAAAATAAAGTTAATACGCTTTTATCCGGTTTTTCAAATCTGCTCCAGTCACCATTTGCCGTTGGGACCAAATTAACGCCACTCTCACTTGAGCTCCGGTAAGAGGGTCCTCGAATCCGAGCCTCCTGGTTCAAGAAGGAGAGGAAGACCGAACCTTCGGTGCAAAGACCAAAGACAAGTCATCGCGGACCTAAGACAGTTTGGTCTTGATGAAGTGCATCAAAGGCCCCTTCCCGTCTTTTTGGCGACCCAGAAACCGCTGAAGAACACGACGTGTTGGCTCAAGAGGTGACGGCCACTCTCAGAAACCATGATTTTGAATTTTGGAAAAGCGCGGCTTGAAGTTGCAAAGACCGGCTTCAAGTTATTTGACAGCAGAGGCTCCTTCCCGTCCTTTTGGGGTCCCAGAATTCGGTGGAGAACGCTGGAAGCAACGTGCCCAGGACCGTCATCGATGGAAGGCAGCGACATCTCAGGCTCGGACCTTCCATGGGTCGTAGGCCTGTTAAGTAAGTAAGTAACTCTCACTGGATCTCACTGGTAGTAGGCCGACTGTGGGTATCACAATGGACCAACATGGTCTAAGTTAGCTGGTGAATTCACAGCTCCCTAACCCAACCACCATTCTGCAACACTTGTCGCTTCACCCACCTCCTCCGCAGCTCACTAAAATCCATTAACAGGAACGAATAATCAAAAAGGACTCCCTGTCAATATTAGTCAACTGCAAGTGGATTTGGCAGTGTCAACAGAGGAGGGATGCAACGAGACAATCCTCCCCTGCTGTAATGAGATATAAACATCCCGGGATGCCCCGGATGCAAACGGGATGCACTTGTATCGTGGTCACATGCAAGATGCCATCCACAGGCAGTTCGAACAAATGAATAAATGATTCCCTATCGAACACCGCAGCAACGGAAGGGTGACTAAGCAGCGCCAAGAGCGGGTGGCAACCAGCGGCGGAAAGAATTTAAATATCCTTAATCCGGAGGGGATTAAACGCTGTTTGAATTCTATCACCACAATTGGCACTAATAGGGCGGGGAGGGATTGCGAATCGACTAGGGCGGGTGCGGGATTTATTTTGCGCGTCTTTTTCCCCGGCGGATCGTAAATTTTTTGGTATGATTAGCGGAGACGGTGGGTGAGGGTGGATTCGACGAAAGGATTGAAGCTTTTGAGATGGGATTTTGTTATTCTTTCGGGGTTCAGTAGAGCAGGACGAGAAGGCGACAGGTGGAGTTGACATAAGAGGCTTAGGAGGGCAAGTCCTTGGGATTTGCAGCTGACAACTGAACTGAGCAGTAATTCAGGAGTAAGTGTAAATCAGTCAGCGACTGTGAGCGTGACACGAGTGCAAACGAATGTCTCTCAAGAAATTTAAGGCTTCGCTCTCTCTCCCAAATTTGTCACGAGAACTGCCTAACTCTCGCTTTAAAGCCCCAAATTTGTCACGAGGACTGCCTAACTCTCGCTTTAAGCCCCAAATTTGTCACGAGGACTGCCTAACTCTCGCTGTAAGCCCCAAATTTGTCACGAGGACTGCCTAACTCTCGCTTTAAAGCCCAAATTTGTCACGAGGACTGCCTAACTCTCGCTTTAAGCCCCAAATTTGTCACGAGGACTGCCTAACTCTCGCTTTAAAGCCCAAATTTGTCACGAGGACTGCCTAACTCTCGCTTTAAGCCCCAAATTTGTCACGAGGACTGCCTAACTCTCGCTTTAAAGCCCAAATTTGTCACGAGGACTGCCTAACTCTCGCTTTAAGCCCCAAATTTGTCACGAGGACTGCCAAACTCTCGCTTTAAAGCCACAAATTTGTGATGAGAGCTGCCTAAATCCCCAAACTTCCCCAAACTTCTCACCGCTGATTGGACACTCTCCCTCGCCCACACTCAGGCGCCAGAGAGTGCAGCAAAAAAAAAAACGAAACCCTAGTCAAACGCCCCAAAGCTGAAATCATCCTTCACTCTAATCACTCTGCCATTCCGGTGGTCACTTTTAAAGGTCCAACTCGCAGTCTGTCCATCTCCGGACTCCATCGCACCCGTGCGCACACATATCACAGCCACTGAAGTCCATCTGTCCGGCCATTGAGTCCACAAAGGATACGTCTTTCACACGAACCGAAAATTTGAGCAGCTTAACATATGTTTGCACAGCGACGGCAGGCGACGGAGTGGGAGGGCATCTATGTCCATCACCATCTCACCCATCACCTGATGTCAGCCGGCCAAAGGCAGTGCGAGCACAGTGGTATTCATTCCATCATAGCTCGTGCTGCTCCTCCTCGGACTCCTGGTTGCGGACTACGTATGCGGATGAGCCTCGAGGGCGGTTTTGGAGAGAGTCCTCCTCGCTCCTCCTAAACTGCTCATTTGCAGTGACAAGAAAAAATAGCCAGCGGCGGACTAACATCGGACCGTCCCGACTCGACACACACACACAGACTGGCGACCATGATATCGAAGGTGACAGCACGTGAAAGGACGTCATGTGCTCGTGTGCGATGTGGGCGCGGGGGGGTTGTGTGAGCATTTTCCTGCCACCGACAGTGTCAAAGTGGGTGTCAGCTGGAACGCGCTAACTACTTGGCTTTAATCCAAACGATATTGGAAAAGAGATGAAAACACTGCTAACGGTTAATGATTTCAACCCTCATCCCCATCCCCAGCCCGAGACCGACATCTGTACAAATACGAGAGCAGATAATAACTTTTTATTATGCTCCTAGTCCGCTCGCTTAATCCACCCACAATGGCTTGCAAATAATTATTTTCCCATGAAACCGGGCCGGGGGTTGAAAAGTTAGTGCTGAGCTGGGAAATTAATAAACACATTTTTTTATTCGCGCCACTATTCCACGCCGCCCACCAGCGCCAGCAGGTCTAGTGTGTGTGCGGAGGTTTTTCCTGATTTTTTGCCGGTTGCAGCCACCCCCACAGAAGGCACAGCGCAGCGGACAAATTGAGGCAGGTTAAGGGTTGTGCATCCAGTGAATGGCACACCAATTTATGCGGATGGCAGACGTTTTTAATAACCCGAACAGATGTCATAATCCAGAGGCTTGGCTGTGCTCATGGCGGTCTGCCCTCCCACCACCGCACACACGCATGCGGTGCAGCGCGGCTGCGGTGAGCGATGATGGGAATCGACGACGACGATGATGATGACGATGATGATGCTGATGAACAACAATAACCGGTTATCCTTGACTAATTCCCCAGAGACTTATTAAATTCTCGCAAATCAGCAAATGAAATCGATGCCAATTCCACCCCGACAAGCGGGTGGCGTGTATCGGTTTTTGTGTGTTGTATTTGCGTTACCGCCAGCAAGCGAGTGGTATCATCATCATCAATCCCACAGGATTAGGTCCACAGATACGTACGACGTCGGTGGGCGAAAATTGTCTCTCTCTCGCTCTGCGATGAGGATGGGATGGGGGAGGGTCGCTGGGATATCCTTTCCAATTCGAATCGAACCAGATGAAACCATTGGATTTTAATTCTTTTGTGTCCTGTCATCACCAGAGGGAATTTCCTTCTGTTCTTCCCTCAGTCCGGCTGTGCCTTGTCATATCCTTTCGTTTTTTTTTTTTGCTCCTCTCTCTCTCTCTCTTGTGTATCCTTGAATTGAATTTAGATGTCATAACATATTTTCCAATATCTATTTTGTTGGATCATCGCCCACACCGCCCTGGTCAGTGCTGTGACTGGGTCTTGCTAAAGTCAAGACCCGAAGAGCTGTGTGCGGACTCCTTGGGGAACCATTGACCAATGATGATGTTCTCTACGTCTGTCTGTTTGTCTCTCCGCACAGAGGACAGAGAAAAAAACTACAAAAAGTTATTATTGTTTGTTTGAGATAAGAGCAATCATGGAATTGCAGGAGTAGCCCCGGCCCGGACTCAATCCGACATATCACGGGGGCGGACGGGTGCTTGCCGTGGAGAGGAAAACGTGCCCAGACTGCTTATTATGTGGTACGAGTACACAGGATGTTTCTTGCTTCTTTATCCATCCTGAATGCGTTGTCCAATTTGTGATAAGGGTAAAATTTGATCGATTCTTGCAAATTGCAACGAGCAACGAGCAACGACCAATAAACTGACGGCGGCGGTGGGGTGGAGAATTGGAGAATTGGAGAATTGGAGAATTTGCCCGGGAGGGGTTGTTGTGGTTAGTTTTGTTGTGGCCCGAGGAGGAAATGGTGTGGCACCCCAATTGGAACCCAATTAATGATTTTGGTAACTGAGTGGCAGATCACGCTGAGCTTTGGGACTTCGAAAATGGTTTTGAACTCGATCGTGGTGTCTGTGGAGATTCTTTTTCGACCAGTTTGACAAGAACGCGGAGGACGGGGTCATCTTGGGGCAGGCACTTAACCAACTGCGCCATCCAGTCATCTTACGGGGTCATCTACTCTGTCCCAACACAGCGGATGCAGGAAAGACTCGCATTTGGTGCAGGAATTAGGTCCAATCTGAGACGATTCGACAGAAAAAAATTGGGACCATGGCGCATTCTGTGGAAATGTGTGGAGTGACAGTGCTTTCGATGGAATCATCAGTTTTCCGGAGAACGAAATGATTGAATCCGGATGAATGTCAGCCGAGCGATTGAATTATTTCAATACAGGGTGGGCCATCGAGTGAGTGAGTGTGAGCTCAGGTTGAGGCCCAAGTCCACCGCGGTCCGTAGAGCCACAGCAAAGAAGAAGAAGAAGAGGAGCATCAGTACTTCGGAGATTCTGTATATCGTGTGATTTTCCTGCACGGCAACTGTTGAGGAGTGTTGCCAGACATTCGAAAATGGTAACGTTTTTCAACGACCTCAAATGGGCGCCAATCCTTGAAAATCCTTCTGGACTACCTTTGAATAGAGGAGCATCAGTAGTTCAGATTCAGGCCCAAGTCCACCCCGGACTGTAGCGCCACAGCAAAGAAGAGGAAGAGGAGCATCAGTAGTTCGAAAATTCTGTAAAGGGTGGGCCATCTAGTGGTTGCGGAGTTCGACGATTGATTCTTGGTTATGGGGGATTTATGGCAGAGTCAGATCGTGGCCTCAAGAAACCAACTTTTTTCAGCGATCAAGTGGTTTCCCCCACAAGCAGGACAATCTTAGAGGCAGAGCACAATGGACCCAAACTGTTGGTCTAAGTGACCCGCGACACTAGTCGCAAGGGCGCCCTTTAACCTACCAGCCACCTACATACTAAGAGGCCTAAGAGGCGACAGAGCGCTCTTCTGCTGACGCGTTTCCTAAGCGGAGCAGGCTTCCATGTAAACTGCAACGACCTTCACCAACCCACTGTTTAATTGGTCGCTCTTAAATCTACAGAGTGGACCATCTAGTGAGCGAGTGTGAGTTCAGGTTGAGGCCCAAGTCCACCCCGGACTGTAGCGCCACACCAAGAAGAGGAAGAGGAGCATCAGTACTTCGAAAATTCTGTAAAGGGTGGGCCATCTAGTGGTCTCTTGTGAAATCATAGGTTCTTTTCACACTGACAGCTGCTTCCCGCTCGAAATCTTGACATAAAGTCAGTATCAGACCTCCGCCTAACGAAATGAGGCGCCTTACGCTCAAACAACTTTGGGAAATATTGAAAACTTATGTCCAAAGTGAGTGCTGTGTAGCCCAAGCAGTGCGTTGCATTTTTTGAAAAGAAGTTTTCGCCGAAATGAAGCACCCACCGCGACGCGACTGCTGTACGCAAGTTTGTGCAAAAACTCCGAGAGATTGGTGTGCTGGTGGACAACACTCATGGTCGCCGTCGTCGTACGGTGCGCACAGATGACAATGTGGAGAGTGTGAGACTCAGTTCACGGACATCAACTCGCCATCGCCATCGATCTCAACAACTCAGCATTTCACGCACTAGCCTGAGGAGAATTCTGCACAAAGATCTCGGATTATTCGCCTACAAGCTCCAATTGACTCGGCAGTTGAAGGCGCGCGACCATCCCCTTTGTTATCGCTTCGCATTTTGGGCCTTAGAGCAGTTCAGCTTGAATTTTACAACGATTTTGGGCGCATTTTCCTCTCGGCGGCTACGTCTCTGAGCCTGTAGAACAACGCTGCAGGGGACGTCCACGTACAAAATGGAGCACACAAGGCTGCCGGCTTGGTAACTGGAGACAGCTGGCGAGAGATCGGTGCTGCTGGAGAGGCTTGTTGGGTGAGGCTCAGATCCACCTCGGACTATAGTGCCCTAAGAAGAAGAAGAAGACTACGTTAACAAACAAAATTGCCTGCCGCATCTGGGGCTCGGCTCAGAACCCCCACATTATTGTCAAGAAGCCAGGGCACCCACAGAGAGTGACAGTTTGGAGCGGATTGTGGAGTGGTGGCATCATTAGACCATTTTTCTTCGAAAATGAGGCTGGGACTTGGTCAAACCAGCTAAGCGCTTGGGCATAGCTCATGTTGTGTTAGAGTCTATGGCGGAAGATCGAGTGCCCTGGAGGTCTCTCGTGCATGCATTGTCCCCGAGACCACTTTAGTGGAACATGCGGGCCACTGAAGATGAGATGAGATGAGAATGAGGCTGGGAACAACGTTTCGGTCAACGGTGGGCGTTACAGAGCCATGCTTACCGACTTGTTTTTGGCTGAAATTGAATATATGGATTTGGACGACCTCTGGTTGATGCAGGATGGCGCGGCATGCCATTCAGCTCATGCCACAATCGATCTTTTGCGCACCAAGTTCCAAAACCGTGTTATCAGCCGTCTTGGCGTCTTGGCGATGTCAATTGGCCGCCTCGGAGCTGCGATTTGACCCCTTTGGACTTTTTTTTTTGGAAACCGTGAAGGAGCGATGTTATGCCAACAATCCGGAAACGATTCAAGCACTTACGGCCAATGTCATCCAAGCAATCCATGAGCTAGAGGCCGAAACCATCAACAAGGTCTTGGAAAATTGGGGTGACAGACGACGATGCGCTACTGCGCGAAATCAGCCGAGGCAGGCACTTGAACGACGTTGTATTTCATAATTAATGGGAATATGTGCTCTTACTAGCAAAGCCTTAAGATTTGAGAAAAATTGAAAAATTTTTGTTCATTTTATTGCATTTTTAAAAAGAAACTTGTATTTGGCCCACCCTTTACAAGGTAGCGCACACAAGTCGAAGGAGATCTCGGTTTGTTCGTCGAGAGGCTTCGTTGAGGAGTCGCAAGTGGACACAGGCTTGGTTCGGGAAAGTGGTTTCCAATTGAATGACACCATGTTTGGCACAAGGAAAGGAGAGGCTTTGTGGAGGGGGATCAGTTCTTGGGAAAACATGCTCTTGGGCTCTTGGCCTTTTAGAGAGAAAAGTTCTACGCGCGATCTTTAGTCCTGTTTACGTTGATGGCATTTGGAGGAGAAGGTTCAACCACGAACCTGAGCGACATGAGTTTAGCCAGGCGTCTACAGATCCAACGCCCAAGATGTATAGGCCATGTAGAGCGTATGGAAAACTTAGCTGCGAGCCCAAGACTCTTCGACTCTGAGCCTGTGGGACAACGCGACAGAGGACGTTCACGTAGAAGGTGGCCCACACAAGTCGAGGGGGACCTCGGCCGGCTTGATGTGTGAAACTGGAGACAGCAGTCGAGAGATTGGGCCGGCTAGAGAGGCATGTTGGGTGAGGCCCAGCGCCACCTTGGACTGTAGCGCCCAAAGAAGAAGAAGAGTAGCGCCATGCCTTTTCCTTCTTCTGCTTGTGGCGCTACAGTCCAGGGTGGAGTTTGGCAATCTTTTGCTAGCTGCCGCCAAGTTCGTTGATCGCCCAGTTCCATCCTGGACTTTAGCGCCGTAAGAAGAAGAAGAAGAAGGATAGCTTACTGTGGGCTGGCACTACCTCGGACCTCGGACCTCGGCCGGCTTGGTGGGGGAGACAGGAGACAGCTGGCGCGAGATCGGTGCGGCTGGAAAGGCATGTTGGGTGAGGCTCAGGTCCACTTCGGACTGTAGCGGACTAAGAAGAAGAAGAAGAACAGTAGCTCACTGGGTAGCTCACCAATGCCTGGCAACCGGTTAGATTTTGTACGGAATTTGGTCACAAAATCGACTGAAAATGGCACAAACTCCTGTATATCGTGTGATTTTCCCGACTTACTTCTTCCACTTAGACGCCTTGTTCAGGCAGCACTCACCCGGCAATCCATACGCATGTTTGTCTTCACAATTCATCGCACTCCTTCAATCTTGAAATGGACACTCAAAAGTAACTAGTGACTATCCCCTTTGTGCACCTCTCATCCCAGGCCTACACTTAAGCTTGGCAAAGTCGAACAGAACAGAGTCTTAGACAAATGACACGTCCTGTGCAGACACGTTTGACAAGAGAAACTAATTGAATTGAGGTGTGTGCAGAGATATCCCTCAAAGGACACCATTCACCTTCCATTACTCATCACAAAAAAACAACAATCCCCCACTCGGTTAAGCAAATTCAACCGAATTCACTTATGAGTCAATGAAATCCTTCAATCACAGCCCACTCCATTAATTAACCAGCCTCTCCTGCGATTGAAGTCTCATCTCTCCCCCCTCCCCACTCAACCAATCCATTACACAGGCACAAAAAGGAAAATCATTCAGAACTTATCTCACGTACGGTGACGCACTCTCGATAATCAAGGTGGCCCCGATGGTGTTTTCTTTTTGTACAAAAGAAGCAGGAAAAACACAAGAAAGGATAAGAAAAGCTTAAGACAACACCATTAGCTGGGCAAACACACACACACACACTCACCCGTTGACCAGGGGCACAGCACGACGACAAAGGTGTCATCATGAAGTGAACGTCCCTTGTAAGTCCTTTTATCCAATGTTTGTTGTTTCTAGGCGCAAAGTGGTCGAAATCCTTCAGCAGCCAAATGGCTCGATCAAAGACTTAGGAGACATTCAAGTTTTTTTGTTGTGCCTTATCCTTCCTCTCGCCAACCCCATAACCGCCGAGTTCCGCTTGTTTTGAAGTCTTAATTGGCTGCAGTGGTTACACAAGGATAACGCGGCTAACAAGCCAAACACTAACGAGACCGACACAAATAGTTTCGTCAACGATGCGAGAGAGGGAGAGAGAGATCTCTTCCCGTCATTTTGCTTGGGTTCACGAGACGTGAAGTCCTGGAAAAGTTTTCCCATACACATCTCACGGGTTATCTCTTGTTGGTCCCCATCTTTTTTTCGTTGTTTTGTGCTCGTCTTTGCTTTCGCCGGCGACGTCGGCATTTACCTCATTGTCAGCATTAATTTATGAGATTCTGGAATCAGTTTGAGAAATTTCCACATGTGCCATGAATACGTAATGCCCAGCCCTCCCCCCCGTAGAAGGGATATCGAGAGCGAGAGCGAGAGAGAGAGAGGGGAGAGACAGTGAAAAGGATGTGCTTGGGATACCGGAATGCCGTGATCCTGTGATGATGCGATGCCAGCGTCACACTACTCTGCTTGTTCGCGCGATAATCCTCGGGATGTTTTCGCTTCTCCCAGCCCAATGGCTCATCTCCTCCTCCGCTCCCTCTCTCTCTCTCTTGCCCTCGATTCCGTCTCCTGTCGCTGTTGTTGGCTGCCGCTCTGTTGGCTGTTGGCTGTTTAAATTGAAGTCGCGCGCGTGTTTATCATTATTATTCTGAGGTGACATTTGAGCGAAGCAAAACGGTAAAACGTTAGGTGCCTGTGCTGTTGCTCCCTACCGAAATGAATTTATTATTATGTACTGGCCCCCCATACACACACACACACACACGTACACGTACACGAAAAGTCGACCAAGGATCCGCTCAGACGCGGCAGGATGGAATAATGGAAGTCAAGCAAAATAATTAAATTAATATCAGTTATATTGCGGCCGTGAGAGCGGGGAAGTTTTTCTTCGCTTTTCCGCTTCGTGTTTCGTGGCATCACGGTGTGGTGGTGGTGGGTGCAGGGGGAGAGTGGCTGCTCAGCACTTCTTGTTTGCTGTAAGTAAACGGTTCACGTTGTGCAAGGATTTGTCGCGGATGTGGTGTAATCCTTTTGGTGTTTCGTCGTTTAACAAAATTATATTTTCTTCGTTGGCTGTGTGAATGTGAGTGAGGGGGAGAGGGAGAGTGAGAGAGGGAGGGGGAGAGGGGTTACACTTTTCCGGCGATGAGGTGGGTGGTGTTGTCTTCATTAGCGAAAAGATGGATTTTCAGTTCGCGAGGCTGTCTCATTGGAATTTGATATTCGTGACGCGCAGAAGAACAAAAAGATTCTATTTTTGTATCCGCGAGAGCGCTCGATGGCGTGGGCTCGCGACTCGACTAAGGGGCACATAAATTGTGCAGAAGAATGGCCTTCTGGGTTGAAGGTGGCCACGGCTGGTTGTCAGAGGACACTTTTTCGGGGGATGACTGATGGAGATGGCACGTCAAGGAGTCAGAATCGGTCCGACGTCATAGCGAAAGTGGCTCCTGGACACTTCAAAAATCCATAACCGACACCGTGGCAAGTAGGTCACTCGTAAGATGTTCGTAAGCGACTGGATGGCGCAGTTGGTTAAGTGCCCGCGCCCAAGTTGGGGGGGTCCCAGGTTCGAACCCCGGTGAAAGCAAAGTTGGTACGCTTTTATCCGGAAACTCCAAGCAGCTCCGACGAAAGATGAGGATCATGTACTCAACCAGGACGACTGGATGGCGCAGTTGGTTAAGTGGCTGCCACAAGTTAGAGGGGTCCCAGGTTCGAACCCCAGTGAAAGCAAAGTTAATGCGCTTTTATCCGGTTTTTCAAAGGCACCGACGAAAGATGAGGATCATGTACTCAACCAGGACGACTGGATGGCGCAGTTGGTTAAGAGCCTGCCCCAAGTTAGAGGGGTCACAGGTTCGAACCCCAGTGAAAGCAAAGTTAATGCGCTTTTATCCGGTTTTTCAAAGGCACCGACGAAAGATGAGGATCATGTACTCAACCAGGACGACTGGATGGCGCAGTTGGTTAAGAGCCTGCCCCAAGTTAGAGGGGTCCCAGGTTCGAACCCCAGTGAAAGCAAAGTTAATGCGCTTTTATCCGGTTTTTCAAAGGCACCGACGAAAGATGAGGATCATGTACTCAACCAGGACGACTGGATGGCGCAGTTGGTTAAGAGCCTGCCCCAAGTTAGGGGGGTCCCAGGTTCGAACCCCAGTGAAAGCAAAGTTGGTACGCTTTTATCCGGAAACTCCAAGCAGCTCCGACGAAAGATGAGGATCACGTACTCAACCAGGACGACTGGATGACGCAGTTGGTTAAGTTAAGCCCCCAGGTTCGAATCCCAGTGAAATCGAATCTGTTCCAGTCACCACTTGCCGTTGGGATCAAACTGACGGCACAGGAGTGGGTTGCTACCTGGCAGTCTTTGAGTCTGAGTGCTCCAGGGCAGTGTTTCAAAACCCTCCGAGCAAAAAAAGTAGGTCACACGTAAGATCTCCATAGCTCCAGGCCCACTAAAGAATGATACACATTTTTCCTGATTGAGTGCGCCCCTTTCGGAGTAAGCAGTCGTTTACCTTATCGTTCCGTGAACATTCCCCAATCGGATACACCAACCCGCCCACCAGATCGATTGAAGTGGAGGAGGGAGGAGGGGCGTCGCTGCCTAAAAGGCCGGAAGTTCTAATGCTCCTTAGCGCCCTAATGAATCCAATATCCAGCCATTAAGCCCACACATGATCCCACCTGCTTCTAAATCCGATATCTGGAGTTCACCCCCGCACGCCCACAGACGGAGAGAGAACTACGTGAGGGAAACAAAGGAGAAAAGCTCTACTCACCGACGGAGATGGGGGGTGATTCAGGGAAAACAAAAACGCACGCAATGACCCAATTTCGGGAAGCAGTTCGACTGAAACTGCAAGCCACCACCACCGGCACCATCAGTCCGGCCGTCCATCACCTTATCCGCTGCCAATCATCCATGAATTTTATTTGGCACACACCCATATTGACACAGCCCGGTAGCGAGGCAAGGACTTTGCAAGGGCACCCCGGCACAAAGGCCGCCCGCAGTTTCACCAGGAAGTGATGGAGAATTTACGACAAGACGATAGCGTGATTAGGTGACATCTTGCCAATGGCACCGATGATGATACCCATCGTGCTACTGCGACGCAAACAAGTAGTGGCACTCAATTTGACGTTCGTCTATTTGTCAAGCGAGTGAGCGAGCGAGAGGGGAGTCCTTTAAGATTTCCCTTTGATTGTTGTCGGCCCGAGGGGGTGGCTACCTAATTGCCGGCCATGCCTTTCTTTGTGAATCAAGGTGGAGAGATGGATACCCTGATATGGATTAATGGCCAACAGACTGACCGAGTGAGACGCTCGCCATTGTCCTCGTGGACTCCGTTCGGCGGCTAATTAATTAAAAACCGTTTGCCCAAGAAATCGAAGGATTTCTCCGTCACTCCGCCGTTTGTTCGTTTGTTCGCCCACCAAGCAGGCCATTGTCTGGCGCATCGACGAGGTAATAAAACTCCAAGTGGGTGGGGCTGGGCTGTCTGGGGAATTTTTCAATTTCTTCTCCGTCATCCTTTGAGGGATAATTAGAGGAAAAATTACTCCACACACACACACGCGCGCACATGGACATCCCCTGCGTCGTTCGGCTCTCCCATCACATCAAAGGATGTCTCGTTGGGGAACGTCTGAGGTCCACCGCTGGGCGCCCTGTCACTGCCAATGCTACACTATTCCGCTCGCACATGACAAAAGAGCGGCGGCACTTGACGAAGGACGAGGAAGGTTGAAAGGAAAATAACAAAAAACTACTGCTCCAGCCCATCCTCGCCTAATCATCGTCACAACTCGGAGAAGTTCTGCACTTGATCAAAGTCCTGCAGGACTCAGCGTGCACACACCTTCATTAGAGACGTCGGCGAGCCAAAGTCAAAGCGAACCCGCCTTTCTCTCGCTCAAAAGTCTCACGGAGCCTTCAGCTTCTGGACGCTTGCTGTGCCGTTGTGCCTGTGCAGCTCGGCTGCTGTGTCTGCGGAATAATCAAATTTTACGACGAGACAGGATGTGTTTTGTATTCCGCTCTCCTCTCCCGTGCGACTATTTCAGCCACTTAAAGTGTGATTTTTATTTCGTCACATATTGAAAGGATATGCTAAAAGGACATGTTTTTTTTCCCGTCCATTAGCATGGGCAGAGGGAAGCAGAAAGAGCTGAATCCGACGAGATGGAAGAGAAGGAATTAAATAAAGGGTCACTGTACTCTGGGCAGGAGGCGTCGTCACTTGTGCCGGTGTCACATGCGGAGTGGGGTGTGTCTGCGAGATGAATACAAGCGGAAGGCGCTGTCATGATTCAGACTGGGTTGTGTCCTCGGAGGGTGTCTGATGTGTCTGATAAACAGGATGTTGATTTAAGGCAACGACCGGCAGCAGCATCCACTCATACCTGAATGGGTCTTGTGTGCGCCAGCAGATATTCAAAGATTCGGGTCGATTTGGGTTCAGACGGAGGAGGGGGTCTGGGGAAAATACCAAACCGCGTGGTGCCACTCTCTCAGTAGGGGGTGTGAGCTGAGACTTTATTATTTCGGCATCCCCTCTGTCATATAATTTTAAGGACTTAAACTTTGATATTCAAGATTTCCTGTCATTAGCTGTGCGGGTCTGGTTGGTTTTACGGGGATTTTATGATGATCTTGGGACGGCTTACGCTTGATGGCGATGGAGGAAACTTCAAACAAGTACTCTGTCTTCATAATTAGACGGCGACCCTGGGATGCTATCCTTGCGAGCATATGCTCCTCCGGGTGGTTGGTGGGTGGGTGGATGCGGCATTAATCGGTACTCATTTTCTGAATTGACTCAAGGGGCAATGCAGAGATGGAACATTTTTGATGAGTTGATGTATCGTGCACTGGAGAGACGATTTGTGGTTGTGACGACGACAACGACGACGATGACGGTGGGAGGATGGGAGGTGGTGCCTGTTTGGTCGTGAAAGGAGACACAATTTTCTTTAAGATTTGAAGCAGTCAATTTCTAGGATGGGAGCTACTGAATATTTCATCGCAATTTCAAGCTTTTTTCAGACGACTTTGTGGTCATCCAGTCAAGGGCGTCTGTCAATAAAAAGAGATGCGACTGAAAACTTGGGTTGAACCTGGGAAAATGAACGCGAGAGCTTCAAAAACCACCTCATCGCTTGAGACCGCTGAGCTTAGCTTAGTGACGCGGTTGAAGTCAGCAAAAAAGACGCAAGATCCTCGAAACCAGCCGATCGCTTGAGAGCTATGCTTAGTCACGCGGTTGAAGTCAACAAAAAGACGCAAGATCCTCGCAACCAGCCGATCGCTTGAGAGCTTAGCTTAGATCCTCGTAATCAGCCGATCACTTGAGAGCTTAGTCAAGCATTTGAAGTCAGCAAAATAAACGCAAGATCCTCGTAACCAGCCGATCGGTTGAGAGCTTGACTTAGATCCTCGTAACCAGCCGATCGCCTGAGAGCTTAGCTTAGTCTCGCGGTTGAAATAAGCAAAAAAGACGCAAGATCCCCATAACCAGCCGATCGCTTGAGAGCTAGGCTTAGATCCTCGTAACCAGCCGATCGCCTGAGAGCTTAGTTTAATAACGCGGTTGAAGACAGCCAAATAAACTCGAAGTACTTGTGGCCACCTCATCCCTTGAGAGCCCCTTGTCAGACCCTTCGTTCCTTTGCGTGTTTCAGTCGCCGATCTGAGAAATGATTGAATGACAGTCGCCACAATTTCCATCTCTTCAAATTCCGCCACAGGAAGCCCTTTCAATTCCCTGCCTAATCAGTCGGCATCCCCTTCCCCCTCCCCAATTCGCTGAAAGGCATCAAGACCTCGTCTCATATTTCACAAAACTTGAGAAAAAGTACCCAAATTGACTCGTCATCATTCAAAAAGGACTCAGTCTTCCGTTTAACTTATCACAACCAAAGAGGAAGCCCTCTCGCCCTCTGCCCCTCCCCACCATGCCACCGTGATGTTTATTTGAAGAAAGTTTCTTCCTCTTTTTGGGATCCCAATGCAACGGTGAATGGCAAACTTTTCCACCAATCGTCATCATAATTTTCTTCTCCATTTCAATCAATTCACCTTCACACAGTGAATGCATTTCTATGAACCACTCATTCTCCGTTTTCAATTCGATTCGTACACAGGAATTCAGAGAGAGAGCGACAGAGATAGACGGGCGGGGAGAAAGGGAGAGAGGGAGAAGGACTGAAGGCCAAGCAGGGAAAAAGAAAATAAGGCTGACCAAAAAACTTTGTCCGCAACAAAATAAAATCTTACTCCGGACTTTGAGAGAGAAAAAGGACAACAAAATAACAAAAAGGATATCGAAAGTAAGAAGAAATAAATCACATACAGGGGAACTGCTGTTGGAGGGAGATGAAGGAGTTCTTGGGTACCCTATGGGGCTTCGAAATGAAATTGAGTTCAAGCAAATTCTTGTGGTGCTCAATTAAGCTAAGGATTCAATTGGAATTGGTCAACGCAGAGCTGAACTAAATACAGCTCCAAACTGAACACAGCTCCAAACTGAACACAGCTCCCAACTGAACACAGCTCTGAACTGAACACAGCTCCCAACTGAACACAGCTCCGAACTGAACATAGCTCCCAACTGAACACAGCTCCAAACTGAACACAGCCCCGAACTGAACACAGCTCCGAACTGAACACAGCTCCAAACTGAACACAGCCCCAACTGGACACAGCTCCAAACTGAACACAGCTCCAAACTGAACACAGCTCCAAACTGAACACAGCCCCAACTGGACACAGCTCCAAACTGAACACAGCTCCGAACTGAAAACAGCTCCCAACGGAACACAGCCCCAACTGGACACAGCTCCGAACTGAACACAGCTCCGAACTGAACACAGCTCTGAACTGAACACAGTTTAAAACTGAACACAGCCCCAACTGAACACGGCTCCGAACTGACCACAGCTCCGAACTGAACACAGCTCTGAACTGAACACAGCTCCAAACTGAACACAGCTCAAAACTGAACACAGCTCTGAACTGAACACAGCTCCGAACTGAACACAGCTCTGAACTGAACACAGCTCCAAACTGAAGACAGCTCTGAACTGAACATAGCCTCAACTGAACACAGCTCTGAACTGAACACAGCTCCCAACTGAACACAGCTCCCAACTGAACACAGCTCCGAACTGAACACAGCTCCAAACTGAACATCGCTCCAAACTGAACACAGCTCCGAACTAAACACAGCTCCAAACTGAACACAGCTCCAAACTGAACACAGCTCCGAACTGAACACAGCTCCAAACTGAACATCGCTCCAAACTGAACATAGCTCCAAACTGAATACAGCCCCGAACTGAACACAGCTCAAAACTGAACACAGCTCAAAACTGAACACAGCTCCGAACTGAACACAGCTCCAAACTGAACACAGCTCCAAACTGAACACAGCTCCAAACTGAACACAGCTCCGAACTGAACACAGCTCCAAACTGAACACAGCTCCCAACTGAACACAGCTCTGAACTGAACGCAGCTCCTAACTGAACACAGCTCCCAACTGAACACAGCTCCGAACTGAACACAGCTCCAAACTGAACATCGCTCCAAACTGAACATAGCTCCAAACTGAATACAGCCCCGAACTGAACACAGCTCAAAACTGAACACAGCTCAAAACTGAACACAGCTCCAAACTGAACACAGCTCCAAACTGAACACAGCTCTAAACTGAACACAGCTCCGAACTGAACACAGCCCCAAACTGAACACAGCTCCGGACTGAACACAGCTCCAAACTGAAGACAGCTCCGAACTGAACACAGCTCCAAACTGAAGACAGCTCCAAACTGAACACAGCTCCAAACTGAACATCGCTCCAAACTGAAGACAGCTCCCCACTGAACACAGCTCCCAACTGAACACAGCTCCAAACTGAACACAGCTCTGAACTGAACACAGCTCCCAACTGAACACAGCTCTGAACTGAACACAGCTCTGAAGTGGACACAGTTCCCAACTGAACACAGCTGCAAATTGATCACAGCTCCCAACTGAACACAGCTCCAAACTGAACACAGCTCCAAACTGAACACAGCTCTGAACTGAACACAGCTCCCAACTGAACACAGCTCTGAACTGAACACAGCTCTAAACTGAACACAGCTCCGAACTGAACACAGCCCCAAACTGAACACAGCTCCGGACTGAACACAGCTCCACACTGAAGACAGCTCCGAACTGAACACAGCTCCAAACTGAAGACAGCTCCGAACTGAACACAGCTCCAAACTGAAGACAGCTCTGAACTGAACACAGCTCCCAACTGAACACAGCTCCCAACTGAACACAGCTCCCAACTGAACACAGCTCCCAACTGAACACAGCTCCCAACTGAACACAGCTCCCAACTGAACACACCTCCGAACTCAACTTTTGGAACAACGCAACAGAGGATGACTACAGTTGGACAGGCACTCGCAAGTTGAAGGACATCTTAACCAAATTGGCCTGCGAGACTAGAGAAGGATATTCTGATAGCTGGGGAGACTGGCGGAAAACCAGGTTACTCCCTGTCTGAAGCGGCACGAAAAACAAGGAGATCCATTGGACTGATCTTTGCGTCTGTGGATTGGAACACAGTTCCTTTGGAAATCTTCAAAACTGTTGTGAAAAAATGGAGTCATGGTGTCCCACAAGGAGAATGATTTAAGAGAATTTCTATCCGTTGACAGAAGACGACTTGAATGCAGACCTGCCGGATAAAACCACAACACACCCTATGCCCACACTGCAGTCCTGGAATGGTCAGCATAAGTATCAAAATCTCGAACAAAACATTTCACTCAAATGGAAAAACTTCCACCATATGAATGTCCAGAAGTTGAAAGGAAAAAAGGGGAGAGAATCACAAAATCCCAGAGTATATGAACTTGTCCTTTGAAAAGGCCCAAAAGTTCCTCATGCAAGCGAGTTTTCGACTTCCTTCTGCGTCGTCTTGTAGACAGCACCTCCCCCCCCCCTTTGGCGCATGATGATCAGATGTTACTGGTGCGCTACTGAAGTTTCGCTCTCCCACATTCAACTCAATCACAAATAAATATCCTTCGGTGGGACACATGGACAACACTGCCTCTGTGCACGGGAAAGGATACACGAAAGAAAAAAAAAAAAATACCAACTTTTCAAGTACAACACAAAAAAAGGACGAAAACGAAAAGCGATTTTTTCGCCCTTCTTCCGCTCTTGTAATCTCTTTCTTTCGCTCGGTTCCCAGGTTTGTACTTCTCAAGATGAGCAGAGGCCAACGAAAAAAAAAAAACGTAAGGAATCCTTGAACAGATACCAAACTTTGCCAGGCACTCGTCTGCACGTGGTTCTGACTGTGTGTGTGTGTGTGTGCAGGGTGAGAGGGGGGAAGGGGGGGAGGAAAGGAAAAAAGTGGACCCTGGTTGAGGAAGCGAAGGAAAAAATCCTCAACTGTTGGCAACCGCCGGCTCAGTTTCAGTTTCAGTTTCAACATTGTCGTCGCAGGCGGCTGTGGGGATGAAGGATGATGACCCAGGGGGGGGGGGGAGGGGGAAGAGAGGATAAAACTTCTATGCCATTGCTTTTGATTATCACAAAATTAAAAACTTTTGCGTCCTGCTGGGGCGCATTGAGGACGTTTGTCGTGCGGGATGAGTGGGGCGCGGGAGCTGGGTGCTGGGCGGTGGGCGGTAGGTATTTTAGGATGTGTGTCTGCGGCTTGAACTTTTTCGGTGAACTCAACTATATGAATGTGGCATTAAGGATGAAGCATAAAACATGACAGGAACATCAATTTTTTGTCGAGTGTCTGTGTGCGGATGGCAGAGTGGGCGGGTGTTGGGTGTTTTTGGGCCTCTCAGCACCACCACCGCCGCCTCGTCCCCGCTGAAAGATGATAAATATTTGCAGACATTGTCAGATGGCGCCCGTATCCCCGATCCAGATCAATAAGAAGAAATTAAATCAGTGAAGCGAAACTGTAAATAGTGCGGAATGCATGGCACACAGCACATCGTTGTCTCCGTCTTTGGAGACTGCCGCTGCCGCTGCCGGTGCTGCCGATGGTGGTGGTATTTAAAATGTATCCTTGCGGGTTCGGTTTACCCTTTTTTGCCCCATGGGGTGGCAGCTTTCCAACCCATTTTCCCATTTCTCGTCTCGTTTCTCAGACGAAATTTTCATCTCGTCCTTCGTCTGCTTTTTTTTTTTGCCTTCGCTTGAATCACTTTATATCGAGTTGCAATCGAGACGTCTAGTCGGCGTGTCCCGTCCTGTTACGCTGCCGCTGCCTTCCGTCGAGCTGGAATTTTTTCGAGCTCGTCAGCAACAATGAACTCCGTGAGAGAGGTTCGAGGAGGGAAGACGGTGACGGTGGCTCTGTACCCTCATTTCATGCGGCTCATGAAACAAATTGAGTTGATAAAAGGAGCCAATGGAAGGAACTTTGCTGCATTCGTTTGTTCCACGGGGGCATATCCTCTTTGCCATTTTGAATTAATTTCGTGAGACTCAGACTCGCTCGTCGTCGTCCCCTGTGCATGCAGGGCGCTCTTCCTTTGAACTTCGCATTCAGGGCCTTTGTCGGCTTCGTTTAAAATGCAAAAAGCACTGAAGTAATCGATTGATTGTAGCATCATCATTTTCATTGTACTCGCTTCACGTCTCAGAGTGGCATACTTAATGCCATCCTTATCCTTTACAGCCGTCGCCTCCTGTCTTGGCCAAGGAACCGAGTCAAACGCGTGAGGATAATTCATAAAATCGACGAGTTCGACGATCTGCTTCGCCTCCCGCGACGCCCTCAACTCGCTGAAGCGCTTTTAATGAATATCAATGTCCTTGGCAGATCCTTGTTGTTTCCTTTCAACATTTTAATTCAATTATTAAAATTTTTCTCCACTTTTCCACTCGTGTCCTGTGTTTGGTTTGTTGTTTTACGACTTCCATGTGGAGTCGGTCATGGAATCGAATCTGTCGATTGCTTTTAATGACCAACACACCCGTCCCGCCGCCGGCACCGAGGGATCATAAAACATCGCCTCCGTCGCCTAACAAGGAACAAAATCAAAAATTTCACCTAATTACGTCCGTTTTTGTAATAAAATTCGGACGGGAGAGTATTAAAAATTAAATATTGGCAAAATTTTGAGGTGAGCCTGGCTGTGGGAGGGGACGCGGGGGAGGGGGCGTGGTGACATGGTAGACAAATGTGTTATGTGGTCAACAGCGTTACATCACGGTGATGGTTATTATGGATGAACGATGAAAACTGGTGAGTGGCAAGGACGCCCTTTTTTATGTGGTCTTGGTGACGGCAGCGGCGGCGAGGCCTGGTCGCGGTGGGAGTTTAGGTGGCGACATTTGGGAACGCTGTAAAATCGCGAAATTGTGTGGCTGATATTAAAAAATTGGATTTTTAATTTATATCGGATTTTTTTTAGATTTTTTTTTCTACTCCTCCTTGAAATAGGCTCTGGGGTGGGAGATATTCTCGCCTTTGGCCCGGTTTGCGTTGATGATGGCTGAAGAGGACGAGCTGTGGGGTGACACGAGCCTTGTCAGGCGTCCATCCAGCACTTAAGTTGACAAGTAGAGCGTAGAGACAGGTTCTTTCGAAGAAATTTTGACTACGAGGATGAGAAAAGCTCGGTGAAGGACGTCCGCGATTTAAATGGGACCTCAACGCGATTAAAGGTGAGGTCACACCTTGGCCCCGAGACCTTAGAACTGCGAGACATCGATTTTGCGAGAAATTACCTCAAAATAAGAAACGGGATGGCGCAGTCGGTTAAGTGCCTGTCCCAAGTTAGAGGGGTCTCAGGTTCGAACCCCGGTGAAAACAAAGTTAGTTCGCCTTTATCCGGTTTTTCAAGGGAAACCTGAAGCAGCATCGACGAAAGATGAGGATCATGTACTCAACCAGGGCGACTGGAGGGCGCAGTTGATTAAGTGCCTGCCCCAAGTTAGAGGAGCTCAGGTTCGAATCCCAGTGAAATCAAAGTTAGTTCGCCTTTATCCGGTTTTTCAAAGGCACCGACGAAAGATGAGGATCATGTACTCAACCAGGACGACTGGATGGCGCAGTTGGTTAAGTGCCTGCCTGTCTGTTAGAGGGGTCCCAGGTTCGAACCCCAGTGAAAGAAAAGTTAATCCGCTTTTATCCGGTTTTTCAAATCTGCTCCGGTCACCATTTGCCGTTGGGATCAAATTAACGCCACTTTCACTGGAGCTCCAGCTAAGAGGGTCTTCAAATCCAAGCCTCCTGGTTCGAGAAGGAGAGGAAGACTGAACCTTCGGTACAAAGACCAAGTCATCGCGGACGCGAGACAGCTTGGTCTTGATGAAGTGCATCACAGGCCCCCTCCCATCTTTTTGGCGACCCAGAAGCCGCTGAAGAACACGACGTGTTGGCTCAAGAGGTGACGGCCACTCTCAGATACCATGAGTTTGAGTTTTGGGAAAGCCCCGCTTGAAGTTGGAAAGCTCGGCTTCAAGTTATTCGACAGCAAAGGCTCCTTCCCGTCCTTTTGGTGACCCAGAATTCGGTGGAGAACGCTGGAACGCTGGAAGCAGCGTGCCCAGGACCGTAAACGATGGAAGGCAGCGATATCTCAGGCTCGGACCGTCCATGGGTCGTAGGCCTGTTGAGTAAGTAAGTAAGTATCACTGGAGCGGTCGATCAGTGGTAGTAGTCTGACTGTGTGCATCACAATGGACCAACATGGTCTGAATTCACTAGCAGCCCTTTAACTTAACCTAACCTTGACTGGGAGCCAGTGGAAGACGCGGTAGAGGACGTTCACGATTAAAATGGCCCTAAATGCGATCAAAGGTGATGCCACGTCTTGATCCAGAGACCTTAGACTTGCGAGCCATCGATTTTGAAAGACTTTACCTCCAGATTCTTTGTCCCATTTAGACCGGAAGCCTGTCAATGAGAAGGCTTTAAACGAAGAAACACTCTTGAATGAACTTCGCTGCCATCTGCCGTCTAAAAGCACCCGAAACGTCATCAAGGGAGGCAGATTGAAGGGTGCCTCGGCTCACTTAGACCAGCAGTTTGGGTCCACTGTACCCGAAACGTCCTCAAGGGAGGCAGATTGAAGGGTGACTTTGCGACTAGTGTCGCGGCTGACTTAGACCAGTAGTTTGTGTCCATTGTACCCTTAAAAGACACGTTCTCAATTTGATGTTATTGTGAAGCATTTCCTGTTGAAATCGATGGAAACTGGGCGTGCCTCTTCGTTTCTCTGGCGGTAAGGGAGCATCCTTTGTCAGGTCAGGACGGGAGTGTGGAGAAACATATCCCCAAACCATTCCAAATGGTGTGCGATAGTTGCATAACATATTCCTTGACTAAAGAGGTCTCATAAGCCACCTTTTGTAGTCATTCCTGGTCTCCCAAGTGCACCCTTCGGTCCCTGTCACCGCAGAGGGTATCAGTCAACACTTGATAGTTAACTTCCTTATTTGCCCAGAGGTTTATCAGCGAATCCCTCAAGACGACTTACAAATATTTCATTCATACAACGACGCGATGGAGCCTACTGTTTGTCGCATAATGCCTTTGTGCTCAGTGGCGTGGCCCGTCTTGACACCTCTAGCACCGATGACAATGCGGAAGCATCCTCATGACTACTCCCGCATCAATTCTTTGAGTAATTATGCTTAAAATCCTGTGGGTAGTCCAGGATCGGGTGATTTACAGGAAAGTCTGACAAAGGGGCGCCAGGATGGTGACACAAATCAAGGATTTTTCAGGAGTAAATAGTCGATGTCAAATGTACTCAAGGGAATCTCTGAAAATTTACAAAATGTGTGAGGTTTGGTCGAAGGAGATCGGGGCCCCTTGAAGGGCGCCTAGGTGACTGCATGGTGACGGCATTTCACCCGTGAATTTGATTCCCCCTAAGTCGATAAGGAACTCACTGAGACTATCTCGGAAAATTCACAAAATGTGCAGGGTTTTGGTTGAAGATGACCGGGGCCCCTTGAAGGGCGCCTTGGTGACTGTATGGTGAAGCCATTCCACCCGAAAATTTCATTCCCCTTAAGTCCGTAAGGAACTCACTGAGACATTCTCTGAAACAAAGTGTGCGAGGTTTTGGTCGAAGATAACCGGGGAGCCTAGGCGACTGCATGGCGAACCGATTCCATCCCTGATGTTGATTCCCTCTAAATCCAGAAGTAATTTTTCAGCAATAAATAGTCGATGTCAAATGCACTCAAAGGAATTCCTGAAAATTCACAAAATCTGTGAGGTTTGGTCGAAGAAGCCCGCTGCTTCTTGAAGGGCGCCTAGGCGACTGCATGCTGGAGCCGTTCCACCCCTGAATTTGACTCCCCCTAAGTCCATAACTAACTCATTCACACTTTTCCACCATGAAATTTGCGGGGTTCGGTCGAATGAGATCGGGGCCCCTTGAATGCCGCCTAGGCGACTGCACACTGAAGCCGATCCACCCCCGAACTTGATTCCCTCTAAGTCCATAACTAACTCACTGACACATTCCCACCATCTGTGCTCCTACCACATAATTAATGTCACAAAAAAGAGTACGAATGTTGTCGACGGTTTCCCTTTGGTTTTTCGTCGGATTTCTTTGTTTTTTCCACTTCCTGCACACTTTCGTTTAATCATTCCTGAAAGTTCCTTCTATTTTTTTGCACACACACACAGACAGAGACACACACTCTGTCCCGAAAAAGAAACGACGAGTTGGGGAACAAAGAAAGCGACCATTCTACTCCGACAGGATAATGTAACACGATTTAATTGCATTCCATCAGGAGATTTCTTTTGATTTTTTTTGTTGCTCTCACACCCCGCCCCCCCATCTGTCTCGCCCCACACACAGAGACTCACTCTCACGGTCCTGTGCGCTTTTTGTTGCCTCTCATTCGTTTGAACTAATAACAGGAGAGTTCTGCTCCTTGGAACATGACAAAGGAGTGGGTTTACCACCGGTATTACCGCGATGGGGATGCCACCAGAAATACCACCCCACACCCTCCCCCCTTCTCCCTTTCCCGTCGCTGCATTGCGTCCTGACGACCGAAAAAAAAACGAGGGGAAAATGTGAAAAACTTCAGTCACATTCCACACAAAAATTTTCCACAAGAGAAATTCAATTTTATTGCATTTTCACCACCCCACTGATCACCGATACAATTCACACTCGACCACTCACACATGCGCCCGCAAACAGACATACAGACAGGATGGGGAAAAACCCGATCCTCGGTGAGTGATGAATGAATGAATGGCGTGGACGGGGTCTAACGCTGACAGGAGCTGAAGGAAGCCATTAAACATATTCCAACCGACCACCACCTGGACCACCACCCCCCACCCGAGGACTGAGATAATGAGTGGCCCCCATCGATCTTCGGGATGTGCTCGAGGGCTTGGCTCAGATTCTATGCGACGCAGTGGTTGCCAAATCGATTATCCGTCTTAAATTAATATTCCTTCGGAGGACCGCCGGCACTCTCTCGCTGGCGTGTCCTTTCGCATGAAAATATATTAAAGTCATAAATATCCATTTCGCTGAAGATGGAGAAACGTGTGTGAGGGGGTGGGCGTCAAGGATGCGGGGGTGGGCATCAAGAAAGCCGGGCGCAACGCACACACAAAAGACGGAAGGAAATCCATTTTAATATATTAAATTCATATGCGAATGTCCTTTTGATTCGATCACATTTTTCTCCCCATCCCCCCTCCCCCGGTAGTTCACCTAGCCACCCTCCTGTGCTCATCCAGGATTTTCACTTTGCCACGGCTCTTCTTTATATTTTCAAATCCAATCCAATAAATCCCAACTAACGACATCCTCTGGCGGCATTTAACCCTATACGCACACACGAATGTGTGCGTGTATCCTTCGCCGCGTCCTTGTTGGGTTTTTTTTTTTGTTTTCATCTTTTCGCCCCGTGAGTATCATTCACTCTTAGCCGAGCTACCTCTGCTCGAAGTCAGAGTCACTTTGGAAAGGATATCTGCCCACTAACCTTTCACCTAAGCTGGCAATTCCTCAATCGGATGGCAGGACTGCCAACAGCTCTCTACAGCCCAATAATCGCGTATGGGTTAATGGATGCGGCCGCCTTCTCATGCTGGCGTCGGTTGGTCTTGCAACGTTCGTTCGTCCGGAGTGCGGATGATATCCCCTGATTGTGGTGATGATGGGTATTCAAGAGGACGCCTGAGTGCGTCACTTTTGCTTCCCAATACTTTCGTATTTTGGGGCCAGCCCCCCGCACTCCACCCACCAAGGGGATGATGGAAATGATTCACTCGGCCTAAGTGTGCTCACCGTGTTACATCCCCCGGCCAAAGTGTGGTCGGTTGCCTCGTTTTTTTATGGTAATTTATTGATGTAATAAATAATCGTAAAATGTGCATTAAAATCGGTTATTGAGATATTTCTTTATTTAGATGCGACTCAGGGCGTGGGGGCGGGTGTGGGCCTAACCCGGTCCATATATCCGTCATTTTCACGTGCACTGAGCGCACGTATTTCAATCTGCTTATGACAGGCATTGTGAGCCGGCAACGAAGACACAGAAGGTCGATGTGCGGATTGTTGTAATGCCCGCAGAATGGATTGGAGAAGGGATAATGGAAGGGTTGTAAGTGGCAGTCGAGGAGGAAAAGTGAGGTGATGAGGTGCTTAATGCGAAATGGGATGCCTCAAGGTCAGCTTGAGTGAATTGCAAACGAGCCGCATGTGTGGTTGGAGGAACTTAAGGTTTTATGGGACATAGCCATTTAGTGGAAGTTGGCATAAAAATCCTTCGGAATGACTTGGGGTTGCCTCGAAAGGCGTACCTTGGACGTACTTTTTTTCCCCTCGTACAATCCAACCGTTAAAACAGCGACGCTGCGAGCTTACAAAATCTCTTCCATCGAGACGTAAGAGCGTCTTAGGCTTCGAAGGGTTTTCAATGACAGCGAGAGATGTTTGAGGGAAGTTTTCAACGAGAGATGGTTTAACGTGAGCTTTGCTAAAGAAATCAGTGTACAGGGTGTGCCATTCATGCGGTAATTGTGGAAGAGCGTTTTTTCTTCGGAGGATTTTTGAAACACTACCGGAGCACTCAGACTCAAAACTAGTCCATTGTACTGCCAGCAATCTACTCCAGTGCCGTTAATTTGGTTCCAACGGCAAATGGTGCCTGAGCCAGATTCGATTTCACTGGGATTCGAACCTGGGACCCCTCTAACTTGGGCCAAGCACTTAACCAACTGCGCCATCCAGTTGTTCCAGTCGTTCGAAGAGCGTTGCCAGTGATTTGGAAATGGCAAAATTTTGTAACGACCATAAAACGGGCGCCATTCCTTAAAAATCCTACTGGACTACATTTGAATACAGGAGCATCAGTAGTTCAGGTTGACGCCCAACTCCCACTTCGGACTGGAGCTTCAGTAGTTCAAAAAAGTGGGGGCCATCTAGTGGTTGCTTTTTAAATCATACGCTATTATGACACTGACAGCTGTTTCCCGCTCGAAATCTTGACAGAAAGTCAGTATAAAACCTCCGCGGAACGAAATGATTCTCTCTACGTACAAACACCGTTGGGAAATATTGAAAACGTATGTCCAAAGTGAGTGCTGTGTAGCCCAAGCAGTGCGTTTTTTGAAAAGAAGTTTTGACCGAAATGGGAACAACGTTTTGGTCAACGGTGGGCGTTACAGAGCCACGTTAACTAACTATTTTTTCACTGAAATCGAAGACATAGATTTAAGTGACCTCTGGTTCATGCTGGATGCCGCGTCCTGCCACATAGCCCATGTCACATACAATCTTTGGACGCCGAAGTCCCAAATCGAGTTATCAGCCGTCTTGGCGATGTCAATTGACCGCCTCAGAGCTGCCATTTGACCCCTTTGGACTATTTTTTTGTGGGGAACCGTGAAAGCTCAATATTATGTCAACAATCCGGAAACGATTCAAGCACTTAAGGCCAATATCATTCAAGCAATCCGTGAGCTACAGCCGGAAAGAATCAAAAAGGTCTTGGAAAATTGTGGTGACAGAAAACACTTCCGCGAAGCCACACGGGGTAGGCACTTTAACGACTTTGTATAAGAATATTTAATGGGAAGTTTCGTTCTTCCTAATAAAGCTATAACATATGGAAAAAAAAATGTAGTTTTACTAATTTTATTGCATTTTTAAAAAGAAACTTGTATTTGGCCCACATTCTAGACCACAACCATAAGGTTTCGAGAAGTCTATCAATAAGTGAAACCAGTCGAAGGCGATTTTTTGATCAGACGTCGTCCGATTCCTTTTCTCTCATCATGACTCGAAATTTCATGATCAGGAAGATCCCTTCAATCTATGCTGCGAATTATGCCCCACGGCTCTAGAGGGAGACCTCTATTTTTTGCTGATCAACAATTTTGAAACCAGTTGAAGGCGATTTTTTGATCAGACGTCGTTTAATTCTGCTTCTCTTAGCAGGCTCGAAATATCATTGTCAAGAAGCCCTTCGAATTGGAGACAAATTTTAGTGCCCCAGGGCTCCAGTGGAGGACTCCTATTTTTTAGCAGAGCATTAACTTTGAAACGTCGTCTGATTCATCTTCTCTCACCAGACTTGTGGGACTCGAAATGTTATGTTTATGAAGTCTTTGTGATATTTGAGAATGAAGATCTCTGCGAATTGTGAAGCTCTACAAAAATGGGGTCCCCCAACGCTCTAGTGGGAGACCTCTAGTTTTTGGGGATCACCAACTCCGAAACCAGTTAAAAGTGATTTTTTGATCAGACGTTGTTTAATTCTAAAATTATAAAAAAAAAAGATCGCTGCGAATTGTGAAGCTCCACAAAGATTGGAGTGCCTCAGGGCTCCAGTGAAGGACCCCAATTTTTTAGCAGATCATCAACTTCGAAAACTGGTCATGCAAGGGAGACTATGAGGAGAAGGAAACGGCATTCATCGTGCAAGTGCCAGAAAAAAAGAAACCAAAAGTGATCCACAGGCAAGATCAAGAACCATTCAGAAGCATGCAGAATAAAAGTTTAAAAATAATTCTATAGTAGATATATGCAAAAAACAGGGCACGTATGAACAAGTAAACAAATGAAAGCACTTATATAGTTTAAATTCATTAAATTCTCATGTCGCTTGCTTTACAAAATTTTGCATCCATTCAGCCAATCGGCGAGTCTCCTATCGACGACAATGAAAATCTAATAAAAAAAAGTGAATAATTTGAGTAAGTAAAGTCAAAAAAGATTTGTTTTTCAATTTCAATATTTTTGCCATTCGAAGACTGCAGAGCGTCAGCGAGAAAAAAATTAGAGCCGCCTGTCATCTCATCTAACCTGACAGACAGTCGCATATGTCATAGGCACGTTCTCATTAAGACAATTACACAAAAGCAACACTTAAGTAGTAAATAAGTTCGAAAAAAAGGAAACCAAACACAAGATTGATAATGAAAAAAATTCTTGTAAAGAATAGAACACTGCAAACACATGCGGTATCTAGATATGTTCACCTGCAAGAACAGAAACCAAGGGAAATCAATGAAAATCATAAGGAAACGTAAATTAAATGGAAATTAAGTGGAAAATTTGCTGTTTTCTGAGAGATAGAGCTTTGAGTTTGAGTTTTGTATTCACTTGAGTTGTTCATCATCACTTTTCACACTTATTCACTTAAACAAAAACGAAATCAGAACAGAAAAAGTTTAAAAATAAATGTTTGCAGTGTTTTTTGAGATTTAATCCTTAAATTAAAAAATAAATAAATTAAGAGTAAATTTTTATTTTTTTCTTGAGAGTATTTGAATTATTTTTGTTTCATTTGTTTACTTGTATTTTTTTGTTCAGATTTAGATTGAAATTTTTTCTGTTGCTTAATGTCTCTGGCGGGGGGAATGTATGTACAAGAAAAACAAACAAACCAAACATTTTTTTGTTTTTTTTAAGAACAGCAAAACCAAAAATACATCGAAAGGAAAACTAAATCAAAAATCAAAGGAAAAACGAAACCAAAAAGAGAAGACATTATTTTCTGTTGTTTTTGAATATTTTCTTTAAAAAAAAAAAAACATTTAGAGACGGGTGCGCTACGAACTGGCCTCAGTTTTGGACGGTTTCAATCGGATTTTTTCCAAAATACACCAAAACCCGTTCAAAACTAACGCCTGTTGGAAGCAATTTCATATTTTACATCATTTTCTGTCGTTTCATTTCATTTTTTTTTATCAATTTTCACTAATAATTAAAAATACATTTATTCAGTTGGTATAGATCTTGTTTTTGAAATTCTTTCATTTAAGGACACGTAACCTGTTTTATGGTGGTTGTATATATTTTTTTTTTTCGTTCATTTGGGTTGGGGTGTTCACTTGCTAATATAAACTTTGTTTTTTTAGGGGGGTTTTCTTTTTTTTTTTGGAGGGGGTCAAGCATGATTGAAACAATGGCTGTGATGTTGTTTCTGTTGTTTACAGAGTGGGAGTGGATTGATGGAGGTGAGATGTAAACTAAAAATGAAACAAATCATAACGCAAGCAGGACTGATGCAAAACGAGAAAAGAAGAAAAAAACTAGGAAACGAATTGAAAAACTTACAAGTATTCATGCAGTGCCTTAAAGAGTTGGAAAAGATCGTGTGGAGCAATTTTCATTCATTCGTCACTTGAGTTTGTGCATGAAATTCTGCGTGCTTTTATAAAGAGTTGAGGCAAAATTGAGTCCTTGTCGTTTCAAAACTGTAGAGATGATTATTGGGGCCTTTAAAAGAAGGATATATAGTCCCTTCTGCTAGGAAGGCGACTGGATCACAAAAGAACACAACTACGAAGTCTATAAACTGTACCAGGATGTGGAGAAAGTCCGAAAGGCCAAAATCTGTCGACCACATCGAGCGCATGAACAACAACGCTCCAGCTAAGAGGGTCTTTGAAACCGAGCCTCTTGGTTCGAGAAGGAGAGGAAGACCGAACCTCCGGTACAAAGACCAAAGACAAGTCGCCGCGGACGTAAGACAGCTTGGTCTTGATGAAGTGCATCACAGGCCCCTTCCCGTCTTTTCGGCGACCCAGAAACAGCTGAAGAACAAGACGCGTTGGCTCCAGAGGTGACGGCCCTCTCAGAAACCCTGATTTTAAATTTTGGGAAAGCCTGGCTTTAAGTTGGAAAGACCGACTTCAAGTTATTCGACAGTAGAGGCTCCTTCCCGTCCTTTTGGTGATCCAGAATTCGGTGAAGAACGCTGGAAGCAACGTTCCCAGGACCGTCAACGATGGAAGGCAGCGATATCTCAGCCTCGGACCCTCCATGGGTCGTAGGCCTGCTAAGTAGGTTAGGTTAGGGAGGCACACTTAGACCGGACTACTACCACTGATCGACCGCTCCAGTGATAGTGCCGGTAATTTGATCCCAACGGCTAATGGTGACTGGACCAGATTTGAAAAACCGGATAAAAACGTGTACACTTTGCTTTCACTGGGATTCGAACCAGGACTTCTCTACCTTGGGGCAGGCACGCGATCCAACTGCGCCACACAGTCGTTCAGGTTGAGTACATGATCCTCATCTTTCGTCGGTGCTGCTTGGGGTTTCCTTTGAAAAACCGGATAATGGCGAATTAACTTTGCTTTTACTGGGGTTCGAACCTGGGACCTTTCCAACTTGCGGCAGACACTTAACCACGGTGGACGACGGTGGAGTTTTGATACTGATCTGACTTCAGTTTCGATCACATCTGTCTCTCCAAGTGTTTGAAGGCGAACCAACCATACGTCTAGGTTCGCATTTCTAAATTTCCTTCAACACATTCCTCTTGGCTGACATCTCTGTTCTCTTTACCAAAAATCCCTAAATGCCACCAGACCACATTCATACAGAAACACACAAACATACCACTTCCAGTTTTGCCACATTCCATCCAACCCACCTGTCTCTCCTCAGGACATCTTCACCTTCAATTGTAACTCAATTTTCTTTCCGATCCCTTAAGATGCAACTATCGAGCAGCCAAGATTATTGCCACACGATTGTGGTCAGCTTACGAACATGAATTCCATGCCCCCTCATGTGAGAGATGAGAGAGAGAAGAATTCAAGAAATCCGGCCCAACACATCAATGCTGTGGCATCCCACAAATATTACCCCCAGCAGTGTCATATTCTGCCTGAATAATGTGTGAATAACTCAGGAACATTCTCGGACCACTAAACGTGTACGATTCGTCTTCCTTTCTCGTTGGGATATGGTAGGTAAGTGGGTAGACGGGCACAAGCCACGCCTCACTTAGATCTTTAGGGACCCATTGTGATGTTGGGATATGGTGAGCAACACGGCAGTGCGCCAGAAATTCAACTTCTTCAAACGGAAGGGGCTATACTTCGATGATTTGGTCATGTGGCACGAATGTCCTCATCATCACGACTTCCGAGGCGTGCCTTCAGTACGACTTCATCAGGCAGGCGACCGCTTGGCAGACCCAGGAAGAGATGGTTGGTGTTCTTCATCGTCATCCTGCTCAGTCTGACAAGTTTGGCAGGAATGTCGGAACTAGACATGGCGCTGTGTAGTTCCTCTCTATGCACGCTGCCTTGAAATCGACGAATAGGTGGTGTGTGTCGATTTGGATTTCTTGGGTCTTCTTCAGGTAGGCGACCGCTTAGTAGACCCAGGATGAGATGGTTAGAGCAAGTCCAAAAACTCTCCTGGTTGTGGTTGGGCATAGCTCCTGATGAGTTAGAGTCGATGGCGGAGGATCGAGAGGCCTGGAGATCTCTCGTGTATGTGTTGCTCCCGCGACGCTTTCAATGTAACATACAGGCCACTGCATTCCCCGATTGGGCGTCATAATGGATCCCTAAGGACCTAAGTGAGGCGTGGTTTGTGCCCGTCTACGCACTTACCTACCTACCTAACATACAGGCCACGGAAAATGTAGGAATGAATGGAAATTGTTGGCTTTACTGGGATTTTGAGTCTAATATGTAGGGATCGAGGCACGTACCCACAAAGCCACGGCGACCAGGACGACAGACTGCCTTCTTCAATTTTGTTGTCGATCCCTTTAGTGGAACTTTCATTGACCCGAAGATGAGATGAGATGAGATGAGAACTTTTCGGACCTCCCTCATATCAATTTGAAGTCATCAAGGAAGTTGTTGGTTGGGCGCCGTGGCGTAGTGGGTAGGTGCGTCGACTCCTACGCTCGAGGTCGTCAGTTCGAATCTCGAAAAAAACATCAAACATTTTTTCACGGCTCCACCTCTTTCGAGTCACTGACAATGCTCAAAGAGTATAACTGTCTAGAAAAAGCTTCTCAATCTCGCCGTTCGGAGTCGGCATTAAACTGTAGGTCCCCTCCACTCGTGAGAGAACAATAGCACGCACAACACGAGTGGTTGCTGAGAAGCTAGGCCCAGGTCCACCTCGGACTGTAGCGCCGCCATTATTATTATTATTAATGAAGTTGTTGGACTCATCAAAGGGCCCATAGCGAGGGCATCGATTACTGAACCCCATTTCGACCTCCATTCATCGATTTCAGATTGGATTTGGAAACTGGTCTCAAGTAGACAAGACTGTAGATCAAGCGGATGTGGAACAATTCGGTGTTTTTGCTTTAAACACGTTGACTCCTTCCAGGAGATCCCCCAATGTCCTACAGACTGCTGAATCAGTCAAGGGAGAGACAACGGAGACTCTGACACGAACTCCCGACATCAACTCCCTTAACCTTCGCCCCAAAGGAACCTTGTCCCTGCAATTACTTTCAAAAACAAATAAATGCCACACACGCTCCTACCTCCAGCCGATGGACATCACAAGTCTTTGATCAGATTATGTTTGTGTTGACGTTCAACTCGACTTCGTGCGCGTTTCCACATGCAAACATATGCAAGCTCCACTTACCTAAAACGAGAAGTAAAACAAACAAACAATTAGCATCAATCGACATCAATGGACATCAAAAGCGTTTCAAAATAGCAAATCAATTTTATCTAATTGTTTACACCGCACACCCGTTGAGGTCCTGCTGAATCAATCCTTTCAACTTCGGCGCCCACCGCCGCCCGGTCGTTCGTCTGCAGAAAATGCAGAGAAATCCAAAAATTTTTGTTGAATAACAACAACCTCCGAGCCCTACATTAATAATGAAAATTTAATTTGTGGTGTGCAAATAGAATTGAACTCCCGCACCTCCTCTGGCGCGCACTCTCTGTCGGTGTGTGTGTGTGTCTTGGGCTAGGATAATCATTTAACCACTCGACTAGATGAGTGCGAGGGGGGCTAAGCCGAGCCGCCACCAACCGACCACCATGGCACCACATCCACCCCCACATTGCTCAGTCGATCGGGCTGTTCCGCTGTGTTAAGCCGTTGAGGCTGAAAAGGGGTTTTCTTCGAATGTTTACAGGATAAATATGACTGTTCCCCTGTCCTCCTGCCATCATCATCATCATCATCATCGTCGTCTTCGTCTTCGTCTCCTCCTCCGCATTCGGCAGACTTTGGGATTTCGAAAATCGGTACGAAACTTTGTCGGCTGTGTCCTTCGAATGTGTGTGGGGTGAGGATGTTGCAAAGTTCTAATTAAACAAACACACACGCAGGAGAGACGCAAGAAAGCAATTTTAGAGAAGAGCACCCGCCATGATGACGTGTACAATGGCCCACTTATGGTCTACGACAAGCTGTCCCCCTACCGTCGGTCGATGCGAGTGTTCGTGGAATTGGTCTGAAGGGTGCACTCGACTGCGGGTGGGTGGTGTAATTCACATATTTTTCAGCCCCAAGACGAGAACAACATATTTCTTGAAGGCCCACAAGTATCTTTTATGTACTTTCAATTTATTTCGTGTTGATTTAGTGTGCGTTTCGCTTCCGGCTCTGGGCATATGGTCTGCGTTGTGAGGGTCCTTCTGAGGGGTGACTGAGTGTGCGGATGGACTTGTTTGCTCGGGCAATAGGTGAGGAGGTTAAGTTTTGAAGGGCAGCTTGGGGCGAGATTTTTGAGGAAAAATAGTTTGGGTGGGGTTTGCTGAGCCCATATTCGCTACGGAGTGCCACAGGGTTCCACTTACACTCCCTTTCTTTACGAATTTCTCCAAATTTTCCCATTCTGTGACCAAATTAGTCCCAAATCTTGTTCGTTGAACTAAAAATCCCAAAGTACTTCTAGAGGCTGTCTAATTCAGCTTTCGCTCGTGAAAAACTCAAAATTTACCCATTCCTAGGCATTTCTGCGGGAAGACTGTTTGCTCGGTCACTAGGTGAGAAGGTTAAGTTAAAGGGCAACTTGGGGCGAGATTTTTGAGAAGGGATAGTTCGGGTGGAACGACAAGATGGCGCAGTTGGTAAGGCCTCCGCGCCCAAGTTAGAGGGGTCTCAGGTTCGAATCCCAGTGAAAGCAAAGTTAATTCGCCTTTATCCGGTTTTTCAAAGGAAACCCCAAGCAGCACCGACGAAAGATGAGCATCATGTACTCAACCAGGACGACTAGAGGGCGCAGTTGGTTAAGCGCCTGCCCTAAATTAGGGGGGTGCCTGGTTCGAATCCCAGTGAAGCCAAAGTTAATGCGCTTTTATCCGGTTTTTCAAATCTGGTCCAGTCACCATCTCCCGTTGGGATCAAATTAACGGCACTATCACTGGAACTCCAACTAGGAGGGTCTTCGAATCCGAGCCTCCTGGTTCGAGAAGGAGAGAAAGACCGAACCTCCGGTGCAAAGACCACGTCATCGCGGACGTAAGACAGCTTGGTCTTGATGAAGTTCATCACAGGCCCCTTCCCGTCATTTTGGCGACCCAGAAATCACTGAAGAACACGACGTGTTGGCTCAAGAGTTGACGGCCACTCTCAGAAACCATGATTTTAAATTTTGGGAAAGCCCGGCTTGAAGTTGGAAAGCCCGGCTTCAAGTTATTCGACTCCAGAGGCTCCTTCCCGTCCTTTTGGGGTCCCAGAATTCGGTGGAGAACGCTGGAAGCAGCGTGCCCAGAGCTGTCATCGATGAAAAGCAGTGATATCTCAGGCCCGGACCCTCCATGCGTCGTAGGCCTGTTAAGTAAGTAAGTAAGTCTCACTGGATCTCACTGGTAGTAGTCCGACTGTGGGTATCACAATGGACCAACATGGTCTAAGTGCGGTGCTGAATTCACTAGCAGCTCCCTAACCTAACCTAATCTAGTTCGGGTGGGGTTCGGAAAGTCCACATCAGCTATGAAGTCCCTCAGGGTTCCACTTGCATTCCCTTTCTTTACAAATTTCTCTAAATTTTCCCGTTAAATCTTGTTCGTTAAACTAAAAATCTCAAAGCATTTCTAGAGGCTGTCTAATTCCTCTAGAAACGACTAGATGGCGCAGTTGGTAAGGTGCCCCCCCCCCAAGTTAGAGGGGTCCCCAAATTTCCCCTTTCCGTGACCAAATTAGTCCCACATTTTGAGAAAATGTCTCTAAATTTTCCCGTTCCTTGACCAAATTAGTCCCAAATCTTATTCGTTGAACTAAAAATCTCAAAGTGCTTCTAGAGGCTGTCTAATTTCGATTCAATTTTCACCCGCTTTCCCTCTGTAAGCTCTTGAAAAACTCAAAACTCGAAAACCCCTTTCCCCTACGCACTTGAGTTTCCCTTTCCCTCCCCAATCACACCGATGGACGTCTTAAATTACCGACCAAATTCATGGGGTAAACTCTTGAATGATTATGCATGAATGCGTTGAAAGCTAGTTAATGGAGCCCACTTACCCCCAACACTCACCGCCGCAGTGGCTGCCGAAGCCGCAGCCGAAGCTCAACTGCGTAACCCGCAACTGCCAATTAAATTAAAAATAACTCTAGAACTTGAAGAAAATGAAAAAAAAAAAATGAACAGACGAACAGAAGAAATAAATGCCTCCGTTCGTTTGTCGTTTCCCCCACGTTATTGCCGTTAATAAACTATTTATCAGAGCAAGGGTTGCAGGGGTGCTTTTAAAAAAACAAACTACCGCCCGCCGGTGGTGGTGGGGGTGGTGGTTCGTCTCTGGGTTCCAATTAAATAATCATAAATTTACCAACAACCTCATTCGAGAAAAATACCAATTAAATGTTCCACGAGAACTTTTAATTCACCGTTATTAGTACTTCCTCAAGGATTTGCCTTGGCGGCGCTGTCGGTGATGGGTCCCTCCTTCGGGCCGGAGCTTATTGCACACAAAATGGCACCAAACGATGGACGGTGGTGGCGGTGTCGTTGGTGGTGGGGAGCAATCTAATATTCACAAAGCGAAACTCCGACAAGCTGTGCAATACCTTCAATATTCAATTCAATTAATAATCACACACACACGCGTCAAAGAACGCGGAGATGAGAGGAGACGAGAGGACGAGAGGGTATCCTTTGTGAGTTCCCTTGAAAAGCGGGATTGCTGCGAACGATTTCCATTGTAATCAGAGCCGTTTGCTGGAATATTTCCTGGGTGGTCGTGGGAGGGATAGGCAATTACCCACGTCTGTGTGGGGATCCCTCAGGGACAGTCAAACGTGAAGGTGCAATATAATTGCATCGCCCGCATGCAGTGGCCTCGGGGACACACGTAAACGACATGAGCCTACGTCGCTGAATTCTCGTCGTACAGTGATGTCCTGTGCAAGGGGATCAAGGAGAGGAGGGGGGGGGGGGGGGGGGGGGTGGAACAGTCTCAGTCTTTGCTCAATTAAATCCCAATGAAAGTTTCGCGCAAACGTCCGGCAACAAACTTTTCAACCCCGACACACACAACCAACTTTCCCAAAGAGTGTGACTTAATAAGTCCTCGCCTGCGTCACTGCCACACCGGGGGAGACACAAGAAGGACTAACTTCTCTGCCTCCATTGTAATTTTTCTCCATTAAATAATTTTTAACTCTCCACTCCGTGTCCGGGATTGGGGTGGACTTCGTGTTATTACTTCCCCAATCGGTAAATTTCCCACCGTTAAATATTTATGGCTTAGAAACACACAGCTTTCAGCAACACATCCTCCTCTTCCAGCCCCTCCATCCCCTCCATCCCCTCCATCCCCCTGCATCGCCGCCTGCATCTGGGTGTCCTTCGAATGCCAGACTGAAACACTTGCCAATTGCACTGCAATCGCATTGTGCAACACCCTGACCGAGGGGCGAATGGGGCGGGTAAAGTTTTGGTTTCTAAGAATTTTATAACTTTTGTGCTTTGGACGGAACGTGAACATGGCTGGTGGTGGTGGTGGGGTGTCCCTTCGGTGGCCGGAGACGACAGCCAGAGACGAGTGTTAATATTTTAACTGCACAGCGCAGAGCGCAGAGGGAAGAAGAGGCAGCAACCGACTCTGGCTAATTGCTGACCAAATGAAAGTCCCAATACGACATTTTGTCCAATTTGAGAAATGTCAGAAAGAGGGACGCTGTGTGTGTGTGTGTGGTGATGGAGTGTGTCCTTGCGCCACTGCCGGGGTGTGCAACAGAGCAACACAGAGATTTGCCGAGGCACGTTTGCAGTTTGCAATGCAGTTGGTGATGTTGCAGAGCTAATGAATCTAAATTTATTGCGGGGACGTGTGTGGGGTTTGTTTTGTGTCTCGTCCTGTGGTCAGTTTTATAGGTGTAAATGGATGGGGCGGGGGGGAAGAGGGACGAAGTTCTGGTTGGAAGTTAATTTGGACCCGACTGACTTCGAGCGACGATGAAGGGAACGGTTGGGATGTGGTTTAGTGAGATGCCGATGCACCCTCCTTTGAGCTGTGAATTTTGTCGAATGCTTAGTGGACGTTGGTTCGTTGGTTGTTTGAGATTTGTAACTTTGTGCACGGCAGTGGTCGTAACGTTGGAAACATTAGGACAGCACAGGGTCCACTGTGACTTGCCATCAACTGCTGGGTACACCAAAGGAGTCGGTGTGAAGTCAGTGCTGACTCTATGTGCTCTGCTCAGGGTATTGGCACTAGCGTTACGGTTTTATTTGATCGGTTAGAAGCTGTCAACTATCTTGAATCTGTTGTACTTACCGGTTTTACGTCCTTTTGGCTTCAGGCAGTTTGATGTGTGGGTGGCTTCGCTAATCAGGTGCGGCGTCCGTTGACAGATGTCTTCGTTGAACTCCAAGTTGCAGCCACTTAAGGGTGTCCACAAGTCTTCAGAAAGCAGCTGTCTGTCATATTTCGGCCATTGTCGGCTTGAGGGTGGTTTCAGTTTAGTTTGGAGACTGTGTCTTGGGTTTTGAATGTTGGTTGTGGACTTTAATAGGCAGTTGTGTCCATTGGTTGCCTGTATACACCTGCAGGTCACACGACGTGGGCCCCAAGCTATCGGAAGTTGAAAAGAGGCTGCTGATGTCCTTCTTAAAACGGATCTTCTGATTCTATTATCCAGTTGCAAGCACTTTTGTTCAATAATTTCCTGTAAACTTCCAGTTATTCCAGATGTCACCAGACGTTAGCTGCAAGCTTTCAGATGATAGCGGGAGGCTGGTGAGGTCCGTCTTAAAAATCAGCTCCTTTCAAGGATACAGCTCTTTTGGAGATTATTATCCAGCACTTTTCTGTAAACTTCCAGTCATTCCAGATGTCGCAAACTTACAGATGTCGCAAACTTACAGATGCTGGCGAGAGGCTGGTTAAGTCCTTCTTAAAAATCAGCTCCTTTCAAGGATACAGCTCTTTTGGTGGTTATTATCTAGCACTTTTCTGTAAACTTCCAGTCATTCCAGATGTCACGAGATGTAAGACGCAAACTTTCAGATGTTGGCGGGATGCTAATGAGGTCCTTCTTAAAAATCAGCTCCTTTCAAGGATACAGCTCTTTTGGTGGTTATTTGTCAGCACTTTCCTGTAAACTTCCAGTCATTCCAGATGTCACGAGACGTAATACGGAAACTTTAAGATGTTGGCGAGAGACTGATGAGGTTCTTCTTAAGAATCTGCACCCTTCAAGGACACGGCTCTTCTGATGTCTATTATCCACTTGCAAGCACTTTTCTTCAGTCATTTCCAGTAAACTTCCAGTCATTCCAGATGTCACGAGAAGTAAACCGCAAACTTTCAGATGTTGGGGTCCTTCTAAAAAAGGATGCAGCTCTTCTGATGGTTAATATCCAGTTGCAAGCACATTTCTTTAGTCATTTCCTGTAAACTTCCAGTTATTCCAGATGTCACCAGACGTTAGCCGCAAACATTCAGATGACGCTGGTCAAGTCCTTCTTAAAAATTAGCTCATTTCAAGGATATGGCTCTTCTGATGGCTATTATCCACTTACAAGCACGTTTCTTCAGCCACTTCCTGTAAACTTCCAGTTATTCCACATGTCACGAAACGTAAGCAAACTTTCAGATGCTGGCGGGAGGCTGGCGGGAGGCTGGTCTTCTGGATACAGGTCTTCTGATGGCGTTACAAATACTTTTCTTCAGTAATTTCCCGTAAGCTTCCAGTCATTCCAGATGTGGTTTGTGGATTTGCTAAATTTATTTCCGATTGCGGCTTCAAGTTGTAGGCACCTCCATCTCAGACTACGGCAACAGGGTCCAGCTCTCAACTGCTAGCTGTGCTCATCGCTTGCCTCTCCAGCTGATGGCTCTCAGAAGGTGACCCTTGGTTTCGCCATTTCCCTAGTGGCTGTTTGTCAAATGAAAGGGATATCTCCTAAAGTCCACCGGCTGTTGTCTACTTTCCGTCGACTGATGACTACAACTGCCGCAACTCCGACCACTGGCTGCTGGATGTTGACTGCAGCTGGACGGCAAAATGAATGTGAACTATCCTCTGCCATCCACATTCCCTCGTGGTCTTATATACCACAGATTTTGGCAACATCTTGAAGCATAATGATCTCATGCAGAGCAAAAAAAACCTCTCGCAACATCCGACAAAGGCACATCCCGATCAAAAGCAACGAGAGGAGTTTCCTTCGGCATTTTGTCAGCCAACTTTGAGAAGACAAAAAACCTGAACTCTCCTCGTCACGCCACTGATTCCCCGAAATGATATACGATTTCACATGTCAATAGCGCCAGCCCAGCGTGACCTCATGCCTGACCCAAAATCCGATAACCTATCCATTTGAAGTACGTGACACTTAGGTGGCTTCGTTTGCTTCGACAAAACCGCTGCGAAACTTTCTCGCCCGACGGAGCAATATTTTCTTGTTAACAATTTTTGACTGAGCACAGAAAAACTTCATAACTCTGTGAACTCCTTCCAATCACGTTCCAATGCAGCAGCGATCCCGAACAAAACAACCAGCGATTCCCTCTTCGGCAGCACATTCATCTCATTTATTTGGGATGCCGGCGAAAGGGGAGGACGACCTGTCGGAGAACCTTAAGAGATACTCGTATCTGGGTTACTTGAGAAGAAATCCTCTCGAGCTGCTCCTCCTGCTAGGTGTCACATGCACACCCCCCTGCCAAGTCGCTGGCAAATGCAATGAGTTGTCACGTAGAGTTTATTGCCCAATAAGCATTGTCCCAAATTTTTCCGGTTCTTGTCTCATATCCTGTGGGGGGATGGCTAGTCAGAAAGGAGGCTGAAGGCGGACGGCGCTCGCAAAAAATTCGAGACAAAAATTGGCGGACAAGACGACAGGATGTTTGCCAAAAAGCGCATTCAAACCGAGAGTCCCATACACTCCCGCAAATGGTCTGAGCATTTTCGCATCGAACACAGAAAAAAAGGACACTGGCTGAGGAATATGATTCTCTTGGTCTTTTGTGTTTGCCCGCCCTGAAGTTGGTCTGCTTTCCTTTTGTTTTTTTGCGCTTTTGCTCTGAGCCGTGATGAGGCGGATAGTGGCGGACACATTTGCCGTCTGCTCGTGTCACTGGCACTCCGACGAGATGTTGCGTCTTTTGTTTTGTTTTCTTCACGATGTTTTGTGCGCAAAATGTAGGCCAATTATCCTGCCGGAGGGGCGGAAGGAAGCAGAAATGCATTTGACAGTGGCACACAGTCGCATGTGACGCTGGCGCATCTAGTTTAGGGATCATCAAGTATCCACAAAAGTTGCACGCCGGGACGATAAACAAGTTGCGATGGGTTCGAGGAAGTTTTTGGCAGCGAATCGAATGTTCCTTCGGCAAGGAACTGGTTTTTGTTTATTATCTTTGTGCGCGCAAAGTTTTGGGAATGATGAGTTGTTGGTTCATTGGGTTCATTATGGTGGGGGATGAGTGATGATTGCCAAGTATTGATAGTGTCTATCAGCGGCAGGCGAAGACTTGCAACAAATTGTGTCCCGTCTGGGATTTGGAGTGGTCTTTGAATTAGAAGGCGCCACAAAGGGGAGCATACGAGTATGTTCAACCTCATCATCAGCCTCCTCCTCATCCTCACGTGGTTTACTTAAAGTTTATGGCGCTGTCTACGACCATTTCTGCTTTTATTTTGATACCCATTGGTAGTACCCTTTCAGACATTCTCCGTGAATTCATACAAACCCTTGCTTAACAGGGCCGAATGTATTTTTTCTGGTTCATTGTGTTGGACTTGAAGACTCGGAAAGCAAGAGCCCTGTCATCATTGGCTTTTCGACGTTATACACCTTCATTCACTTAGTCTCTTCACTAGGGACAAGGTATCATATCAATCCAGGGACAAGGTAACACATTTCGAAGGACATATCTGAAAAATCAAATTTCTTCCCAAAATCCTCATTTTTCGGGTAAGGGAAAGAAGGACCTTCTGTGTTCCTAATCAGAGCTTCCCTTAAAGGGAATCTCAGTCTTCAACCACCTGTCTTCAAAGACATCATTCAAAAAGCGCCACAAGCTAAACATCAAGGTGTGCACAGTGATGTCCTTTTTTGTGTCCTGTAGCACCCTTCCCCACGGAATTCGCTCAAATTAGTCAAATTTCCTCAGCACATCACCCACCCAACGATCTCCATCAATTTTTGCCTTCAAAATCAACACAGTTTTGAAAATCTGAAAAATCTCAATTTTTGACCGAAAAAATGCAGGCAACAGCCTCACTTCTGGGTCGATTTCTCCGCTGAATTTAGCGGAATTTTTGAAAAATCAAAGTTTTGACGAAGTTCTTTAAGTTTTTCCAGCAGAGATTGAGTGTTTGAAGGGAGAGATGGAAAATTTGAGAGGAGAATGGGTGGAGGATTCAGGATAACGAGGAGAAGTTGAAAAGAGGACAAACGACAGAAGCAACTTCGAAACTTCCTCAAAAGTTTTTTCTTTTTCGGAGGATTTTTGAAACGCTACACTGGAGCACTCAGACTCAAAACTAGTCCATTGTACAGCCAGGTAGCAACCTACTCCATTTGATCCCAACGGCAAATGGTGACTGGAGCAGCTTCAATTTCACTGGGATTCGAAGCTGGGACCTCTCTAACTTAGAGCAGGCACGCCATCCAACTGCGCCATCCAGTCGCCCAGGTTGAGTACATGATCCTCAACTGTCATCGGTGCTGTTTTCCTTTGAAAAACTGGATAAAAGCGTATTAACTTTGCTTTCACTGGATTTGAACCTGGGACCCCTCTAACTTGGGGCAGGCACTTCACCAATTCACTTCACGCCATTCAGTCGTCTCCCTCAAAAGTTTAGTTGAGGTCTAAAACATCTTCTGAAATCTATTGAGGAACGGAGTAAAATGTGTCCTCCAAGCAACCCCCTCGAAACAAAACCGAAAATCCTGGAAAAAAACTTCAAAAATTGAGTAAAGATCGATGGAGATTATCACAAAATTGACTTAAATTGCATCAAAAATGTTTTGAAATTCATATCTCGGCAGCAGATCCTATCCAAACAAAAATTCAGGAAAAAATTAGACCAGAAAGCCCGCCCATAAGTCTGGGAGACGCCTGGCTTGGAATCTGTAGCTTGTCAAAGTTGGGAGGTCGGGGTTTCAAAATCGCATCGAAATTGCAGTGGTTTTCGAGGAAAAAATCGAAAGATGTCCGAATCCTTTGAAACGTACATCAATGAAACTTAATGAAAAGAGCTGAGCAGAAAGCCTGCCCTTAAGTCGGAGAGACGCCTGGTTTGGAAACTGTGGCTTGTGAAAGTTGATGGACGAGGCCTTTGAAAACGCATCGAAATTGCAGTGGTTAGCCCATCGAAATTGCAGTGGTTTGAATCGAAGGTCGTCGGAATCCAATGAAATGCACATCGATCGAAAATTCAGGTCAACAGCACATCAGAAATGGTGGTTTTATGTCTGGGAGACGCCTGGTCTGGAAACTACGGCTTGTCAAAGTTGGGTGGTCGAGGTTTCAAAATCGCATCGAAATCGCAGTGGTTTTCGAGGAAAAAAATCGAAGCTTGTCAGAATCCATTCAAACGCGCCTTAATCGAAAATTAGTGAAAAAAAGGACATCACAAGACCATCACTTGTTGCACTGAACTTGATAATTGCCTGCACCGAACCGCACTAACCCCAGCCCACTGACGGTCCCCCGGAGATGAGGTTTCATTACGGAGCAGAAACCCTCAATTCCATCAGAAATCCCTTTGAGTTCACAAATTCGGTAGCCCACCCACGAGCAGGCTCCCTTCGAACACAATCAATAACTCCGGCCACCCCCGCCTCCGTCCCCGTCCAACAGCAAGTACATTTAAATTTCCCCATTTCACTGTTTGGGCATCCATCGTCTCGTTAAATTTTGCCGACAATCTCCAGTCAACACTCCGGCACTCCTCACACAAATAATTCAACTTAAGCCACAGACAAATCCAATTTGACTATCTATTTCCACTTTAACAGGCCGACAGACGGACGGGGGCGTGTGGATCCATTAAAGAGCCATATGGCCCCAGAAAATCCCTTTAAATCAATCATCGTCTCTAGCATGCACACAGACTCCACCCCCCTTCTCCCCCGTCGGACAAAAACGGATGAATTTTTCATAAATCGAAGTATTTAATTTGAATAATCAAATTCGATTCATTCCCGGTAAATTCCCCAGAAGCCTATCTGCAGCTGAACATTTTGGCATCATTCCTTGCACAGCACCTCGACGCTGGCTGGCTGAGAGGATGGAGCCGATGAAGCCGTTGATGCCGATGATGCCGCCTGCGGTTGCCCGGCTGTGGGTGGCCTCGTGTATGTGTGAAGATATGCCTCCTGTGTTATTGTAGTAGAATTTTGCAATAAACTGCTGTTGTGAATTGAAAATTCAATTGAATTCTATCGGACGTCGTTGCGTCCTGTTGCATTAACAAGCATCGACACCGGGGCCCATCCAGCGTTTGGCACTGAAGCAGCAGCAGTAGCAACCGCCCACTGGATGGTCTTTGGTCACCGATGCAACTGAAGGATCCATGAATTATTTCTCAGATGTCTTAGGATGCATCTATATCTCCATGGGTTCCATTCAATGTGTTCGTCCATCACCGGAGCGAAGAAAGGCTCGGTCTTTGTGTCAGACCACTCTCTTCCTCTCGCCCTCCCCGTGACCACCTCTGGCATCACCCTGGAGACAGTTTAAAGCTGCTTGTAACCCGAGAAATGATTAATTGCTCAGCCCAGTGTACACTTCCAAATCATCGGCATACACAGCAGCAGCAGCAGAAGCATCGGTGGTGGTGGTGGAGGTCTCCGTCGGGCGGCGACGGCGGCGGTGGCGGCGGTGGTGGCACAAATGATGGCTGTGATGTTCTGTCCTAAAATGCTAATTAAGGAGGCTGCTGTCAATGACAAACGGCATGTAGTCCCGGCTCTCTGTTTGAGGGACAAATGAATGACTCGCATGTGCGGTGGGGATCCACAAAACACCACCACCACCACTCACACACCCCCACACCCCCACACCCCACGCATTCCATGCTGACGCGTTGCCCCGGAGTCGGAGAGAGATTTGGCGACATTCTTAATGGCAACCACGTGTGAAACCGCGTTCATGGCGACAGCGCTTGTGGGGCGGCTGCCGACTGCCGACTGCCGACTGCCGACACACCCTCCCCAAGGGATGCACCAGGAATTTAATGCGGCTCCGATTTATTAGTTCGCCTTGTTAGATGGATCTTCTTTTTCCACAGCCGCACACTGGATGCTTCTTCGCGCCGCCGGAATGCTCATTTATTTCGCTATGAACTGTCATATTTGGTTTATGAAGTTCGCAAGACATGATAAACGGCTGTCGCCGGGGCGCTGCTTGCGTCATCAAAGGGGGCACAACGAATGGACCAGCCGAGTTTGAGTAATGGGTTTAATGGTCTCGCGCACACATCTGACGGAAAACAGACGCCCGCAGAGGCCCGTCAGGAGGGCAGAGGCATCACCTTAAGCGGCAGACCTTTGGGAGGAAAATTCCGTCAGGAGGGCAGCGGCATCACCTCAAGCGGCAGACCTTTGGGAGGAGAAGTCCGTTAGGAGGGCAGCGGCATCACCTCGAGCGGCAGACCTCTGGGAGGAGAAGTCCGTCAGGAGGGCAGCGGCATCACCTCAAGCGGCAGACCTTTGGGAGGAGAAGTCCGTCAGGAGGGCAGCGGCATCACCTCAAGCGGCAGACCTTTGGGAGGAGAACTCCGCCAGGAGGGCAGCGGCATCACCTCAAGCGGCAGACCTTTGGGAGGAGAAGTCCGTCAGGAAGGCAGCGGAATCACCTCGAGCGGCATCCCCTCGAGCGGCAGACCTTTGGGAGGAGAAGTCCGTCAGGAGGGCAGCGGCATCACCTCAAGCGGCAGACCTTTGGGAGGAGAACTCCGCCAGGAGGGCAGCGGCATCACCTCAAGCGGCAGACCTTTGGGAGGAGAAGTCCGTCAGGAAGGCAGCGGAATCACCTCGAGCGGCATCCCCTCGAGCGGCAGACCTTTGGGAGGAGAAGTCCGTCAGGAGGGCAGCGGCATCACCTCAAGCGGCAGACCTTTGGGAGGAGAACTCCGCCAGGAGGGCAGCGGCATCACCTCAAGCGGCAGACCTTTGGGAGGAGAACTCCGCCAGGAGGGCAGCGGCATCACCTCAAGCGGCAGACCTTTGGGAGGAGAAGTCCGTCAGGAAGGCAGCGGAATCACCTCGAGCGGCATCCCCTCGAGCGGCAGACCTTTGGGAGGAGAAGTCCGTCAGGAGGGCAGCGGCATCACCTCAAGCGGCAGACCTTTGGGAGGAGAACTCCGCCAGGAGGGCAGCGGCATCACCTCAAGCGGCAGACCTTTGGGAGGAGAAGTCCGTCAGGAAGGCAGCGGAATCACCTCGAGCGGCATCCCCTCAAGCGGCAGACCTTTGGGAGGAGAAGTCCGTCAGGAGGGCAGCGGCATCACCTCAAGCGGCAGACCTTTGGGAGGAGAACTCCGCCAGGAGGGCAGCGGCATCACCTCAAGCGGCAGACCTTTGGGAAGAGAAGTCCGTCAGGAGGGCAGCGGCATCACCTCGAGCGGTAGACCTTTGGGACGAAAATTTCAACAAAATGTCGGATGATGTTCGACACGGGAGTTTGAACGACACGGATGTTCGAAACGGCAGACCTTTGGGAGGAGAACTCTGTAAGGAGGGCTGCAGCATTACCTCGAGTCACATCAGCTCAAGCGGCAGACCCTAGGGACGAACACTTCGACAAAATGTGGGATAATGTTCCAAAATAATCTCAACGATCCACTGCACAGTCGCTCGACGTCGATCCCCATCGAGGGCCAATGATTTTCACGCGAAAAAAAACGCGTCCTTCGAGGATAATTCATTTCGAATTTGTGACGAGGAAATTTCACTGAACAAAATGGGAAAAAGAATTTCCCCCACTCATTCCAACACCATTTAGCTTTCTGCCGCTTCCACTTCTTGGCTTCCATCAGCGTCGTCATTTCGCGATGTTTCGCATTTTCTAAAACTGTTTTTCAATTAGCTGCCATAATAGCCGATTTGCATAAGAATTCTTGGCATATTAAGCGTTCGCCCACGTCGTTGTCGTCGTCGTCGTCATCGTTGTCGTTGTGTCGTTGGGACAAGTTGGGCCAAGTTGGGCCACCCGTCCCGGCAAAGTCAAGTTGAGGACGATTGGTTGGTTGGTCAGGTTCAGGAGTGCGGACGACGACGATGGGAAAACTGTCCCGAACTAGTTGGCGGACAGAAGACAATCTGCTGGTCGCTCTCCCACACTCTCCTTCACTCTCGTCAGTTTCATGCTGAGTTGTCAGACCCACGCCTCCCCCTCCTCCCCCTCCCCCGTCTGAATTAAGCTGCTGAATGACTAAATTAATAAACGGAAAATTTTCCATTTTAATATTTATGAGAAGCAGCGGAAAATATTCTCTCCTTCTTCTGTTTTATTCAAATTTTTCCCTTTCGTTTTGTTTTTTTTTCGCTCTTGCCTCAGTTTTTGGTGCTTTTTCCCATTTTTTCTCATTTTTCTCATTTTTATTGGCGCTTCTTGTTCTGAGACGATTTGTCGTCGTCGTCGTCGTCGGCGGTAGCAGTCTCAAGACCGACAAGTCAAATTCTTTGGTTTAAGTCTCCGCCGTGTGGGACTTTGGTTTGGGGGGAAAAGTTTTGCGCTGCGAGGAAAGGATTAGGACGTTGACTTCGGGCTTGAGTTTATCTTCATCTTTGTCATGTTTGGCGTGACAGTTGTTTGTGGGATTGTACTTTTTGTCTTGTTCTTGTGGCGGGACTAAATTAATGAGAAATTCGCAGTTCATTGGTATGGATGGAGCACAAAGAGGGAAAATTGAATTTCAATTTAATGGAAATTTGCTCAAGGCACGCATGGAGGGCTTCTGAATTTTGTTTTGCTTAAACAGCCACCGGGACAAGGTCAGTGGGGATGGGGATGGTCTCCGTCGTGACCAGGGAATCAGTGACTTGTTGCGGCGGAGGGACAATGAGACTCATGGTCAGTGCTGGGATTTTTCGACTGGCGCGTGTAGTTAATGTGATTTGGCAGAGATTTGAGGTTTGCGACCTGAAGGGGGATCTTAATTTAGTCCTGCGAGGTTCGCTGACTTTCAACAGTCACCGTGATGGTCTGAAAATTCATCAAAAAATGGTCTCATTCCTTGTGGCAGGTCATTTTCAGTCGATTTTGGAAGCGAATTTTGTACAAAATCGAAGCAGTTGATGACAGCTCCTCGTAAGCTACTCTTCTTCACCTTCTTAGAGCTCTACAGTCCAGGGTGGAGCTGGGCGAGCAAACAACTTGGCGACAGCTAGCAAAAGATCGTCCAACTCCGCCCTGGACTGCAGCGCCACAAGAAGAAGAAGGAAAAGGCGTGGCCCTAGTCTTCTTCTTCTTCTTAGGGCACTACAGTCCGAGGTGGACCTGGGCCTCACCCAACATGGCTCTCAAGCCGGCCCGATTTCTCACCATCTTTCTCCAGTTTCGCACATCAAGTCGGCCGAGGACCCCCTCGACTTCTGTGCGCCACTTTGAAAAGGGTGGGCCCAATACGATACATTTGGCGCTGAATTTCTATGGAATCCTCTGACTCTGCAGTTCCCTTCACGGTTGTAAACTCGAAAACTGAGGAAAACTGTCCATGATCCAGTCAAAATATTAGTGCAGGATGGGCCAAGTACAAGTTTCTTTTTAAAAATGCAATAAAATGAACAAAATTACATTTCTTCCAAATCTTAAGGCTTCATTTGTAAGAACAAACATTCCCATTAATTATAAAATACAACCTTGTTCAAGTGGCTGCCTCGGCTGGCTTCGCAGTAGCGCATTCTGTCACCCCAATTTTCCAAGACCTTGTTGATGGTTTCGGGCTGTAGCTCACGGATTGCTTCGATGATACTGGCCTTAAGCACTTGAATCGTTCTCCAATTGTTGGCATAACATCGCTCCTTCATGATTCCCCACAAAAAAAATCCCACAAAGGGTTAAAATTGCAGCTCCGAGGTGTCCAATTGACATCGCCAAGACGGCTGATAACACGATTTGAGAATTTGCTGCGCCACAGATCGATTGTGGCATGGACTGTGTGGCATGGCGCACCATTCTGCATGAACCAGAGGTTGGCCAAATCCATATCTTCTATTTCAGTAGAAAAAAAGTCGGTTAACGTGGCTCTTTAACGCTCACCGTTGACCGAAACCGTGTTTCCCAGCCTCATTTTCGAAGAAAAATGGTCCAATGATGTTACCAGTCCACAATCCGCTCCAAACTGTCACTCTTTGTGGATGCATTGGTTTCTCGGGTAAGCGGGTTTTCCTTTTTCGGAGCCCCAGATGCGGTAACGTAGCCTTCCTCTTCTTCATAGGGCACTACAGTCCGAGGTGGACCTAGGCCTTACCCAACATTCCCCACCAGCCAGCTCGGTCTCTTGCCAGCTATCTCCAGTCTCGCACACCAAGCCGACCGAGGTCCCCCTCGACTTGTGTGCACCGCCTTGTATGTGGACGTCCTCTGTTGCGTTGTCCCACAGACTCAGAGACGTAGCCCCCGTGATGAAAATGCGTCCAAAATCGTTGTTCAATTCAAGCTGAGCTGCTCTAAGGCCCAAACTGCGAAGCGATAGCCAAGCGGATGGTCACGTGCCTTCAATTACTGAGTCAACTGGGCCTTGTGAGCGAATAATCCGAGATCTTTGTGCAGAATTCTCCTCAGGCAAGTGCGTGAAATGCTGAGTTGTTGAGATCGATGGCGATGGCGAGTTGATGTTCGTGAATTGAGTCTCACACTCTCGGCCACAGCACAGCAGCCACATTCTCATCTATGCGCACTGTACGACGACGGGGATCATGAGTGTTGTCCACTAGCACACCAGTCTCACGAACTTTTTGCACAAACTTGCGTACAGCAGTCGCGTCGCGGTGGGTGCTTCATATCGGCGAAAACTTCTTTTCAAAAAATGCAACGCACTGCTTGGGCTACACAGCACTCACTTTGGACATAAGTTTTCAATACTTCCCAAAGTTGTTTGAGCGTAAGGCGCCTCATTTCGTTAGGCGGAGGTCTACTACGGAGGATACTGACTTTATGTCAAGATTTCGAGCGGGAAACAGCTGTCAGTGTCAGAATAACCTCTGATTTAAAAAGAAACCACTAGATGGTCTTCCCCTTACATAATTGTCGAACTACTGATGCTCCTCTTCCTCTTCTTTGTGTGGCGCTACAGTCTGGGGTGGACTTGGGCCTCAACCTGAACTCACACTCGCTCACTAGATAGCCCACCCTGTAGATTTAAGAGCGACCAATTAAACAGTGGGTTGGTGAAGGTCGTTGCAGTTTACATGGAAGCCTGTTCTGCTTAGGAAACGCGTCAGCAGAAGAGCACTCTGTCGCCTCTTAGGCCTCTTAGTATGTAGGTGGCTGGTAGGTAGTCGCGCCCTTGCGACTAGTATCGCGGCTCACTTAGACCAACAGTTTGGGTCCATTTTGCCCTGCCTGTAAACAAGTCCTGCTTGTGGTGGAAATCATAGATGAACCCACTTGATCGCTGAAAAAAGTTGGTTTCTTGAGGCCACAATCTGACTCTGTGATAAATCCCCCATAACCAAGGATCAATCGCCGAACTCCGCAACCACTTGATGGCACACCCTTTACAGCATTTTCGAACTACTGATGCTCCTCATCCTCTTCTTGGTGTGATGATGCTCCTCTATTCAAAGGTAGTCCAGAAGGATTTTCAAGGAATGGCGCCCATTTGAGGTCGTTACAAAACTTTACCATTTTCGAATGTCTGGCAACACTCCTCAACAGCTGCCGCGCAGGAAAATCACACGATATACAGAATCTCCGAACTGCTGATGCTCCTCTTCTTCTTCTTCTTTGCTGTGGCTCTACGGACCGCGGTGGACTTGGGCCTCAACCTGAGCTCACACTCACTCACTCGATGGCCCACCCTGTATTGAAATAATTCAATCGCTCGGCTGACATTCATCCGAATTCAATCGTTTCGTTCCCCGGAAAACTGATGATTCCATCGAAAGCACTGTCACTCCTAATTTCAACAGCATGCGCCATGGTACCCCATTTTTTCTGTCGAATCGTCTCAGATTGGACCTAATTCCTGCACCAAATGCGAGTCTTTCCTGCATCCGCTGTGTTAGGACTCACTAGATGGCCCACTCAGTACGTGGACGTCCTCTGTTGCTTTGTCCCACAGGCTCAGAGTCGAAGCTACTCAGATCTGTCAACATTCTCTGCTGATGAAAGATAAACTGCGCTTGCAACACTGTGACTCCTCTTAGCAGTCTCTTTTGGAGTCCAACCACGTGGCACTTGAGTCCTTGACTGGCACTCCTCCGAAAGGCGTCTTAAGAGCCTCTTTCGGAGTCATATCGTCTCCAAAAGCATTTGAGTCTTTAACTGGCAGTCCTCGGAAATGTGTCTTAAGAGCCCCTTTCGAAGTTAAGTCACATCGTCTCCAAAATCACACCAAAAATTCCTTGACGGGTTGGCCTCAGAACGGCGTTAAATTGAAATCACTACTCACCGGCGAAGCTTCAAACCAAAGGCTCACCTCTTTGTCCAGGCACTCCCTCCACGAAGGATCCCCTAATGACTCCCCTCTTCAGCTCTTCAGCGGTCAATGAAGGAAACCATTTTGAAAAATCATCATCAAGTCTGATTAAACAGCAATCGACTCTCCATTACATCAATTTCCCTCCCATGCAACGTGACAACCCTTGACTTGTCTTCATCAAATTGACCCACCGACCGACCATCACCACCCACTTTCATACATTTCCCCTCTTAAGGAGCACACTGAATTATGCAGTAAATCCGCTGCTAATCACCTCCGTTAGCCGAAGTCCACCCAACTTTCCCACATCGGAGCGGAGCGTTCCAATTAAAAACGCATCATTGCGCTTTCCACCCAACCAACTAATGTCCTGCCGCAGTCGCAGACAAAATGGTCTAACTACCTTGCAATTACCGCACTCATTAAGGACACAAAAATACCCCGTTTTCCGGGCGGGAAAACTCCGAACTGACGGAACCATAAGAATCCGACGAAAAATCCCATCGAACGCACGTACGTCGGTCGTTTTTCGTTTTTTTGTGTCATTTCATGGTTTAATCTAATCAGGACCTCTTTGAACAGTCCCCGCGCGCACACACACGTCGAGTTAACAGGCTTCAACCTCGTTAACGATGTCATATCACTTGTCGCCCGAAAAAAAGCCGAAGGAAGCACAGAAAAACTCCACTCCACCCAATTGCCTACGGTCACGTGTCAATCTTTTATCTTCACATAGTCATCTCGGCTGAATGGAGACGAACTCGTTCGAAGCGCCCGAGAACGAAACGCCGAAGCGTAACTAAAGCACAGTCGATTCTATCTATCAAAACGTCGAGTGGCGGCTAAATTAAGTCCTTTAACTTCGCCGGCGACGACTGCTGCCGCTGCCGCTGCTGCAGCTTTCAATTTAAGGGTTGAACGATCCCGTCCACTCCGCCCGGGAGTGTGTGACAACTTGGCCGAGAGTGAAATGCGACAAGGCAGCCGAAAAGGGTGCCAAAGGGGTTGGAAACCCCCTCGTTTTTCAGTGCTTGTGTGCTTTCCTTCGGTCTTCTCTGGGGATTGTTCTGGTCGGTTGACCTTTTGATCGGTTGTGTCACATTCGATTCTCATCAACACCACGCAGTCATTTGGAAGCGAGCGCTCGTGTGTTCGTGCGCATCAATTTGTAGCGACATAAATCATCTGCGGTCCAATTACCGGACGGAGTTGCATTATTTATGCGCTCATGTGACATTGCCCGCAAAAAGGCCGTTCCCCAAGAGTCGTTCCGCAAGATCACCACCGCCGCCATCATCATCATCATCGGCTGGTGGATGGCGGATGGGATCCGACGATGGGATGAGAGATGCCAGGCGCAGCGAGGCGGCAACTTTTTCCTTCCTGTGCCGTATGGCGTGTCGCACACACATCTGCTGGGGCTATGTGTCAGGCTCGATGTCGTTGTCGGTCGACTGGCGAAGTCGCGTTTAATCAAAGCCAGCCAGACGATCGCTGCTGCTGCCGTCGTCGTCGTCGTCGCGTGAGACGAATGAATGATGCGGCGATCAGACGGATCGATGATTGAAAAGTACGCGCGCACATCGGAACGTTAATTGTACAAATTGTTTGAGGGCACAACAACGACCACTGCCTGAGCCAATGGGGGCACATGCACACTCGCTAATGTAGTGAGAGATAAAATCATCGTGCGGCAGCAGGAAGAGGAGGGTGTCGGGTTTTTTGTTTGACGGAAAAGTCATTAGCAGCATTGCGACACGTCTGCAAACATCGATGAGATGCGATCGACAGCATCATCATCATCATCAATTCAATGCTGACATGTTAGGGCTTGAGGCGGAAGCTTGGAGACGCGGGCTTCGGAGACGGCTGTTTTTTGCGGCGGAGCGTATTTGTCGGTTTCGTTTCACTTTTGCGGTTGAGTCAGACCGGGAATGCCGAGGAAAGGAAAATGGATTCCGAACGATGTGGATGCCGGGAGAAGATCGGTCGCGATTCCTTTCTTGGATCCTTTGAAGGTGACGACTTGTGTTGTAGCCGCTGGCATGGACGACTGGTGGAGATTCATCAGATCTCGTCTACCGTCGTCGTTGAGTGTAGGAAGACCTGGAGGAGATTAATCAGATCTCCTCGTGGGATAGGTCCAGGGGGTGAAGGAAGATCAGTAGCCCAGTGATCACAGGAGAAAGAGAAAAGGAGGGACAGAGAGGAAGAGAAGAGATAGAGAGAGGGGAGCGAGTGAGTGAGAGAGCGAGAGAGAGATATGTACACAGAGATAGGGAAGAGAGAGAGATGAAGAGACAGAGAGAGATAGAAGGGGGATAGAGAGAAAGTGAGAGAGAGATAGAAAGAAAAACATGAAAGAATGACAGAGACAGAGGGCGGCAGAGAGTCATATAGAACGAGAGAAAGGTATATAGAGAGAGAGAAAGACAGACAGATAGACCAAGAGAGAGAGAGATATATATAGAGAGAGAGACAGATAGAGAGAGGGAGAGGGCGCGAGAAAGAGAGACATTCTAGAGAGAGGATAAATATGTTCCCCATCGAGGGCGTGGAGTAGAGCAGAAGCGAGAAAGAAACCGTGAGGACGACGAAAGGAGGGGATCAAAATTGGGTCAATTTTTCGCGGCATTTTGAGGAACTCCGCAGCTGGCAAAAGAGCAAAATGTCTTAAGAAAGCCTTCAATTCGAGAATACCATCCGCCAGCGAAGATTCAAGCCAAAGGCCCACCTCCTTGTCCAGACAATGCCCAACCATGGAACCTTGTGGCACCTTGTGGCCTTTTGAGGAACTTCTCAGCTGCTAAAAGAGCAAAAACAGGCTCCAGACTAATATGACTACTCGCCAACGAAGATTCAAAACAAAGTCCCCCTTCTTTATTCAGACAATGTCCAAACATGGAACCTTGTGGTACACTACTTGAACGATGCATTTCATTCGGTCAACTCTCGTCACCGGAAAAGACAAATCCTCTTGTGCGTCTTTAATTTAAGGACTCCCTCGCACATCACAGATTTCTTCAAACGCAAAAACCCACCGTCCAAAGGACAATTGAAAGCGGACCCCCACCAGAAATGATTGTGACGACAAAATCACCATCAGACAAAAAACGAGAGAACGACGAACAAACCTATTGGGACGAGTCACAGAACAGGATCCATTTTCTCCATTGTCCTTTGAAGATATCTGCAAATACACTCGCTCCCCCATTCAAAGGACACTGAATCCTTTCACAGTGAAATAATTAAATTCTTAAAGCAAAGAGAGGCACACAGACCCAGAGAGAGTGTGCTCCTGTTCCGATCTACTTATCGTCCTATTTTTTAAGGTTCTGTCTACAAAAAACGTCCGTCCGTCCGTCTGTTCGTCCGTCCGTCCGTCTGTTCGTCCGTCTGTCCGTCCGTCTGTTCGTCCGTCCGTCCGTCTGTTCGTCTGTCCGTCCGTCTGTTCGTCCGTCTGTTCGTCTGTCCGTCCGTCTGTTCGTCCGTCTGTTCGTCCCTCCGTCTGCTCGTCCGTTCGTCCGTTGGTCCCTCCGTCTGCTCGTCCGTCCGTCCGTTCGTCCGTCCGTCCGTTCGTCCGTCCGTCCGTCCGTCCGTTCGTCCGTCCGTCCGTCCGTCTGTTCGTCCATCCGTCCGTCTGTTCGTCCGTCTGTTCGTCTATTCGTCCATCCGACCGTCCGTCTGTTCGTCCGTCCGTCTGTTCGTCCGCTCGTCCGTTCGTCCGTTCGTCCGTTCGTCCGTTCGTCCGTTGGTGCCTCCGTCCGTCCGCTCCTCCCTCCGTCCGTCCGTTCGTCCGTTCGTACCTTCGTTCGTCCGTCCGTCCGTTCGTCCGTTCGTCCCTTCGTTCGTCCGTTCGTCCGTTCGTCCCTTCGTTCGTCCGTTCGTCTGTTCGTCCGTTCGTCCCACCGTCCGTCCGTTCGTCCCTCCCTCCATTCGTTCGTCCGTCCCTCCATTCGTTCGTTCGTCCGTCCGTTCGTCTGTTTGTCCGTTCTTCCCTCCGTCCTTCTGTTCGTCCGTCCGTCCGTCCTTCTGTTCGTCCGTTCTTCCCTCCGTCCTTCTGTTCGTCCGTCCGTCCGTCCGTCCTTCTGTTCGTCCGTCCGTCAGTCCGTCCTTCTGTTCGTCCATCCATCCGTCCGTTCGTCTGTCCGTCCGTTCGTCCCTCCGTCCGTCCGTTCCTCCCTCCGTCCGTTCGTCCCTCCGTCCGTCCGCTCCTCCCTCCGTCCGTCTGTTCGTCCATTCGTCCGTTCGTCCGTTCGTCCGTTCGTCCCTTCGTTCGTCCGTTCGTCCCTCCCTCCATTCGTTCGTCCGTCCGTCCGTCCGTCCGTCTGTCTGTTCGTCCGTCTGTAAGTCTATCCGTCCGTCCGTCTGTTCGTCTATTCGTCCATCCGACCGTCCGTCTGTTCGCCCGTCCGTCTGTTCGTCCGTCCGTCCGTCTGTTCGTCCGTCTGTTCGTCCATCCGTCCGTCTGTTCGTCCGTCTGTAAGTCTATCCGTCCGTCCGTCTGTTCGTCTATTCGTCCATCCGACCGTCCGTCTGTTCGCCCGTCCGTCTGTTCGTCCGTCCGTCCGTCCTTCTGTCCGTCTGTCTGTCACACTTTTTTGTTATTATTTCAGTTTTGTCTCGCTCTAATCATTTAATTTCCTTCCTGTCCAGCATATCTGCGCCCAGGACATGCTGTCAATTTCTGCGATTTTCTCCTATTTTTTTGCAAATAAATTTCTGAATTTTCAACTCTATTAACTGCGCATAATAACTTTTTCATCCTTCACGTCGAAAGTGGGAAATCTGGCGGAGAAGATGGCTGAGCAGGAGAGAGAAAAAAAACGAGGATGCTGCAGCAGGAAACAGGACTTCGTTGTTGACACATGACGCCTTAAACTGCGGGACCAGGGAAAGGAAGTGAAACTAAATTTACTCGTACACTAAGCAAGGTTATTTTCCGGAACAATCCTGTCAGAAACAACTGCAGCGCACGCAGGATGTACAAGGAACTTATGACACCGCTGCACAGCTTCTGAGGCAGTCCTTCTTGGCTGAACTTCTGCGTGTGCTATGTGACAATTTTTCCACTTCACTTCTGGTTGCGAAAAGCGAGGAGGACAACACGATGAGAAGGAGAAGAAAGCAGAAAAAATGAAATGGAATGAAATTTACTGCAACCCTCGACAGGGAAGACTTCTCATCCTCGTCCTCATCTTCATCCTCGCCGAAACCCACAGGAGAAGGATGCGACTTTGTCCTCCCCCCCTCCCTAAGCCACAGAATGTCAGTGACTCTCCGCCGGTTCAACTTTCCACCTGACGTATTTGCTTCTTGCTGCTGTTTGCCGTTCAGGATCATATTATTGACACCGCTTATTTTGTGATAGCGGCAAATCTGTCTATGACAAGGATACCACCGTGGATGACGAAGGACACCCCACACATGGCCCACTGAGTGGGGGAGCGAGTGTGCTTCTCTTTTTATTCATCATCAATTAGACACGGCGAGCAATCACAAATCGTGGGGTTATCCCCGGCCGGGCAGGATCAGGATATGAGCAGGCGGCGGTAAATGGTTTTAATTTTACAGTCGACTTGATCTCTGGCTTCGGTGCCAAATTCGAGGGTGTGGCGGTGAATGATTCAATGATGGTCATGATGATGGTGATGGCGCTGCTGGTTGGTTGGTTGGTTGGTTGGTGGTATCCTTGCGATACCCCGGAAGCAAGTCATTTGTGACATTGGTGGTGATTTGCCGTTGCTCTGCTCCTCCTCGGGTGGTCGCTATCCTCCTCCCTTTGCGATGATGTGGCAGTTTTCTCCTTCCTCATCTCCTTTTGCTATTTCGTCGTTTCACTGCTTTTTTTTTGTTTTCGTCCTTCGCCTGTGCAATCCTGGAACCAATTGACTGAATGTGTGTAAGCTTGGGGTCCTGCGACAGAGTTGGATGGAGGAGTTCTAATATTTTATTAAATGGAATCATTCTTTAGGTCATTTCCTTGGAGGATTTCGTCGTCCTTTCGTGTGGTGAAGGGAGATCCCCTTAAGTTGACAGGATTTAAAAATGAGCATGCCACGAGGAGCGGAACGGGAAGAGAAGGGAAGGGAAGGCACGGACAACAAAAAAAAATGGCGAAAGAAATTTGTATGAAGGATATCTGAGCGGAAAATGAGGAAAGAAACGGGTGTTTTGAAGGGAGCCATAATTAGATTTGCACTGAGTTGCGCATTTTTCATCGCCGGAAATTAATTTCCATGAAAAATTACTCGATTAGCAAATAGGTTTCACTTCGTTGGCGGATTTCGAGTCGGTCCGTGGTGGATGGGTGGAGATCAGGACTTAGCCTTGCTCTTGGGATCTGAAATGCTGTCAGCAGATCGTTGTCCTTGTCTTCGGTGGGGGAAGGCCTTGCTCTGGGAACTGAAATACTGTCAGCAGAGTGTTGTCCTTGTCTTCATCGGGAGATGAAGTGGAAAGAGGCGTTTCTGTGCCCTCAAGACCAACGGGATGGTCAAGGAACGACCGAAGCTTCGGAGATGAAGTGGAGCGAGGGTTCAGACCAACGGGATGGTCAAGCTCTGTTCAAGGAAAGACAGAAAAGAGCCACTTTAGGTTGGGTTAGGGGGCTGCTAGTGAATTCACCAACACACTTAAACTATGTCCAATCCCACAGTCAGATCCCATTCATAGACCGCTCCAGTGACACTTACTAACTTACTTAACAGGCCTACGAGCCATGGAGGGTCTGAGCCTGAGATATTGCTGCTTTCCATCGATGACGGTCCTGGACACGCTGCTTCCAGTGTTCTCAACCGAATTCTGGATCACCAAAAGGACGGGACAGGAGCCTCTACAGTTGAATAACTTGAAGCCGGCTTTTCCAACTTCAAGCCGGGCTTTCCCAAAATTCAAAATCATGGTTCCTGAGAGCGGCCGTCAACTCTTCAGCCAACACGTCGTGTTTTTCAGCGGTTTCTGGGTCGCCACAAAGACGGGAAAGGGCCTATGATGCACTTCATCAAGACCAAGCTGTCTTACGTCCGCGATGACGTGGTCTTTGCACCGGAGGTTCGATCTCCCTCTCCTTCTCGAACCAGGAGGCCGTCTTGCGTCCGCGATGACTTGGTCTTTAAGCCGGAGGTTCGGTCTCCCTCTCCTTCTCGAACCAGGAGGCCGTCTTGCGTCCGCGATGACTTGGTCTTTAAGCCGGAGGTTCGGTCTCCCTCTCCTTCTCGAACCAGGAGGCCGTCTTGCGTCCGCGATGACTTGGTCTTTAAGCCGGAGGTTCGGTCTCCCTCTCCTTCTCGAACCAGGAGGCTGTCTTGCGTCCACGATGACTTGGTCTTTAAGCCGGAGGTTCGGTCTCCCTCTCCTTCTCGAACCAGGAGGCTGTCTTGCGTCCGCGATGACTTGGTCTTTAAGCCGGAGGTTCGGTCTCCCTCTCCTTCTCGAACCAGGAGGCTGTCTTGCGTCCGCGATGCCTTGGTCTTTAAGCCGGAGGTTCGGTCTCCCTCTCCTTCTCGAACCAAGAGGCTCGGATTCGATGACCGTCTTAGCTGGAGCTCCAGTGACAGTGCCGTTAATTTGATCCCAACGGGTAATGGTGACTAGACCAGATTTGAAAAATCGGTTAAAAGCGTATCAACTTTGCTTTTACTGGGGTTCGAACCTGGGACCCCTCTAACTTAGGGCAGGCACTTAACCAACTGCGCCATCCAGTCGTCTGAGCGCCACCTTATTCCATCTCTCCAGGGTGAGGGTTCTTTGGGCCCTCAAAACCAACCTGATGGTCAAGGAAAGACAGGAGCGCCGCCTTGAGCTTCGGAGATGAAGTGGAGTGAGGGTTCAGACCAACGGGATGGTCGAGGAAAGACAGCAGCGCCACCTTGAGCTGCGGAGATGAAGTGGAGTGAGGGTTCTTGCGCCCTAAAGAGCGAGGGGATGTTCAAGGAAAGACAGGAGCGCCGTCTTGAGCTTCGGGGATGAAGTGGAGTGAGGGTTTTTTTTACGCCCTCAAGACAAACGGGAGGGTCAAGGAATGACAGAAGTGCCACCTAAGCTTCGGGTAAAAGTCGTTAAATCGCCACTGGCACTCGTTGCCTACAGATTACCCTGAAGTGCCCTTGATCCAGCACAAAATAATTGAATGTACGTACTAAGGGCACTTCATTGCCCACCCTTCTCAAAGCATCCAATTGAAAAAAAGCCGTAAACCATGAACTAGTCGAATCAGAAAATCAACTGAAATTCAATCAAAACGACTCAGCAGCGCCCGTTGATTGAACTACTCAAATTGGCCAGCTCCTATCTGCTGTTCCCATCGAGTTTTTGAAAAGTCGTAGACATGCCCAGGTCGTTACACCTCACATGCGACCGTAGCCGGGGCACCTTCACGCGCCGAAGGTCGAGCCATAAATTGTCGAATAAATCCCGAAATCCATCACGGATCGGCGAGTCAATAAAACCTCCGGACCTAGTTAAGAACCATCGTCGTCGTTTGTTCACTTCCGACGAGCGAGAGGTCCTTAATCAATGACCATCCAATCGAAATCATCGAAATCAATCGCACTCCAAATGAGTTATCCCTCTTGCGTGACTGCAGCAGTGGTCCTTCGCCAAAAACCGATCCCCCCACCGAATGATCCAAGATGTAGTTTATTTAGTCCTCGTCGCTGCTAAATCCCAAGAAAACATTTATTTTCGGCGAGCGAGCGAGAAAAAAAGGACGACGACGACGACGACGAGGAAGGACTGAAAAACAATTAAATAGGACGTGCCGAATAATAATGTCCAACAGTACGTGTCGGCCATAAAGTGCAGCAGTGCGGCTGATTGCGAAAAATCGGAAACAGAAGAAAAAACACAAGGACACCAAGGAAACAAGGCACGAAAAGAAAAATCACACCAAACTTTCGAGTTCACCATTTTTTTTCCCGCCCGCGTGCGACGAGCACACTCGGAAATCTTGAGACAAGAGAGTTCAAATCGCTCTCACGGCAGGATGAAGGATCCTCCTCTCCCTTCTTCCAGGGAAGGATCCTCATTCTCCCCCAGCACGGCAGGATGAAGGACCCCCCCCCCCCCTTCCCCCCTGGTGGTGGAAGTGAAGAAAAATACGATTTTGTTGTGTGTCCTTTGCCAAAAAGGTGCAAAGGATAATTTTCCTCATTGATTCATATAAACGACTGCAGTTGTTTCGGTCTGTTTTCGAAAATGTGCGACTGGATTGAGAATGACTATCTGGTTGGTGTTTCGGTTCGGGGGGAGCAGGGGAGTTGTGCGAGCCGGAGAGCCAGGGAGCTGGGTGAACTGGGCGAGCCGGGGAGCTGGGCGAGCCGAGGAGCCGAGGAGTTGGGCGAGCCGAGGAGTTGGGCGAGCTGGCTGAATCGGAGAGCTGTGCGAACTGAGCGAGCCGGGGAGCCAGGGAGCTGGGTGAACTGGGCGAGCCGGGGAGCCGGGCGGCTGGGCGAACTGCTTTAACCGGAGGCGCTGAGGTGAGGCTGCATGGACGCCAACGCGCGAACGAGACTTGAATTTTAAAAAAGGGGGCTTCTGGGCTTCCATTTATTAAATACTCTCTCTCTCTCTCTCCCTCTCTCGCAGCGAAGGACACGACGCGATGGTACCGGCCGGGGGAGTGTATCAAGGCGGCACAAGGACACGACGCGGTGGTATCGGCTGCGAAAGTGTATCAAAGCGACACAAGGACACGGCGCGGCCCGGAGAGTGTATCAAGGCGACAGGCGACACTTCATTCGGCTCTTTACAGGCAAGGACATCGGAGTGTACCGTGCTGATGCGGAGAGTTTAAGGATAAAACTGTCAGGACAATTAATTTCCCATGAATTTCTCAGTTTTTCCCCAGCCGGAAGCACCGCACACTCCCACACAGCGCGCGTCGGCTACGGCCACGTATCCCGAGGATGGCAGGAATGAATCTTAAAATCCTTCTTCCGGGTTCTTCGTGTGAACTGTGTGACTGGTGGATGGGTTACTCCCGAGTGTGTGTGTGGCGGCGGCGGCTGGGTGTTCGCTTTTTTTCCTCTCCTTGTCCTCGGCGCACACAATTTGTCTCAGAAGTAATTAGATAGATTTAGATCAGAGGGGATTATCTAACTGTCTTCGTTTAGATTAATTTGGTATTCCGAGGCGATGGGCGACAGTTTCTTATCTCGAAGTTGGCAATTGTGAGCGACAATCGAGGGGGGAGGGGGGCATGAGTGGATATGGAATTTGTCAAGCCTGTGCTATCATATGCGGCGGGGATGACTTCTGTTGGCTTGTGTCCAAAGGCAAAAAGGTCATCATCGATAAATGACAATTTTGTTGGGACAGGACATTGATTGAACAGCCCCCGGGCGGACGATGGAGCCAGATGGCTGGCTGGCTGGATGGCTGTGTGGCTGGAGCAGGGACATGTTGGCATGGTTTACTTCTTGGCACGGTCGGTGAATATGTTTGATGTCATACAAGGTATGGAATAAATTTTGTTTTAATTAAGGCGGGTGTGGGCGATATTGATGTGCCATCGAGGATGCTCTGCTCCGGGGGGGCCTCCTCTGGCTCTCAAGTGCTTCTTAAAGCGAACTCGTCCAAATGGGATGGTGGGGGTAGGGGGTGGCGGTGTGGAAATCCTTAGATTCTTGGGTTTTATTGAATTTCATTTGATGAAGATCGATTTGGGTGAATCCTCCAGCTTCTCCAGTGGCCTCCTCCGGCGCTCAAGCGCTTCTTAAAGCGAACTGCTTCCAATGGGATGGTGGGGGGGTGGGGGCGTTTTAGCTCGAAGTGGTTTAATTTTCACCATGAACCCCCGGATTGATGTCATGCACTGCAAAATGAAACTGACAGATGACAGATGATGTGCCTCGATTGTGTCAGATTCTTGATTGAACACGGAAACCTGATTGCGTTTGCCCTCAAGTCCTTGCAAATCCACTCTCGATAAGCGCCTTCCCTTTTACAGCATCCCCCTCCCCCCACACATACACACATAAACCCCCTTCGCAAAAAGGGTTGCCAAAGCTCAAGTCGCATAACGCATCAAAAAACAAACCGCCCCCCTCCGTTCGTTTTATTGCCTTCAGTCACCTTTCGTCTGACATTTTCGATTCAACGGCTAAATTTCGATTTGCCAGCATTCATTACGTCAATAATTTTCAATCAAACCCCAACTTGATTGCCCATAAAAGTCAATCACATTACCACCTCGCCCACGCCGCCGTCGCCGCTGCCGACGCCGTGGCGGTGGCCCGGCCAATCGCGGCACCCATATCCACGCACTCCCAACCGGTGATTTGCAAAAGTGTAAAAGCGGCGGCAGTCATAATAAAAAATTTAAACTGAAAATAAACCTAATCGAGGAGAGTCACTGCTCTTCACACAAAGCCTCCACTTCGTCGACTGACGAGCGACGAGCGACGAGGGGGGCATGCGGGGATGGGCTTTGGAAAAACGGCCGAAACGACCAGATACAGATACGCAGCGTGGTACATAATAAAACTTCATAAATTCATAAATAACCCGGCCTGTCCCCGGAGGTGGCAATAATTCACGCAATAAATATTACACGCATACACACGCCCGACTGCACACATGCGGGCGAGGAGAGGATGCGGAGGGGGTGACCAGGGGGTGACGAGAGGGTGACGAGAGGATGGCCGTGGGACCAACGAGCGACGCGCTTTCATTTGCGTAGGTTCCGCCAGTCGGCCAGAGTGTGCTCGCAAATCCTTCTTGCCGCAGCGCTCCGCCGAGTGGAACAGAGACGCAAGCGAAGCCAAGCGAACGGAAAGGAACAGAAGAAAAAAAAAAACGTCCATCTTCCTCTTAATATTCAACGCATCATGTTCTCTCGATTAAGAGCCAAGCGGAGGACTATCCCGGTGGGGTGGCGACGCTGATGCGTGGGGGACGACGACGAGACTCGGTTTAATCGAAGGTTCAGAGAGTCTTACCAGCTCATCGTCGTTATCGTCGTCGACGTGGTCATAGTCGTCGTGGGCGTAGTCGTCATAGTCGTCGTCGTCGTCTCGTGGTCGTCGCCGTCGTCGTCGTCATCGTCGTCGTCGTCGTCCTCGTGGTCCTCGTGGTCCTCGTGGTCCTCGTGGTCCTCGTCCTCGTCGTCTTCGTGGTCCTCGTGGTCCTCGTCCTCGTCGTCCTCGTGGTCCTCGTGGTCTTCGTCCTCGTCGTCGTCGTCGTCCTCGTCGTCGTCTTCGTCGTTGTCGCCGTCCTCGTCGTCGTCGTCCTCGTCGTTGCCGTCGTCCTCGTTGTCGTCGTCCTCGTCTTCGTCGTCCTCGTCGTTGCCATCGTCATCGTCGTCGTCGTCGTCGTCGTCGTCGTCGTCCTCGTCTTCGTCCTCGTCGTCGTCGTCGTCCTCGTAGTCCGTCGTCGTCGTCGTCCTCGTGGTCCGTCGTCGTCGTCGTCGTCGTCCTCGTGGTCCTCGTGGTCCTCGTGGTCCTCGTCCTCGTCGTCGTTGTCGTCTCTCCTTCCTCGAGGCGTTAAATTTACACTCACGCATGAAATAGATTTTTTACACAGCCGTCCGCCCGCACTCTGACACCACCCACTCTCGAGTCGGAGTTCGTCTGCTGTCCACAGAGAGAGAGAAGGACGAGGAGGAGAGGCAAATCAAACTGAAACCAAGCTGCCCAGAGGCAATTCACTTGTCTGTTACCTGCTCCACCCCTCCCCCCATCCCCCATCCCCACAAACCATCCAAGCCCGTACGGAGTTTGCTGCTGGAAGCAACCATGCACGAGGCACGAATGAAAAACGAGACGCAACGAATTTATTAAGAGAGTCAGTCGACAGCAGAAATATGGAAACAAAGTGCGCAGAGGGAATAATTTGACAGTAATTCCATCCCTGGAGGGGACGGCTCATGTGGAGGATGATGGGGCTCAAGTCACTGACAATGATACGGGATGCACTGACAACGATCGCACGCACACACACGCGAGAGATAAGGAGGAGACTTTGAGTCCCTCCTGCAGTCTTTTTTGGCAGCCTCTTCAGCAGCAGCAGCAGACTGACGGTAAATTCCCTTAATGACGTATTTATGTGAAAAATTCAAACGCACAATCCTGACAAAATCCTTGCCCAAATAAAGGAAACATCCTTGTGTGCTTAAATCAACACCAGACAATGGGATACACTCGCCTCCTCCTTCCGCCACCCACCGCCAGTGACGTACGCACATGAATATTTGCGAATGTTATCAACTTCACACCCCCCTCCACCGTCGTCGTGGTGGATGTTGTAAAGGGATGCCACACGCTCTCGATATGTGCACGTGTGAATGTTGATCGTTTGGCATCAGCCGGCGTGTGTACAGATGAAATTTTTTACACAAACACCGACGAAAAAAGGGGTGCCCGCCACCACCATCAGCCACCATCAGCCACCGTCAGCCACTCAGCCGCTGAGCCTTGTGTAAATAGCTCAAGGTTGCACAGCCTCTCCGTCGCGTTCGGGTGCAGCCGCCAAATATTGAAATAATGATTTTCAATTAACACGCGTGCACTGGCGGCGGCTTTGTGACTTTAATTCCATCCCCCGAGGGGAATCACGAGGATGCGCCGCACATAGACGAGGGAATTCGAACAAAAAATGGTTTGAAATCCATTTGATCATCGCTAAAAAGTGATTTATGCCAAATTAGCACGCAGCCAATCAATAGATGGCGCTACACGGCGGCGGCTCCCTCCCCAAACCACCGGAGCTTCGAACCACAGCGAGGCAGCCAAATTGACATGTAATTTGACGCGCGCAACGAGACGGTGTGGTAATCACTTTGACACATTTCAAAATTACCCCGAACTATGAGTATCACTATCGTGTCCCACGCGCCAGAGGGAGCTGGTAAATTATTTAAATCACGTCATGCATACGCCAGTGCCCTTGGGGATGGGGGCCAAAGTCACCCGACGGATGATTGGGCCCGGGGATCGCAGTTCACTAGTTCAGACTTAATTACATCGTTAAGCCTAATTTTATCTGCCATGCCAAAGTGTCATAAACCGAGGGACGAGCAGTTTGCTTGACGACAATAGATGGCGTGACTGATAGTAGAGGGAAAAGGGAGAGATACGGAGCGATAGCAGAGTGAACAGAGAGCGAGAGACTATCCCCGTCAGATGAATGCAAACGGTCACTGGCCCCTTGGACTTATTCAAATGTCACTTGAGCGTCAAGATGTGAAGTGACTTAAAGTGGAGAGTCGATAAAATATTACCAGCAAAAAAAACGAGAGATGCTGGTGACAATGATGACGATGACAGAGAGGACGACAACGAGTGAGAAATCGTTTTCTTCTCATTCCTCGTTTTTTTTTGTCCGTCGAGGGGAACAGTTTTCAGCAGGATATTACACACTTGACCTAAATCCTGGCCTCCTGGCTGATGCTGGCTCCTACTTCACTCCTCAGCTTGTCCATTTCAATTTGAAAATAAATGTCATTTCATTTTCGTCTCCACGAGACGAGCGCGGGGTGCCTTCTGGAGCACCCTTCAGCTGCTCCATCGCTGGAGGAGTGTTCACAATGGAGGGTGGGGGGTGGTGGCTCCTTAAGTCCACTTCTGGTGCAAGCTGCACCGAAAGGGCGGTGAGGTGGCCTTCACATTCAGTGACGTTCAGTGTATCAAATGATAAATTTTAAGCAGATTCGATTCGGGCGGGGGGATGCCTGATGATGAAGTTGCTGTATCTGCTTTGTACTGGAGGAGGGTGGCACCAGCAGAGGAGGAGGAGGAGGTCCTCATTTCGATGAGCAAAAGTATTTTAATCGATTTGGAGTGCTTGGCTTTTTTTTGTGTGTCGTCGTCGTCGTCGTCGTCTTCTGTTGGCCCGGAAATTGCTTTGGGGTACACTCTCGGGGATGGGGATAAATTATGTGACATACTTTTGGATGACGGGAGGGATGTGCGACCTAAACATGGTTAAGCGTTCAAGTTGAGAGCACCGCTGGCGAGGGCGATGCCGGGGCATGTTGACCAATATTTCGACAGTTCGAGTGGGGGTGGCGAGTGGGGGTGGCGAATGAAAAGTTGGTGAATTCATTCGGAAGATCTCGATACTTAATGAAAACGAAATGGAGGTCACTTAGAGATATGAGGGGGGAGGGGGGATAATGGGAATTGAAGCTGTTGTATATCAATCGGATACGATGACGTGATTGATAATCCAATCGACGGAGGGGACGAGTGGGGTGTCGGCAGATGTTGTGGACTATTACCGGGCACCATTCCCGGGTTTGGCTGAGATCAGAAAGGAACGACGGTGATCTGAGCTGAAGGCAAAGTTCGCGTTTTTGATTCGAGATTTCTCACGGAATCTTGACCAGATGCGGGGAACAAGAGTCTTGTCCGATTCTTTGGCATCTTCTCTGGGAGGACTTAGTCTCCTTAGGGCGCTAGAGTCCGAGGTATACCTGGGCCTCTGAGAGGATATCAAAGGAAATTCTGGTTTCTGAGGAAACGGTCAGAGAGTCTGTGTAGTCCACTATTAAGACAAGACAAGCCCACGGCGAAGGCGCTGCAGCTTAGTGGGTAGGTGCGTAGACTCTTTTTTTTCGTAGGGTTTTTGAAGCACTACTGGAGCAATCAGACTCAAAACTGGTCCATTGCACTGCCAGACAGCAACCTACTCGTGCCGTTAATTTGATCCCAACGGCAAATGGTGACTGGACCACATTCGATTTCACTGGGATTTGAACCTAGGACCCCTCTAACTTAGGGCAGGCACGCCATCCAACTGCGCTATCCAGTCGTCCTGGTTGAGTACATGATCCTCATCTTTCGTCGGTGCCTTTGAAAAACCGGATGAAAGCGTGTTAACTTTGCTTTCACTGGGGTTCGAACCTGGGACTCCTAGAACTTGGGGCAGGCATTTAACCAATTGCGCCATCCAGTCTGTGATCTGTGTCGACTCTTACGCTCGAGGTCTAAGGTTCGAGTCTCAAAAAAACACCTTAAAATTGTTCACGGCTCCACCTCTTTCGAGTCACTGACCAAGATTCACATCGATTCACTCCAAGAGGATAATTGTCTAGAAAAAGCTTCTCAAAATCGCTGTTCGGAGTCGGCATTAAACTGTAGGTCCCCTAGTCTCGTGAGACAACAATAGCACGCACATCACGAGTGGTTGGCTGAGAAGCTAGGCCCAGGTCCACTTCGGACTGTAGAGCCGCCATTATTATTGACGACGTCAGCTTTATACCGCCATTATTATTATTAAGCCCACGACGAAAGAGTAAGCACCACAGTGTGCTTTCCTTAGCATCCATTGAGACCATAGTTTAACAGAAAAAGAGCCATCTCATCTCATTTCATCTTCAATGACCCACATGTTCTACTAAAAGGCTCGCGGGGGCAATGAACGAACGCGCTCCATCTCCAGGCCACTCGAACCTCCGCCATCGACTCTAACTCATCAGGAGCTATGCTCAAGTGCAACCAGGCGAGTCTTTGGACTTGGTCCAACCATCTCGTCCTGGGTCTTGGCGGTCGCCTGCCTGATGGAATCGCATTCAAGTCACGCCTCGGAAGTCATGATGATGGGGACATTCGTGTCACCATCGAATTACAGACCCTTTCGTTTGAAGAAGCATCAGCCCAACATTGAGTTCCTCGCGCACTGCCCCACGGCGCCGATTTTGAGTGAAAAACTCTGAAACCCTGCAGATTTTTGGTAGAAAAATGCACCGAATACACGTTAAAACACTCCACACACACATTCAGATACACACTCTTAGACCTTTTCTCACCAAAAGATTGAGCACTCAATTTCAAGCAATTCACTCAATTTGCATGCAAAGCCAGCGTTGCCAGATAAGCAATTACTCTTGTGTTTTGCTTGTCACCTTCAAGCACAGCATTCCTTCATCAGTCTGCTTCCTGTCACAGCAGAGAAGTTTTAGAAGGTCCAGTGCAGCATCAACCGAAGGACTCCTCAGGTTCATGAGTTCTAGTCTTTGTTACAAACGATGCGAACGAACAGCTTCTGATTGAACTGATGTACGTTTTTTCAATGAGCAGTTTTAAGGCGACTCACTTAGAGGTGACAATTTGAAAGCTAGATCATTTTGAATTCCGTCAGGATAACTTGAAAATACTTCTCAGCGCTTGTAAAGAGAAATAGTCGCCATTTTCAAAAGTGTATAACATGTTATACCACAGTTTGACTTAATGGCTTTGATGTGCATGGAAACACAGACCATTTTTAACAAACATAATTTTCACCGAAAATGAAAAATTCTTCTTCAGGCACAGCAGTCTTTCATCAGTCTCCTACCTGTCACAGCAGAGAAGTTCTAGAAACTCATGTGCAAGTGTCAACTGAAGGACTCCTGAGGTTCATGAATTTGAGTTGATTCTGTGTTGCAAACGATGCGAATGAACAGCTTCTGATTGGACTAAAAGATGATCTTTTAATGAGCAGTTTTAAGGTGATTCATGTAGAGGTCACAATTTGAAACCCAGATCGTCGTAAATTTCGTAAGAATAACAAAAACATATTCCTCAAGGCTTGCAAAGAGAAAGAGCTCCCATTTTCAAAAATGTATAACATGCAACAGAAAAGTTTGATTTGATTGGTTATGTGCATCCAAAAACAGACCATTTTCAACAAACATCATCTTCAGCGAATCTGAAAAATTAAATTTTCTCAAATTTTCAAGAATTTTGACTGAAATTTCGGGCAGAATCGACTTCATTCATCCTTTCCACACTCAGCCCCATGCATTTGAGGTAAGATTTGGGTCGAAACACAAAGAAAATCGAGTTTTGAAGAAATGACACGTTTCACACGAAAAAATGCAGTGAATTCATAACACAATCGGGTCGCATTTTTTTACTGAAAAACAACGAGTTTCTGTTGGAGTGGACTTGATGATTACAAAATTTTGTGAGACGAATTTCTCGGGATCTAGGACGAGTTGAAGGACGTAAGATATATGAATGGAAAGGAAATTAAATGTAGAAGCGAATTGAGGTAAGATTTTGTAACGGGAGTGTCGTGGTTGGTTATTTGGAAGCAAAGTCCGGAGGAACCTCCTTTTTTGCATGAAATTTATGAACTTGAAAAACATGGTGTTTTCTAAAACGAATTTCTTGGTAATTACGACGAATTGGAGGACGTGGGATATCAGAGTGGATAGGGAATTGCTTGGAGAAGCGAAATAAGTTGAGATTTTGTAACGGGCTGTGGTGTTTGGTGATTTAGAAGCGACTCTTGCGATATCCTTTTTCTAGGAGTGACTTTTGAGAACACGATGTTTTCTGAAGCGATTTTTTCGAAAAGTAGAACGAACTGAAACACGTGGTTTATCAGAATGGATAGGAAATCAAATGTGGAATCGGATTAAGATCAGATTTTGTAACAGGCGTGCTGTAGTGGGTTCTTTGGAAGCAAAATTCGGAAGGTCCTCCTTTTTCGCATGAAATTTGTGATCTCGGACGACAAGATGTTTTGAAAAACGATTTTCTCGAGAACTGGAACGAGTTGAAAGATGTGGGGTATCAGAATGGATGGGGAATTGATGGAAGAAGCGTAATAAGGCAAGATTTTGTGACGGGAGTGGGTTTGTTGGTCCGGTAGAAGCAACTTTTGTGACACCATCTTTCCAGCAGTCATTTTGAAAGACATGACGTTTTCTGAAGCAATTTTCTCGAAAATTAGGACGAACTGAAGAATGTGGGATATCAGAGTGAATAGGGAATTGCTTGGAGAAGCGTAATAAGTTAAGACTTTGCAGAGGGAGTTGCGTATTTGGTCGTTTATAGGCGACTTTTGTGATATCCTCTTTCAAGCAGTGGTCTTGGAAGACACAATGTCCTGTGAAACGAATTCCTCGATAATTAGGACAAGTACAAGGACGTGGAACATCAGAATGGATAGGGAATTGATTGGAGAAGTGGTATAAGTTTAGATATTGGAAGGGGGGGTCCTTCGGTTGGTTTCTTGGAGCCAAGATTTGGGATGGGGCACATAAGCGTTGAAAACTGTTTGGGTTTTCAAGTGTTTTGCACGACATTTTGGGTGGAATTAGTTGCTTGACAACTAACTCGACTCTGAGCCTGTGGGACAACGCAACAGAGGACGTCCACGTACAATGTGGCGCACACAAATCGAGGGGGAACTCGGCTGACTTGGAGCTGACTGGAGACAACTGGCGAGAGGTCGGGCCGGCTGGAGAGGCATGCTGAGTGAGACCCAGGTCCACTTCGCCCTAAGAAGAAGAAGAAGTTGCTTGACAGCCACCTACGAAACAATGTCAAAGGCAAGGCTCCTCAGCCGGCACAATCCAGTGAACTTCAGAACTGAATGAGTTGCCAGTTGATATTAATCCCCTTCAATGTCCTATTCGCCTTGTGTCTGAGGGCTCTGTAAACAAGGCGCAGTCTCTGTCTTTCGACAACAAACCTGGAGTATCCAGTCCCTTCATATGGACAGCTCTTCATTGCATGCCCACCAGCAGAAATACAGCTCCCACACGTCCCAAAAAAGGTAGAAAACAACTTAATCCACTAGGATTTTATTAAAGACCTCTTGCCGTGTTCTCCTTCTGTTTCGGTCTAAGTTGAGAACCACCACATTCCTCCAGTGGGGAGACAACTCCTAAATCAATGATTAAATCCAAGAAATGCGTGAGTTTCAGAAAACCCCTCCCAGCAGCTGCCACATCATTTTGAAATTTCAAGTCAATAATTGAACGCTTTACAGCTGCAATTCGGCCAGTATCAGGATCTACGAGTGTGTCCCCTCTCAAGGACCTGTCAGAGCCTGTCAGTGTGTCTCCCCCCAAACCATGGATTATCCTAAGTATAGCCCCCACGACGCAGGAGAACGTATCCCAATCGCAGCAAGCCAACCGCTTATTACCCGCCACGCTCTGCAATTTGAATTTTCAACAAACCTCCTCCCCCCTCCTCCCTCCCACGGCGAGTACGAGTATTTAATAAACAATCCCACTTTATTACCTCACCTATTATCTGTCCATCTAAACGACAACAAAACCTGTGAATGTTCACAAATCATCATCGCTTAGCTGTGTGCTGTGTGGTGTGTGATGTGTTTGCCGCTGCTGCAGTGTGTGTCCAATGTCCAGTGTCCAGTTGCCAGCAGTTGCCAGTGTCGAGTGTCATGTGCGCGGAGTGTATGTGCGGCAGCGGCCTTAACTGGGTTATAATTATGCCAATTAGAATACACACACGGAGCGCAGTGGAGTGGGGAGCTATCGCCGATAGGCAGCCAAGGTTTGTTAGCTGACTGAACACAGATAAACTGCTAACACCGCAGATGGACAGGCCAGGATAACAAAACGCCGTACATCCCCCCATCGCTCGACCCACCATCCCAGGCCAATCTGTCCTGCATTTGGATCAATTTAATGGCATTTAATGTCATGCAATCGTAATGTTAATTGTGTGACACACGACGCTGTCATGCGAGGAGTCCTGGCGGGGCATGGGCACCACCCAGTGTCCTGCAGCTGGTGCAAGATGCTGCTTTCTTTTCCACATGAGCGGCAATAATTAATGGGGTGGACGGCGGACGGCAGCCCACTCGGGGAGAAATTAGGGCCTGCGCCGTCGCACTTTGAGCGCTTTGAGGTCCCCAAAATGGAGCTCTGCAGCTGACAGTACAATGGATTCAATGCCAGGACTGCGAGGACCTACAAGAGGTGCAACGCTCCTCGTGGGACGATGAAAGGGGCCGGGGGGCACAGGTCTCCGAAAAATCCGCCGACAATTTCGTGTTCGATGTCAAACGCTGATTATGTTGGGTTCGCCTCTCGCGCTCCATTGTTCCGTCGTCGTGGCTGTGTGCCTTCATTTATTCTCCTCCTACGGCTGCCGGCTGCCGGCTGGCGGTGTGCTGTAATGGTGGCAATAATAATAAACTGAGCCAATCTTCCCACCACCTTTTGCGGAGTCGCGCTCCTTTCCGATGGCAAGAGGTGAACAATGGATGTGGCGGGGGGGCCCACGCAAAATACGTCCAAGACCGGGGAACGTCTGTTTGTCTGTCTGTCTGCTTGGCGGTGGTGTCTTTTCCACAGAAGCCATGTCTACATGCTCGTAAGACCTCGACGCACATAAATTATCGACGATCGGAGAGCGAGCTGAAGTCGGAGGGCTTCTGATGATGCTGCTGCTGCTGCTGCCGCTTCTGCTTCTGCTGCAACTGCTGCCAGTGCAACGTGCGCGCATCGGGAGCGACATATAAATTAGGAAATGCGAGCTCGCGCGCACACACACTCGGTTGGAGAGGGCAACGAGGAGATTTGTGTACGTGGGGCTTGTTCCGCGAAGACGTTGCAGAATGGACGGGCAGCGACATACAAGGAAGGCCGGTAACAATGGGCAATTGTTGGCATCCGGTTTTGGAAGAAATTGTTAGACAATTGGCAGTCGCGGCTCAGCGTTGCCAGGTGGCGATCGACTTGGCTTGACTCTGGGTGAGGCTGAGAGGGTGCCCGTTGCGTTTGAATTCCGTAAAGAGTTGCCGTGGTTGGAAGGAGTGGAAAGTGGAGGCGATCTGCGCGTCCGTTGGGTTCGTAGCCAGTAAAGAGTTGCCGTGGCTGCAGTGCGCGAGTGGTGGAGGATATTTTGAGACAATCTGGGCGTCCTTTGGGTTCGAAGTCAGTAAAGAGTTGCCGTGGCTGCAGTGCGCGAGTGGTGGAGGATATTTTGAGACAATCTGGACGTCTTTTGGGTTCGAAGCCAGTAAAGAGTTGCCGTGGCTGCAGTGCGCGAGCTGTGGAAGGCATTTTGAGATAATCGGCGCGTCCGTTGGGTTCGAAGTCAGTAAAGAGTTGCCGTGGCTTCAGTGGTGGCAGGCATTTTGAGATAATCTGGACGTCCGTCGGGTTCGAAGTCAGTAAAGAGTTGCCGTGGCTGCAGTGCGCGAGTGGTGGAGGATATTTTGAGACAGTCTGGGCGTCCGTTGGGTTCGAAGTCAGTAAAGAGTTGCCGTGGCTGCAGTGCGCGAGTGATGGAGGGGATTTTGAGATAATCTGGACGTCCGTTGGGCTTGAATTCGGTAGGGAGCTGCCGTGGTCACAGTGTGTGGGCAGTGGAGGCCGGTCTGCACTTGAATTGAGCTGAAATTGGCTTCATATGGACTCAGTCGTCACCCGATTCATCGACAACCGCCTCGTCCTCAAAAAGAAACCCCCCTTAAGACAGAAATCTTTCGCAATCTCGAGGCCATTCAGCGACGTTAATGAGTAACCATCAAAGTCCTTCCTGCCAACGTCGCGAATCCTCTTTACCGCGGTGTCATCGTCCACGAAAAGCCATTCCACATTGGAAACCCCATCAATCGCAGAACCCCTGCGGTCTTAAAAGCTTTCGCAATCAATTCCAATCCCATTGACTCACACCCCGCCCCCAGAGGCCACCACCCAGTCGCCCACCGCCCAGCGCCCGCTAAGCAAACAAAACCCCCTGACAATCATCGCAATAAACTCAACAATTCAAGTGACAACTCGATGTGCATAATCTACACTTTAATTCTGGATTTACCTGTGTGCGAGAATTAAACCGATGGCCTCGTGTCACGCTACGCCACCACCGCCACCGCCATCGCTGACGCTCCAGCACCACAAGCAGTGCACACAGGCGCTGTATGTCACCCCGATTGCGTGATGCGGACACCTTACACGGAAGCACAGTCAGTCTCGCAGCGCAATCGAAATTAGATAGACGGAGGCACAGATGGTGGGTGGAGGGCGGCTATCAGGCTATCACACATCACACCCGTCGAAGAGGAAGATTTGTCTTCCCCCGTGTATCTCATTAAAATCCAAATACGAGCCCCAATTGGATCGTTTATAGCTCGCGTCACAGAGAGACACACACAGACCGAGAGGGAGAGAGCGAGGTCTTCCTTGTGTTTCCGTTTAATTGTGGGAGCTTTGACAAATCCTCGACCAACCGCACGGAGGACACGAACACACACACGCACGCAGGTGCCGGCGGAGAGGTAATTAATTAATCGGGCGGTGGAATTGGATGGAATATGCGAATCTCGATGACGGTGGGGCAGTGGTTGGTGTTGGCGGTGTATCGTGAGCGCGCTAAGCACATGGGATTTTCAAAGATTGCGGTCAACTTCCGGGCTCTGATTGAGTTCTCCTCGCCTTCGATTTCGGTCGGATCTGGGTCGGATGTGGGCGCTGTAAAGGGGGTGGTCTGGAGGGGACGCGTCATGAAGCCACAGGAGGACAATTTTATCGTCTTTTTTTCTTCCTCTCTCTGTCCCTCCCTTTTTTTCGTAGTCAGTCACGGACAGGATACATTTTGTATCCCGAGTGTGGCCTGCACGATGATGGAAACCTTTTAATTTGATTTGAAATGCAAGGATGCGTAAATTGTGTTTTTAGAGCACAAGCACACACACAACCAAAGAGGGAGTTGGGATGAACAAAACTGTGGGCCACCGCTTAACATCCGCCTCCCCCCCGCCTCCGCACGGTCGTGTGTCTATGAGTGGAACAGGATTTTCACTCAAACTAAGAGCAGGATTATACCACTCATCTCGAGCACGAGTGAAGACTACGTTGCGGTCGGACGCCTGCTTAGAGTGCTGCTACTGCCGGTGCCAGTGCCACCACCCGAATTTGGACGAGAGGTTGCCTCTTATAATAAATTCATACAATTTCCACTTTAAGCGCTGGATAAATCCAATTTAGTCGCTATTATTAAAGCATTGCGCCACTACAATGGTTTCGTCCCTGACGGAGGTCCTGTCTGCTCGCCTGGATTCACAAGGAATCCTCTGTGCAGTGGGGGAATTTATGGACGGGATGGAGGTTCTTCTCCTCGGGCGTAATTAGATTTTGTTGTGCAACGTTTTTGAACTAAACACCGGGTGGAGGGGTGGGCGGTTTAAACCCTTTTAGAGATTGTTAGCAGACCTAAGGGCACTTTAAAGATTTAGTCGATGTGGATGGCGGAGGTTGAACGAGGGACATCGCTTTAGGCGACGATCGCTTCTTGGCAACGATCGCTTCTTGGCAACGATCGTGATCCTGTTTCGAGACCTTATCAGCAGACAGGACATCTCGCTGTCTCTGCTTGAAACATTTGGTGGCTGTGGACGGCAGAGATTGAACGAGGGACATCGCTTTAGGCGACGATCGCTTCTTGGCAACGATCGCTTCTAGCCTACGATCATGATTCTCTTTCGAGACCTTGCCAGCAGACAGGACCTCTCGCTGTCTCTACTTGAAACATTTGGTAGCCGTGGACGGCAGAGATTGAACGAGGGACATCGCTTTAGGCGACGATCGCTTCTTGGCAACGATCGCTTCTAGCCTACGATCATGATTCTCTTTCGAGACCTTGCCAGCAGACAGGACCTCTCGCTGTCTCTACTTGAAACACTTGGTAGCTGTGGATGGCAGAGATTGAACGAGGGACATCGCTTTAGGCGATGATCGCTTTAGGCGACGATCGCTTCTTTGCGACGATCGCTTCTTGGCAACGATCGCTTCTAGCCTACGATCATGATCCTCTTTCGAGACCTTGCCAACAGACAGGACCTCTTGCTGTCTCTACTTGAAACATTTGGTAGCCGTGGACGGCAGAGATTGAACGAGGGACATCGCTTTAGGCGACGATCGCTTCTTGGCAACGATCGCTTCTAGCCTACGATCATGATTCTCTTTCGAGACCTTGCCAGCAGACAGGACCTCTCGCTGTCTCTACTTGAAACACTTGGTAGCTGTGGATGGCAGAGATTGAACGAGGGACATCGCTTTAGGCGACGATCGCTTCTTGGCAACGATCGCTTCTAGGCTACGATCGCTGTTCTCTGGCGCTCGCTGTCTGTAGCCTGTCTGCAGACAGGACCTCTCGCTGTCTCTACTTGGAATATTTGGTAGCCGTGGACGGCATGGATTGAACGAGGGACATCGCTTTAGGCGACGATCGCTTTAGGCGACGATCGCTTCTTTGCGACGATCGCTGTTCTCTAGCGCTCGCTGTCTGTAGCCTGTCTGCAGACAGGATCTCTCGCTGTCTCTACTTGAAACATTTGGTAGCCGTGGACGGCAGAGATTGAACGAGGGACATCGCTTTAGGCGACGATCGCTTCTTGGCAACGATCGCTTCTAGGCTGCGATCGCTGTTCTCTAGCGCTCGCTGTCTGTAGCCTGTCTGCAGACAGGACCTCTCGCTGTCTCTACTTGAAACATTTGGTAGCCGTGGACGGCAGAGATTGAACGAGGGACATCGCTTTAGGCGACGATCGCTTCTTGGCAACGATCGCTTCTAGGCTACGATCGCTGTTCTCTAGCGCTCGCTGTCTGTAGCCTGTCTGCAGACAGGACCTCTCGCTGTCTCTACTTGAAATATTTGGTAGCCGTGGACGGCAGAGATTGAACGAGGGACATCGCTTTAGGCGACGATCGCTTCTTGGCAACGATCGCTTCTAGCCTACGATCATGATCCTCTTTCGAGACCTTGCCAGCAGACAGGACCTCTCGCTGTCTCTACTTGAAACACTTGGTAGCTGTGGATGGCAGAGATTGAACGAGGGACATCGCTTTAGGCGATGATCGCTTTAGGCGACGATCGCTTCTTTGCGACGATCGCTTCTTGGCAACGATCGCTTCTAGCCTACGATCATGATCCTCTTTCGAGACCTTGCCAGCAGACAGGACCTCTCGCTGTCTCTACTTGAAACATTTGGTAGCCGTGGACGGCAGAGATTGAACGAGGGACATCGCTTTAGGCAACAATCGCTTCTAGGCTACACTCGCTGCTCTCTCGCTCTCTCGCTCTCGCTGTCAGTAGCCCCGTAATGACGTCATGACAGACACCTTCAACTGAGCATGATCAAGTCGACAAAAGAATACTGCAGACGATCGTAGAGCTGCATGATCAAAAGTCGACGCCAATGAGAAGGTTGTTTAAATTTTCGCAAACGTGTCCGATCGTAAATGTCACTCAATCGCTTGACGATCACCGATCTACGGGCACTCTGATCCGCGACTGATTCCAACAGCAGACACTCGAGAAACTATGACACCAGTTTATTGCCCATAAACATCTTCACGTCTCCCCAGAGCCATCACACATCCCCACACTCCACCACGATCACTCTGGCAACACTGCAGCGGGAAAGCAGAAAAAAAAGCATTCTGATCTTTCCATTTATGCCGATGGCCGATGGCTGCGATGGCTGCGATGGCGCGCATGCATGTAAAATGCAACATAACTGTCATTGGCCGTAATTAAGGTCCAAAATCGATTGCATCCCATCATCATTTCAGTCCGAAGAAGATGCCAGCGAAGATGCACGATCGCACGCACACACACAAGCCCACTTACCTCGGCCTCAAAAGTAGTTAATCTATAAATGGGCAGAAGCTCTAGTCGTAGATTCCAATTGAGAGGTCGTCGTTGCCCCGGCCGTGCTCCGAAAGGAATGCATTTGGTTCAGATCACCCGTTCAGCCCGCTGCGGTTGAAAGTGATGATAATCATCGAAACCTACAGCGCTTCCTTGACCATATATAGGCCTGATGGCATTTTCCATCCACGGCGAGTGCATAGGGAAATGGTTGCAAGGCACAGATGATTTGCCGACGATGACAATGACAATGACGACGGTTGCTCCCTCCATACATTGTCTCCATGCCTTAGCCCTGCTTGCGCAACCGGACTGGGCAGCACATGTGTGCAGTGTTCTCCTTCGGTGAACTGAGTTATTTCAAGTCGAAGGAAATGATGACCAATTTTAGACATCGGCCGGTTGGAGGGACTCTCTACTCTGATTGGGTGCGGAGCTGAGGGAAGATTTAATACTTCCTCGGAAATGGAATGCCTCAAGGTTCCGTTTGTGCGACTGAATCTTTTTTTTTGTTTTTTTTCTAGATGATTTCTTCGGTTTTTTTTTTTTCGATGACGACTTGTGGAGAGGAATGTTGGAGTAAGTGGTCGATTACCCGAATAGGGTGGCGCAAAATGGGAAGAGAACGCGCTGGAAAAGTGAAGGAGTGGAGACGCGGAACAAGGATCATGCGCAACTTTGTGTTCAACCTCAAGAATGAGTGAATAAGCGTTGATTTGATTCAGTCCTAGTGACGGCATTCTTCAGGGTTTCCAACACGCCGGGTCGGAAGAGGACGCACTGGAGAAGTGGAGAAGCGGAACAAGGCGCAAAGGGCGCACTGGAGTGTGAGGAACGGGAACAAGGATCCAGTACAACTTTGTGTTCGACCTGAAGGATGGCTGACCAAGCGTTGATTTGACTCAATCCCAACGACGGCATTCTTCAGGGTTCCCAACGCGCCGTGTTGGAAGAGGACGCACTGGAGAAGTGGAGAAGCGGAACAAGGATCTAACACAATTTTGTCTTCGACCGCAAGGAAGAGAGAGAGTCCAGGAGAGTGGACATAATTTGACTCAGTTCCAACGACGGAATTCCTCAGGGTTGCCAACGCGGCGCAGAGGACGCACTGGAGAAGTGGAGAAATGAAGAAGCGAACAAGGCGCAAAAGACATGCTGGGGAGGTGGAGAAGGGGAACAAGGATCCTACACAATTTTGCGTTCGATCCCGAGGAGAGCTGACCAGGAGAGTGGACATGATTTGATTCAGTCCCAATGACGGCATCCTTCAGGGTTCCCAGCGTGGACCATGTCTGTTTTCTCGTAACAAGATGGATTGTTGGAGGCGAACACAAATCATCAGCTTCTCTATTGTTCAGCGAAACATGCGGATGAACAGAGTGCTGGAACGGGTTGGGGAATCAAAGTCTCTCCCCGGATGAGGGGGAGGAAGACCTTGAACAGACTGCAGTACAAAGGACTCGCATCCAGGAATCCGTCGAGAACAAAGGGTTCTCTTGAATTCATAACTCGAATGAAGGTGGGCTGAAGCAGGCTGAGTTATTTCCTGATGAAATTAAGGATTTCGCTTATTAGTCGAATAATTTCCCAATCGCTGAATCCTTTCACACGGCCGTCTGCTCCTGCGAACCACCGTTCGTCCTCCATCACCATCACCCCCTCCCGCGGGTGGCACAATTTATATTGACAATAAACGCGAGAGAGAGTGGTGGTGGAGAAATTCCACCGGGAAATCGATCTGCAACTCCTGTGCAATCATTGAATTTACTTTTTTATTTCCTTTGGTACTCTCTCTCTCTCTCTCTGTCTCTCTCTGTGTGTTCCAGGAGGGACCTTGTGTTATCCAAACTTACGGCACCACTACTCCTGCTGCAGCATTCATTCCAAAGTCCTCCTTCTGATTAAATTACTCTGAAGGGTCTGTGCGGCAAGATTGCAGACTTGGCATCACGGTCCTCGCTCAAGGAACGTCCTTACATCCACCCGCCCACCACCCCCCGGCACGATCTCCAACTTAAATGGCTTTGGTCTTGTGGTTTCCTTAGATTCAGCCACACACCCGCGCGCACACCAACACCAACAACACCGACAAAAAAAGGTCGAAAACTGAGCGGATTTTCACTTTTTTCCTTCCTTCCTCGTGCTCGTGTCGTTTTGAAGATTTTCCTCTCAATAATTCCATGGGCGCTTCAACTACTCCGCCATCAGCGCAGTGAAGTGAAATGGGTGTGCACAGGAGACAGCGGTGGGGGTGAGGGGGGTCTAGGTGGCATGTTTGGATTGGGATTAGGGATTTTTGTCAATGAAGGTAATTTGCGGAAGATTCAGTCTAGAATTTCAATTAGATTGACAGTCACACTGGAGGACATCTCCTGGGCGGGGCGGGGATGTGCCCGGGGTCTTCGGTTCGGTTCGATGAAACAAAGAAATCCGCGAGTGGAATTGGATGTCGATGCCGAAGGCAGCCGCTGCCAGGAGTCGGGGGGAAACTTAAAAATTGTTTTAAAGTGACTTGAGTTGGAAGGGATTACACATATGGGCGGTTCACTGGATGTGTGCGCTCTTGTGTGTGTGCGCTGGGTTTTTCGTATAGACTTAGGACTGGGGATATGTGAACCATGGGATTGATGGTTTGATTTGGAAAGTTGAGTCTTTGGGGGGGACGGAGGGAGGGGGGACGCATTAAGAAAGGATTTATCACATTTCTCCTCTCGGGTTCCGGTGGGGGGAAGAGTGGGTTTCTCTCAGGTAAATGATTGCTTTTGCAATTTATTGTGGATATGTTTGGCAAGAATGCGAACTTGAAGATTGGAAATAGTTTCGAGGGGATGTAGACACAATGAGTGCATGTCAAGGGGGGGGGAGGTTGGAAACTGGAGCATTGTGCCATGGAAGTTGCTTTGTGTGGGAAACTGCAATCAACGAGGTCTTAGTGCTTCAAATTTGCTGCTCAGATGATGATGCTTTGTGGAGGGTGGAGAGCTGCTGGTGCAGATGGTCTGCCTGCTGAAATGTTTACAGCAGCGGGAGATGATGTGGTTGGCACCAGCTCATATGTAAGATATGGTCGGAGGAAAACATGCAAGGTGAGTGCAATCTCAGTGTCCTTGCCCGATCCACAAGAAAGGAGATTCCTTTGACTGCGCCAACTATCGAGGGATAGGGCTCCTTAACATCTCATCTCATCTAATTTTCAGTAACCAGCATGTTCCACTAAAGGGGTCGCGGTCGTCGTGATACTGTGGGGATTTAATGCCTTTAAGTCTCCGCACGCACTGGTACTGCATTGCGTGATTTCCCTCCCACCCCCGTAGGGGCTCACAAGGCCAATGCCGGGTTGCTCGTAACTGCTTCGGCTGCCAAGCGGGACAGGCCGGCCATCAGACGCTCGCATACTGCCACCATTCACGCCTCGCTCCGAATGGGGCCCTATCACACCAGGGTAGGCGGTATCCGAGGCTGTCTGTAATCTTCTGGTCATCCGAGGGGGTTGCGCTTCATTAGCCAGGCTTGCGGTGTACAATATGCACACCACAAAATTGTTGCCCGCCCCCCACCACGAGGAGGTCAGCTGCCTAGGTCCTTAATATCGCGTATTTCTGCCATTCTGTGTGAGCGCCTGAACCACTAACCTGAGCGTCATGAGTCTAGCCAGGCGTCTACGGATCCAACGCCGAAGCTGGCTAGGCCAAGTAGAGCGCGTATGGATAACTTAGCTCAGGCCCGAAGAGTCCTCGACTCTGAGCCCTGGCCCGAAAAGTTTTCAACACTAAGTCTGTGGGACAACGCAACAGAGGACGTCCACGCACAAGGTGACGCACACAAGTCGAGGGGGACCTCGGCCGGCTTCGTGTGCGAAACTGGAGACTGCGAAAGATCGGGCTGGCTGGAGGGGCATGTTGGGTGAGGCCCAGGTCCACCTCGGACTGTAACGCCCTAAGAAGAAGAAGAAGACTAGCGCCACGCCTTTTCTTTCTTCTGCTTGTAACGCTACACTCCACAGTGGAGCTGGGCGATCTTTTGCTGGCTGTCGCCAAGTTGGTTCATCGCCCAGCTCCATCTTGGTCTGTAGCTCCGTAAGAAGAAAAGAAGGAGAAGAAGAGTAGCTTACTGCGAGCTGTCACTACCTCGGACCTCGGACTTCGGACCTCGGCCGGCTTGGTGCGAAACTGGAGACAGCTGACGACAGATCGGGCCAAACTGTCTTACGTCCGCGATGACTTGGTCTTTGTACCGGAGGTTCCATCTTCCTCTTCTTCTCGAACCAGGAGGCTCGGATTCGAAGACCCTCTTAGTTGGAGCACCAGTGATAGTGGCGTTAATTTGATCCCAACGGCAAATGGTGACTGGACCAGACTTGAAAAACCGGAAAAAGCGTATTGACTTTGGTTTCACTGTGATTCGAACCTGAGACCCCTCTAACTTGAGGCAGACACTCAATCAACTGTGCCATCCAGTCGTCCTGATTGAGTACATGATCCTCATTTTTCGTCGATCCTGCTTGGGGTTTCCCTTGAAAAAACGGATAAAGGCGAACTAACCTTGATTTCACTGGGATTCGAACCATAGACCCCTCTAAACTTAGGGCAGGCACGCCATCCAACTGCGCCTGATGGGCGCCTTAGACATTGACAGAAAAAAAAGGGGCTCTTGAGGGCCTATACTTGACATCTTCAAGGAGGTCTTTGACCACAAGACGCTTCATCAACGCATTAGTTTGATCCCAAAGGCAAATGGTGACTGGAGCAGATTCGATTTCACTGGGATTCGAACCTGGGACTCCTCCAACTTAGGGCAGGCACTTGACCAACTGCGCCATCCATTGTTTGAGTCAAAGAGAAGTTTAAGGGAGGTCGGGAGGAGGACTCGGACAGTCGCACGATGGATTGGACAATAAGGCGGTAGTTTAGGAGGAGCTAGCTATAAGGCGCTAGTTTAGAGCTAGCGAGATCTAGTTTCGGAGAAGACATGTTTCAAGTTTACCCCAGATCCCCCGGAGAACACTAAGAAATTAGACTTTTGTCAGAGTTGGAGTCGCGAGGAAAATTCTGCCTCAACCTCAACAACTTTTGTGCCCCTTTTTTGCCAACTGTCTCCACAAGGTCTTGAAAATGTAAAGAAATTCATCTGAAAGAGTTTCCCTCAAGAATGACATCATCTCCCCCACATCATCCCGTCCACAGAATGCCATCTGTTCGGTCTCTACGGTCTGCGCCTTAAACAACCCTCAGACATCATTTAACTTGGCATTCAATTAACAGCCCATAAGTACTTACAACTCCATTCTCCATTCAGCCTGAAAGGATCTACATTTCCATTTAAAATCCCCCCTCCCCACCGCACAGCACACCTACAGACGGTTGAAATTATTATTCCAGTTAAGTAGCTTTTTTTCTCCCGCAGACTTTTCTCTCATTTTCCCCCCACCCGCCACATGCAAGAATGCCTTCACCTGAATCTTTATTTAACGTTATTTCGTCGTGCGCACTCGTTAACCTGACCAGTAGCGCACCGCTAACTGCTGCAGTCGCACTCTCCCGCCCCTCCCCCCCTCGCAGTCGCACTCATCCTTGAATGACGATGAAACGTTCCGCTAAGCCGGGATTATCACTTCAGAAATTAATGCTAATTACTTGGTAATATATGGGTCCTGCATATTTTTGCATTAACAACACACCGTGCTGCAGTGGGCTACGTAACTACGCAGCCCCCCCCCTCCCCTCCGACCGACCGACCGACCGTCCGACCTGATCCATTAAGGATGTGCCCAGTCCATCGCCAGGCAACAGTCGGTTCAGTGACTGCGTGGCTAAGTTCTCGTCCGGAAATGTAAATTTGAAATAATTTACGCTTCCTAGGTAATCCATTACCAGTTGCATGGAACGGAGATAATAAGGTCCCCCTCACCTCCTCGCACTCATCTTCTTGATCGCATTATTCTCCTCCAGCATCCTTCCGGGTGGGGGGAAGCGAGGGCGATGGCAGGGAGATGACAAAGGAGATGAACCATAAACGGTCGATTATGTCAATCAATTGTGCGCCGCCGGAGCCACCTCACAATTTGTCAACGGAATCAATCATAATTACAAAACCATAAAAACGAGAGACCCGAACCAGGACACACCTTCAGGCCAGACCCACACACACCAGCCCCACCAGCAGCACCGTCGCCGTCGTCGTCGTCGTCGTCGTCGTTAGCATCCTTAGTCAGAGACGGAGTCCGAAGAACGTTAATGATAATGGCGAGCTCCCGGTCACGGCGGCGCGCATAATGACCTCCAATTGAACACAATTGACACAAAAGGCCATCGGAGGCAAGTGGGGGGGCCTGGCAGGTAGGCAACGGCCCATAAAACCCACATCTCTGCAGAGAAGAAAGCACACCACTTCACTGGGGCACGTCATTAGTGGTCGACCAGAAGCATATGCTGCTGCGGTCGAAGGACCATCTCAAAATGTGACAAAACAATAATTTCCCATTGAAATTCTTTTGACAGCTAGCTGTCAAAATAATGAGGTGGCCAGGAGTTGGGCACCGCCCCGCATCTTAGCCTTTCGTCATCCTCATCATCGTCGTCATCTGCCGCCTTGAGTGTGAGTGGCACTTGAGGAGACTCTACTCGTAACTCCGCTGCATAATGGCTCCACCGTCCGTCCATCCGTCCCGCCTAGACCAATTGTTACTAATTTGACCGGGAGTGGATGGATGAGAGATGAGGTCGATGATTGCTGGCCATCGTGAGGAAGGCGTGTGCGTATCGAGAGATGGCTTGTGGATAGTGTTGGCAATTAAATGCAATGATTCTTGCAAAACCGCCCGCCCTGAGGGGGGGGGGAGGAATAGTGCTCGCGCGACGGGGGCAATGACCAAGTGGTTCCTTGGCCTCTCGCAGCTCCACACGAGACGCGAGATGTTTGCTTTTGTGCTTTTATGGCTTTTTATTGGGTTTGATTGATTGGGCGGAGGAACGATGGGCGAGAGAGGCGAACAAATGCGGATAATAATGGGGGAGGTGCGAGGTAAATGGTTCCGTTTAATGAGTTTCCAGCTAAGAATGGATCGCTGAGAGGTGCCTGCGAGTTATGAGTCTCTAAGTGCAGCGCTTGTAATTGGAATTCCGGGAAACTCAGCGCTTCGCGGAGTAAGTGAATGGGCGGTTTTAGGGCATCCGTGTGTTCTTAACAAAATTTACCTTTTCTGGTGGACCCTCTTTGGGGTCGGTGGTGACATTTGAAAAGTGCTACGTACCTGAAAAGAGAGAAGAAGAAAAAGAAGTTAGACAGAGCGCTTAAAAGGTTTAAGGGAAAATTTGTTTTTAGTTAAGTTAGAGTCGATGCCGGAGGATCGAGTGGCCTGGAGATCTCTCGTGCGAGCATTGCCTCCTTTAGTGGAACATGCGGGCCACTGAAGATGAGAAGAGAAGTTAACGTGACTCAAGAGACTCAATTTTGAACCAGCCCAGGGAGGGAACCGACCGAACATCGACTGAAGCCTTCTGCGGCAATCGGTGTCCGATTATGTGGGCCATCTAGTGGTTCTTTTTTAAATCTTAGGTTATCGAAGGTTAAATCGAAGGTATGCAGGGAGTTTCTGGGGAAGGATATATTTTCTGAATGTTTTCGGAAATTCTCTGAGTTGCAGTTTAATTTGATTATTTTTTCGCGTTTGTGTGCGTTTTTTTTGACATTGTTTGTTGCTAATGGGGATTGTCCCCGTGTCCTAACACACTCGCATTTGGTGCAGGAATTAGGTCCAATTTGATGCGATTCGACAGAAAAATATTGGGTACTATGGCGCATTCTGTGGAAATTAGGAGTGACAGTGTTTTCGACGGAATCATCAGTTTTCCGGGGAACGAAATGATTGAATCCCGATGAATGTCAGCCGAGCGATTGAATTATTTTAATACAGGGTGGGCCATCGAGTGAGTGAGTGTGAGTTCAGATTGAGGCCCAAGTCCAACCCGGACTGTAGCGCCACACAAAGAAGAGGAAGAGGAGCATCAGTAGTTCGACAATTCTGTAAAGGGTGAGCCATCTAGTGGTTTCTTTTTAAATCAGATGTTATTTTGACACGGACAGCTGTTTCCCGCTTGAAATCTTGTATCATAGGCAGTATCAAACCTCCGCCGGACGAAATTGTTCTCTTTACGCTTGAACAATGTTTGTAAATGTTAAAAACTTATTTCCAAAGTGAGTGCTGTGTAGCCCAAACAGTGCGTTTTTTGAAAAGTACTTTTGCCCGAAATGAAGCACCCACCGTGACGCGATTGCTCTACGCAAATTTATGTAAAAAGTTCGTGAGACTGGTGGGGAGTTTAGTGGACAACACTCATGGTCCCCGTCGTCGTACGGTGCGCACAGATGGGAATGTGGCCGAGGGTGTGAGACTCAATTCAGGAACATCAACTCGCCACCGATCTCAAGAGCTCAACATTTCCCGCACTAGCCTGAGGAGAATTCTGCACAAAGGTCTCGGATTATTCGCTTACAAGGTCCAATTGACTCAGCAATTGAAGGCGCGCGACCATCCGCTTCGTTATCGCTTCGCAGGTTGGGCCTTAGAGCAGCGCAGCTTGAATTAGACAACGATTTTGGGCGCATTTTCATCTCAGTGGCTACGTCTTTGAGCTTGTGGGACAACGCAACAGCGGACGTCCACTTCCAAGGTGGCGCAAACAAGTCGAGGGGGACCTCGGCCAGCTTAGTGTGCAAACTGGAGACAGCTGGCGAGAGGTGCGGCTGGAGAGGCATGTTGGGTGAGGCCTAGGTCCACCGCGGACTGTGGCGCCCTAAGGAGAAGAAGAGGGCTACATCAACAAACCAAATTGCCTGCCGCATCTGGGGATCAGCTCAGAACCCGCACGTTATTGTCGGAAAGCCAATGCATCCACAGAGAGTGACAGTTTGGTGCGGATTGTGGAGTGGTGGGATCATTGGACCATTTTTCTTTGAAACTGAGGCTGGGACTTGGTCCAACCAGCCATGTGCTTGGGCATAATTCCTGATGAGTTAAAGTCGATGCCGGAGGATCGAGTGGCTGGATCTCTAGTGCATGCATTGCCACCGCGACCCCTTTAGTGGGACATGCGTGACACTGAAGATGAGATGAGATGAGAATGAGCCTGGGAACAACGTATCGGTCAACGGTGGGCATTACAGAGCCATGTTAACCGACTTTTTTCTACTGACATTGAAGACATGCGTTTGAACGCCGTCTGGTTGATGCAGACTAGCGCGCCATGCCACACAGCCCCTGCCGCAATCGATGTTTTACGCACCAAATTCCCAAATCGTGTTATCAGCCTTCTTGGCGATGTCAATTAGCCGTCTCGGAGGTGCGATTTGACCCCTTTGGAGATTTTTTTTGTGGGGAATCGTGAAGGTGTGAAGTTATGGCAACAATCCGGAAGCGAGTCAAGCACTTAAGGCCAATATCATCCAAGCAATCCGTGAGCTACGGCCGGAAACCATCAACAAGGTGTTGGCAAATTGGGGGTGACAGAATGCGGTACAGCGAAGCCAGTCGAGGCAGCCACTTGAAGAACGTTGAATTTCATTATTAATGGGAATATGCGTTCTTACTAACGAAGCCTTAAAACATGGAAGAAATGTAAATTTTCTTGATTTTATTGCATTTTTAAAAAGAAACTTGTACTTGGCTCAACCGAGATTGGACTCATCTCCTTTTTTATCCCCAACACCCACCACGAACCCAAGTCACGACACCAAATCAGTTGCGCAACCTCTGCAAGAACCAACCGTCACAAGAGTCCGCAAGAAAACCCGAGACAAAGTGCTTCCATTCACCACGAACAATCGCTGCTTAACGGACGGCTCCATTGACAACCGCTGCTAAAGCGGCTGCCTCCATTGACATTCATCACCGCGTTCGCTGAGGTTCTCGCACCATCAGTCATCATCGTTTCCCCGTTGCGCGTCTATTTTTAGACCCAATTACGAATATTTAATTTGCTCATTACCGCCGCCCTGCGAGGCAACTTTGCGCGCCCACCCGCTCAACCACGCGGCGTGAATGGCGAATCAGCGAGTCTGTCCCCCGGGAGATTGGCCATTCGAACGTCAGGACGTCTTCGTCTTGCTCCTCGTCTTCGCACCGTATCGCTTCCACTCGACCGTCAAACGGGAAGGAAATGCAAAAATGCAAACACACGGCTCGGCTGAGAGGGGGGAGAGACCTCCTTAGGAATTCAGTAGCCCGTTCACAGACCGCCCAGATGGTCAGGTGTTAATTTACACTCCCAAGAGAGACAAAACCGACACTAAGCAAACAGAGGAAGAGTCACAGCAGCAGGAGTGGCAGCAAAGGAGAGAAAAAAAGGAGAAGCCAACGGTAGCCGGCTCTGGCTAAACTAATCGACGAGGGGAGACGTGGAATTCCAGGCAATCGACTCGATTAAAGGTGATTAACCATTCCACTGCACATATTTGGCACGTCATCTCTTCCCGACGGGGTGACGGACACGGACACGGACACTCGGTGTTGACTTTGGGCCTCGACGCTGCATGCATGTGTGCCCTGCCGTATCTGGTATCTCGTCGAATTAATTAAACCGGAAGTCTGTTTGATTGAAAAGCAAAAACATTACTTAACTCGGACGACCTGGCTACGCCTTTCCGCAAGACGACGACGGCGGCAAGAGACACCGGCAGAGGGTGGAGCGACAGTCAGTCAGTCACCGTCAGGATGGGTGCCCAAGGAACATGTTCGTTCACAAATTCAAAGCGACATGTGGATCGTTAATTGTTCGCCGGTCTGCTTCTGCTTCTGCTTCTGCTTCTGTTTCTCCTTTCGGTTGTGCTGCACTCTGCGCTGCTGCGTCGCTGTATCTTTTGCCCGCCAAACCGGAATGATGAACATCCAGATACAGGCAAACCGACAGGCTACCGTGCGCACCGTCTCCTGCACTCGGTGTGCCCTGGAAGGGGATAAATGGCACATCTTCGAGTGGAACATGTGTGAGACATCGGTTCCAATGCGGTGCCCAGCAGAGTCTCGGTCCTCCGCGCGCCGTGGAGAGATACTAATTTCGCTCTTAATGGGGGGAAAATGGCTCATTAGTGGAATGAGTGCACTTTCGACAGGAATTAAGTTACAATCAATTGCGGCCATGACAGTGGGTGGTGCCTGAGATGGGGTGAGGGGGGTGTTGCTGAGTGCGAAGGTGTGTGTGAAAGAGAGTGCTTTGTCGTTTAATTTGTTTGCTTTTAATTAGTGATGAATGTTTCTTGGCGGAGATTCTTTTCTTTCATGTCCCCCAGCGATGGGAGACATGCACTGGGGAATGTGCTGGGTGAAAGTGGAGATTGAAGCTCGACGTAGTTAGATGAATTAGAAGCAGTCAGGCCTGGGCATGGGAGTGGCTACAGGTGAGACGGGTGGTCTGTTGATGCAAAGAGTCTTTCACTAAGTCTGTCAAGGACTCAACTGGCACCCCCTTCTTTTCTGTTGTGTTTATAGTCTAAATGAGGTTTTTCACTCACACTCACACTTTTTCACTCGCCCTTGTCAAGAGCGTCATTCGATGGTGGTTTGGGGAAGGAACCTGGAGTTGAGCTTCGAGAGAAGAATATCTTGAGGACTTTGCTGCTGATTTTGGAAGGGGATTATAAGAGATCTCGACTGGCGAAGCAAATGCTCTGAGGAATGCGGTAGGAAATGCAGGGGATAAGTTTTCAAGAGCGAAAGAAAATAGAAAGGACCACATGGAGACTCGAATAGATTTCCTTGCTTATGTGCCAAAAGAGGCTATCCCAAATCTTAGCTCCGAGCAAACAACCCAGGCTCATCAGGATCTCATCTTAAATTTTACATCAGTTCGCTTCTACATTTAATTTCCTTTCCATTCATATATCCTTCGTCCTTCAACTCGTCCTAGATCCCGAGAAATTCGATTCACAAAATTCTGAAATCATCAAATCGACTTCGACAGAAATTCGTTGTTTTCAGCAAAAAAATGCGACCCGATTGTGTTATGAATTCACTGCATTTTTTCGTGTGAAACGTGCCACTTTTTCAAAAGTCGATTTTCTTCGTGTTGCAACCCAAATTTTGTCTCAAATGCATGGGGCTGAGTGTGGAAAGGATGAATGAAGTCGATTCTGTCTAAAATTTCAGTCAAAATCCTTGAAAATTTGAGAAAATTGAATTTTTCAAATTCACAGAAAACTTATGTTTGTTGAAAGTGGTCTGTGTTTGCATGGCCACAAAAGTCATCAAATCAAACTTTTCTATGGCATGTTATACATTTTTGGAAATGGGAGCTTTTTCTCTTTGAAAATCCTGAGGAATATGTTTTAGTCAGTCTTAAGAAATTCACAACTATCTGGGTTTCAAATTGTGACCTCTACGTGAATCACCATTAAAACTGCTCATCATCATTATCAGGTCCAATCAGAAGCTGTTCCTTCGAATCGTTTGCAGCAAAGACTCAACTTGAATTCATGAACCTGGGGAGTCTTTCATTTGACACTTGCACACGAGTTTCTAGAACTTCTCTGCTGTGACAGGCAGGAGACTGATGAAAGACTGCTGTGTCTGAAGGTTCATTTTTAATTTTCGGTGAAAATTATGTTTGTGAAAAATGGTCTGCACATAAAAACCATTAGATCAAACTTTACTATAACATGTTATACACTTTTGAAAATGGCGACTATTTCTCTTTAAAAACACTGAGAAGTATTTTCAAGTAATCCTAACGAATTTCAAAATGATCTAGCTTTCAAATTGTCACCTCTTAGTGAATGAGCTTAAAAATGCTCCTGAAAAATCATCTATTAGCCCAGTCATAAGCTGTTCGTTCGCATCGTTGGCAACAAGGACTCAACTTGAATTCGTGAACCTGAGAAGTCCTTCGGTTGATGCTACACAGGACGTTCTAGAACGTCTCTGCTGTGACAGGAAACTGACTGATGAAGGACTGCTGTGTCTGACGGTGGCAAGCAAAACCCTCGAATAATTGCTTATCTGGCAATGCTGGCTTTGCAGGCAAATGGTTTCCATCATTTGGTGACAGGAAATCAAAAAAAAAAGGTTTGGTGGGTGTGGGAGGTGCTTTTTGATGTATTCGGTGTATTTTCTGCGAAAAAACCAGGGGGAAACTGAAGAATTTGATTGTTTTTCATTCGATTTGACAGTTGCTTGTTTTTGTGCAAAACGATGACGTTGCCAGGCATACATTTTGGATGAGAAAATGTTGTTTGTCATAAGCATCGTCTTAAAACATTTCAAGCAAATAGAAGACGTCAAAAAGGATGTGAAATTGGACTGAATTCCATTTTTTACGGTTGCATCTTAAGGAATGCCTCAAGCATTCGAATGCAACGTCTTGTCAAAATTCCCAAGCAGTCGCTTCAAACCTTTCGTCCTCATTCCCGAAGCGAACAAAATGTCTGAAGGCAAGAAATTCGACTCCGTTAAACAAAACTCCACCAGAATTGTTAACCAAACGTGCACTGAACGCATAAACAGAACCAGATTACGACCGCCGAAGACATTCCACAGACGTTCCGAAGTTTCCCTTCTCCATCCTCCAGACGAGGAATCGTTCAACAAAATCATTCCGACTCAAGTCAGACCACACAGTGGATTGATTCCTCGCATACGAGTATGGCATGACTCAGCTCGGTGAAAGTAGACCGGCGTTTGCCACAAGATTAACAACCGCCAACAGCCATAAACTGTGAAATGACTTGCCCATCTGTCGGTCAGCAAAATATGATTAACCCGAGAACGCTAGGCGGAGGAGCCATCACATCGCAGACCACGCAAACGGATCAGAGCACCAATTTCAATTGAGATTGTGAGCTGCGCCAACACACCCCGACAAGCTGTGTGATCCCTTCAAGTCAATCAAAAGTCCTGAACCCAAATAATCTCCTCGCCATCTGTGCGAGAAGGACCTTTCCTCTCCATAAAATATTCAGCTCAGGCTGTTAGCAGAGAAACCCCAAAACGGGACGACTGAACGAAAAGCCAAAAAAAGAGAAACAAAACGAAAGCAGCAATCTGAAGGTGTAGCGCTTTGATAATTGGAAAAGAATTTATGACCAACTCAGCTCGATTTAGGGACACAATCCGCAGAGGGTCAACGGTCTGGAGGGGTCCTCCGGCAGCCCGGCAGTCGGGCAGACCGAGGATCAGGGCCTGGTGTAAGCCAAAGTGAAATTGTATAAAAATTAACCACACACGACGGGACTAGCCGACCAAGAAACCATCACCTACACTGCCACTTTCACTAGCCACCGCCACCGCCACCGTCGTCGTCGTCGCCTCTGCCACCACAGCCACCGTCACCGCCACCACCACAACACATGCAAAACCGACGCAAAGACCGGGGCAAGGATGCCAAGGACGGCAAGGAGACGAGATCCTCCTGGTGGCCCCGAAAATCCGTATTGGAAATGATTTATGTGGGTCAGTTGGGAATTTGTGTGCGAGTCCGCATTTGGATTCGAAATGATTTATGATTCGCTCTGGCTGTGTCGTTGCGAGTCCCCCCGCAGCCGCTTGTGGCTCTGCTGTGTGGTCGGGCATTTCTTTTTGATGCGGTTAACCATGACCCACTCGCCGCCCACCTACAAATTCGTTATAAATGGTCGAGATTCCGAATTATAGGGGTGTACGGATAACGCAAGACCGGGCGGACGAGAAAAAAAACTGCTAAAGCACGATGAGTTGAAGAAATTAGACAGGTCCTCCGCTGGGGCATTTTCCACCTTTTCTCCTTTTTTGCTTTGCATTCAGTCGGTGTTTTGTTTGGGGCCTGCGAAGGGATTCGGGTCAGATTTGAAAACTCACGATAGAGTCGTTGGCGTCGAACGCGGCACAGGGTACAGACGTCAATCGGGATATTTATTACGTTTTTTTTTTTGTTGTGGTGGGGGCAGGGGATGCCTTTGACACATTTCGGGGTGGTGTTGGGCCAGTTTTTAATCCTTCGGGTGGGCTCAGCCGCTGCAGTCGTGGATCAGGAATCAGGGAGTAGGCCGCGCTGCCAAATCGTTAATCGATTAAAGGACACTGCCTGGGTGTGGGTAATAGTTCATCAGGAATTAGGACATTTGCTGCTGGATGGAGCGGCATTTTATTCCTTTTTTGTTGGTTCTCTGTTTGTTCTCCTTTCTTGCTTGCATGTCGTGCTGATAAGATAGCGCGCGAGGCGGCTCTGTGTGTGCCAGGAGTTTGATTAATGGATGGACTGACTGGGATTTGCAGAGAGTGGAGGGAGAGGAGACAGAAAAAATGGCAAGGCCCTGGAATTGATGAACGGATTGAGGAGGAACAATTAATGAATCTCTGGTAATTAACATGTGGAATTAATCAGGATGATTAGTTGTCATCAGGAGAGGGTCTCTGTGGGAATCTGCTGGTCATTTGTTAGGGATGGTAAGGCCACCATCTCTAATCTCTCTCTCCAGATACCCTTTCCCCCTCTCTCGTTCCTTGCCCCTCTCCTATTCCTCCTCCCTCTCCCGACCCAGATACCCTCTCAGCCAAGGTCGGCTGGAGGATTGGATGGAACGACATGAGATCGGTACTCAAGAGGAGAGCCATACAAAAACTGACATAATTGAGCTTAGCTCGAGGGAGGGCCAAGTACAAGTTTCTTTTTAAAAATGCAATAAAATGAACAAAATTTAACTTTTTCCATATCTTAAAGCTTTTATTAGTAAGAACGCACATTCCCATTAATTATGGAGTACAACGTTCAAGTGGCTGCCTTGGCTGGCTGCGCAGTAGCGCATTCTGTCACCTCAATTTTCCAACACCTTCTTGATGGTTTCGGGCTGTAGCTCACGGATTGCTTGGATGATATTGGCCTCAGGTGCTCCAATCGTTTCCAGATTGTTGCCGTAAAAATGTTCCTTCACGGTTCCCCACAAAAAAAAGGTCCAAAAGGGTTCGAGGCGGCCAATTGACATCGCCAAGACGGCTGATAACTCGATTTGGGAATTTGGTGCGTAAAACATCGATTGTGGCAGGGGCTGTGTGGCATGGCGCGCTATTCTGCATCAACCAGACGGCGTTCAAACGCATGTCTTCAATGTCAGTAGAAAAAAGTCGGTTAACGTGGCTCTGTAACGCCCACCGTTGACCGAAACGTTGTTCCCAGCCTCATTTTCGAAGAAAAATGGTCTAATGATGCCACCACTCCACAATCCGCACCAAACTGTCACTCTCTGTGGATGCATTGGCTTCTCGACAACAACGTCCGGGTTCTGAGCCGAGCCCCAGATGCGACAGGCAATTTTGTTTGTTAACGTAGCCTTCTTCTTCTTCTTAGGACGCCACAGTCCGCGGTGGACCTGGGCCTCACCCAACATGCCCCTCCAGCCAGCTCGGTCTCTCGCCAGTTGTCTCCAGTTTCGCACTCCAAGCCGGCCGAGGTCCTCGTCGACTTGTGTTGCCCACCTTGTACGTGGACGTCCTCTGTTGCGTTGTCCCACAGGCTCAGAGACGTAGCCACCGAGATGAAAATGCGCCCAAAATCGTGGTCCAATTCAAGCTGAGCTGCTTTAAGGCCCAACTTGCGAAGCGATAACGAAGCGGATGGTCACGCACCTTCAATTGCTGAGTCAGCTGGGCCTTGTAAGAGAATAATCCTAGATCTTTGTGCAGAATTCTCCTCAGGCTAGTGGCTGAAATGTTGAGCAGTTGAGATCGATGGCGAGTTGATGTTCGTGAACTGAGTCTCACACTCTCGGCCACATTCTCATCTGTGCGCATCGTACGACGGCGGGGACCATGAGTGTTGTCCGTTGGCATACCAGTCTCACGCACTTTTTGCACAAACTTGCTAACAGTAATCGCGTCGCGGTGGGTGCTTCATTTCGTCCAAAACTTCTGTTAAAAAAACGCACCGTTTTGGGCTACACAGCACTCACTTTGGAAATAAGTTTTCAAAATTTCCCAGGGTTGTTCAAACGTAAAGCGGCACATTGCGTCCCAGGGTCTCAGGGTCTCAGGGTCTCAGGGTCTGAAAGTCTGAAGGTGTAAGAGCCTCAGGGCCTTAGAGACCTCAAGGCGGAAGTATGATACTGACTTTCTGTCAAGATTTCGAGCGGGAAACAGCTGTCAGTGTCAAAATGACCTCTGATTTAAAAAGAAACCACTAGATGGCGCACCCTTTACAGAATTGTCGAACTACTGATGCTCCTCTTCCTCTTCTTTGTGTGGCGCTACAGTCCGGGTTGGACTTGGGCCTCAAACTGAACTCACACGCGAATCTGGTCCAGTCACCATTTGCCGTTGGGATCAAATTAACGGCACTGGAGTAGGTCGCTATCTGGCAGTACAATGGACCAGTTTTGAGTCTGAGTGCTCCAGCAGTGTTTCAAAAATCCTCCGAAAACAAAAAAAATCAATCATTAGATGGCTCACCCTGTATGAAAATAATTCAATCGCTCGACTGACATTCATCCGGATTCAATCATTTCGTTCCCCGGAAAACTGATGATTCCCTCGAAAACACTGTCACTCCTAATTTCCACAGAATGCGCCATGGTACCCCATTTTTTCTGTCGAATCCCATCAAATTGGACCTAATTCCTGCACCAAATGCGAGTGTGTTAGGACACAGAGACAATCCCCATTAGCAACAAACAATGCCAACAAAAACGCACACGAACGCGAGAAAATAATCAAATTAAATTGCAACTCGGAGAATTTTCGAAAACATTCAGAAAATATATCCTTCCCCGGAAACTCCCTGCATACCTTGCGCCTGCACCATCCATTAATTCGTTTTCTAACTCACCAGCACCTCTCTCCCCCCCTCGACTGTCGTTTTTTTTTTGCACTTTTTTATTGAAAAGTTTACGAATTTTCTATTTTTTCCATCTATCATTTGCTAATTTAATTTTTCCACTACCCTGCCCCCGCGAGTGGGACTCTCGAGAGGAAGAAAATTTGAATGCGACGAGTGGTGGGTGTGACCCACACCCACACCCACACCCACACCCACGCAGCAGCAAATAAACAAAAAATTCCGATAAAACTTCCCCCAAAAACTTTAATTTGGAAAAAAGGACGAGAACGAGAGAAAATAAGAATCCAATTGAAAAGTTTGACTCTGCTCCTGTTCCTGTCCTGATGCTGATTCTAGTCCTCCTGCTGCTGCTGCCGGTGCAGATGCCGGTGCGCTGGTTGTTGGTACGACTCCTGCATGCGACTGCAAAACTAATCACTGAAGGAAATTGATTTCAGGACCGAAAAAGGATCACAAAATTGGAAACCAGACACACACACACACACAGGGATGGAGAGGCAAAAATATTCGCGAAATTCATACCGCCTCGGTTCGCGAAAAGAAAGCCAGACGAAAGTTTTACTTGAAGTAAGGACATTTAAGCAATTAGCAAAAGGATTCGTTGCGCTGACCAATTATGCTGGTAATTCGAGTTGGACGTCGCTGTGTCGCTTCTATTTTGTGTGTGTGTGGCAGTGCCATCCTTTGAGATGAAAACGGAATCACTCCACCCACCGTGTGCATCCATCCTTCCTTCGAGGAGGAGAGCAACCATCACACATCGCACAGCACAGTGCCGGAGCTCAGCTCAATCCGACACGACGGTAGCAGCAGCAGCAGCAACGATGACGACGTTCCATGCAAGGTGTCTGAGGATCGTGTGACTTCCTGCCGCAGGCGGCATATCCACACATGAACAGCATAGCTCCTGTACGGCTCCCCGTGCCATCGAGTGTCTAACGTATTCCGGACACGAATGGAAATGGAAAGGAATAATTTTTAGCTGCATTTTGTCCGTTTGCATGGCTTCGTCCTGTTTAGCTTAGCCACCAACCACCTCCCCTCGTCCGACAGTGGATTCGAGTGGAGTCGAGTCCCAGCCCCTCAGCGTGGGCATGTGTGCTCGTATGATGTTATTTTTTGTCTGTGTTTTTGGTTGTCATGTGAAAGGAGGATGTTCTCTCGGAACATTTCCATCTCTGAGTGTGCGGTATGTGGCCCCTTTTGTGTGCCATTTTGTGCCATTGTCATCGGTTATATCCTCATTGTTGTCCGATTTTTAAAGCGCTCGTTAGTGTGTTTAGGAATTATTGTCGTTCTCTTTTTTTTTTCGTCCATCCCTCTCATCATTGTTCCTCTTTTTTCCCAGAAATATTCTGAATGACGGAGAGGGCTTTGTGTGATCTGAAGAGAGAGAGAATTGGAACGATGTGCATTCGATTTTATTTGATTTTTGTTCCGAAGTGTGAGGGATTTTACAAAAAGAAGGACGGACGAAGGAAGAGAAAAAATGTGGTGCACACACAGAGACAAAGGATTTCAATGAATGCCCGCATGAGTGGATAGGGGGTAGTTAAAAATGAACACTGACAGGATTCGTCTTTCATTCAATTAAGTTCGAAACGAGTGAAAAGGACTTTGAGCTGAAAGCAAATGGTTTGCTGTGGTGGATCGAGATCGACTTTAAGGGCCTTTAGCTTGAAGGGAATTTTGAAACAAAACAAAGCCGAATGCAACACTCATTAAGTTTCGATTTGAATCTTTGTGGAGTTTTGTTAGATGCCTATCCTGGATCCTGGCCAAAGGAACTGTACGATGTGCACGATTGAAAAGGGGGAACTTGGTCAAAGGCTCCATTCTCCGTTCTCAAAGTCCATTCTCCAACAGCGGATGTACTTCAAACGTCTCCTGTTGGGCGCCTGTCAGGAGAAGAGGCCTAGGCAGAGGTGCTGTTGCGGAGTTGATGAAGTGTCTTGTGGTCAAAGACCTCCTTGAAGATGTCAAGTATAGGCCCTCAACAGCGTTTCTTTTTTGGCAGTTGGTTGAGTGCCTGCCCCAGGTTAGTGGGGTCGCAGGTTCGAATCCCAGGGAAAGCAAAGTCAATACGCTTTTATCCGGGTTTTCAAAGGAGACCCCAAGCAGCAGCGACGAAAGATGAAGATCAAGGACGACTGGATGGCGCAGTTATTTAAGTGCCTTCCTCAAGTTAGAGGAATCCCAGGTTCGAATCACCGCGAAATCGAATCTGGTCCAGTCACCATCTCCCGTTGGAAGCAAATTAACGGCACTGGAGTAGGTTGCCACCTAACAGTGCAATGGATAAGTTTTGAGTACAGTAGTGTTTCAAAAATCCTCCGAAACAAAAGTTAGAGGGGTCCCAGGTTCGAATCCCAGTGAAATCGAATCTGGCTCAGGCAGCATTTGCCAAATTAACGGCACTGGAGTAGATTGCTGGCAGTACAATGGACCAGTTTCGAGTCTGAGTGTTCCAGTAGAGTTTCGAAAATCCTTCGAAAAAAAAATGGCGCCCATCTCTTGAAGTCCAGAATCACGCCGGACTGTAGCGCCACAAGAAAACGAAGAAATAGCCCACCTCGCATCGCATAGCAACCCCGAGAGCAATGACTTCCAATCCCCGTGCCAGTTCAAAAGACCACAACAAAGGCAACCACCATTTCGCTCCGAAAAATTCCCTAGCAAAACGTCAAAAATCACATTCAATTAGCCGTCGCTTCTTAAAAAGTCGCATTCTACTTAATTAGGTCCACTCGCAAAACCCCCCCGCGCGAAACTCAGAGGACCGGCAAAGAAAATGTACACAGCTCAAGGCGGAGAGCGCTTCCACCTCTCATCCGGGGGCTAAAACAACAGCACATTCCGACACCCCGAAAACGCTCGGAATTTTTAAAGAACTCCGCTCCCAAGTGCGCTTTGTACTCAATTTGGATGGGATTTGTTTTCTTTTTTGTTTTTGCCTCCTCCTCATTCACACCGCGTCGCTGGGAATTTCACCCCCTGCAGCACTAAAGTGGTAATTGTGCGTACAACCTCGCCCTCCGATCCGCCGGTCGACGACGACGACGCCCACCCGCTGACAGGTGGCAAAGCTGCTGCTGCTGCTGGTGGCGATGGAGGCGGCGGCGGTTAAGTTTGCATGAAAAAAAGGAGTGGAGATGGTTAAAATATTTACATTTAAATTTGCGACGGTGGAGGATTCCTTCGCTTCCCATCGTGTCTTTGTCCAGCTGTTCCAATTTGGAATTATTTTTAATTTCCTTTCGAATGAGCCGTCGTCCCCCCAGACGGGGATTGTCTCCACCGACCGGCGAAAAAAGGACGCAGATAAGGCGAAACAAGAAATTCAAAAAAAAAATACAAGTGAACAACTTTCTAATTTGAAAGTTTTCTGGGTCCGGGAGTGTCTTGCTTCAGGTAGATCCTGGGATATTGTTTCGAAGGACATCACCATGAATCTGATTAGAATCTGGTCTCGAGGAAAGGGCGAAGCCATTCACCCTGACAACCAGTGCGAGAGGGGAAACGCAAACTTTTTTGCCTCTGCATTCTTTTTTCGGATTGAAATCGAGCGAGGGGGGTGAGGCGATGTCCTTGATCCAAGGTGAAGGCATCATGTGTTAACTCTGATCTCGGTCTGGGTCTCCTCACCCTCCACCCCTCAGACTGCGTATATTTGTCATTTTGAATGAGTGATTTTTATGTCAGAAAGTTTGACGACATCCTCCCCACCGTCACCGGCATCCTGTGCGCGCGTGTGTGTGGCGTCCTTGTCGTGGTGCATCCGTGACGATAAAAGGATACCTGAACAGAACACACAGCGAATACAATATTCCTAATGTTTATTGATAAAGTTTATATATTTTCTTTTTACACTCGCCGTGTGGGTGGGGGGGGGGAGGGGTGTAATTTTTCACCGTGGCAAAGTTTATTTTGAGACACAAACACAATCGGCGCGAGGAATACTTGATTATTATCTTGGTGGATGCTTCAGAAATCCCCTACGTCATCCAAATTGGGAACGAGAAAAGTTTCGTTTGTTTTTTTTTGTTCGTCTCTTCCTCAACACAAATCCGGGGGCAGGGGCTGAGAGTTCGAGAGAATGGAGGGTCATGAGGCAGGAATTATCAAATTATACGATGCGACTAGGTATTGTGCTGGGGAAAAGTTTGTCGTAATGCGCTTTGACGGAGAGACTAAAGCAGTTTACTGGAAAGTCATGTCATTATCCGGGCAACAGGAGAAATTAAGTTTGACGTCCTCATGTGACCAGATTTTGTTGTTGTGTGTGGAATCAACCTGAATGCGTCCATCTTTAAGGAGATTTGATGCAAAATTCATCCGACATTTGATTTAATGACGCTTAAAATGAATGCAATTTATGAATATTTGACTCCGAATGAACTCCGAATTTACTCCGAAAGTGTGGTATGCATGTAAGCAATAGAAACAATCAGAATTGATAGAATGCACCTCTTAATCAAATTGCTGATCATATCGAGAAACTCCGAATTTACTCCGAAAATGAAAGCTTAACAACTCCGAAAGTGAGATATTCATAACAGCGCTACAAGCAGTTGAGAATTTTGTAGAATTCACTCTTTAGTCAATTTCGTGGTCACATCGAACAACTCCGAATTTACTCCAAAAATTTAAACTCAACAAATCCGAATTTACTCCGAAAGTGTGGTGTTCATGCAAGCAATAGACTACAACCAAAAGTGATAGAATTTAGTTCTTAGTCAATTTGATAGTCGTATCGAACATCTCCGAATTTACTCCGAATATTCAAACTCAATAATTCCGAATTTACTCTGAAAGTGTGATATTCATTTAAGCAAAACACAATGAGAAGGGATAGGATTCAGTTCGTAGTCAATTTGATGGTCATATCGAACGACTCCGAATTTACTCCGAAAATTCAAACTCAACAAAAATAGCACAAGGCACAGGTAATGCCGTGTCCAATCAAGATTCGAAGCGAAATTTATTTTAAAAATCGCACAAGGCGCAGCCAATGTCTTGTCCAATCACGATTCAAAGCGATTTATTCAATTTGATGGTCACATCCAATAATTCCGAATTTACTCCGAAGGTGATATTCATAAAAGCGCTACAAAACGTTGAAAATTAGTAGAATATACCTCTAAGTCGATTAGATGGTCATATCGAATGACTCCGAATTTACTCCGAAAGTTCAGACTCGACAAATCCGAATTTACTCCGAAAGTGTGGGAAAAAAACAATCAGAAGTGATAGGTTTCAGTTCGTAGTCAATTTGATGGTCATATCGAACGACTCCGAATTTACTCCGAAAATTCAAACTCAACAAAAACAGCATGAGGAACAGCTAATGTCTTCCCCAATCAAATCAAATCACACAAGGCACATCTTATGTCTTCTCCAATCACAATCCAAAGCGAATTTTCCATCAAAAATCCTTAAATCGGTCACAATGAGTGAAGGATTCAGAAATATTTGCAACCAACCCAGTTTACTCGCTCAACCAACTCACATTTTCCCATCAAGTCAGCGTAACTTTCAAACCTCCAACATTACCTTAACAACCATCGCAGAGCACCCTCAAGTCGGGTTCAAATTTTGTGCTTTGTTGATTCAACTACATCCCTCGAACGTAACCAGCAAAGAAAAGCACTAGATTAAGGACTTCCTCAGTTCCCCCACAATACATCACAACCTTGTGCGACAAGTCCTAAGGTTTCTCCCTTCATCCAGCGGCCCTCCCCCCCACCCCTCGATTCGTCAAACCAGTCAACAATTGCATCCGAACCACAACTGGCTTCCAGGACATTCTTTCCCTCTAATTAGAGCAATTTTTCCTCCTTACCCTTGTGTGTTGTTAGGTTATAGTTTGTGTTTCAGTTTTTTTTTTCCCACAAAAATTTCGTTTGATTGCCACGAAGTGGGGACACGGAACAGGACTAGAGTGAAACGAGAGAGAGAGAGAAAAAAAAACAAAACCCTGGGCCCCAATAATTCACAGTGCCCCCATCAACTACTCACTACTGTGGAACTTTTCCGCGCTGGTACCGCCTTTAGCACCGTCGATTTCCTTTGTTTTTGTTTACTTTCTTCTACCTCTAGATGGCGCGGCCCGGTCGAATTGGCCAAAGGCAATAACAAAAACAAAGCAAGTCTCACAGAGACGTCGAGGGCAGGACAGAGATGCAGGAGGAGGAGGAGGGCAAAGAATAAGTTTGACGTTAATAAAGTTCTCGTGTTGATTTCTTTCGGAGACCCACCCCCCGAACCACTTAACCCTCTCCTTTGGCAATTCATCCATATCATGGCCACAAACGCTTTTGCTACCGCTACTTTTGCTATTCGTTCTCCCCAGTAGTTGTAGTTGGTGCTTTTCACTTCACATCACCATCCACGGCTGACTGCCTGACTGCGTACCCCCAAACCAACGGAACGTGCTACTAAATAAAAATTGAGTCCTCCTCCTCCTCCTCCTCCTCCTCTTCCGCGGGAGGGGGACCCGGGGAAGGACGAGGTGCCGGAGTTTTGTACAAGTCAAAGTATTTTTTCCTGAACCGTTTAAGTGCTTTTGTGGCGAATAACGACTTTATTCGCAGCGCGGTCGCTGCAACAGCGTACCACACAAGCGCATGGCGTAGCGCACTACAAGCAAAAGTTGTTAAAAGTGTAATTAGTCCAATTATTGTGTATTTGGGTTCTTTTTTTTGCGCTGTGTAAGTTTTTTCTCCTGTTGGCGGACGAGGAGGGCTCCCGAGGTGGCCTCGTGGATCGACATTGTGTCTCGGGAGATTGTTTGCATAATTTGCTCGCACGCAAAAGGCTTGCGTCCTGATTTGTGCCTCCCTCCTTCTTTGCGCAAGGGCCGGTCCTGCGTGCCGCATTTGTGCATGACACAGGTGGTCTGCTGCGGAGCGTGTGCGTGAGACGGTCATTTGGCTTGATTCCCGCAAATCAATTGCGAGGAAATAATTCAATTACTGGGCCTCGGTGCAGCCATCCGCTAATTAATGCCTCCAGTTGCAGGAGAGCGCCCTCCTGATTGAGTCATCTGGGGCGGCGTTGTTGCGCCCTTGTAACGTCGTGTCTTACATTTCCTTCTCCAGCTGCATTTGGGTGGCAACTCGAACCGAATGCACATGTAATTTGCATTCCCGAAGCTGAAGACGCATACTTCTCTCGTCGCTGTGTCATCTTGTTGTCGCTCTCATGGTGGCATGACGGATATTACAATCTGTCAGTTGGGTGTTGCCGTTTGAGCTGCTTTCTTCTTCGGTTTGGCTGTGTCGTAAAAGCGAACAAAGTTGCCCGTCCCGATGGTGTTGTAGCTGGGGTGCGCGATGTAGGTGGCAGGGAAGTTATGTGCGCAATAAAATTTCGCTTCTGACGGGAGTCATAGCTCGTGTGAGTGTGTGTGGGATGGCTTGTTGAACAAGCAGTCCCGGCGAGGGACTTCATATTACGGGAAGGAAGCGAATGGGTTGTGTTGCTGTGGAAAATTGTCAGAATTTCTGTCAAAAGTTGCTCGCTTTTTTTCCGCTGGCTTTGATCACTAAATTGGATGGAGTCCTTCGGTGATGTATGACGGGTGGACTGGGGGAGTTTTATGGGCAATTGGGGGTATTGCCAAGATGACAGTTTTTCTAGAGCGGATGTTGCTAATTTGAACACTGTAACATTTAGAATTTGATGGGCTGGCACATAGTGAGTGAAATCAGATCGGAGATAAGTGCTCTCTACAATGTGTGCGCATATATCCGCGAATGGAGTCATGAAAAATGATGACGGGCGTCTAATAGATTGAAGTGCTCTCTCGTAAAATCGCTAAAAAGCTGAAATGAATCCCGACTACAAGGTAGAGGAGTACATTTTATCGGAGCGATAAAAACTAAGTGGATGACTACCTAAAGTTGTATAATTCACCGGAAATTATGATGGTGGAGTATGTTGCTTATAAATAATCTTTTTCCTTTTCCTTCCTTTTTCCTTAAAAATCACACATGGAGTTAGGGTAGTCTCTGTGCGTACGGTAGTGTTGAATTGTTGAGTTTTTCAAGTGCTGAGTCACTGTTTACTCGCTCACTGAGAGAGGTCATAGAAGTCGCCTCCAAATAACCATCTAAGGCACAAAATCTGAACTTATTCCGCTCCCTTAAACAATTTCCTATCCATTTTGATACCACACAACCTTCAACTCGTCCTCATTTTCGAGATCACTGCTTCAAAGAGGATGTCACAAAAGTGGCTTCTAAGGGATCAACCAAGCAGCTCCCACCATAAAGTCTTACCCTATTACGCTTCTCCAAGCAATTCCCTACTCACTCTGATATCCTACGTCCTTCAGTTCGTCCTAATTTTTGAGCAATTTGTTTTCGAAAACATCATGTCTTCCAAGATCACTGCTTTAAAGTCACATAAATTGCTTCTAAATGACCAACCAAGTAACTTCCGCTACAAAGACTTGCCTTATTACTCTTCTTCAATCAATTCCCTATCGATCTTGATATCCCACACCCTTCAACTCGTTGTAGTTCTCGAAAAAATCGTTTACAAAACATCATGTCGTCCACGATCGCACATTTTATGCGAAAAATGGGGATCATCCGAACTTGGCTTCCAACTAACCAACCACGGCACTCCCGTTACAAAACCTTACCTCAATTCGCTCCTATATTCAATTTCCTATCCATTCTAATATACGACGTGTTTCAGTTCGTCCTAATTTTCGAAAAAAATCGCTTCAGAAAACATGATGTTTTCCAAAATCACTCCTAGAAAGAAGATGTCGCAAAAGTCGCTTCTAAATCACCAAACAACACAGCCCGTTACAAAATCTCAACTAATTTCGTTTCTCCAAGCAATTCCCTATCCACTCTGATATCCCCCGTCCTCCAATTCTTAATAATTGTCGAGAAATTCGTTTTAGAAAACACCATGTTTTTCAAGTTCATAAATTCCATGCAAAAATGAAGGTTCCTCCGGACTTTGCCTCGAAATAACCAACCACAGCACTCCTGTTACAAAATCTTACCTCAATTCGCTTCAACATTTAATTTCCTTTCCATTCATATATCTTACGTCCTTCAACTCGTCCTAGATCCCGAGAAATTTGTTCCACAAAATTTTGAAATCATCAAATCGACGTCGATGAGAATTCGTTCATTTTCAGCAAAAAAATGCGACCCGATTGTGTTATGAATTCACTGCATTTTTTCGTGTAAAACGTGTCATTTTTTCAAAAGTCGATTTTCTTCGTGTTTCAACCCAAATTTTGTCTCAAATGCATGGGGCTGAGAGTGGAAAGGATGAAAGAAGTCGATTCTGTCCAAAATTTCAGACAAAATCCTTGAAAATTTGAGAAAATTGAATTTTTAAGATTCGCTGAAAATGATGTCTGTTGAAAATGGTCTGTTTTTGCATGCCCGCAAAAGCCATCAAATCAAACTTTTCTATGGCATGTTATACATTTTCGAAAATGGGAGCTCTTTTTCTTTGCAAGACTTGAGGAATGTGTTTAAGTTATCCTTAAGAAATTCAAAACGATCTGGGTTTCAAATTGTGACCTCTACATGAATCAAATCATCTTCTAGTCCAAACAGAAGCTGTTCATTCGCATCGTCTGCAACAAAGACTCAACTCAAATTCATGAACCTGAGGAGTCCTTCAGTTGACACTTGCACATGAGTTTCTAGAGCTTATCTGCTGTGACAGATAGGAGACTGATGAAAGACTGCTGTGCCTGAAGGTGAATGTTTCATTTTCGGTGAAAATTATGTTTGTCAAAAATGATCTGTGTTTCCATGCACATAAAAGCCATTAGATCAAACTTTGCTATAACATGTTATACACTTTTGAAAATGGCGACTATTTCTCTTTAAAAACACTGAGAAGTATTTTCAAGTTATCCTGACGGAATTCGAAATGATCTGGGTTTCAAATTGGCACCTCTTAGTGAATCGCCTTAAAAGTGCTCATTGAAGAAACGTACATCAGTTCAATCAGAAGCTGTACGTTTGCATCTTTGGCAACAAAGACTCAACTTGAACTCATGAACCTGAGGAGTCTTTCGGTTGATGCTGCACAGGAGCTTCGAGAACTTCTCTGCTGTGAGAGGAAGCAGACTGATGAAGGACTGCTGTGTCTGACGGTGGCAAGCAAAACACTCGAATAATTGCTTATCTGGCAATACTGGCTTTGCGTGCAAATTGAGTGAATTGTTTGACAAAATGGTTTCCGTCATTTGGAGAGAGGGAACAGTAGTTGGATGCACGTGGGAATACATTTTTTTGATGTTTGAGGGCATTTTCTGTGTGAAATGCTAAGAATTTGAGTGGATTTCTTTGAAATTTGGTCTCCATTCTCGTAGATGGTGGCATTGCCATGCATGGTGATTTGATGGGGGGAGTGTTTGTTTCAATTACAGTCAAAATTGGTTATAACGACCTTCAAGGGACTGACGAATTTGGTCGTTATAAGCGAACGGAGACCGTCTATACTGTGTCAACAACAGAGGGATCAGTCTGTGGTTGCAAGCTGCATATTAGCTGAATAATTGAATAATGACACTCTTCGTCATCAAAGGAGAACAGTCGAAGTTAATGGAGGACAAAGGACTCAGTGCAAAATCGATCCCCTCACCCACTCACTCACACAAAAATAATCAATTCAACAAACACCGCCTCATCTGAATGCGCATTTGATTTCGCCGCCAAAAACCCCTAACGACTACCCGCAGTTAAAATAATTGTCCCCCCCAATGCGCCTAAAATCGATTCGATGTAACTCAATTCAACCGAAAAACTCCATAAGAACGCCTCGAAGTTCGGGCTAAAGAGCAGCAGACATCATCTACCCACTCGAACAGACTGCAATTTACACCTAACTCTGTCGCCAGCAAAACACGCCACCATCGCGCCATCATCGTCACCACTGTCACCACCCAACGCTGCGCCGCCGCCACCAACGTAGCAAGCAAGCGTGAGGCAGCATCATCGACTGTTGTGGCTGTTCCTGCAATCAAGTATGCAAATATGCAGATGCAGCTAACATCCGCTGGGACACCACCCCCACACCACACCTCTGCTGGATATGTCACATGGATACGTCCTGTCTTCTCTCGACGACCCATCACCACGCAGCGTAGGTGCATAATATCGTTCCGTTCGCAGGCAAAAAAAAATCCAGGCTTTTGCATAACAAAATCATCAGCGTGTCTACACACACCCGTGCACAGACGCAGGGACGAGGAATGTCCACACACAATAGCTGTGCAGCAGCAGCAGCAGTCCCGGGTCGGCTCGCATGTGTCAACGAGGAAATGGCCCAGACGTCAATGCCGTACGTGTGTTGGCTCGCTCGCCCCTCTCCGTGTGGGCACAAATTTCACTTTCAGCGAATGCAAAGACGAACAAAAAAAGGAGACGACGACGACGACGAGAAGAATCTATCCACACTCGCCGGATGGGCGGAGGTGGCCCGTGGCCCGTGGCCCGAGCAGCGCCGGAGTGTTTGCTCAAAGAAAATTGGAGTTCCATACGCCGCGCTGATGGGGGAAGAGATACCCTTTGTTTGGGCCATCCACCGATTACCAGGAGGTGACATAAAGGTTTACCTTTCTCCCCCTCCACACACCCACACACACACACTAACAGCCCCATTCAATAACAATTTCATTGCCCGAAGGGTATTTAAAAATTCTCTGACGGAAAAGGAGTCTCTCGCAAGAGCGAAGACAGGGAGTCTGCCCGCGCGAGGAGCATCATCCCCTGCACCCTTTTTCCACGACAATAACATGTGAAATGTTGTAAGCGAAATTAAATTTACAAAAAGGAGAGGTACACTCCGTCGAGAGGACGAAACCGACGTCGACGCGACACACAACGTCACAAAAAGATGGGAACAAATGGAAAAAATGGCGGAAAGGAAATTGAAATATGTGACATCGGGGGAGCGATGAAAACGGTTTTCCTTTCAAAGATAAATACAGACGATTCGGCTTAAATTATTAATTTTCTTGTATTTTTTGTGAATTTTTTTTGCTGAAAAGAAAACAAATTTACTCGTTCAAATGCAATTCACAAACATTGGCGGCTATTGTTTGGCGAATGGCTTAGGGGCTTTGGGGCGTTTACACGACGATCGCAGCACAGTCTGCACCCACATGCTTCCTGGGTGGGGTTCGTTTTGAATCACCGTTCGCAGCAGTCACGTGAAGGTCGGGGTGTCTTGGAAGATGCCTCATGGGTGGGGGCTTGTTGATGGTGGCGGTGTGTGTGCCGCTGTGGAGGGACAGCAAACAGGGGTGTTGCTTGGATGGGATTTAGGTGGCTGTTAGGGAGTGGTAAAGACAAGAGGGGAGGGTAAGCTAACTGCAAGCGAATTGCTGAGGCTAACTGCTGGCGGATTACTGAGCAGTCGAGCAAAAGGGGTCAACGTGATGAATGTGGCACCCAAGTTGGCGCCGACATTAGGCAAGAAACGCATTTGCTTTTGAGGAAGAATTGGGCTGTATTTTCGGACCCAGATCATGGCAAACTTCAGAGCACCCTCCTGTGAGTCGAAGAAACAGAGGAACGACAGTCTCCCACCACAACTCCAAGGGAAGGCCTTCTTTCGGTCCCAGATCATGGCAAGCTCCAGATCCTTCACGACGGACCTCCTGTGAGTCGAAGAGGAACGACAGTCTCCCGCCACAACTCCAAGGGAAGGCCTTCCTTCGGTCACAGATCATGACAAGCTCCAGATCCTTCACGACGGACCTCCTGTGAGTCGAAGAGGAACGACAGTCTCTCGCCACTACTCCAAGGGAAGGCCTTCCTTCGCTCCCAGATCACGGCAAGCTCTAGATCCTTCACGACGGACCTCCTGTGAGTCGAAGAGGAACGACAGTCTCTCGCCACTACTCCAAGGGAAGGCCTTCCTTCGGTCCCAGATCACGGCAAGCTCCAGATCCTTCACGACGGACCTCCTGTGAGTCGAAGAGGAACGACAGTCTCCCGCCACAACTCCAAGGGAAGGCCTTCCTTCGGTCCCAGATCATGACAAGCTCCAGATCCTTCACGACGGACCTCCTGTGAGTCGAAGAGGAACGACAGTCTCCTGCCACAACTCCAAGGGAAGGCCTTCCTTCGGTCCCAGATCATGGCAAGCTCCAGATCCTTCACGACGGACCTCCTGCGAGTCGAAGAGGAACGACAGTCTCCCGCCACAACTCCATGAGAAGACCTTCCTTCGGTCCCAGATCGTGGCAAGCTCCAGATCCTTCACGACGGACCTCCTGCGAGTCGAAGAGGAACGACAGTCCCCCGCCACAACTCCAAGGGAAGACCTTCCTTCGGTCCCAGATCATGGCAAGCTCCAGATCCTTCCCGACGGACCTCCTGTGAGTCGAAGAGGAACGCCAGTCTCCCGCCACAACTCCAAGGGAGGGTCTTCCTTCGGTCCCAGATCATGGCAAGCTCCAGATCCTTCACGACGGACCTCCTGTGAGTCGAAGGAGAACGACAGTCTCCTGCCACAACTCCAAGGGAAGGCCTTCCTTCGGTCCCAGATCATGGCAAGCTCCAGATCCTTCACGACGGACCTCCTGTGAGTCGAAGAGGAACAACAGTCTCCCGCCACAGCTCCAAAAAAAGACCTGCAACAGGACCCTCCGAACCACCAAAAGTTTACAAATTTTCCCAACAAATTCCTTCAGAACACTGGCCCCCGTCCAGCTGGGCCCAAAACCCCGTCGCCCAGCTCAACCTGCAGCCCATCAGCCACTCACCCCGTTTGATGATCAAAATCTTTGCATCTTCTTCGGCCACCACTCAAGCCAGTCTCACATCCCCACGGACACTCCATAGAAACGGCTCACAGAGGAAATCCTGTCCTACCCACTTCTCATTACCCTTATCTAATTAGCCTCAGCTGAAGCCTGAGCAAGCCCAGAGTCACTCGATCTTGATAAGCGAGCCTAATCAACCGCACGGAGGTTACACAATTGCGACCAAAGTACACGGAAGCAATTCACCAAAAGAAGCACCAACAGCATCAGAAGCAGAAGCAACCGCAGCACAACCAGAAGCCAAGGTTCACCGAACACATGCAAGCAGCAGGCAGGCGAGCAGCCAACGATGGCGATCAGTTCTCTGCGCAAGACGATGACCAATAATCCCATCGACCCGAGGCAATTAATTTTCCCAATAAGCAATCCAAGCTGACGCATTACCATTTGTGGACTATGTCCAATGCATCCTGGCCACCCTCTGGCCCGGTCGGCCGCAGAGAGAGAGAGAATTCCATTCGGTCCCCGCCGCCGTCACCGATGACGATAAGAACCATTTCTAGCTCTTCCATCCTCTGGCATGGGATGATCTTTTGGCTTCTCTCCGACGGTTTGCGCAAATAGATAAACCGCACGAAGCCATCACGATCCCAGGCTGTGCTTGTGTGTGTCTGTGCAAAAAATTACTTCCTTAATTAAAGACCCCTCTGGACATTCTATGTCCTCTCCATCATCATGACCGGGGACCATGGGTACGGGCACTATCACGCACCGCGTGCGCGGACGAGACCGTGGATGGCGGTGGATGGCCGTGGATGGCCGTGGCCATGGCAGTGGACATGGACGTGGACGCGGACGAACCTTATGGCAATTGTCCGTGGAGCTGGATGGAGTGTTGTGTCCAGAAACGGACAAGTGGAATGCTGTTCGCTAACACTCGCGAGACGGCGGCGACGGGAAGGTCATTTAATGGACTTGTTACCACATGTGCGCTCGTGAAAGTGGCCGATCCCCTTCACCGCAGTGCATACGGGCCTGCATCTGCAAATTTGTATATTACGCGTACGAGAGTGTACCTCACGAAGGCGATAAGCAAATCGTCGACATTGTTGTCTTGTCCGTATGGCACCGCGGAGCTGGCACTTGGCGGTGCCGGTGCTGGTCCGAGAGACGGTCGAGCACTTGGTGGGGTCGGTGCTGGTCCCAGAGTTCGTCGAGCACTTGGTGGTGCCGGTGTTCGTCCGATGGATGCGTGCATAGAGCGTCGTGAGGACGCAGTCTCCGCGTTCGCTGAGAACGTCTGATTAAGCGCGGTTTATGACCCCGGGTGACGTTGAGTGGTTTGTAGCTGTGCGCGCCGAGATTGCAACTAAGTTCTTTGGTTCTTTGACCTTGATAGAGCTTCCACCGAGTGCACCAGTGATTGTCAGCAAACCCACCGACTTAGTGGCCACTGATTCCGCTTAATCCGAAACCTCATCCCCGCCGCAAATCCCGCTCTCATTGCGACGCACATCCACCCGACAGACGCTAATTGAATTATTCCGCTTCTAAGCGTCGTGCGTGTGCGATAAGCTGGATGTCAGATTTGTTGTCTAGCATTACATCTAGCGTGCAGCACTCGGCAGTAATCCTCCCCCCCATTCGGCCCGACAGAGCCGTCATCCGCGTCAACCCGTCAGGCCAGTCAGCGAACCAATCAAGGCGAGAGAACAGGTAAATCAGGTGGAAATGTCGCGGACAGAGAAGAATAAAACACTTTCCACCCGAAACAGCTCCCGCTACGTGCAGTCGGGCGGGGTGTCAGAGGAGGCGTGGTGGAAGCTACAGCAACGCTCTTTCAAATAAATTATCAACTTGTGCTGCAGTCTGCAGAAAACTACGATAAAATCTACTTTTCGCAAAAGTTTTCCATCTTGCCAGCCTAGGCAAGGCACCCCCCACCCCTCACGCCATGCCCCGCACTCCGCAGCCAGCCACGCCCATTTCGTATAAATTATTTGAGTTGAGCGCAAAATTTTACGCTTTATCGAATTACCTAACGGCGCTTTTTGCGCTATATTCACCGCGCAATAATTTTTACTTGTAGCGTTCCTCTCAGTTCGGTTCCCCAGGACCCCTCCCCCCGGACCGCCCTTACAGTGGTTGTTCGAATGAATTGCAAGAAACGAAACTTTTGTACGTTTCGTCGTCGCCGTCGTCGTCGTTGCTCATCGTTAGCCGCGATGTATACCGTGCTCTCTGATGCCCCCTCACCCGCTGGGAAAGTAAAGTTTTTCGAGAGAGAGAAAAGTCCGCGCCGACGGGCTTGGTTCTCTTCTTTTTTTCGGAGTAAAGTGCATTATCCAGTGGTCTCGCCTCCCACATCGTTAAAGCAGCACACACCAGCACTTCGCAGCTCACGCCGGTGGAGCGCATCAATTTAAATGCCCCACTCTTGGGATTGTTTTTGGGGAGGGGGAGGGGATGATCAGACGGAGGATATCCGAAACTGAAATTCAAATTAGGACACGGACACATTCTGCATCCGGAGGTGAGGCCTTAAAAGTTGAATCTAAGATAAACGTGCCCCAGTTTTGCGGGCGAGTTGTGAGGTCGTGGCACGATGAGGAAGCTTCGAAGGAAGGGGCTTCAATTGGGGTCGCAGCAGGGGACTAGAGGCGACTGTGTGTGGAGCCAGGAGGCTCTGTGGAGGGCCAAAGACGTGCAGACCGCCGAAACATCTTGAGAGCCTCAGGAGGGGCCTCAGGAAGGACCCGTGTAGACTGCTGGAATATCTTCGGAGTCTCAGGAGTTGACGCTGCCAAAAAGCTTATGAGACCCGAAGAATGATACCCTCGCCGCTTGTACGTGCAGACCGCTGAGACATCTTGAGAGCCTCAGGAGGAGCCCCATGAGATCTGAAAACTGATACCCTCGCCACTTTTCCGTGCCGACTGCTGGAATATCTTCGGAGTCTCAGGAGATGACGCTGCCAATAGTGAATGGGAACTGAAGACTGAGACCCTCGTTTCTTGTACAGGACTCTCAGCTGGCGCCCAACAAGAGTCACAAGCCTCTCTCGATCGCAAAATTTCGATACCATTTGCGACCAATTTCCCTCCCTCACCAGTTCTCGCCGATACTCAAACCCTGTCACATGTCAGAAGGGACAACCACGACTCAGCGCTTCCTTATCTCCGCCGCCCCAGCAGCCTCGTTGCCAACCGCCGCTCCTCCTACCAAATGGAGGCACTGCGTATCCACCACACCACAGTTCCTAATTTCCCATCCAAAACTACGCAGCCCCAAAACCATTTCGCGTCTGCTCTATTGTCCTTGCGGGATGTGTGCATGTTTCCATTCGCACTCCCTTCCAACCGGCTTCAGCCCGGCCATTACAGAAGCTCCCAAGGGAACCTTTCAAAGATGAAAAACTTACACAAGCCACAGAGAAGGTTACAAAACAATGTCAGAGGAGAGAGCGTGAGTGTGAGAGAGGGAGAGAGCCTGCTTATCGCGAGGCCAAGTAAATAAATTTATTTTACACACTCGTGTGTGTGTGTGTGAGGGGGGAAGACTTTTCCCAAAGTAGCCCTTTGTTGCGTTCTGAATCGTCTTCAGTGCTCGCAGATACACGTAGTGGATGAGAGGACCTTCTCGTGGCCTGAGCTCTTATTGGCACCAGGGAAACGCTTACATTCGTCGTGCGGCTTTTGTAAGTGTGTGGGCTTTCATTTTTCTTCTTCTTTTTTTTGTTGTTGTTGCCCCTGCCGACTTCTGTGCGAGGCTTTCGTGGGCCTTTTACAGCGCCTTTGTTTCGGAATTGAATGAGATTACTTCTTGTTGCTGTTATGGCCCCTGAATGCCTGCCTGAATGTTGCCATCATATGAAGGAACGTAATAAGCGAAAACTTTTCCACAATAGTGTGGGACTGTGGCGAGAAGGAGTGGGGGCGAGGAAAAACTTATGGAAATTCGGTGAAAATTGCAGCTAAGATATTGAGTTTGGAGGTGAGTTCAAATGGGCAGTTGGAGAATTGAGAAGGACAAGGCCTTACAGTCGCAAAGTGACATTGGCGGTGGGGGGGAGGTTGAATGTTGTCAGGTGAAGGGTCAAATGAAAGGTAATGGCTTTCAACTTTTGAGCTCATTTGAAGGCGACTCTTATCGAATTGAATATGGGAATTGATGAAGGCAATGCCAAGAGTCCTTGTGCTCGACAAGTCTATGTCAGGATTCGTGGGCTCATTCGAACTGATGGCAACCCCCTGAGGAAAGTGTTTGTTTATTGGACGGTAAAAAATACGAATCAGTCCAATTTTCCCATCGTTTAGTTTTTATTTACTTAAAATGTTTTAAAAGAAACTAAGCATAATTTTCTCATCCAAACACCAACCTGGTAACACCGCAGTCTTACACAGAAGCAACTGACTGTCACTTTGAATGAAAAACAATCAAATTCTTCAGCTATATCGTGAGTTTTCCATAGAAAATACACTAATCGAACCACATTTTTCTTTGATTTGCTCTCACTAAATGATTGAAACCATTTTCTCTCAATTTGTCCGCAAGCCAGCATTGCCAGATAAGCAATTATTCTTGTACTTTGCTTGCCACCTTCAGACACAGCAGTCCTTCGTCAGTCTGCTTCCTGTCGCAGCAGAGAAAGTCGCGAAGGCTCTGTGCAGCATCAACCGAAGGACTCCTCAGGTTCATGAGTTCAAGTTGAGTCTTTGTTGCCAAAGATGCAAACGTGCAGCTTCTGATTGAACTGATGTACGTTTTTTCAATGAGCAGTTCTAAGGCGATTCACTTAGAGGTGACAATTTGAAAGTTAGATCATTTTGAATTCCGTCAGGATTACTTGAAAATACTTCTCAGTGTTTTTAAAGAGAAATAGTCGCCATTTTCAAAAGTGTATAACATGTTATAGCAAAGTTTGATCTAATGATTTGTATGTGCATGGAAACACAGAACATTTTTAACAAACATAATTTTCACCGAAAATTAAACATTCACCTTCAGGCACAACAGTCTTTCATCAGTCCGCTTCCTGTCACAGCAGAGAAAGTATAGAAGGTCCTGTGCTGTTCAGGTTCATGAGTTCCAGTTGCGTCTTTGTTGCCAAAGATGCGAACGAACAGCTTCTGATTGGACTAACAGATGATTTTTGAATGAACAGTTTTAATTGTGATTCACTAAGAGGTGACAACTTGAGTTCCAGATTGTTGTAAATTTCATAAGAATAACTAAAACATATTCCTCAAGTCTTGCAAACAGAAAGAACTCCCATTTCCAAAAATGTATAACATGCCATAGAAAAGTTTGATTTGATGGCTTTTGTGGGCATGCAAAAACCGATCACTTTCAACAGACATCATTTTCAGCGAATCTAAAAAATTCAATTTTCTCAAATTTTCAAGGATTTTGTCTGAAATTTCGGACAGAATTGACTTTATTCATCCTTTCCACACTCAGCCCCATGCATTTGAGACAAAATTTGGGTTGAAACACGAAGAAAATCGAGTTTTGAAGAAATGACACGTTTCACACGAAAAAATGCAGTGAATTCATAACACAATCGGGTCGCATTTTTTTGCTGAAAAACAACGAATTTCTGTCGAAGTCGATTTGATGATTTCAGAATTTTGCGAAACGAATTTCTCGGGATCTAGGACGAGTTGAAGGACGTAAGATATATGAATGGAAAGGAAATTGAATGTAGAAGCGAATTGAGGCAAGATTTTGTATAGGGAGTGCCGTGGTTGGTTATTTGGAAGCAAAGTCCGAAGGAACCTCCATTTTTCCATGAAATTTGTGAACTTGAAAAACATGGTGTTTTCTAAAACGAATTTTTCGACAATTACGAATTGGAGGACGTGGGATACCAGAGTGGATAGGGAATTGCTTGAAGAAGCGAAATAAGTTGAGATCTTCTAACGGGCTGTGGTGTTTGGTGATTTAGAAGCGACTTTTGCGGCATCCTTTTTCTAGGAGGGATTTTTGAAAACATGATGCTTTCAGGAGCGATTTATTCGAAAATTAGGACGAAATGAAACACGTGGTGTATCAGAATGGATAGGAAATTTAATGTAGATGCGAATTGAAGTAAGAGTTTGTAACGGGAATGCTGTGGTTGGTTATTTGGAAGCAAACTTCGGAGGAACCTACTTTTTCGCATGACAATTGTTTTTCTCGGACGACATGATGTTTTGTAAAACGATTTTCTCGAGAACTGCAACGAGTTGAAGAAAATGGGATATCAGAATGGATAGGGAATTGCTTGGAGAAGCGCAATAAGTTAAGACTTTGCAGCGGGAGTGGCGTATTTGGTCGTTCAGAGGCGGCTTTTGTGATATCCTCTTTCAACCAGTGGTCTTGGAGGACACGTTGTTTCCTCTCCTGACACATAAACGAGGCAAATTGATGAAATTTTCATGTGATTCGCGATCTTTGGATGACACCACAGATCAGATTAGACAGGCCACCGACCAGACGTTAAAAGACCATGGACTGTATCACATCTTTCCGAAGGAGATGATGAGCCAGAAAGGACTCAATATTCAAAACAGACACCGGAGTAGGACGTTGGCTGTTGACTCTCGCTTTTTTTAATTCTCTTTAAAGTGAGAGTCGACAAACCAACGCGTTGTCTTCTATTTAAAGAGGGATTCAACAACGAACGCGTTGGCTTTTCTTTTAAGCGGGACGCAACAGCCAATTTTCTACTCCGGTGTCTGTTTTACTACCAGAGACCCAAACGTATAAGCGCCAAAAGCAGTCCTCAAGCAGACTCAGCAATAAACCTTTTAAGAGCTGACTCGCCTTTGAAATCCCGAAGCAGACTAAAGGTCATCGAACTCAGTCGTCCTCTACCCTAGAGCCACAGCCGAACCCGCACCCCGGTCTGCAATTTATTTAATTAAGTCTGACCTATTCGATGAGCGGCTCAGAGATATTTACTTGAAATCCTCCCTAGGACTTCGACTTCGAAAGCAAGCGCCTGCCTACGACCTTTTTCCAACCACGAAATGTGGAGTAGGTCTCATAAAATAGTCTACCTTCTCTAGATCAACTTTCAGTTCAATGCACGGTCAACGATTCATGACCAGTCCTTCGATGAGTTGACGCCTCAAGGATCGTGTCCCGAATAAAACAGACAGTCACCCGCTCATCCATGAAATGAATTGCTCTCAACGACTGTCGATTACGATTTCAAATTACGTTGTCCCTCAAGTGCTTTGACACCTTCCTGTCACCTGAGTCCTTTGCAAACTAACGCACAAAGGACCAGCACGATGCCTAGACCAAAGCAAACACGGTTCAGTCCCAAATGCTTCGCATTCGCAGACATTTCGCATTCCCACAGTCAAACGGACCCAATCCGGACCGAATTCCGAAAGAATAAGACGAGGCCCTGGCCCGGAGAAGGATCGTAAAACGCACGCAATGGAGCGCGTTACCGCTGCGCCATTCACCCACACTTAACCCCGACAACAGCGGCAGCACCGCAGAGAGTAAATCACTCGAGAGACGAAAGGTTCACCGAGGTCAGTGCCAACAGACAGCCATGGGACACCCCTCCGCGGACGATTGAATTTCCATTTATTACCGATCTTCTTGGTCGCTTGCTCTGGTCGTGGGCAACGTCCAGCTCCTCATAATCCTCGGGATTGATTAAACAAATTAACCGACCGGTTGTCCAACGGCCGACACGGTTCACCGAAACCGCACAAGGTTGATGGGCCGCCTGGCCCGTGTGCATCTTGTGGTCGCGCGCAAAATTGGATGACGTCCCGTCCACTCATCCGCATGCAACATCTCATCCGTCCGGCCATCCGTCTCGGGCGGAGAGTATGCAAAGCAAGCAGAGCGTCTTCTCTACGTCTATGCGCCTTAATTGATCCCAATTAGGGGCTGTGTGTGCCTGCGCTGCGAAGCGGTCTTTTGAAGTTCAACGTCGCGGACCTGGACTTAAGTCCTTCCCATGCTTTCTCCTCTATTTGGAATGTTCGTCGTTCGTCGGTCGTCGTTCGTCTTTAGTTGCTTCCAATTAACCTTCACGGATGCGAAGTTGTTGCCAGCGATGGCGAACGATGGTGGTCACGGCAGCGGGCTTCGAAATCCTCTCCCGCCGTCGTCGGTCGTGCAAATAAATTGCTGAATTATTGCCTTGGAATTTTTGCTTTGTTTTCATTTTCGACAAGGCTACCAGGCAACTCGGACGATGGGTGGAACTTTGAACTTGAATCGAAGACGAGCAGCAGACTGTAAATGTGTTAAGTGCGTCGAAAGGGACTCTCGTTTGTGAGCTTCTCTAAAGGTCACGGCAATTACGGACAGGTACTCGTATGATTCACTGCTGGGCTTGTGATGTGAAGAGTGATTATCTTCACTCGGTGTGGGTGGAGGCGATGGGTCTCGTGAATGGAGGGCAATCGACATTTATCAGGATTACGGAGGATGGCACAGCAGCAGAGGCCTTCGAGAGGCAGCAAAACGAGTCAACAGAATTCTCTGCAAACGATCGATCTGCGGGGCTGGGGGAAGGAGATGAGAGTGATCGGAGTGTTCGACATTTATCAGGATTACGGGAGAAGATACATCTGCAGAGGCTTCCGAGAAGCAGCAAAACGAGTCAACAAGACGATGGACCAGAATCGTTCGAAACTGTCCGAAGAGCTGAGGTTTTCACAGTTTTCATACGAATTCTTGACAGAATTCAAACTTTCACGCCTAATCGACGCCGAAAACCCTCTTCCGTTCCTTTTCCCGGCAATTTCCTCCATCGTTCACCATGGCAAAACAAAGCTACTGGTTAAATGGGAACCCTGTGGCACTCCACTTTCAATTTGCTGCAGTTCCCATTTATCAGGATGCCGGAGGATGGCACATCAGCATAGGCTTTCGAGAGGCTGCCAGCAGAGTCAACGGTGGAGAAGAATTCTGTGCCAACGATCGATCTGCGGCGCAGAGGAAGAAGATGAGAGTAATCGGAATCTTCATACGATTTCTCGAAAGATTCTGTGGCATTTAGGGAGCGGCCCAACTTTCACGCCCGATTGATGCCCGAAAACCCCCTTCCGATCTGTTTTCTAACAATTTCCTCCATCGTTGACCGCGGCAGAATAAATCTACTCGTTAAATGGGAACCCTGTGGCACTCCACTTTCAATTTTTTTGCAGTTCCCTTTATCTGAGGCTTAGGGAAGGAGATGAGAGTGATCGGAGTCTTCGGCATTTATCAGGATTACGGAGGAAGGCACATCGAGGGGCAGCAAAACGAGTCAACAAGACGGTGGACTAGAATCGTTCGAAACTGTCCGAAGAGCTGAGATGAGAGCGATTGGAATATGGTGACATTTAAGGACCAGCAGACGCCTGATTTTTGCCGAAAATCCCATTCCGCTCCGTTTTCTAACAATTTTCATCGCGTTAAAACAAAACTCCTCGTTAAATGGGAACCCTGTGGCACTCCACATCAATTTGTTGCAGTTCCCTTTATCGGGATGACGGGGGATGGCACATCAGCATATGCACATCGAGAGGCAGCCAACAGAGTCAACAAGACGGTGGACGAGAGCCGTTCGAAACTGTCCGAAGAGCTGAGATGAGGGTGATCGCAGTTTTCATACGAATTCTTGACAGAATTTGTGTGTCAAATTTAAACTTTCAGTCCTGATCGAAGCCGAAAACCCCCTTCCGTTCCTTTTTCTAACAATTTCCCCCCTCCTTCACCGCGGCAAAACAAAACTCCTTGTTAAATGGGAACCCTGTGGCAGTCCACTTTCAATTTGTTGCAGTTCCCTTTATCTCTCCGATGGAATAATCTCATTCTCAACACTTCCATATTGAATCAAACACACAATATCCTCTCCTCAAAGCACACACTATTCCTTAAGCCCACGTCCCACGCGCCCCGCGCTCGGCGAACTCCTCCTCATCCATTTTGAAAGACAAGTAAAACGCTAAAGAACGGACTCCTCCTTGTAACCACTTAATATTTTACTCCTTTTTTTGCAGGGCGGTTAGTGGTATCCCGGATGAGGCGCCTGCACTCGACTGTGCGAATGGGTGTCAGTGGATGTGGAGCAGAGCAGAGCAGAGAACTGTGTTAGCTTTACCCGTAAATGACGATTTTCACATCTGATGATGATGGCAAAGAATCATCTGTGCTGTCTTCGCAGAATCCTCTTCAGCAGCCAGCAGCAAAGGACCCAGAAGAAACCACTAAAAGTGCAACATACGAGACTTTTCAGCCCCCTCCCCCCACCCCACCCGCACACTCGCACGGCACAATAAAAATATAATAAATGCCACAAAGGGAGTGAAATAAAATCCAAATAAAAGTGAAGACCTGAATTAACAAAAAGAACAAGAACCGCCAAGGATATCCTCGAAAATCCGTTTGATAATGATGTATTGTGTGTTCACTCGTGTACGTTTCTTCTTCTTTCGCAATAAAAACGAAACATTCTGCAATTCTGTGGATGCATAGGATGGAATCCTTTTTTTCCTTAAGTGCCGCCGCCACAGAGCGCACAGCACGAAGTGAGGAGACACGAGTGCACGGAAACTGCTACGTGTCCAGGACTTTGAATTGTCTTAAAGATTTTCTTTCTTTGCTCTCTCTCTCTCGGCAGCCACTATCTGAGGGAGGGATGTGACGCAGGGATAAGAGGGAATTGCCAAAGCAATCATTTTCTTTGTGAGAGGGACCATCCTCCTGACGGTTCCTTAGTGAATTTTCTTTCGCATAAAACACTTTCCGACTCGAATTAAATTCTCCACACAATGAAAGGTAAACACCTCCACCACCACGAGCACCAGGCCGGTGGGGGAGGGGGCTGAAACGAAACGAAAAAATGAAGAAAAAATCAATTTTCGCGCACGACACTCCGGGCTGACCATGACTCGAAGGCACGGCGGCACTTAGCCCGGCTTGTTTACGTGTGGCACTCATTCTTCTGTTTTTGGTCATCACGGTGATTTGTATTCAAATGTCGGCGAGCGACAGAACCGAATCATAACACGACTTCCATAGAAAGCCGGTGAATTGCCGTCCGAAGACGGCCTATCTGTCGTGCATCGACATCCGTCAAGCGATCAGAATTGGCAACGTGGCGTGGTGGGCGATGGGGGGGGGGGTGTTTTTGAGGAGCTTGTTTGTTTATGAGCCGCACGATTATTATGGAGCCACTTGTGCGGGCGTGTCGTTACGATCTGACATGAAAGATCATGTGTGCCGATAGGGGACAGTGGGGCTGTCTAATGCTGGCACTTAGTATGCGCAGCAGGGCCTGCTGACCATTAAACGGGGGGTGAGTAATGAGCATGGGAACGTGATTTGGGGAGCGATGACAAACAGGGTGATGCTATCTGAGTTCGGGGGAATTAATTGGTGGCTTGTTTGTCGAGAGGCTTCATTGGGGAGGCGATAGAGGAGACGGGCTTGGTTCGGGAAAGTGGATTCCAAGTGGATGACACCATGTTTGGCACAAGCAGAGGAAAGGCTTTGTAGAGAGGGATCAGTTCTTTGGAAACACTTGGCCTTTCGTCACCAAACTGTCTCCTTGACATCGCATACAATATCTTTTCTGCCATTCTGTGTGAACGCCTGAAACCATTCGTCACCAATCTGGTCCGCCTCAGTGTGGTTTCAGGCCAGGGAAGTCCACCATCGAGCAAATCTTCGAACTGGGGTAGATCTTGGGGACGACCCTCATCTCATCCCTTCTCATCTTCAATGACCCGCATGTTCCACTAAAGGGGTCCACTGAAGGGGTTGCGCTCCATCTCCAGGCCACTCGATCCTCCGCCCTCGACTCTAGGTTAGGTTAGGTAGATGGATGCCCTTGTTGACATAAAGACATGCCAACTGGTCACTTAGACCACTTTGAGTCCAATGTGTCCAATGCATCGAATCTAACTCATCAGGAGCTATGGTCAAGCGCAACCGGGCGAGTTTCTGGACTTGGTCCAACCACCTCGTCCTGGGTCTGACAGGCGGTCGCCTACCAGGAGACCTACCCAAGACATGCAAATTGACACACATCACCTATTCGTCAATTTCAAGGCAGCGTGCACAGAGAGGAGCTACACAGCGCCATGTCTAGTTCTGACATCCCCACCAAACTCGTCAAACTGAGCAGGATGACGATGGAGAACTCTCGCTCCTCCATTAAGGTCGGTAACGAGCTCACCGAGACCTTCAGTGTCAGAAAACGTTTTAGAACAGGGGACGCACTGTCATGTGAGAGGAGCAGAGGCATGGGCAGGCATGAAGAATATCCTAAGCGGATGAAGAGTCTCTTGGTCTTTTCGAGAGAAAAGTTCTGCGCGCGATATTTGGTCGTGTTTGCGTGGATGGCATTTTGAGGAGATTTTCACCACGAACCTGAGCGACATGAGTCTAGCTTGGCGTCTATGGATCCAACGTCTAGGATGACTTGGCTAAGCAGAGCGTATGGACAACTTAGCTCAGGCCCGAAGAGTCTTTGACTCTAAGCCCCGTCTCGAAGAGGCTTCGATTCTGAGACCCGGCCCAAAGAGTCTTCTACTCTGAGCCCCGGCCCAAAGAGTCTTCGACTCTGAGCCCCGGCCCGAAGAGTCTTCGACTCTGAGCCCCGGCCCGAAGAGTCTTCTTCTCTGAGCCCCGGCCCGAAGAGTCTTCTACTCTGAGCCCCGGCTCGAAGAGTCTTCGACTCTGAGCCCCGGCCCGAAGAGTCTTCTACTCTGAGCCCCGGCCCGAAAAGTCTTCGACTCTGAGCCTGTGGAACAACGCAACAGAGGACGTCCACGTACAAGGTGTCGCACACAACTCGAGGGGGACCTTGGCCGGATTGGTGAGCGAAACTGTCTCCAGTTTCGAAAGCTAGCGAAAGATCGGGCCGGCTGGGGGGGGCATGTTGGGTGAGGCCGAGGTCCATCTCGGACTGTAGCGCCTTGAGAAAAAGAGGAAGACTAGCGCCACGCCTTTTCCTTCTTCTGCTTGTGGCGCTGCAGTCCAGGGTGGAGCTGGACGATCTTTTGCAAGCTGTTGCCAAGTTGATTGATCGCCCAGCTTTACCCTGGACTGTAGGGCCCTAAGAAGGAGAAGAGGAGTAGCTTACTGGGAGCTGTCACCATCTCGGTCCTTAGACTTCGGCCGGCTTGATATGCGAAACTGGAGACAGATGGCGAGAGACCGAGCTGGCTGGAGAGGCATGTTGGGTGAAGCCCAAGTCCACCTCGGGCTGTAGTGCCATAAGAAGAAGAAGAAGAAGAAGAAAAAGAGTAGCTTAATGGGAGCTGTCAGCAACTGGTTCGATTTTGTACGAAATTTGCTTCCAAAATCGACTGAAAATTTCCGAAACCCCTGCCACAAGGAATGACAACATTTCTTGCTGAGTTTTCAAACCATCACGGTGACTGTTGAAAGTCAACGAACCTCGTAGGACTAAATTATGAGCCTCCTTCAGCTCCTCCAGACCTCAAATCTCTGACAAATCACATTAAATACACGCGCCAGTCGAAAAATCCCTGCACTGACCATGAGCCTCATTGTCCCTCCGCCGCAACATGTCTCTGATTCCCTGGTCACGACGGAGACTATCCCCATCCACTGACCTTGTCTCGCTGGTTGTTTTGAGGAGAAGATCGTTCCGGCACGTCGCTCGAGCGAGGTCACAGAAGATGCATCTGTTCGGAGAGTAGTCTGATTCGTTGACTCTAGAGGCAGAGTTTTCATGAGATGGCACAAAGTTCGTATCCAGTAGAGACACAAACCCTGAGTTAGAGGTTAGGTTATGTTAGGAGGTTGCTAGTGAAATTCATCAGCACACGTAGACCATGTTGGTCCACTGTGATATCCACAGTCAGACTACTACCACTGATCAACCGCTCCAGTGATACTTACTTACTTACTTAACAGGCCTATGGCCCATGGAAGGGCCGAGCCTGGGATGTCGCTGCCTTCCATTGATGACGGTCCTGGGCACCCTGCTTCCAGTGTTACAGCGTTCTTCGTCGAATTCTGGGTCACCAAAAGGACGGGAAGGAGCCTCTGCTGTCGAATAACTTGAAGCCGGGCTTTTCCCAATGGAAAATCATGGTTTTGCGGACGGCCATCACGTTTTAGGCCAACACGCCGCTGTCTCCAGGCGATGCTGGGTCGCCTAAAAGACGGGAAGAGGCCTGTGATGTTCACCTTGAAGCCGGGCTTTCCACTTTCAAGCCGGGCTTTCCCAAAATTCAAAATCATGGTTTCTGAGAGTGGCCGTCATCTCTTGAGCCAACACGTCGTGTTTTTCAGCGGTTTCTGGGTCGCCAAAAAGACGGCAAGGGGCCTGTGATGCACTTCAACAAGACTAAGTTGTTTTGTGTCCGCGATGACTTGGCCTTTGTACCGGAGGTTCGGTCTTCCTCTCCTTGTCGAACCAGGAGGCTCGGATTCGAAGACCCTCCTAGTTGGAGCTCCAGTGATAGTGGCGTTAATTTGATCCCAACGGCAAAGGGTGACTGAACCAGATTTGAAAAACCAGATAAAAGCGTAATAACTCTGGTTTCACTGGGATTCGAACCTGGGGACCCTTAAAGTTGGGGCAGGCACATAACCAACTGCGCCATCCAATCGATTGAGTCAAAGAGAAGTTTAAGGGAGGTCTGGAGGAGGACTCGGACAGTCACACGATGGATTGGACAATAAGGCGGTAGCTTAGGAGGAGCTAGCTATAAGGCGCTAGTTTAGAGCTAGTTTCGGAGAAGACCTGTTTCTAGCTTACACCAGATCCCCCGGAGGACGCTATGAAATGAGACTTTCGTCAGAGTTGGAGTCGCGAATTAAGTACTGCCTCAACTTCAACAACTTTTGTGTCTCCTGCTTGCCAACTGTCTCCCCTGGGACTCGAAAATACAAAGAAATTCGAGTTGAAAATCTTCATCGGGTTCGATCCCACGACTTGTTCATGAGATGTGGCGCCACAAAGTTGTGAAATGCGCTTGCTTTAGGGAGCAATCCTCATCCTCTTCAGAATCAGTCGAGAGTTGATGACGAAATGCTCTCAATTCTGCGTCGCCACCTGCAGCAGTCCGTGAGCTATGAACTCAAGCTATGAGCACTCGCTCTTTGCATAAAAAATGATGGCATTCAAAGGAGACAGAGATTGAAACCAGATACTCCATCAAACCTGAACTAATGACCCCGTTTAAGGAGATTGAGCGCAACGCAGTCTAGCAATGCCAGCAGCCATCGTCTGCAGCAGCTGCAGCTACCTTCCTGCTCCTAATCCCATTTTCTCTCCTTTCATCTGCATGAACATCATTTGATCTTAAACAAGGCCAAACGTCCAAAGGAGCAAACATCAATCTGCTCCCTATTCCCCCACCTCCCCCCACTCAAACAAAAGCATACACCAGAGACCGCATTAGCTAGTCAAACACCACCCCTAGTGGAGCGACCAAACATCTGCCGTCCCGTCGTCGTCGTCGTCGTCGTCGTCGTTGTCCTCCTCTCAGCTTCAGCTTGTGCAATATTTTATTTAATAATAAATGAACGAAACGTTTTCTCGCGCGTACACACAGAGATTGATTAAAATTCCATCAACCATCGATGCAGGGAGTCCTTATTGCCACCAACCACCCGCCCAACCCCATCGTCTTTGCTGTCGTCTCCCTGCAGCAACGCATTGCGCACAGTTCTCTCACTCCGCCTCAAGTCGTGCATGCATAGCACGTTAAACTGTCCCGTCTACTGACTCCGCTGTCGAAGACCTATCTCAACATGGGAGCGCGACGACGGGGAGTACCCAGCAAATTAATGAAAGCGATTCAATAATTTGTTGAGACAGCTTTTAAGCTCACGATCCTGGAGGTGTGAGGATGAATGGAAATTTTCATCAAACGTATGGAAGGGAGAGTAAAAAGTGTGGCACTTACCTTCTGGACTGTCAATTTCATAGTACATTTATCCACGATGCGAGCGTTTTGATTCAAAAATTCCCCCGTCAACTCAAAAATGTACAGGATCACACTCGAGAGTCACACACAACCGGTCGCTCAGACAGAGGGCTAGCTCAGGGCTACCACCACGATACGATGATCTTTCGGAAAGTCTGTTGTCGTGGCCGCTAGGGGTCTGTCTAACAGATGTTCATGGCGCTTCGCGTCCGTCCTTAAAGCCAGCGAGGCAAGGATTCAGGCGAAAGCCCTCAACCGAAAAATTGCTCAAAAACTAGCACCACCACACACTCTGGTGTGCATATCCTGCTGCCAGCCGTGGACCATCGACAACAGGCAAAAAAATGTCCTTCCGCTTCTCGTCCTGTCTCTGTCACACTAACACCCTCGCGCACACCACACACCGCACACACGCAACACACTCGCGTACACACACTGGAGAGGAAATGAGATTTCCTACAGGCAAAATCCCATTTGGATCGTTCGGCTTTAATTTTATTTATTTTCCTCCGCCTGGTCCGTTCGGATTTTCTTACGGAATCCTCGCTTTTGCCACCATTTTTTTGCGCAAATCAACGGAACCCAGCAAAAAAACAAAATAATTTCCAAAATCCCTCACAACACACGCTCACAACTCGCGCGACAAAAAGTTTTTCCGTTTTTTTTGTGCAAAAAATTTTCACTCAATGCCTTGGACGAAAATTGATTTTTTCCCAACTCGAGCAGGATCAACTGGGAGTCCTTTGAGTTTCAGTCACTCACCAAAAGTTTAAATAATTTTCTTTCAATAAAACGTTAAGGTTTGCAAAACTGACGGGCGAACACTGGTCGACTGAAAAGTTTCCTTGCACATCCGTAAAGGATGCGAAAATTACCGTCGTTTTGGTTATTGTATGCGTGTGTGTGTGTCTGTTGTTGTGTTGTGTTGTTTTTTTTTTCCTGCGTTTTTGTTGGTTTTCCGTGTGGATTTTCCTTCGTGGGGCTGTAGTCTTGGCCTCTCTTCTCACATCCTGGAGCGAGCGGGAGCACGAGAACGGGACGCGAACACGTCATGCGCTGGAAGGAGACGAGTGTATGTGCAGGAAGTGCTGAAACGCTGCTGCTGTTGCTAAATAAAATTGTTCACTTATTTTCTTGCAGTTCTCGACCGAGAGCCGAGAGAGAGAGCTCAGAGAGTGTAGCTCAAAAATTCCAGGATACTAAACGTTGCATTGAGAGCTGCTGACCGAAAAGGACCCCCACACTTTTGTGGAGTTCGAGCGAGAGCGAGAGAAAATTTCCCAGAAATCCCGGAAAAAGCTGCGCCATCCTCTCTGAGCTTTGAGTGTCCTGGTTGAGCAGGTCCTTTGTATGAAAATTCCAATGCATTCGTAGGATTTTTTCACTGGAATTCCATGAGAATGGAAGCTTCGCAGAGCGTTGACGCATTGCGTCGAATCTCTCCCGCACACCCCTCAAATTGAACGAAAGTTTCCCCTGGAAAAAGCTTCCCCTCTGCCACTCTCTCTCTCTCTCACTCTCTCTCTCTCTGTGTGAGAAAATTTCCCCCCATTCATAGGCTCCCTATGAAAGTTCGAAGCTCCTACTTTAGGTGGCGCTTTAATTGCCCCAAAGGACATTTGTGTGTCGCCCTTCCACTTTTGGGTTCACCTCAGGGCTTGAGTTATGCGCTTCAAGGGAAATTAAAGCTTTTTATGCCCCGGCACAGCGAGTGGCCTGGGAGGCGATGCAGAGCAGAGGGGGCCGAATGCGAGGGACAACTTCTCGGTTTTATGCGAAAACTTTTGATGCTGTTGCAAGCGATAGCAATCAGTTGGTGAGTTTCTGCGAAGTATGCAATGATTCGTGGTATTAGCTGAGCTGGTCTTGAGCGTAAAATGAAGCACGCGCACGCAGCGCTCTCCCCATTACGGTGGGGATTTGCCCATCAAACAAACAAAAAAACTCATGACGAGTGTGGGCTCTCAGATGGGATTTACCAGATCGGTTGGATTTTGTTGAAGGTTTACGAGACGTTTTAGGTGCTAAAGGAGAGGATGACTCTTTTTGGTGAGGAAATGCGGTTCGAAGAGACAGTTGATCGTGGCGTTCAGGAGGAGACTTTGAAGTCAGAGTTGGTGGATGAGACGGATAAGGCGATTGGGAATCTTCAAGACTTGACCAAAGAGAGCAAAAACTTGTCTGTTGATGCTATGGGCTTTTATTTACAAGACGCGGACGTAAATTAAAAAAAAGGCTCAGGTCCTCCTCGGACTGTAGCGCCCTAAGAAGAAGAACGTAAATCAAGAGAGTTTTCAGTTTTAATGAAGAGAGAGACAAGGAGTCAAATAGAATGAGCTCGAAGCACATTAGGGACCGACGTAGATGGTGTTTGGATGGCTTAGGTCCGTCAGCTAGGCTTGGCTTGGTCACAACCAGGATGAGTACACTGGCTTCGGGTCAAATTCTCCCGGTTCCAACAGAAGATGGGCTGTGTCAGTGTAGGCAGAAGACCGAGAAATGTCACTCAATTGAAACTTAAAACATGGAACATACAGAGTGGGCCATCTAGCGAGTGAGTGTGAGTTCAGGTTGAGGCCCAAGTCCACCACGGACTGTAGCGCCACACAAAGAAGAGGAAGAGGAGCATCAGTAGTTCGAAAATTCTGTGAAGGGTGAGCCATCTAGTGGTTTCTTTTTAAATCAAAGGTTATTTTGACTCTGGCAGCTGTTTCCCGCTCAAAATCTTGACAGAAAGTCAGTATCATACCTCTGTCCTGAGGACCCTGAGACCCTGAGACCCTGAGACCCTGAGACCCTGAGACCCTGAGACCCTGAGACCCTGAGACCCTGAGACCCTGAGACCCTGAGACCCTGAGACCCTGAGACCCTGAGACCCTGAGACCCTGAGACCCTGAGACCCTGAGACCCTGAGACCCTGAGACCCTGAGACCCTGAGACCCTGAGACCCTGAGACCCTGAGACCCTGAGACCCTGAGACCCTGAGACCCTGAGACCCTGAGACCCTGAGACCCTGAGACCCTGAGACCCTGAGACCCTGAGACCCTGAGACCCTGAGACCCTGAGACCATGAGACCCTTGAGACGCAATGTGCCGCTTTACGCTTGAACAACGTTGGGAAATATAGAAAACGTATTTCCAAAGTAAGTGCAGTGTAGCCCAAATAGTGCGTCTTTTGAAAAGCAGTTTTGGCCGAAATGAAGCACCCACCGCGACGCGACTGCTGTACGCAAGTTTGGCTGATGAAAGTCCGTAGGACTGGTTTGCTAGTGGACAACACTCATGGTCTCTGTCGTCGTACGGCGCGCACAGATGAGAATGTGGTCGAGAGTGTGAGACTCAATTCACGAACATCAACCCGCCATCGATCTCAACAGCTTAACACTTCACGCGCTACCCTGAGGAGAATTCTGCACAAAGATCTCGGATTGTTCGCTTACAAGAAGCAATTGACTCAGCAATTGAAAGCGCGCGACCATTCGCTTCGTTGTCGCTTCGCAGTTTGGGCCTTAGAGCAGCAGAGCGGAATTGGACAACGATTTAGGGCGAAAAATCATCTTTCCTGACGAGGCGACTCGCATTTTCAACTCGGCGGATACGACTCTGAGCCTGTGGGACAACGCAACTGAAGACGGGCACGTACAAGGTGACGCACACAAGTCGAGGTGGACCTCAGCCGGCTTGGTGTGCGAAACTGGAGACAGCTGGCGACTGGAGAGACATGTTGGATGAGGCTCAGGTCCATCTCGGACTGTTGCGCCCTAAGAAGAAGAAAGCCACGTTATCACATCATGGGCTCGGAAAAAGGAAAACCCGCACGTTATTGTCAAGGAGTCAATGCATCCACAGGGAGTTCCAGTTTGGTGCGAATTGTGAAGTGGTGGCATCATTGGACCAATTTTTCTTCGAAAATGAGGCTAGAACTTGGTCCAACCAGCCATGTGCTTGGGTATAATTCCTGATGAGTTAAAGTCGATGCCGGAGGATCGAGTGGCTGGATCTCTAGTGCATGCATTGTCACCGCGACCCCTTTAATGGGAGATGCGTGACACTGAAGATGAGATGAGATGAGAATGAGCCTGGGAACAACGTATCGGTCAACTGCGGGCGCTACAGTGCCATGTTAACCAACTTTTTTCGTACTGAAATTGAAGACATGGATTTGGACTTCTGGTTCATGCAGGATGACGCGCCATGTCACACAGCCCATGCAACAACCGATCTTTTGAGCGTCGAGGTCTCAAATCGTGTTATCAGCCGTCTTGGCGATGTCAATTGGTCGTCTTGGAGCTGTGATGCGATGCCTTTGGACTGTTTTCTGTGGGGAACCGTGAAGGAGCGATGTTATGCCAACAATCCGGAAGCGATTTAAGCACTTAAGGCCAATATCATCTAAGCGATCCGTGAGCTACAGCCCGAAACCATCAACAAGGTCTTGGAAAATTGGGGTGACAGAATGCGCTACTGCGAGGCCAGTCGAGGCAGCCACTTGAACGACGTTCTATTTCATATTTAATGGGAAAGTTTGTTCTTACCAGTAAAGTCATAATACACGAGAAAAAATCTAATTTTGTTCACTTTATTGCATTTTTAAAAAGAAACTTGTTCTTGGCCCACCCTGTACAATGGCTTCTGGTCCCAGTGTCTTGGGAAAGAAGATGAAGAAGGGGAAGGAGGGGAGGAAGAAGGGCTGTGTCAGTGTAGGAATGGGACATACTTACTCCCAGCAGTTGCTAAACAGAACAAGTGGAAACTGGAGGACGACTGGAGGATAGCAGTCTCGCTTAGGCCAACGTAAGCTCATTGTGGCGAAGGAAACTTGGAAAAAACTAGCCTGCCCAGCGGCAGAAAACCACCAGAATCTTCTTGGAACGCTCTTTGGCGTCTCATCCGTACTTAAGCTAGTTTGCCAACAGGCTTAGGTTAGGTTAAGTTAGGTAAGTGGGTAGACAGGGTGAGACCCTGTCTCACTTAGGTCCATGTGGACCCATTGTGATGCCCCAGAGGGAATCATGCCAACAGCTGTTTGTGACTCATGTTATCATATCGTATTTTTCTAATCTCAAGTTGCGCTCTCACGCTCACCGGTTTGCAGCGAGCGAGGAACGAGTGTGGATGATGGAACACTGGAGTATATTTTAAGTAACGCTCGCGGTGTCTCGCTCACTTGAACATTCGTCGTCATAGATCGTGTTTGTTAAATAAATTGTTCATTTTCACAAACTTAATTATTCGAGCCTTTTCTTGTTCAACAGCCTTAAGTATTTGTCCAACGCCTCCACACAAAAATGCTGTAAATACCTAGATCTTTTAAGACTTCCCTCAAGTCCTCAGGAGGCTTGAGTTTGATGAACTGGGGATTTGTCTGAATTGCGAAAGATGCCCCACTGGCCATAGAAGTAGGATAATCCCACTCCCCCCCCCCCCTCTGTCCAATTGACGCAAAACTACTCAGAAATCCAGTTCAAAATTCATCCCCGATTGCCTTGCCAAGTGTGATCGGAGATGGGCGCCCTAGATTGTCATCAATTTCATCTGAAACGCAAAGCTCTCCCCATCGCGCCCGAAGATTTATCTCCCAGCGGAAAGGATCCCCACACCCCCCTCCCCGCACGTTGTATCTCTCTCTCAATCTATTTCAACTTTTCAGTTCATTTAATCACACATACACGTCGCAATTCTGGCAAATGTGCTCTACGGCTCCCATTAAGGAGTCATTTACCTCGTCCTGAAGTAGGCCTCATCGAAACTCGCAGCCTCCACCCGAAAATAAATAAAAATCCTTGACAGCAGCAGAAGCAGAAGACGGGCTAAAACTCCGCACAAGAAAATAAGAACACGACAATCACATCGTCACCATCCTGTCTGGCAATCCCAGAGAGCGGGAGGGGGAGCACAAAACAAAAACAAGCGCTGAACAACGAGAGCAAGAAGAAAAATAAAAGAAAAAAAAACGTGTAAAAACCCACCAAAAGCCAGGAGTCAATGCTTCAGCTTCAATTGTCGCGTCGGTAGCGCTTCAACCCCATCTACCGGGCGGTAAATCCAAATTGCACAATAAAACCAAATTAGGATGAAATAAATTTACTACTGCACGACGCAAAAATTATCCTTTCTCCCCCCTCTCATCCACCCACCCACTCAATCTCTGAATGTGTGTGCTCGCGAGAGTGAAGCATGAAACGCAGCACTTTACAAGGACACGACACGGCGGCGGAGACTGTACGCGCCCGCGTGTGTGTGTGTCAGAGCACCGGCCAGGCAGAAGGAGAGAGCGAAAGAAGGAAGAATTTTTATTGCAATGTTTGCTCACTCAACGTTTATGATGATCACTTTAAGCCATTTTTATGGCCGCACATGAGTTATTTAAGGAGCCTCTTTCGCTACATACCCGATGACGACGAGCGGAGGACGAACGTGAGAGCTGGGTGGCGGTGCGGAGCCGAACAGAAAGGATACTCAGTTTGTTGCCATTACACACCGGGATGATGGAGAGAGCGGAGAGAGGCGACACAGAGAAAGGACATAAAAAGAAGAAAATTGTATCCTAGGTGAACAACGAGACACTTAGGAGCGCATCATCATGAATTTGCACAGGAATACCCCGGTAGTGTTGTGTGAGCCCCCACACAAGGATCCACTCCACTCCACTCCACTCCACCGGCGCTGATCTATGGTGGCGAGGATATCAACAGGGAAACTGGCGGAGAAGAAAAGAACTCCTCGCAATTGCAGTGTGAAGAATATAATTAACAAGATTGTCGCCTGCGAAGAGTTGAGTGTGCGGCTGCAGGCGGTGGATGAGACCGCCGCTGGCAGACGATATTTGCATTCACCCCCACCCACACCGGAGAGGGGGAGGGACGAACAGGGTTATTATTAATGTGGATAGCGGCAGTGTTGCTGCTACGGGTGATATCCCAATGAATATCTGCATAAATCCTTCCGGAACGGCTTAGGCAACTGGGGAGACATAGACTCTCGTTGCGTTGCGACTCTGCTGTGGTGTGTATCCTTGTTGCAGTTTTTTCCTTAAATTTATGATTATTATTCCCTTTTTGTGTCCTCTCCTGTTCTGTGTGCACATAATGATATCATAGGCGACGATATGCACTTCTGAATGGCCTCCCTCTCTGTGTGCCTCTGTGCCTGGGTGTGTGTTTGTGTGGCATGGATAAATAAGACTTACCTCAGTCTCCCCACTGGCAGAGGATCATTTAAAGAAAAAAAACACCCCCTTCCCCCACACACTCCATCTCCCGTCGGTGGCTTTGGCTTTGGGTTAAGAGAACGAATTCTGTCTGAAGTGGTTATCCAGGAAAAGATATGCAGTTCAAAAGAAGGATACGACGGCACTGGCAACGACGTCTCTCGCTCTCCAATCTGGGCTTTCCATGGAAATTACATAAATTCCTGAGTCCCGTAGTGCTGCACTGAACTTCGGTGCGATGCACTTGTAGGCCGGTGTAGACGACTGTGCTGTTGTTTGGGGTTGAAATGGAAGTTATGAGATGCAGTGCATGCCAAGCAGGCAACGAACGGGAAGGATTTCATTAAGTCGTTTCGGGAGTATGGTGGAAGGTGTAAAATGAATATGATTCCATGAGAATCCGATTATTGGGAGGCTTGACTGATTGAATTGCAGACAGGATGATGGTTATCGTTGAGATAAATCTCAAGCAGGAGAGATGTGTGAATGCCTGAGGAGTTCATGATAACATGCGCTTTGATGTGGATTGATATGAAAGTTGTTAAGTTATTCGAAGAAATGGATTTAAAGTTAATTTGCTTTCAATATGTGGAAGTTTAGCTCACATCACGTGACGTCACGTGATATCAGAATGGATGTGACTTCGAGAACTGCAGAAAAAATAAGCAGAATTGGATCTAAGCACTTCGACTGACTCCATGACTAAAAAAAAATTGACTGACGGCTGTTGTTTCGCGTGATATCACGTGAGTTACCGAGAAAAAGTGGGGAAACTAAATGAAAATATGAATTTCGGGACCTACAGATTCTGAAAGAACTTGTAAAACTCGACTTTCTGCTGAGAGAGATATTCCTGATTCATTCATTTTTGTGCCGTCACGTGACGTCACGTTATTTCATAATCGATCTGACTGGGAGAACTGCATATAAAATAACAGAATTCAATGCAAGTATTTTAATTGAATAGACGACTAAAGGGGTTGTTATATAAGAGGAGTCTCGCGTGATATCACGTGAGTTAGGCGGGAAAAGCCTGGAAACTAAGTGCAAATATAGATTTCAAAACCTACAGATTCTGAAAGAACTTGTAAGACTCGACTGTCTGTTGAGAAAGATATTCCTGATTTATAAATTTTTGTGACGTCACGTGACGTCACGTTATGTCATAATGGATCTGACTTGGAGAGCTGCATAAAAACTAAACAGATTTGCATCTTTGACTGATTAGATGGCTAAAAGAAATTGATATACGAGATGGGTCTCGCGTGATATCACGTGAGTTACCCGGAAATAGTAAAATATATGAAAATATGAATTTCAGAACCTACAGATGCTAGGAGAAATTTCAAAACTCGTTTTTCTATGGAGAATGATATCCCCGTTTCATGCATTTGTGTAACGTCACGTGATACTTCAGAATGAATGTGACTGTGAGAACTACATAAAAAATACACAGAATTCCATCTAAGCATTGTGACTGAATAGAAAACTAAGAGAAATTGATATACAAGATAGGTCTCACGTGATATCACGTGAGTTACGCAGAAAAAGTATGGCGACTTTGTGAAAATGTGAATTTCAGGACCATCAGATGTTGAAGGAAATAATAGAAATTTGATTTTCTATTGAGAATGATGTCTCTGATTCATACATATTTGTGACGTCACGTGATATGGGAAAAAGGTCGGGTAACCAATCAAGAAACAATGCTAGCTGATATCACTTCTGTTCATGACCTTGAAGAAACTTCGAAGTTGAAATTATGAAGCTTATGAAGTTACGTGAGTTGCCGTGATATCACGTGATGAGCTATGATATGTATGGGGGCTTAAAGAAAATATGAACTTCGGGATCTACAGATGCTGAAAATCATTATAGGACCTTGAGTTTCCTTTGAGAATGATATTCCTGACTCATACATTTTTGTGATGTCACGTGATATGAGAAAAAAATCGGGATACTAATCGAGAAACAATGCTAACTAATGTCAATTTGGTTTATGACCTTGAACAAACCTCGAATTTGAAATTACACAGCCCTTCAAGTCACGTGAGTTGCCGTGATATCACGCGGTGCAGTATGATATGTATGCAGGCTTAAAGAAAAGATGAGTTTCAGGACCTGCATATGCCCAAAAATATTGTAGTAACTTGATCTTTTGTTGAGAATGAGATTCCTGATTCATTCGTGGCGTGACGTCACGTGATATGAGAAATAAATCGAGGAACTATTCGAAAAACAATGCTAACTGATGTCACTTCTGTTCATGACCTTGAAGAAATTTAGAATTTAGAATTACGGAGCACATGAAGTCACGTGACTTCACGTGATATCACGTGATTGTTGAATATTCCTACGGTCGGTCTTTAAATCATGCGTCTACTGATGTCACTTCTGTTAATGACCTTGAAGAAACTTTGAATTTAGAATTACAGAGCTCATGAAGTCACGTGACCTCACGTGATGCATAGCAAATTTTTGAATTTTCTTACAGCGGATCCTTAAAGCTTTCGTCTACCTAAGCAAAATTCACTTTCCCCTGCAGAAATACTCTCATCGATAACATCTTTCTATTCAGACCACTTTCGGTAACCACCGATAATCTCCCGAAGAACTTGCCACCTTCTTAGGTCAACACCCACCACCACCGCAGTGGAGTGCTCAACCGAAATCGAGAAGTACATTCCACTTCGTTGTCGAGGATCCAGTGAACTTTCCTGCCAACACACACACACACCCCCACCCCCACCCGTCGCCCTTCAGACACAAAAGTTCTGAATGGCAAAATGCCCCCGCCGTGTCCACCGCAAGGGTGTGTGTTTATTCATCTGCACACACACGGAGCATAAGAGTCATGCCATGGAAAATTATAATTTTATTAGTTATGAAGGGATTGCATCGCGCATCCTTACAACGGCACTGCCATGCCCGAACAACAGGGTAATAACAAGTTAAACGGTTTTCGCCTTTTCCACTTGTGGGTGAGGTTTTCATTCTTTTTTTCGGTTGTTTTTCCTCCTTTTTTGCGTCGGTGTGTGTGGAACTTTGCCTTTTGAAGTGTACTGTGTTGCATTTCCTGTACACTGCTCGGCAGGGAGCACAGCCCAACCGGCAGGGGAGAGTGAGGGAGGGCAGCAGCGTAATGTGCTATATGCACGTCACCATCCTGTTGAACAATGCACGCTGCGGCAAAGGTGTATCGGGGCGACTTTAATGTCTGCAGTCAGTGTGCTGAGTTTAATGGCGCCCAGCACACAAAAGTCAAAATGTGCTCTCTCTTGCCATTTGACTGTGCATGGTCTTGATGGCCGGTCGGTGGGGCGGCGCTTGTACCATGGGTGGTCAGTGCAGGCAGGTTAGTTGGGACATAAAATGATGAAATGATTTTTATGACTCGGTCGTGTAAGCCGAACGGGGGAGCGATGGATGCATACTTTGAGTTGGTCAAGTGGTTATGTCATAAACCGTATATGGTTCGGGTTCAGAGCTTCTGCGGACTCTGCTGAGATGCCTGGAATGGGACAGTGTAGCGGTTTGAAGAGTATGTCGTGGAGATCGGGGAGATCGTTGAATGAAAAGTGGGAGATCGGGGAGATCGTTGAACGAGAAGTGAGAGATCGGAGAGATCGTTGAACGAGAAGTGAGGGATCGCGGAGATCGTTGAACGAGGTGTGGGAGATCGGGGAGATCGATGAAACGATCGATGAAACGATCGATGGAACGAGAAGTGATTGACCGGTCAGTGGATGCGACGTGGAAGATCAATGAAATGGCCAGTGAATGGGTCAGATCATGATCGTGGCTTCGAGACGATCGGTGTCCAACTTCTTCTCAAGCGTATTTCGACGATCGTTTCATGTGGTGCATGGATGGAGAACAGACAGGCTTTAAAACGCATTTTCTGTCGAGTGATCACAGGGGAAATTGAATTGATCGTGGCTTCGAGGCGATCGGTGTCCAACTTCTCCTTAAGCGTATTTCGACGATCATTTCATGTGGTGCATGGATGTAGGACGGACAGGCTTTAAAACGCATTTTCTGTCGAGTGATCGCAGGGGAAATTGATGATACGAGCCTTGCTTCAAAAAGTTTCTTCCGAGTGATCGCAGAAGACACCGAATTGATTAGAGACTTGCCTCAGAGATCATCGATCAGGGATGGTGCTCGAGATGATCTTGACACAGTTCTTGCTGTGAATAGAGAGATAAGCCAGTGATCGTTGCTGTGATCGCTTCTGACAGTGGTCGCCTCTGATAACACATAAGCCAGTGATCGCTTCTGACAGTGGTCGATTCTGGCAGATCAGCCAGTGATCGCTTCGGTGATCGCTTCTGACAGTGGACCCTTCTGCTAGATAAGCCAGTGATCGCTTCTGACAGTGGTCGCCTCTGACAGATAAGCCAGTGATCACGTCTGTGGGGGGGAAACTGATAACCCCCGATCGCACAACAAACTAGCAGTCATTTGGAGTCTCAGTCTTCTATTCTTAGGGATGACACATCTCAGTTCTTGATCGTTCGACGTAAGTGATCTGTAGCGACCGATCGTCTGGATGACGCTAGTAGAAGCAGCGTGAGCAAGGGCGCCACGAGAGAGTGCTTTCCTATCGACGACTCCAACGATCAGTGTGATCAGTGAGTACCGAGACTGCTTTCCTATCGACGACTCCAACGATCGGTGTGATCAGTGGATAACGAGACTGCTTTCCTATCGACGACTGTGAGTGATCAATGATCAGTGATCAGTGAGTAATGAGACTGCTTTCCTATCAACTCCACCGATCAGTGATCTTCTGATGACCACCTAAAGTCAAGAACAAGCAAATCCCCTGAGGAAAAGTTAACAAATCCTTTAAACAATCAACAGCTCATCCGGCCAACAGGGTCACAACGCAGGGCAAGGCAGGAAGTTGCTAATCAAGAAATCAGCAAACGAGAGACTCCTTTGTCTCAATCCCCTCTCGAATGGCATCTGACGCAGGGAAGTTGTAACAATAAATTCGTTTTTTTTGTTGTTGCTGCTGTCCTCCATCTTCCGCCCAACAAAATGCAAACAAAAGCAAAGCAGTGCTCACACAGAGAGAGAGCGAGCATGGAAAAGAAATCAAAGAAAATCACATGCACACACTCGTCCTATCTGAAGGACTAAAGCATAAACGTCCTCTCGGGAACATGTCCAAGCGCTAGAAACAACACAAACACCGCCCCCCTCGTTCAACCCCCGAACGTTGGTAATTTAATTAAGAACTTACACACAATGCACGGACCGAGAGTGAGCACTCGGACGCATACACACGCCGGCATATTCCCCAAAGTCCGTTTGTATTGTACTTGATGTCCTGCTGCTGCCGCATTGCTGCTCGTCGACCGACCGGCCGAGTGTGTGCAGAGGGGGAAATTCAAATATTTATGTGGACATTTGAGATTATCCTTTTCACGACAACACCACTGACCAGAGGGGAGAGGGAGAGACGGCTCCGGTGATTGAAGTGACCCTCGAAACAGTTTGACTGTCAAAACACTGCACCGGAGATAAGGAAAAGGATTATTAATCAAAGAAGCTGACTTCCACCCCCCCACCCGGAGGACATTCGATGCCCGGGTCACACTCTGACTCCGGCCCTCACTCAAACCCCGGCCCAGACCAGAGGCTGACCATATGCGCCAGAGGATGTGTCAAATATTTGTCGATGAGGGCGACGCGAGTGCACTCTCGTCTCGACCGATTTCTTTTCAACTAATTTGCTCAAGTCGAGGGTCCTTTGGCTGGTTTTTTGCTTTTTTTCCTGAGTCCAAAACCATAAATCCGTCAGTTTGGCGAGCAATTAAAAATAAATCACTCTCCTGCGGTGAGCTGGAACTTGCTCTGCCACTCACTCGCTCGGTGGCCATAGTGTGCACGTCCTTGCACAGCCGAGTATCTCTCCCACTCGATTATGGTCGAGGAGATATTTTGGTCGTCTGCTTTCTGCAGTTCGCCACGAAATCGCTCCCCCGAGCCACATAGATCCCTGGCCAGCCACTCCACCAGTCAGCCAGTCAGCTCCTTGCCGTGGAAGACGAAAAATGCTGCAACCCAATGGCTCGTCACTCCCCCATCGTTCAGTCCGGAAGTTCACTGGGAAGCAGCAGGCACGACGAAATCACGATTAAAAGTGTGATTATCCCTTCCAGTGGCTAGGCAAATCGGTGGGCGCCCCCGGGCGATGTGATAGAGACCCTTCCCCAAAAAAAACCCGAGTCCTCCAGTAGCATCTTGGTCGTAACTTTCATCCACTGTGTGCTGTGCATCCCCCCGTGGGCACATGATGGAGATGTCGTCTTGCTGGTGGATAACGTGTGTGGCCACAGCCGAGGAGACCAGAGCCCTCTCCACCCGATGACAGTGATGTTGAATCATGAATTCATGGGGACTGCCCCCTCCACTCACTCCCGCACTCCTCCACTCTCTCTGCCCAGCAGCGACCGTGATGTAGATCTCACCTAGGTATCATAACCTCCCCCATCTCCTGCCGGTGTACGCCGTCATAAAGGCATAAGGCTTCGTCCTTCACATGCTCTCCGTGTGTGTGTTGGTGTGGTAAACGTTACAAAACACATTGTCATTTGCCCTGCGGGAGGATAAAAATAAGGTACACCAGGTCGGGCGGAGTGTGGTGATAACCATGTCATCTCCTTTTATAGTGCCTTGTAAGTTTGTTGAAGGGCTTGCCCTCCCCCCCCCTCCACTCTCTCTCTCGTTGTTTTTGTTTTTCTTCAGTCCTTTACAGTCCTTAAAGCGGTTTACTTGTGTTATGTGTGAAGCCCGGAGTTATGGTTTGTTATCTCGGGAGCATTTTCTTTTTCCCGGACAATGGCTTGGAAGATGGATGGAGACCGTAAGATTTATAACTTCGCCTCCTAGAGCCTGGCTTTGGGACTGGGATGGGCACTCATTTGAATGTACTCAAGTCGGATTAGACTGCTTGATGACCCACTCGGGGTGATTGATCCGACCGGCGACGGCAGGTTAACGAAGTTCTGCTGGAGCTCATCAGGTTTTATTGGAAAAGTGAATGACGCGGAGCGGCATAAAGCCTAGAGAAGGACGGAAGGCGATTCCTTTGGTTTGGTTTTAAAATTCATGAGACCTCGCCCGGAAATCTGAGATTGCTGCGAAATTGGACCGCAAATCATGAGCATGCGGGGAAGGCGTCGTAAAAAACCTTCAAACTAAGGTCACCCGCAAGGTATGCTAAGTGGACGACATTTGAGCTGAAAATGGAGCTCATTTCGTGACTTTTTCGTGGTCAATTGTGGGGGAGTGGGATGGGGGAGGTCCTGGGTGCGATTTACGATCCTTTTATTGACTTAATACGCGGTTGTGACAGCACTGCGCTCGTCATCTCGACTAGGGGAGGCATGGTTTCAAAAGTGACTTTCAGCAACATGTGTCTGGAAAGATGTGCAACATGTCATACATGTGGCGCAAGATTTCATACATGTTTCGCAACATCCCATACATGTTGCGCAACATTTTTAAAATTTTGTGCTGCCAGCGCTACAGTGACCACGAAATTCAGGGAATTCATCGATTTGTTCATCCATTCATCTGTTGATTGTTGCAAGAGCTACAATGACTACAAAACTGTTCAAATAAAACCTGATGAGCTCCAGCAGAACTTCGTTGAACTGTCGTCGCCTTGAATGTTGCAAAAGCAAAGACGACCATAAAATTCAGGGAATTCATCGAGTTTTTAGGCCGCGTCTAGAGCTCACAATGAGCAGGCCATACTTCTGAGCTTTTTCACTTGATTTCCCCTAGAAAAACGAAGAAATAGACTGGGGGGTAGGTTAGGTTAGGTCAGCGGGCTGCTGGTGAATTCACCAGCCCACTTAGACCATGTTGGTCCATTGTGGTCAGACTGCTACCACTGATCGACCGCTCCAATGATACTTACTTACTTACTCAACAGGACTACGAACCATGGAGGGTCCGAGCCTGAGATATCACTGCCTTCCATCGTTGACGGTCCTGGGCACGTTGCTTCCAGCGTTCCATCGTTCTCCACCGAATTCTGGGACGGGAAGGAGCCCCTTCTGTCGAACATCGTGAAGCCGGTCTTTCCAACCTCAAGCCGAGCTTTCTCAAAATTTGAAATCTTAGTTTCTGAAAGTGGCCATCACCTCCTGAGCCAACACGTCGTGTTCTTCAGCTGTTTCTGAGTCGCACTGCATCAAGACCAAGCTGCCTTACGTCCGCGATGTCTTGGTCTTTGTACCGGAAGTTCGCTCTCCCTCTCCTTCTCGAACCAGGAGGCTGTCTTGCGTCCGCGATGACTTGGTCTTTAAGCCGGAGGTTCGGTCTCCCTCTCCTTCTTGAACCAGGAGGCTCGGATTCGAAGACCCTCTTAGCTGGAGCTCCAGTGGTAGTGCCGTTCATTTGATCCCAACGGCAAATGGTGACTGGGGCAGATTTTAAAAACCCGACAAAAGCGTCTTAACTTCGTTTCCACTGGGATTGAAACCTGGGACCCCTTTAACTTGGGGCAAGCCCTTAACTAAGTGCACCATCCAGTCGTCCTGGTTGAGCACATGATCCTCATCCTTCGTCGGTGCTGCTTGGGGTTTTCTTTAAAAATCCGGATAAAAGCGGCTTAACTTTGCTTTCACTTGTTTTCGAACCTGGGACCCCTCTAACTTCGGGCAGCCATTTAACCCACTTCGCCATCCAGTCGTCTGGAGTGGGTCCAGAAGAAGTCGAACGTGACAGGTTGACTCATCAAAGAAGGACGCACTCCACATTAGCTGGAATGTCACCACATTTAGTCGCAAATTCTGTAGTCGGTCGAACCGTGAAAATCGTTGCTTCATCGCACTTAAGTCAACTCCTGTCTCGGAGAACGGAGGTAACCCCTTTTAGGACCCCCGTCACCGACAATCCTCTTCTGCAACCTCATTTAGGATTTGCGGCCTCTTCTGCGACCCTGCGGCAGAAAGCCTCTTCAATTCGGTGGAGATCCGAGTCGTCTTTTGAGGCATCCTTCTTCGCATTCAGCTCAATCCCTTTCTCGCACAACAAATGTAGCCCCTTTTAGGATCTCTATCATCGGTCGTCCTCTTCTGCAACTCTGCGGCATGAAACCTCTTTAATTCGGCGGAGATCTGAGGCGTTTTGTGAGCCATCCAACTCCGCGGCATGAAGTCACTTGAAATCGGCGGAGATCTGAAGAGTTTTCTGAGGCGTCTTCACGAAAACGTCCCCGAAGTCTTTGGAAAATGAAGTAAAAGATGGCTGCTCTGAAACTTTCGAATCTCAACCATGCTCTCGGTCTGCTCAGCTGAGAAAGAGAGACGATCGAAGGGCAGTTGACGCCTAAGAGCGTCGCTCGTCTTCATGACTCAGTTCAAGAATCTTACGGTTCAAGCACTTCAGTCTCCTCGACTTGTCTGAGTGCGAATGAGTTACATGCCAAGCGCGACTGTTATCCACACGCAAGGCAGAGTTCAAGGATTCCCAAGCCCACCAGCCAAATGCAAGGTTGAGTCGGAAAGGTGAGCTAACCTCCGGAAGGAAACAGGAACCTTCCCGACTCAACCATGCACTCTCCACAAACTAGACAAAATTCAGTCTTTCACGCCGAACACCGTCGATCCACTCAGGGAAGCCGAGAGCTCATTCCGTCGAATCTGCCAAACAAAACCCTGCCACACAGTCCACGAGGCAGAAAGCAATATCGCAGCGATTCGCGATGAGCGGCATCTCCGAAAGGCGCGCCCTCACTCAGACAAGCCCTCATTACGATGCGCCTTCAAATTAGTTCCAGCGAACGCCACCCGCTTGTGGATTCCACCTGAGGACGACACTCAAAACGAGGCCACCGTGTGATGCGCCATCACTTTAAGGCCCCTCGTTCCGTCTGAGCGAACACAAGTCCTTGGCGTCGTCAAACTCTCGTAACCAGAAATCCCCGCTCATAATGCACCTAACTACCCCATTCGCACATCCCCGGTAAAGCTCAGTTTATTATCTCATTCCAGCCCCATCCCCCAGCGTCCCCCCGCCGACGTATCACCTCTTGGAATTTTCTAATTACACCATAAAGTTATGTTACTATTAAAACGTATTTATGCCCGGGGCTATAACTTCTGCGGGAAAACTTCCACGGCAGGCAGCCGCAGGACCGCAGGACGACGAGTGGGTGGGGGTGGGGGTGAAACGGATCCAGAGTAAAACGGTCGACACGACGGGTGGTGGGGGTGTGCGAGGACACAAGACAGAGGACTCTTCCTCTGCAGCTTTCGAAGATTTACGACGATTAATGACACTTAATCCCTGGGATGAAGGTTGGATATACAATTTTCCACCCCCCGACGGGATGGGCACCCGAGTGAGTGTGTGCGCCCGCTCGGGGGATGGTCGGCAAATATTTGCACATTTTATGCATGTGGGCTGTGGACTACGGGGCGGGGGGACTAGCTAATGTACTCACCTCTTTGCACAAGGAATGCGTTATCCCGTTCCAAGACCAAATCAGTTTCGTTTATGTTGACGGTGTCTTCGGAGATGTTGTCCGAGTTGCGTGCCGATTGTGTTGGATTGTAGTCGTATGGATTGGGGCCGTTACCGACGACGGTGAGAGCGGGTGCGACGGCAGCCGCTGTCTTGTAATGATGTTGATACGATGATGCCGCCGATGAGGGGCGATGCTGTTGGGGCGGTGTGTAGGGATTGTTGTAAATATTACGACCGCCGGTTAAATTGTTCGCCTGTGGGTTGTGCTGCTGCTGCTGCTGTAGTTGTTGCTGATTCTGATACGAGCTGCTGGTGGTCGTTTTGTCGCTAGTGGCGATTGGAGTTAGTCCATTAATTGGGTAGTGACGGGATTTACCTGCGAAGGGAGTAAGAAGAAAAAAAAAATGGAATGAAATCATTAAACGGGGAATTTCTGTTTGATGAGAGTTTCGAGCATAAAAACAATGGAAGAGCCTACGGGTGGGGTGGGTGAGTTTTACGATTAGATGCTATTTGGAGAGAGGAGTGAGGTGATGAGGGGGGCATGAGGCAAGAGGAGGGCGTGTGGGAGGAGGCAAGAGGGGAGGGGGAGAGTGGGGGAAGACGAGAGGCGGGAGTCCATTTTTCTGGGAATAGATCGGCAAGACAGACGAACGAGCAAATAGTGATGGTCTCCCGTAATGGAAAGGAGCTATTTGGACTTCGTTTATGATTTGGCTGAGATTTGTGAGCCTTTAGGCCTAAGCGGACAGTCTGGGAGTGCGGAATACCCTAGGGGAGTGTGAATGGCTTGATCGCATTGACAGAAGGATGGCAGTTCTTCAGTCGAATGATGAGCAGCCATCTTCTACTTCATTTTCCAAGGACTTCGGGGACTTTTTCGTAAGGATGACCCACAAAACGCCTCAAATCTCTATCGAATTGAGGGGGCTTCATGCCGCGGAGATGGATGGCTCACAAAACTCCTCAGATCTCCGCCAAATTGAAGAGGCTTCATGCCGCGGAGTTGATAGCTTCGCAAAACGCCTCAGATCCCCGCCGAATTAAAGAGGTTTCATGCCGCAGAGTTGCAGAAGAGGACGGCCGATGATAGAGGTCCTAAAAGGGGCTACATTTGTTGGCCGAGATAGGGATTGACTTGAATGCGAAGAAGGATGCCTCAAAAGACGACTCGGATCTCCATCGAATTGAAGAGGCTTTCTGCCGCAGGGTTCCAGAAGAGAATTGTCGGTGAAAGGGGTCCTAAAAGGGGTTACCTCCGTTCTCCGAGACAGGAGTTGACTTAAGTGCGATGAAGCAACGATTTTCAAAGTTCGACTGACTTCAGAATTTGTGACTGGATATGGCGACATTCCAGCTAATCCCCTTGTGGAGTGCGTCCTTCTTTGATGAGTCAACCTGTCACGTTCGACTTCTTTTGGACCCACTCCAGACGACTGGATGGCGAATTGGGTTAAGTGGCTGTCCGAAGTTAGGGGGGTCCCAGGTTCGAATCCCAGTGGAAACGAAGTTAAGACGCTTTTATCCGGTTTTTTAAATCTGTCCCAGTCAACATTTGCCATTAGGATCAAATCAATCGGCTGGATCTGCCGATCAGTGGCAGTAGTCTGACGTTGGTATCACAGTGGACCCACATGGTCTAAGTGTGCTGGTGAATTCACGAGCAGCCCCCTAACCTAACCTAACCTAGGCTGGGAAGCTAGGATTCAAGAGGCCTAAACTTACTTATCTGGCCAGCCAATTAGCCAGCCAGCCAGCCAGCGAGCCAGCCAGCCAGCCAGACAGCCAGAGTCAGCCAGCCAACCAGCCAGCGAGTCAGAGCCAGCCATCCAGCCAGCCAAGAACAGGTTGTCTTGCATCAGCAATCACTTGACCGGAGGTTCGGTCTTCGAAAATGCTGCTGATCTCCTTTCCATCGATCCCCAGAGGATGACGTAGCCTGTCGTCTCCGACATTCCTCAGCCCTTTCTCTGTTGTCTGCTGGAATTCCACTGTCGTCCCAAGCCAAGCTTGTCATTCTAAAGCCTTATCCAGGCTCTGCCTTAGATTTTCTTGATCGACAGAAACTGCTTCTCACAAAAACGGCGTTTGCATGAGTGAAAAAAGGCAGAAATGCAGGAGAGAGAGCGCATGATTTTCCAAACAGTTGGAAAGTGATGTATTTTCGGCGATCCAAACCATCTCTTTCCAACCATTTCGAAAATGAAACCGATCTCTGCCTGACATTTTCGACTTTTTCCAATTCCGACTTTCTTATGCAAACGTCGTCAAACTCCCTATTGATTTGAATGAAATCCTTTGGAAAGTGACAACCTTCTGAGCCCCAATTCAACGCCACATCTGTACGGGCTCATGTTCAAACTCAAGACTGACGACTCGACGACTCTCGACACTTGTGACTTGTTACCCTTCCCCAGATGCCTCAACCCCATCGCTTCACTCTGCCGACTCTGAAAAGCACTCAACTAGACCATCAGAGCAATCTCTTGATTGAAGGCCAAGGGCATCACAATCGCATCTGACAGTTCCTCATTAAGGATCACCGAAATGAGAGAGGGAAAAAGAGCCACCACATCCCATTCCTCTCTAATCCCTCAAAAGAACTGCAAAAAAACAGCAACAGAAGCAAATTCAACTTCAACACCACTCAGGCACATCTGCCATTTCTCAATTAACGAATCCTTTTCCTCCCTCTCCCCCTTCCACCCTTCGGCCATTCGTTCTCAAAATAAATTTGCATAAAATTTTCCAAAATCACCCCGTCGTATGTGGTGTGGTGCTGCTCCACTAGACTGAAGGGTTGTTGCGCATTTTATAGCGTTCCACCACAGGAGCACGCGAAAAAAAAGCAAAAAACTGCAAAAATATTCACACAAAAAAAACGAAGCAAAGGATATTCTGTGCCATCCTCACTATTTTTTCCCCTCCGATTCCGGCTGATATTCCGTGCCTCTCCACTCCACTCTCCACTCAGCGCTAGAGTACATTTCATGTTTTGTGTCCTTTTGTGCATAAATTTCCCGCTGCTCCTCCTCTCTCTCTCTCTGGATGCGGATCCTGCAGAAGCCTCAGCCTCAGCCTCAGCCCCAGCATCCATAACGATAACTGTTTGTTGTGATTTTATGTGTTTCACACATCATAATCATCAGCATTGTCTATATCCATCTGTCTGACTGGGTGACTGATTGGTTGGTAGAGCACGGAGTACGGAGCACAACCGACTAGTTCCTGCAGCCCTCCTCCCGCCGCCGCCGGGGGAGTCACAAAACTTATTCAACCCTTTAATTACGAATTGAAATATGGCAATGTTCCAATTAACCAATTTCATACTCGTTGTGTGTGTGTGGCGGGGTGTGAGGGTGTGGGGGTGTGGGGAGGGGTGTTTGTTTTATAACGAGCGAGCAGCAAAGTTTTGCATATCCTTTCATGTGAGCAGCAGCAGCAGCAGCAGCAGCAGCAGCAGTACGTGGGAGTCTGAGTCTGAGCCGGAGTTTGAGGGATCGGCGAAATGATGAAAGAGAAATGAATGTGTCAAGGGTTGACGAGGGTGGCGGGGCGAGTGTTGTGTTGCTTTTTTGGTTGCAAAACAATGGCAGCGAACAAAATCAGGAAAAAAAGGAGGAGGAGCAAAGAAACAGACGAAAAGATAACAAGGATGCGAGATGATAATGACGAGCATGGCGGAGGATTTTAATTTGAAAATTTTGAGGACACGACGAGCTCCTCGTCGCACACACAAAAACGATTGAAATAGTGGTGCGCCAGTGCTAAATGTTTGGTGTTGTGTTGGCTCAAGCTAATGAGGTGACGGTTTAAATTGTGCGAAGGATCATTTTGCGAAGAGGGAGATGGAGATGGAGTTGTGACGACGACAACGACGACGACGGTCATGGGGTTTGATGGAATCTGTGATGCTGCTTAATGATGGGTAAATGTTTAACTTGTTTGCGGTTTTTGTGTTTGACGCAAATAGTTGTGCAGTTTTGGTGGGGATTTTTGGAATTGGAAGGGTTCGGGAGAATCCTCGCATGTGCCAGAGACTGAGAACGGGGGTTGGGTGAAAGGAGCAGAGGGTTTTCGTCTTGTCGCTAAGGATATGAGACTGTCGCGACGGAGACTGAGATAGTTAAGGGAGGGTTTTCGAGTTTAGTCTTGTCGCTAAGGGAAAGTTCAGACCGGGAGAGCCCTAGTCAAAGTCGGAGGAATGGTGCAAAGACTGAAGGGAAAGTTCAAACGGGGGAGAAACTTGGCCGAAGCTGGAGAGCCGTGTAGAGACTGAGGGGAAAGTTCAGACGAGGAGAACCCTAATCGAAGCTGGAGAAGTCGTGCCAAGATTGAAGGCAACACAAGCTGCTTTTGGTGGCTGGCTATGGCCCAGCTGAAGGTTGCTTTAAGTCGTTTGTGGGATTTGCTTGAGTTGGTCGATGAAGGATGCCTCCGACTAAAGCAAGGCGGGGTGGGTTCAAGGTTAGGTTAAGTTAGAGGCTGCTAGTCACTTCACTAGCAAACTTAGACCATGTTTGTCCAATGGGGAAACCCCACACAGTCATACGACTACCCCTGACCGACCGCTCCAGTGATAGTGCCGCCTGGACCAGATTTGAAAAACCGGATAAAAGCCTCTTAACTTCGCTTCCACTGGGATTCGAACCTGGGAACCGTATAACTTGGGGCCAGCACGCCATCCAACTGCTCCATCCGGTCGTCCTGGTTGAGTACAAGATCCTCATCCTTCGTCGGTGCTGGTTGTGGTTTTCTTTGAAAAACCGAAAAAAAATGTATTAATTTGCCTTCACTGGGATTCGAACCTGGGACCCCTCTAACTTGGCCATACCTAACCTAACCTAACCTAACCTAGGTCTTCTGTGAGAGATCTGGAGGAGATTGAAGAACGGACACAGAAAATCAACGCCATCTCTGTGGTGGTCTGTCTAGTTTGGGTTCGTGCCTTTGCTAGCGATGCGACATGCGTGTTTTTTTTGTCGTGGGAAGAAGTTGTTAAACGTGGGCTGACTGGACCAGATTTGAAAAGCCGGATAAAAGCGTCTTAACTTTACTTTCACTGGGATTCGAACCTGGGACCCCTCTGACTTGGGGCAGGCACATAACCAAGTGCACCATCCGGTCGTCCTGGTTGAGTACACGATCCTCATCCTTCGTCGGTGCTGCTTGGGGTTTCCTTCGAAAAACCGGATAAGGGCGTCTTAACTTTGCTTTCACTGGGACCCCCCTAACTTGCGGCAGGCACTTAACCAAGTGCACCATCCAGTCGTCTTTTTAAAGCTTAAAAAGCGTGAGAAGAGAAATCACGGTCTGGTCCTTCAAGACGGTCCACAATTCGATCCTTTTCAACATTTCGACGGTCCTCCTATTGATGAGACTTCACCGGGATCCGCTGCTATGAAACCCTTGCCCAAAACGCCTCCAAACCACACACAAAACTTTCATAATTTGCCTCTTCACCTGAGACCGCCATCAAAGGACTCGCATCCCCATCGTCCGATACATCAATTTTCATTGCAAACCATCACTCCCAAGCCGAAAACACTTAAATTTCAGCGAACAAATTTCCAGAGCTCACTCAAAAATTGACCAATTAACATCAGCCATCAACTTTGAAACTCATTCACTGATCCGCAACCATGTAGTCAGAGGCAGAGGCAGAGGCAGAGGCAGACAGAGGAGCCAGCTCCCTCGGGGAACATAACCGCACAGACAGTCAGACACGAAAATCGAATAAAAATCCTTAAAGTAATTTCCAATAACCCAACGCTTGTATCCTGGTCATTCATCTAGAGGAGCCTACCAGCAAAACAGAACAAAAAAAAAACACACACACAAAGCCTCCTCTGCACGGAGTATGCGATCGGCAATTTCCACTTCAATTTGATTGCATCGGCTTTTCTCATTGTGCATTGAAAAGTTAATCCATGTCCTTTGTTCCCCCATTGCCGTATCTCCTTCCACTTTGGTCCTGTTCTGTTTTCTGTTTTTTTGGCATTGGTTCTATCTGCATGGAGTTCTTTTCGTTTTGGTGAAGGAGAGACGAAAAAAAGGACCTATCATGACCCAACTAAAGAGGATTATCACCGCTACGAGAGGAACGCTGCACACCGAACGAGAAGGACATCCATAACAAAACAAAAATCACCCGAAAAGCACACACAAAACAAAGCAGAGAACCGAACCGAAAAAAGCGGAAGCGCAAGGATAGTGGTTGCTATGCAAATTGGTTTCGAATGTTTGTGGTTTTTACGGGGATGTGTGTGCATGGGTGGGTGTCCGTCCTCCCTCCTGTTGGACGAGATAGTGGCATTTGGCAACCCATCAAGATAACGAAAATCCATCCAGGATATCATAAACGACTGAAGGCGCGACCGGGGAGATGCGACACGGACACGGAAACGAAACGAAACGAAACGAAAAAGAAGCAGAAGAGAAGGGAAAACAACGCTCTCTCTCTAATCCTGGGATTAATTAAAAACGATGTCATTTGGCGGGAGTCAGGCGCCGAGGATCGATGTCACATCCTGATTCATATCAACCCCCTTGATCGGGATCGATACTCTCTCACTCTCTCTCTCTCTCTCGCTGTGACTGTGTGTACTTAAAGGTCCGCGCGGAGATTTAAATCTCCCGCAGGATAATGGATATCATAGATTCGAATTGAAGTGCACTCACTGAACAGATGTCCTTGCAGAGAGAGAGAGACGGAGGGAGAGGGAGGAAAGGAAACAATCGCGCTGAGGAGAGTAAAGTGAAAAAAGGATTTGTCGTCGCCAAGGATTCGGTTTGCTATTGACATTGCGACATTGAATGATGTTGCTCCTGGTGTTCCCAGTCCTTCCTCTGCTCCCGGCAGTGGTGCTGATGATAGTGGTAAGCCTAACATGTCTTCATCTCTCGCTCTCTGTCAGCCGGGATGACATGACAGTGTGATAATGAATCACTATCCCCGGGGGACAGCAGTGGCATTATCGAGAGCAATCTCTTGCAGTGTTCGGTCGCGGTTTTCTGCGGGGACATTAAAAACGATGTCACGTGGATAAGCCAACACAGCGAGAGCGAGAGAGAGAGAGAGGGATGAAATGAAAGGATGTCAACACACAAAAAGTCCCCGTAATTAGAGCAGAGAATCCTTTGAGGGCATCCTTGAATAGTAATTGAAATTCATATTCATTTATCCTTTTGACTATCTGCCTCTCGTCCTTTTATTCCGCATCAATTGACACAAGGGACATGACGACGATGACGACTTAAAAAAGGGACACCACCGAGGCGATCCTCGCCTTCGTCCTTCGACTGAATGCCGACCGACCGACCGAATTATGATAATGAAATACGGTGGTAATCCTTGGGACTATTATATTTTTCATCGTTGACTACACACGCATATCCTGTGTCCCGTTGGCCTTTCATATGATAAACAGGACCGCTCTCCTCTCGTGTGACAAGACACTGCTGCCACCCACTTATCATTCGACCAAATTGAAGCAGTTTCCGGCCGAGCAATGATGCCGGCGATGTTATGGGGGCTAAGATGACGAAAAAAGGGATTCGAAAATGTCGCAAATTGAGCTATTCCCAGATTTTTATTACCCTTCGATCGATTCCCTGCATCCTGGGCGATCCATTTTCTCTCCACCGCCACCGCCACCGTCGCCCTGTTTCTGTCTCGTTTGTTGTGTGTATTGAAATCCTTTTAACCCTTCATAAGCTGGGGGATATCCCTTTTTGCCTCTATCTACCCTCAATTCGTGTCGTGTCGCCTTCGAGTTGAGCCGAGGGTGATGGCCTCCCTTTCGTTGGCGGCAATTTAAAATTGTTCCGTCTTCTTGAGCTCCTGCTGCTGCTGCTGTTGTTGTTTGTTGACTTTTGTTGTTATTTGACTTTTTAGCCTTGTGGCTGCTAACCCGTCTTTCCGTCTGCCCCTGGGAAGGCGGGTAATTTCGCAGAGCGACGATGAAGATGGAAAAGTGTCGCACAAATGAAGTGATTTTGGGTCTATTATCATACTAAATACGGGGCGGGCGGCAAGTTGTAGTAAGAAATCCCTCTCCCCCCCCCCCCCTCCCCCCACCACCGCACACACAGAACCTTCGGTTTGGTGTCCTTTCAAGATTTCTTTTCCTCCTTTTGGGCCCGAAATTTCCTTTTATTGCGGTGCAGGACGAGAGAAAGAAGCACCATCCTGAAAGGTCGTTAAAAAAAGAAAAGAAAACGAAAACGAAAACCATTCCCACCCATTCAGAGGCCGATCCTGCGCCTATTTTGTCGTCCTTCTTCGCTTTAATGTTTTCATTTTGTATTCACAGGATATTCCTCTGGATTTTCGATGGTTTCGTGCTCATCCCCCACCCCACCTCCTCGAAATTTGCGAATGGGTTTTATTGCGGGGTAGTATCAAATGATTTCCGTTAGCCGGCGAATCTGTATCTCCTTTCTTTTACTGTTACAATTGAGGGAATTGATTTTAGAGTGTGTGACAGTTAATTTTTTTGTGCGCGTATCCTTTAATCGAGAGAGCGCATACATATGTTGTGCGGAAGTTTTCGAATGTGTGCGGGGGGGGGGATAAGCTTTGTTGTCTGATTTTATTATGATTTCGGCAGGCGAGTGCGGGAAGCGGGACTTTACGAGGCGCACATTAAGGATAATGGCGAAGGAGAGAGTGTTTAAGAACATCATAGAATGTTCCCAGAGAGTCATTAATGTACCTTCTCTCTCTGCCTGTGTGTGTGTGTGTGTGTGTTCTCGGATAGAATGGGAATGAAGGGCTTAAGGAGAGTACTCATATGAGGTTTTTGGTTAAGTCGAAGGTAGTTAACTGAGCTCTGACATAACATTAAACTTCCATTCGACAAGGATTCAGCCCACCAGAGGTGACAGCAGAGAAACAAGGAAGATGCCGCTGATAAGCGTTTGTGTTAAGTGGAAGAGAGATTACCATCGAAACACGAAAGAGGTGTGGGCGGTGTTTTTGTGGGTAAGTTGTTTTTAACTGTTCACGTGGCAGGATTAAAGAGATGATCTTGATGTTGCCTTCACCAAAAAAGGGACCAAATGCGATGAAGAAGTCACGCGAAGCCTTGAAAATCAGGAAAAAGGAACCTCAGAAAGGCAGCCCTTAATCCTTAATCGAATCTTATCGTATCCGCCCTTAATCCTTACTCAAAAAATCTGAGCTGTATTAGGATGTGAATGTAGTCCGGAAGGAAAAAATCCGTCGGCCACATCGAGCGCATTGGACAACAACGCTCCAGCCAAGAGGTTCTTCGAATCCAAGGACTTCGGGGACTTTTTCGTAAGAACGCCTCACAAAACGACTCAGATTTCCAACGAATTGAAGAGGCTTCATGCCGCGGAGTTGGATGGCTCACAAAACGCCACAGATCTGTGCCGAATTAAAGAGGCTTCCTGCCGCAGAATTGGATGGCTCACAAAACGCCTCAGACCTCCATCGAAGTAAAGAGGGTTCATGCCGCAGAGTTACATAAGAGGACGGCCGATGATAGAGGTCCTAAAAGGGGCTACATTTGTTGTCCGAGATAGGGATTGACTTGAATGCGAAGAAGGATGCCTCAAAAAACGACTCGGATCTCCACCGAATTGAAGAGGCTTTCTGCCGCAGGGTCGCAGAAGAGGCCGCAAATCCTAAATGAGGGTCCTAAATGAGGTTGCAGAAGAGGATTGTCGGTGACAGGGGTCCTAAAAGGGGTTACCTCCGTTCTCCGAGACAGGAGTTGACTGAAGTGCGATGAAGCAACGATTTTCAAGGTTCGACTGACTTCAGAATTTTTGACTGGATATGGTGACATTCCAGCTAATCCCCTTGTGGAGTGCGTCCTTCTTTGATAAGTCAACCTGTCACGTTCGACTTCTTTTGGACCCACTCCAGACGACTGGATGGGACAGTTGGTTATGTGCATGCCCCAAGTTAGAGGCGTCCCAGGTTCGAATCCCAGTGAAATCGAATCTGGTCTAGACACCATTAGCCGTTGGGATCAAATTAAGGGCGCTGGAGTAGGTTGCCACCTGGCAGTACAATGGACCAGTTTTGAGTCTGAGTGCTCCAGTAGAGTTTCAAAAATCATCATAAAAAAAGTCTCAACATCCGTCTCTAAGTCACAAAAGCCTCCTGAAAACCAACTCAAAGCCAGCCGAGGACTCGATTCCCTGGGACCACCAGGGGCACGTTTTTTTTCTCTCTCTCTCTCTCTCTCTCTCTGACCGAAAGCCAATCGAGGTGGTCATCGATAATTGATGAGAACCTCGTTAGGCGGGGCTTTCACTCACCGGAAATCGACGGCAACACGAGGCATTTGTTCAATGAGTCGCTCTTCAAACGACAATTATGGTAGTTCCAAGGATCCACTACCTTCGTCCTCTCCGCCGCCATCGCCGCCTCGGAGGATAATTAAAACTAATGAACTACAAATGGATTACCTTGTCGAACATAATTCCTCCCACAAAGGCTGCCACAGTCACGCTCCTCCATAGCCGCCGGTGTCTGAATCATTTAGAGACGTCCTCCGCCCTCCGCACTCCTCCCCCCCCGCGTCAAACAACACCGCAAATAAATTATTTATTTTTCGATTCTTTTGTCTGTGCGGAGGAGGAATCACTCCCCCCGGAGTGTATTGCTTAGGATTCACACATTTATCGAATGGAAATCGCTGCCTCGTGGCTGGAGGAGGAAAACTTTTCCCCAAAAAAGGACATCCACACACACACACTCTCTCGCGCTCATAACTTTCCCGGTTTATCAGCAATTAAAATTTTTAATTTCATGCATAAATGCGATGGGGTCGCTGGTTTCACTACTGACGAGGACGGGAACGCGCAACGTCTTCATTCCACGGACGAGCGCAGAGAGCAATTAATCACGGAACACCTTGAGGCGGCGAAGACTCGTAAACTTTTGTCATAGTTATCGCGTCCACGTTCGATTGCGTCTTGCGATCTGGAATATTCTCTCAGACTGCTTATCGGTATTCTCCCCCTGAAGAGAGGAAGCCTCGTGGGGTGGCAGCAATCCGGCGGTGGTGGTGTTTGAAAATTTTCCAATTTGTGGTTTTCTTTGAGACGCATCATCTGCTGTGGTTCCCAGACGAGAAAGAAACTTGCATCCTTGTCTGCTCTTTTTTCCTTCTCTCCGGTCTTCCCCCTCTCCACCGCCTGTGCATTCCAATTGTAATTACAATTGATGAGGCGTCGGTGGAGGGGGTGGTGAATACGATTTCGGTTTTTTTCCCTCTCACCTCCAACCACCTGCAGCTGGCGAGCGAGAGGGAGAAGCTGTTAAATATTCATATTTGTTAATTAAATCATCAGACCGGACTGCAGTGGACTAAGAAGGACTTGGAGCGGGTGGGGGTTTGTGACTTGGGGTAATTAAGTTCTTAGCCGAGAAGTGGGATGGCAATTATTATGCAAATTGGTCGTGGAAGACGCGGTGGAAAAGTGTCACGATGAAGAGGGACTGTCCCTTATTGATCGGATTGAGATTTCAGGACTGCACGGGACAAGCAGGTGACAGAGGGGGAGGGGGAGATTGTTTAATTGTGACAAGGGGAGGAATCCTTAAGCAGGTGGGTGGGAAATTGTGTTGGTCACAGTTTGGAAACCAGGCGTCTCTCAGACTTAAGGGCGGGCTTCCTGGTGTCGATTGACATGCGTTTGAAAGGATTTCGACAGCCTGGGCAAATCATGGGCTAACCACTGCAATTTCGATGCGATCTTAGAGGCCTCGACCCTTAACTTGCACAAGCCACAAATTCCAAACCAGGCGTCTCACAGAATTAAGAGCGGGCTTTCTGGTGTGGAATTGTCCTGAATTTTTTATTCACTTATTTACTTAGCAGGCCTCGGACCCATGGAGGGTTTGAACCTGAGCTATCGCTGCCTTCCATCGTTGACAGTCCTGGGCACGGTGCTTCCAGCGTTCTCCACCGAATTCTGGGTCACCAAAAAGGACGAGACGGAGCCCCTGCTGTCGAATAACTTGAAGCCGGGCTTTGGAACTTCAAGCCGGGCTCTCCCAAAATTTAAAATCATGGTTTCTGAGAGTGGCCGTCACCTCTTCAGCCAACGTCCTGTTTTTCAGCAGTTTCTGGGTCGCCAAAAAGACGGAAAGGAGCTTCTGCTGCCAAATAGCTTAAAGCCGGGCTTAGCTAAGCAGAAAATCTTAGTTCTTTTTTAGCAGCCATCATTTCTCGGCCCAACACGTCGCGATCTCCAGGCGATGATGGGTCGCCAGAAAGACGAGAAGGTGTCTGTGATGTCGAACATCTTAAAGCCGGTCTTTCCGACCTCAAGCCGAGCTTTCCCAAAATTCAAAATCACAGTTTCTGAGAGTGGTCGTCACCTCTTAAGTGGTTGCTGGGTCGCCAAAGGGGGTCTGTGATGTTAAACATCTTAAAGCCGGTCTTTGCCACTTCAAGCTGGACTTTCCCAAAATTTGAAATCAGAGTTTCTAAGAGTTGCCGTTAAATCTTGAGCCAACACGTCGTGTTCTGCAGCGGATGTTAGATCGACAAAAAGACGGGAAGGGGCCTGTGATGCACTTCATCAAGACCAAGCTGTCTTACGTCCGCGATGACTTGGTCTTTAAACCGGAGATTCGCTCTCCCTCTTCTTCTCGAGCCAGGAGGCTGTCTTGCGTCCGCGATGACTTGGGCTTTAAGCCGGAGGTTCGGTCTCCTTCTCCTTCTCGAACCAGGAGGCTCGGTTTCGAAGACCCTCTTAGCTGGAGCTCCAGTGACAGTGCCGTTAATTTGATCCCAACGGCCAATGGTAACTGCACCAGATTATCGGTATTAACTTCGCCTTCACTGGGATTCGAACATGGGACTCCTCTAACTTGGGGCAGTCACTGAACCAACTGCACCATCCAGTCGTTTTGGCATGTCCGTTTTGTCTGTCCTCCCACAATAGCAATTTATGACCAAAATTTGTCCAATTCATCACTCTGTTTCAACCAAAAACAAGTTCTCGAACTAATTTCTCCAAAAAGGACATCCTCCCGACCCCTGTGCTCCGACCGACTCATTTCCCTCTGCCGTTTCAAAAAGAAAAACAGAAAACATTTCACCAACAAACCCCAGCAACACAGTCAACCCAAACAAACCAGTCAATGAAACCGAGAGAAAGGACGAAGACAGGATATAAACAAGGATAACGTCTGTGCACATAAATCTCATTACCAAGGTGATGGCTAATTTCAAATAAAAACTGTGTAACCGAATAATCCAGGGGATGACGCACACCCCAGCGCCACCTCATCACCAGTAATCATCATCAACAAGGACTCACAACGAAACGCAACGCAATTGAGACAAATAACCGCCGTTCAAATCCCAGCAATGTCACGAATAAATAACTACCCAATTCTCAACGAGCCGCACACCGAAAAAAAACACGGCCGGAGTTTGAGATGAAAAGAAACAACTTATCCCCGAGGGCATGTTGTATCCTTTCCATGTCCTCCTGTCCTCCTGTCGTCCTGTCATCCTGTTCGAGAGCGACAATAACGACGACGCACTGAATGAGACAAAAGCGCGAACAATAAAAAAGGAATCAGATTTCCCAGCAGCAGCACCCCTCCACCACGAGCAGTTGTTGAACAGTGATTTTGACTGTCAACCCCAACCCCTATCAATGCCGCTCCTGTCCTGCCTGTTTTTTTGCGTGTAACGACAACCGAACGCAAAAAAAGAAATATTTTCGTTATTAGTGCACGTTATTGTGTCAAATTGTGTTTCCCCGAGTCTCCTGCCGTGTAGCGCACACACAGGACAGGACACACGGTGGCGAGGAAAAAACCGGGGTAAAAAAAAGTGCAGGACCTCTCGGCCATTAACTACTGTAACACAATACACGTCGACTGTGTGTGCAGCCCTCCGGCAACCACCGCACTGAGCCGAGGTGGTGATTACGCCGGGACTCTCACTCGGTGGGGTGTTGAAAAATTATTCCCTGATTATGGTTCCTTCGCCCGGAGGCCACATGTGTACATGCACAGGGGTCCTGCGAGGCTTTGTTTATTATTAGCCCGATTTTTTCGTCCAGCGAACAATGCGTCACGGAGCACGGTCGCTGGGATCGCTTTAAGTCACATTCATCATCATTGCGCCAGAAAGGATGAACCACGCGGGGTGATGGCTGAGCGCACGTCCCGATCAACGGCTGGATAATTGCGTTTTAATTTGCGCAGCACACACGCAATTCACTGTGACAACAATAATTGCTACTGTGTGCGGAGATGTTTCCATCGGACGGGATGAGCCGCCAGAAGGATGCAGGACATGTTCGGTCGTTGAGTCAATGCTGTTTGATTTCCGTTACGTTTCTTTGCGTTTTATTTGCCCGCCGCCGTAGACGGTCGTGTTTGAACTTCGATTTCGTGCTTTTGACAATTGAAGCAAATTAGGCGGTCGACTGAAGCGCCAATCGGGTGCGGGGCAGAGACTATAGAGGCCTAATGAAGCTGTACTCACGGGGATGAGGAACTCATTGTTAGTTTCTTCATTTGTTCGCTCGTTCGTTCGACTCTCGTTTGCGGTTGAATGGGTTTCTTTTTTTTGTGTCGTGATGTACGCATGAACGGACGTAATGATGGTCGGTCGAGGGAGAGAGGGACAGTGACCACATTCGGAGGGAGCGCATATCTCAAGGCAATCAACGGTGTTGCACGGATCCAACGCTATGCCATGAGCGTGTGGACAACTTAGCTCCGGCCCGAAGAGTTCGACTTCGACTCTGAGCCTGTGGGACAACGCAACAGAGGACGTCCACGCACAAGGCGGCGCACACAAGTCGAAGGGGACCTCGGCCGACTTGGTGCGCGAAACTGGAGACAGCTTGTGAAAGATCGGCCTGGCTGGAGGGGCATGTTGGGTGAGGCCCAGGTTCCTTCTTCTGCTTGAGGCGCTACAGTTCAGGGTGGAGCTGGGCGACCTTTTGCTGGCCGTCGCCAAATTGATTGATCACCAAGCTCTACCCTGGACTGAAGCGCCCTCAAAAGAAGAAGAGAAGAAGAAGAAGAAGAAGAAGACTTCTTCTTTTTGTGGCGCTACAATCTGTGCTGGACTTGGGCCTCAGCCAAGGTGCCCCTCCAGCCGGCCCGATCTCCGGCAGAAGAAAAGATGGGGAAGAAGAAAATGAAGAAGAAGAAGAAGAAGAAGAAGGAGGAGGAGAAGAAGAAGAAGAGGAGGAAGAAGAAGAAGCAGAAGAAGAAGAAGAAGAAGAAGAAGAAGAAGAAAAAGAAGAAGAAGGAGAAGAAGAAGAAGAAGAAGAAGAAGAAGAAGAAGAAGAAGAAGAAGAAGAAGAAGAAGAAGAAGAAGAAGAGGAAAATGAAGAAGAAGAAGAAAAAGGAGAAGAAGAAAAGGAAGAAGAAGAACAAAGATGTCGCACGGATGAAGAGGCAGGAGTCTAAGGAGCGTCCGATAATTTGAAGAAATCCTTGGTCTCGATGCAGGCGCTTAGCTCAGTTTCAAACCAAGAAATCGACTTAATTGCCAGATGTCCGATTTCTCTCAAGCAGAGGCTCAAACCCTTGACTCTTCTGCTTCGTCTGATAACGCTACAGTTCGGGCTGGACCTGGGCCTCAACCAACAAGCCTCTCCGGCTGGCACGATCTTTAGCCAAGTCGGCTGAGGTCCTTCTCCACTTGTGAGCGCCATCGGTTTCGCAGCTGTCCTCAATCTCGTTGTCCCATGGGAGCGAAGTGTAAGACGCTGACCAATTCGCCGTCTTTTCCTTGACTTGAAAGCGATTCCAAATAACCCTCAAACTTCTTCTTGCGGCGTTACAATTCAAGGTGGACCTTAGCCTCATCCAACAAACCTCTACAAGGAGGACATGGGCCTCAATCTACAATCCTCTCCAGCTCGGACGATTTTTAGCCAGCTACCTCCAATTTTACACGTCAAATTGGCTGAGGTCCTCCTCCACTTGTGTGCGCTGCCAGTTTCCCGGCGGTCGTCTATTGCGTTGTCTCACGGGTACGGAGACGAAGACTACGTCTTTTCCTTGACTTCTCGTGATGAAGGCGATTTAAAATAACCCTCAAACTTCTTCCTTTTTTTCTTTTGGCGCTACAGTTCGGGGTGGACATGGGCCTTAACCAACAAGCCTCTCTAGCTGCCTCCAACTACACCCGGCAAGTCGGCTGAGGACCTTCTCCACTTGTGTGCGCCATCGGTTTCGTGGGCGCCCACTTTTGCGTCAAACCCTTGACTCCTCGAAAACCTCAGAAATAGTCAGGAAAAGTGAACGACAAAATCTGTCCCGCAACCGCCTTTAAGGGGAAAACGCTTGCAAACCCTTCGCACAAATTTCCTGAGTATCTCCCGTCATGGTAACCGCATCTAATTACCCACTGCCCTCTTGCAAAATGAGACCCATTACATCCCCCACCTTTGAACCCCTTCCATGAGGTCGCAGCCCCTTCCAAACTAGCAAAGAAGAGGAAGGAAAAAAAAAGGCAGGAAACAGAATAGACCACGTATCCTTTAAGTTCATCTTTAATCATCTCAACCTCCCACTTGCATGGCGCCCACGTGAAGATCTAAGTAAACGAAGGGCACCCGAGCTGACATTAAAATCTCAACCAGTGCATTGGCACAAAGTCATCCTTGCGGAAGGCTTCTGGTTACTTTTGATCTCACTGCCTCCGCCAACTTCATCATCATCACCATCACCGTCATCGTCATCGTCATCGTTCTCCTCGTCGTCGTCGTTGCCGTCATCGTCGTTGTGGCTCATCTTTTGTTGCTGCTCCCAGAGAAAAACGCAAAGAAGAAGGAGACGATGATGAGGATGGAAAAACCTTTGATCTAAAGGTTGCATCGACACACCACACCATCGCCAGAGTCGCTGTCGTCGGCAGGGCACTACAACACGTGCACGGTTCACGCTGTACACACTCTTCACCTCTCTGACTTCACAAGAGTCGGGAATTTAAATATTTTGAGCTAAACTTATGAAATACTTCTTCAGCTTCATGACCTTCCGTGTCTGCCGACGTCATGTGCACCATCGTGAGCAACCACCAGGTGGTGGTGGTGCCCACCTGGCTGCCGCTCGCCAGCCTGTTGTGTGTATGCATCCTTGAGGAGTACAATTGGGGCGGCTCCAGAGCTGCATTTTCATCTTGCATTGTCGAAAAATTAATTACATCGAAAAAGACGAGGAACCTTGAGTGGCTCGGCGATGGCGACGTGCACAGGTCTCTGCAGCTGCTGATGACGATGATGGGGCTGATATGCCGGGGAAGCATAAAAACCGCACTCGGATGATGAAAATCAGTGCAGGCAAGCACAGTAATGTTGGGAGCCAGTTTCGCTGATGAAAGACGGTGTGTGTGCGCGCGCTTAGAAAATGCATCCAAGGCCTCGGCTGGATTGTTGTGTTTCTGCGGCTGCCGCTGTCCCCTACCTTTGTGCCGGTGTTCGGTGTTCGGTGCTGTAGTCCTCAAGGATGCTTGTGGAGGGTGTGCTTTCATTGTCGATTGCATTTCCGAAAAGGATCGTGTTTTTTTTTGCATCCACCCCTCCCTCCCCACCCACCATCAACAGCCTCACGCTCTTAGGAATGAAAATATTTTCACGGTTGAAGTGACGTGTGTGTGCATCCTTGCATCCTGTTTTTTTGCGAATAAAGAGGTGTGCTGACAGAGCCGGAGGCATGGCGTGTGTGCGATGAGTCTGGTTGGCCTTGAAATTTGAATTTAACATTGAAATTGGAACGTGCTAAAGAGGACATCTGCTTGATGCTGGAGAAAATCCCTTTAAGGAGCCTGTAAGGAGGTCACCAAGTGCGAGATCTTGACACCTGGACAGGCAGCAAGGCAGTGAGAGCAGGCTCTCGCAGGCAGCAAGGGATTGAGAGCAGTGGGGTGCTCTTTTTGACTTGATTTAGACAACATTTTGAACCGAATTTGACTAGTCTTTCAATCGGTTTACGGGTAAGCCAAGTGCAAGTTTCTTTTTAAAAATGAAACAGAATGAACAAAATTTAATTTTTTTCCGTGAACTATGGCTTCATTAGGGAGAACAAACATTCCCATTAAACATACAGCATCGTTCAAGTGGCTGCCTCGGCTGGCTTCGCACCCCGCGCATTCTCTCACCCAAATTTTCCCAGACCTTGTTCATGGTTTGGGATTTGCTTAGATGATATTGGCCTGAAGTTCGAATCCAGGTTTGAATCCCAGTGAAAGCAAAGTTAATACGCTTTTATCCGGTTTTTCAAAGGAAACCCCAAGCAGCACCGACGAAAGATGTGGATCATGTACTCAACCAGGACGACTGGATGACGCAGTTGGTTGGGTGCCTGCCCCAAGTTAGAGGACTCCCAGGTTCGAACCCCAGTGAAATCGAATCTGGTCCAGTCACCATTTGCCGTGGGGATCAACGGCACTGGAGTAGATTGCTACCTGGCAGTACAATGGGCCAGTTTTGAGTCTGAGTAATCCAGTGCAGTGTTTCAAAAATCCTCCGAAAAAAAGAGATGACATGCCTCTTCTCGATAATTCCCAAATTTGTTGCAAGTCTTAAGGAATTTTGGCTTTATTCACTCACTCAATATGCCTCTTAAGGATTCCAACATCAATTTCCCTCGTGTTCATCCCAAAAGGCAATCAAAACCAAGTTTGAGCTAAAAAGTACGGGCTCCAAAAAGTGCACCCAAGTCTACTGTCTCTTGGCTTAATTGACTTCAGTCAGTCGACTCTGAGCCTGTGGGACAACGCAACAGAGGACGCCCATATACAAGGTGGCGCACACAAGTCGAGGGAGACCTCGTCGGGCTTGGTGTACGAAACTGGAGACAGCTGGTGAAAGATCGGCCTGGCTGGAGGGGCATGTTGGGTGAGGCCACCTCGGACTGTAGCGCCCTAAGAAGAAGAAGAAGAAGAAGAAGAAGAAGAAGAAAAAATAGAAGAAGAAGAAGAAGAAGAAAAAGAAGAAGAAAAAGAAGAAGAAGAAGTAGAAGCAGAAGAAGAAGAAAATGAAGAAGAGGACTAGCGTCACGCCTTTTCCTTCTTCTGCCTGTGGCGCTACAGTCCAGGGTCGAGCTGGGCGATCTTTTGCTGGCTGTCGCCAAGTTTACCCCAGCTCTACCCTGGACTGTAGCGCCCTCAGAAGATGAAGAAGAAGAAGAAGAAGAGGAAGAAGAAGAAGAAGAAGAATAAGAAGGATAAGAAGAAGAAGGAGAAGAAGAAGAAGGAGAAGAAGAAGGAGAGAAGTAGAAAAAGAAGAAGAAGTAGACTTCAGTCAGTGTCTGCCCACCATGGGACCATTTCCTTCATAAAATCTGAATCAGCGACCTTCAGTTTTTATGTCATCTGTGGACAGTGGCCAAAAGGGAGTTCCCGTCTCGCAACTAACGCCACTGTGTCATCGCTTCATGTTCCGTCCATTCCCATCTAAAGTCCGCTTGTTCACTCCCATTGCCATCTTCCGACCACTCGTTTGAAAGAGAACTACACGTGCTTCCGCCTCGCCCACATGTCCTTGCACAGATTCCGTCGCTTCAACACGCATAGGCATTAAATTCCCCCACAGAACACCATCGCTATGACACACAAATCACCGCAGATCGATGAAATGGCACGAGTTTCCCTCGCCGAAATCACTCCTCAACACCCTCGTGGATATCAATTTTGCATACCAATTCCCGGACCCCCTGAAACTCCCCCCCCTCCCCCTGCACAATCCATTTCCTGCCCCTCTCTCGATCTTTGGCCCCAATCATCACTGAAACATCGTAGTTTATCGCATTTAGACTCCAAGACACTTATGCCACGGCGAGGATTTGAAAAGGAGCAGGAAAGTCATTCAGAAAACGTCCAGGATGTGGATCAGGAAAAGCAAAAAAGATCACCTTTCTCACATGGTAATTAAAGTGCCCGTCAATCTCCAGGACGAGCTCATCACATCAGCCAGCTCTTCAATTTCGATTTCCTCTCCTTCATCAAAACAGACCGGGGCAAGGGAGAGAAAGCCAATTTTAAGGACGAATCGAATGCCAGGAATGGGAAGCGGCACACAAAAACACCAAAGACCTATTTATACAACGAGTACACTACAGGATTGATTTTTATATCCCTCCCCCATCCCCCGGCGGAGTAGTGGCATATCCTTGTTCGATATTCTAGCACATATGATGATGAATATTGAAATTGAATAAAAAATCAATCTCAAATCCAGGATAATTCAATTCTGACACACACACAGAGAGAGAGGGGAGTGGGGGCTGGCATTCAGAAGGTGCCAGGCTGAAGATGAAGCCGAAGTCGAAGTCGAAGAAGGAGAGCAGAAGTAATGGGAAGCCAAAGGACGACACAGGATATTTTTGTTTGCCATGCAGTATTTCAATCAAAAAATGTGTTCCATGTCCTTTGGCACATCTCTACGAGTAACACCCGCCCGCCTCTCATCAGCCCACCATCCACCCACCCGCACGGCACAGGTAGATAGTCTTAAATCGTTAAACATAATCAGCTTTCGAAGGAATGGATGAAAGGATATCTCCATTTCGGTCCCTTATCCTTCCATCCATCCATCTGTGTGTGAGAGAGAGGAACAGGTGAACAGGTGGAGAGAGAATAAAATTACATTTTTCGGATATGTGCACCAAGGGAGATATGACTCATAATCTAATCCCTAGCCAAGCCCATTATATCCTCTCTGAGAGCGAGCGCGGTGGCAGCGGCTGCTGCATCTCATTTGGGAACCCCTTCTTCGATTGTTTTTCCCTTTTCCTTATCAAATGAATCTGAAATCAGTATTTTCTAGGGAGCCAGTGGGCGGGAAAGGATATCACAATGTAATTATTATTCCCTCCGTTTGGAGCATCGCCTGCAAACAGTTCAAGAAAGACAGAAAATGGATAAGGATTCGTGTACATCATTCGTGGATTATGACCGAGAGAGAGAGAGCTCCCTCTCGAGGACCAGGAAGGACCTCAGAGGGGGCAGACCGAGGAAGGACCCCAGCGTTAAGGAGATATGCATATAGTTTGCTCGAAAATCCTTGCATAATATTAGCAAACACAATTAGAATTGCAAAAGCAAGAAAAAAGGAGCGGATAGTCTGGAGTCAGGCTGCTCCTTGAAATCCTCTTGTTGGGCAATCATCTTCTTTGCCGGATTTCATGCCAAAAATTCAGTTACACTCCAGTGCGCACACAGACAGGGAGGAGCTGCTTCTCCTTTTTGCTCCGATTTTTTGTGTGCGCTCTGCGAAGGTTCTGTGTTGTCGAATGCGTCGGTCGCGCTCGTCTTTCGGATCCATTATCCTTTTTATGGTTTAATTTAAAAATCACATCAGACACCGTTGCTGGTCGAGGTTGAGTGGCTAGCTTATCAATTCTGCTTGGTCGCTCGTTCGCCACGATGACGCAGGATTAAGGATTGGCCGGCCAATTGGTGATGATGGTGGCGAATGCAGTTGAACCTTGAAAAGTGATCTCGGTCACGGGCGGGACCTTTAAGGGGAGAGATTGTTTTTTGGAATTATATCTGTTTCGTCGTGGATAGACGCTTACTGTGTGCTCAGGGTGGTCACCGGTTGCCATTTGCTTCGATTGCGGAGTTTAGGGGCTGATTTGATGGCTTCGACGCTTGGTTTGTTAGATGATGGTTGGGAGAAAATAGCCCGAAAAAATGCTTATCGGGCATAATTTTAGAAATTAGCGTGACTCAAGGGACTCAATTTTGAGGTCAAGAGGGAACAGACCCAACATCGACTGAAGCCTTCTGCGGCAGTCAGGGGATGCAGGGGAGAGTCGCATTTGGTGCAGGAATTATGTCCAATCAGAGGTGATTCGACAAAAAATAGGGTTCCATGGCGCATTCTGTGGAAATAAGGAGTGACAGTGTTTTCGAGGGAATCATCAGTTTTTCGGGGAACGAAATGATTGAATCCGGATGAATGTCAGTCGAGCGATTGAATTATTTTCATACAGTCTAGTGATTGATTTTTTTTTTGTTTTCGGTGGATTTTTGAAACTCTCCTGGAGCACTCAGACTCAAAACTACCTGGTCCATTGTACTGCCAGGTAGCAACCTACTCGTGCCGTTAATTTGATCACAAAGACAAATGGTGACTGGACCAGGTTCGAGTGTGAGTTCAGTTTGTGGCCCAAGTCCACCCCGGACTGTAGCGCCACACAAAGAAGAGGAAGAGGAGCATCAGTAGTTCGAAAATCCTGTGAAGAGGAGCCATCTAGTGGTTTTATTTTAAATCATAGGTTATTTTGACATTGACAGCTGTTTCCCGCTCGGAATCTCGACAAAAAGTCAGAATACCTCCGCTCTGAGGACCCTGAGGCCCTGAAGCTCTTAGACCTTAAGACTTTGAGACCCTGAGACCTTAAGATTTTGAGACCCTGTGACCTTAAGACTCTGAGACCATGAGACCCTGAGACTCGGAGACTTTGAGACCCTGAGACCCTGAGACCTTAAGACTCTGAGACCCTGAGACCTTAAGACTGTGAGACATTGAGACCCTGAGACCCTAAGACCCTGAGACCCTGAGACCTTAAGACTCTGAGACCCTGAGACCCTGAGACCCTGAGACCCTGAGACCCTGAGACCCTGAGACCCTGATACCCTGAGACCTTAAAACTCTGAGACATTGAGACCCTGAGACCCTTAGACCCTGAGACCCTTAGACCCTGAGACCCTGAGACCCTGAGACCCTGAAACCCTGAGACCCTGAGACCTTAAAACTCTGAGACCCTGAGACCCTGAGACCCTGAGACCTTGAGACCCTGAGACCGTGAAACTATGAGACCATGAGACCCTTGAGACGCAATGTGCCGTTTACGATTGAACACTGTTGGAATATATTGAAAACTTATTCCCAAAGTGAGTGCTGTGCAGCCCAAGTGTTTTTGAAAATAAGTTTTGGCCAAAATGAAGCACCCACCGCGATGCGACTGCTGTACGCAAGTTTGGCTGATGAAAGTTCGTGGGACTGGTTTGCTAGTGGACAACACTCATGGTCTCTGTCGTCGTACGGCGCGCACAGATGAGAATGTGGCCGAGAGTGTGAGACTCAATTCACGAACATCAACTCGCCATCGATCTCAACAGCTCGCCATCGATTTCACGCACTATCCTGAGGAGAATTCTGCACAAAAATCTCGGATTATTGGTTACAAGGTCCAATTGACTCGGCCATTGAGGGCGCACGACCATCCGCTTCGTTGTCGCTTCGCACTTTGGCCTCAGAGCAGCTTGAATTGGACAACGATTTCGGGCGAAAAATCATCTTTTCTGACGAGGCGTATTTTCATCTCAGTGGCTACGTCTCTGAGCCTGTGGGACAACGCAACAGAGGACGCCCACGTACAAGGTGGTGCACACAAGTCGAGGGGAACCTCAGCCGGCTGGAGGGGCAGGTTGGGTGAGGTCCAGGTCCTCTTCGGACTGTGGTGCCCTAAAAAGAAGGAGAAGAGTAGCTTACTGGGAGCTGTCACTACCTCGGACCTCGGCCGACTTGGTGTGTGAAACTGGAGACAGCTGACGAGAGTTCGGTGCGGCTGGAGAGGGATGTTGAGTGAAGCCCAGGTCCTCTTCGGACTGTGGCGCCCTAAAAAGAAGAAGAAGGCTACGTTACCGCATCTGGGGCTCCGAAAAAGGAAAACCCGCACGTTGTTGTCGAGAAGCCAATGCACTCACAGGAAGTGACAGTTTGGTGCGGATTGTGGAGTGGTGGCATCATTGGACCATTTTTCTTCGAAAATGAGGCTGGAACTTCGAAAATGAGGCTCCAACCAGCTATGCGCTTGAGCATAGCTCCTGATGAGTTAGAGTCAATGACGGAGGATCGAGTGGCTGAATCTCTAGTGCATGCATTGCCTCCGCGACCCCTTTAGTAGGACATGCGGGTCACTGAAGATGAAATGAGAGTGAGGCTGGAAACAACGTTTCGTTCAACGGCGGGAGTTACAGAGCCACGTCAACGGACTTTTTTTCCACCGAAATTGAAGACATGGATTTGGACGACCTCTGGTTCATGCAGGATGTCGCGTCGTGCCACACAGCCCATGCCACAATCGATCTTTTGCGTACCAAATTCCCAAATCGTGTTATCAGCCGTCTTGGCGGTGTCAATTGGTCGCCATGGAGCTGTGATGCGACGCCTTTGGACTGTTTTTTTGTGGGGAACCGTGAAGGAGCGATGTTATGCCAATAATCCAGTAACGATTTAAGCACTTAAGGCCAATATCGTCCAAGCAATCCATAAGTTACAGCCCGAAGCCGTCAACAAGGTCTTGGAAAATCGGGGTGACAGAATACGCTACTGCGAGGCCAGACGAGGCGGGCACTTGAACGACGTTTTATTTTGTAATTAATGGGAATGTTTGTTCTTCCAAATAAAGCTATAGTTCATGGAAAAAATGTAAATGTTGTCCATTTTATTGCATATTTAAAAAGAAACTTTTATTTGGCACAGTCTGTATTTCAGATGAAGCTGTTCCTCTTGACGTTTTCCCCCCGCAATGTTTGACGTAAGGATCCATGACATTGACTGCACTTGATAAGACGATGAACCTGCTTAAACACCCCTCTCCTCCTTCAACCCGCCCCCAAATCGATTGGGAAAGATCACAGGGAACAACGACCAAATCATTGATGAACACTTCACCCACTTCATTCAGCACTGAAGACCTGTTCGTTCTCTGGGCCAAGTTAACATCTCAAAAACCTCATTCATCCCACAAAAGCCCACACACATTTCTGTGTAAATCCGAGATGTTTACCAGGCAAATAGAAGTGAATATCAAAAAGGTTTCAAATATAATATGTAAATGGGATAAATGACAATTCCTTATTTTTTAAGACTCACACCCACCCCCACGCCCTCCGTCGATCTTTGTGCGTTTGTGCTCGGCGTCTCTCTCGCAAATGGTAAATTGTTATTCCGAATGCAAGATAAACACTCACAGATACGGCACAGAAAAGGAAATAGAAGCCGGGCCATGGGGGGATGACAAAGCAAATAAAACCGATACCGCAAAATACAAACGCCTCAGGCAGGCATACATTTTGCCATCTAAGGACTTCTCATGGGCTTCCCCCGTCGCCCGTGCTGTTGCCTGCGTGCGGGGTGGGGGGTGGCGTGTATTGAAATTAGATATGGTAAACTCAAATAGATACGAAACGAAGCGAGACTAAAAGTTAAAATATAAAATTTCATTAAAAATCAGAACAAATATCGCAATCAAAGGCCTCCCCCCCCCGCATCGGAAGAGGCTGAAATCGAGAAGAACAGATTGTAAATGCGCGTCTGTGGGTGGGGGCGCAGCACTTAGCGACTCACCCTCGCCGCGGAAATACGAAAAAACAACAAAATCACGTCTTGAGAGGTTTCAATTGAAATGCAATCGGAATGAATAGATAAATATGATAATGAGATGGCCGGCTTTGGTGCGTTGTCGCTCCTCCCCCCGGCCGCGGGACATTTGTGGTAATTTGTTCGAACCGCTGGTGGGGGGAGCGACGACGACGACGACTGCGGATGGTTACGCTCGATGCTATCGTCTCGGTCGAGGGATGTTGCACAACGATGACGAAAGTGTGTCACTGATGCGGATGAGAGTAGAATGTCAGTGGATTGACTGAGAAGTGATTCGAGACCATCCGGTGGATGTGACGGAGATGATTTTCTCAGATTTTTGATGAGGATGGTTGTTCCAGTAGTCAAGCCCGCCCTCAAGTCTGGGAGACGTCTGGTTTGGAAACTGCGGCTTGTGAAAGTTGAGGGCCGAGGTTTGAAAATCGCGTCGAAATTGCAGTTAGCCCAGGATTTTTTTGTCGGAATCCTTTCGAACGTCTTTCTTTCGAGATTTAATTGAAAAAGCTCTCCGGTAAGACCGCTCTTAAGTCCGGGAGATGTCTGGTTTGGAAACTGTGAATTGAGAGTGGAAGGCTTTAAAATAAGTCTGGTTTGGTTTTCAAAATCCTCGGGTTGTGGTTTGAACAGGGACTTCCTCCCTGGTCCTGCAAGCTCTCCGGAAAGTCTGCGCTTAAGTCCGGGAGAGGGCTTTGAAATTGCTTCCTCTCTGGGAAGTCTAGTTTGTTTTTGTCTACGGGCTGTGGTTAAAAAACGGACTCCTCTCTGGAACTACACTCAAAGAAATGCAAATGCTGCTGGTTACTCCGCACGTCTGTTGAGGGATCCAAAAGAACTACCCTGCCTTTCTTACTTTTTTCGGAAGTTTTTTGAAACGCTACACTTGAGCACTCAGACTCAAAACTGTCAGCTAGCAACCTACTCCAGTGCCGTTAATTTGATCCCAACGGCAAATGGTGAGAGGACCAAATTCGATTTCACTGGGATTCGAACCTGGGACCCCTCTAACTTGAGGCAGGCACTTAACTGCGCCATCCAGTCGTTGCCTTTCTTACTGAGGACAAAACTCCCGTTCAAAAATGTCTCAAAAACAATGCCTCCTCACACTCATTTGCCTCAAAAGCAGATGCGATCGAAAACAATGACTTCCTCTATCCCGGACCATCCAAGACACGTCAAAACACAAGTTTGACAGCGTCTTTGTGTTCGTTGCCGAAGTTAATGCAAAACTCTAGAGCTCGTCACGCAGCCTGCCGCCTCAGTTCCATTTTAATTCATTGCTTCATTGTTCTAAGTCCATTCACTTCACTAATCCCCCCTCCGCCCGCTCGCTCATGTGTGCACAGAAAATCTGACATTTCCGACTTCATTCCGATGTCGGTTGTGCCCCGCACCCCCCCTCTCGCTCTATGACAACCCATTTTGAGTTTGAAAATAACCAGCTGATCCCCAATTCACAGCAAAACATTCCAACTAAATCGAAAGTTTCCTGCTTTTCTTGCCACTGCCACGCTATGGCTTGGCTAACGATGTGTACCGCCGCCACACACTCGCACGGTCAGAGTGGGGGGAGCTGCACGAAGAAAAGCAGCACACACACCCGCCTCCGACCCGGCGATACCGTTTTCTAATATTAACACTTCATTCAAAAAACGGTACAGGACTTGTTCTTATTTTGTACACCGGAACGGTTAGAGGTGCAGCGACTACATGATTGCGCTGCAGAAGTTGACAGCTCATTTCCGACGTCTGTCTGATGCTCTGCGCGAGTGTGTGCTGCAACACAGTGCCCTGCCATTGAAATGGAAAATTTCAGTGAGCAGCAGCACCGTCCCCCCACGTCCCTCACGATCCCCAACACATTCGGTTAGGGGGTGTGTTGAGTTTTGTGTGTAACAATAATTCGTGGCACAAGTGTGGGGAATTTGACGGGGGGGGGGGAAGAGATGAAAGGAAATCCTTCGAAAAATAGTGCAAAACCCTTGTATCCTTCTGGTGGAGAGGAAGTCTGCTTGGATGGCCCCTCCTTCCGAATGGCCTTAAGACAGGACCAAAAAGGGACGAAGAAGAGAGTGAAGCGAGTGTACGCAGTTCCTGCTGGGAGCGATTAAAAATTGCGGCAAAAGTGAACAGAGGGAAAACAGAAACAACGCCAACAACAACAACAACAACACCACGGCGGTAGCAGTGGCAAGGACTAAACTTTCTTTTCATAGTTCAAGGATGTGCCACATTGACTGACAACCAGTGCAAGCAGGCGTGAGTTGTGAGTAATTCAAGCCCACTTCCGTTGCTGTTAATTGAAAAATTCATAGAAAACAATTTCCCGGAGTCTCGCAGAGGACTTTGCATGGATAGGTCAGTGACCAAGAAGTTTGTTGAGGAGCTTTTGGCCGTTTGAGGGTTGGGAGTGGATGGTTTTAAAATGGTTAGCCCATGAATTTTTGGGAGGAAAAAATCGAAAGTTGTCGGAATCCTTTGAATCGTCTCTCAATCCAAAGCTAATGAAAAAAGCTCTCCGAAAAGCCTTGCCTTCAGTCTGGAAGACGCCTGGTTTCGAAACTTTGGCTTGTGGAAGTTGAGGGTCGAGGTTAAAAAATCGCGTCGAAATTGCAGTCAGCCCAGGATTTTTTTGTCGGAATCCTTTCGAGCGTATTCGAAAGCTAATGAAAAAGCTCTCCGGAAAGCTCGCTATTATGTTTGAGGAACGCCTGATTTGGAAACAGTGGCTAGTGAACGTTGAGGGTCGAGGTTTAAAAATCGCATCGAAATTGCAGTTAGCCCAAGATTTTGTTGTCGGAATCCTTTTGAACGTATGTATTCGAAAGTTAACGAAAAAAGCTCTCCGGGAAGGCCGCCCTTAAGTCTGGGAGATGCCTGGTTTGGGAACTGTGGCTTGAGAGTGGAAGGCTAAAAAAAAGGCCCAAGATTCTGTTGTCGGAATGTTTGAACTCTACCTTTCAACTCTCATTCGAAAGCTAATGAAAAAAGCTCTCCGGAAAGCCCGCTTTGAGGTCTGGGAGATGCCTGGCTTGGAAACTGTGGCTCGAGAGTGGAGGGGTTTAAAATTGCTTCCTCTCTGGGAAGTCTGGTTTGGTTTTCAAAATCCTCGGGCTGTGGTTTAAACAAAGGCCTCCTCCCTGGTCCTGCAAGCTCTATGGAAAGCTCGCCCTTAAGTCCGGGAGATGCCTGCTTTGGAAACTGTGGCTTGAGAGTGGAAGGCTTTGAAATCGCTTCCTCTCTGGGAAGTTGCGTTGATTTTTCAAAATCCTCGGGCTGTGGGTAAGGCAAAGTCCTCCTCCCTGGTCCTGCACTCAAAGAAATGCAAATTAACCTCTCACCTATCTCCTCTGTCATTTTTCTGCCCACAAACTCCAAGCCCGCCTCTCGGTATCTAGGTCAGACCGCAGTGAGGTTTCGCATTTCCCACGCCCTCGCGCCAACAGTGGCTCTTTGCCTTAAAGTGTTTTCCGCTTAAATCCACACCAACACCTCGCAGCCACAATCTGTGTCATAATTTATGGCTTTAATCCTTTCAATTGCCCCGTAATGACCACTTTCCTTTCGATTGTGCGCCATATTTGCGGGCACAAAAACACAAAACGTATCCTGTCACTTCGACCGTGATGTCCTTAAGGCAAATTAAAATAAATAAACCGAGAGCCCGGGCACAGACACACACTTGAACCGCAGCCACCGTCATCGTGGCCACCCCACGCCAGCCGAACACACAACCCCCGACGGGAGCCAGCAGAGATCGTAAACATGTTTTATGCGTGTATCGTAGTTTAACTGCTCTCACATTAAGACCGTTAATGTCATCTAATTTTTACTTCGTGTCCTTGTGTCCACTTCGCCCTCCCCACACTCCGCCCTCGTAAATTCATAAGGCGTCCAGCGAAAGGAGGCCGCAGAGGAGGTGGAAGCGGAGGCCGCTGGGGAGGCAACAACAGTGGTAAACTAAAGCAAACAAACGACACGAACAAAAAAATACGTTATCCTTCTGCTCATAAAATCACAAAAACGTAAATCCTTTTTCTCCGGCACCTACACACACACACGCAACCACATAAAACCCGACCGGAGGACTGAGGCCCAAGGAAAAATGATGAGGATGCCACTTTCGGCGGCCACTGCGGAGGCAGTTTTCAGCGTGAGTGGAGGAGATCCTTCCTTTTTGTTGTTGTTGTCTCCCCCCGCCGACACGCCGCCGTCGTCCTGATTGGACTGGATATGTCTCATTGCATTCATTGGAGCCGGTGGGTCGGAGGCGTAGTTGTCGGCGACGGTGGCAGCGGTCGTGTGTCCCGTCGGCGTACGTGGCTCTCTGTTGTGTGGTGAGTTAGTGGCATTGTCCTAGCGTCGAGGATATTATCATCATCATCGTTATTATTATTACTACGGGTGCACAATTTTTTGCTTCTGCTGCCTCGCCTGACTCGCCTGCCGTCTCGTCCTTCGACCCCCTTCCTTAGATCACTCTGCACCTAGAGCCGTTACTGCTTTGGGCCATTACTGAGTGTAATTTGCAACTTGGCGGGGAATTGGGTGTTAAGTGAGCGTTTTATTAGCGCCACGCCACGCTGGACTTAAGCGATGAATAATGGTCCCATCCCGTGCTCCTCGGTGGGCGGCGGGTGAGTGCAGTGCAGGGCGGCTTTCCGACTTAAAGAAAACTTTGTAATCGACTCTGCCAACTGTCTCTACGCTCGTGGTGGCCTCTGTGTGTGTGCGAGTGGGTTGGGGTTAAGTTTTACAATCCTGCAGTTATCCTGTTTAACATGCATATGCATTCAGCTCATGGAGCTTCATAAATATCCTCATCTGGCGTTTGCCTGGCTGCATTATGCGTTCCTCGTAAATTGGTCATTTAATGCCTCCCCCCATCGTGGGCTGACGTCCGCAAAGGATGGGGGGTGCGATGGGGATGGGGTCGATGTCCCTAATTAGTCATTTGCAGTTTGATATGCGCGACATTAGTTGATGGGGCGTCTCGGCAATAAACAGTTTGATCTCTGCCCATCTCTCCACTTCTCAGTCTCCGCATGCCCCGTCGTACGGTCATAAAGGATTCCGAGAAGTTGTAAATTGTCCTGTTTGCCTGTCTGTCGCTCGGGCGGCAGGGAGTGCATTGACAGGGTGGGTAAATAAATGCCCATTAATCCAGTGTACACACATTGACAGGGAATTAATGAGGGAATTTGATGGGAAATTATTTTATGTGAATGTTTTCTTAATAAAGGACATGCCCGAGTACATCCCCAACGCGACGTCCCTTCTGATGGATTAATGGTGCATTGGTTGAAAGAAAGTTTCGAAAGTTAATTAAAGGCCGAGGCTGGGGTGAAGCCCCTTCACCGGTTCGAGTGACATCATGTCCCCGGACGGTGGAGGGGGAGGGTGGTTGAACTTTTTCAATATTTGGTGATGTCCTGATTGGTATCGAGGGACATGAGATGAGTATCAGTTTGAAGTCAAACATTGAATCAGAACTGGAAATCTGAAGAAATCAAGGGGAACGCCTTCTAATCAACTTCGAGTGACAGTGGGCTTGTGCCGTGCCGTCGGTGATTGGATTCTGGACACGGACACGGGGTCTTCGTCATCCCCTTGATGTGTCACAAGTCAAGTTTGAATAGAATATGGTCCATCTTGGACGGGGGGCAGTCAGGACTTAGTTCAAATTTTCATTTCCCGCTCTGCTTGGACGCAAGACAGCTTGGTCTTGGACGGGGGTGCCCAAATGGAGGACAATCAGGACTTCCTTAAAATTTTGACTCTCCGCTCTCATTGGACGCACGACAGCTTGGTCTTGATGAATGGAAGCAGCGTATCGAGGACCGTCAACGATGGAAGGCAGCGATATATCAGGCTCCGACCCTCCATGGGCCGTAGGCCTGTTAGGTAAAGTTCGAGGGCTGTTTGTGAAACTCACCAGCACACTTAGACCACGTTGGTCCATTTTGATACCCACAGTCAGACTACTACCACTGATCGACCACTCCAGTGACAGGGCCGCTAATTTGACGGATTTGGAAAACCGGATAAAATCGCATTAACTTTGTTTTCACTGGGATTCGAACCTGAGACCTCTCAAACTTGGGGCAGGCTCTTAACCAATTGCGCCATCCAGTCGTCCTGGTTGAGTACATTATCCTCATCTTTCGTCTGTGCTGCTTGGGGTTTATTTTGAAAAACCGCATAAAAGCGAAATAACTTTGCTTTCACTGGGATTCGAACCTGGGACCCCCTAACTTCGGGCAGGCACTTAACTGAATGCGCCTTCCAGTCGTTGTGGTTCTTAGCTCATGGCAAAGAAACTGAGCGATGAAGCCTCATCATCATCATTTTCAGTGACCCGCATGTTCCACGGGGGCAACGCATGCACGAGAGATCTCCAGGCCACTCGATTCTCCGCCGTCGACTCTAACCAGCAGCCAGGCGATGAAGCCTACAGACTCAAAAGCCATGAAGTCGTCGAAACTCAAGTCGAATCAAGGGTTCCTCTGTCATGCCAGAGAAAGAGCTTTCAGGCGCTCCTCTCCTCAGCTGGGGAGGACGTTTAAATTTCCTTTAGATCACAAGGTCCTGGCAGGATGTATGAATCTCAGACTAACCAGAGCATCTCGAGCTACCATTTGCACCTTCCGCCGAAAGACGTCGTCGAGCGTTGCACCCTTCCGTGAATCACAGTCCAGTTCCCACCGGTCAACCCTCTTATCCCAGCTCCACATCCGTCCCCAAAAAATAAAATGTGAAAAAAAAAGGATCGGCATACCGATGGGAAAAGTTTTCCCATTACGCAAATGTAACAAAAAGGCACCCCCACCACACACACACACACATCTCCAGCCCCCATCTCGGCTCGGAACAAGTTTCAACAAAAGGACTAATCAACGTAATTCATTTAACTATATCCCTCCCCCATGCAAGGACACTGAAGGACTGAACGAGGAGAAGACGAAGAAGAGAAAAAAAAAACCGAACTCCGACGACCGAGAAATAGGATAAGTGTGAGAGTGATTTCCATTGTCCTGCTGTACATCCAGGAAATGGCACCTCAAATGAAAAACTTCTTTTGACCATCATCGCACACAAAGACAGAGAGAGGGAGAGGGAGAGAAGTATCCCTTCGGTAGCGACACATTGTTTCATTGTCAGCCCTTGTTACTCCTGATTGGTGTCCTCTGGTTGGGTTCCGCCGCCCCCAGGAGTGGGTGGGGAAAATTTAAGTAATTTCCATCATGAGGACATGAATATTACTGGGATTTAATTGAACCGAAAAGTTGTAACAATAGCCTCGTAGCGGTGGAGCGGGGCTTTTCTTCTTCGTGTGCCCGGTCAAGGACACTCGGTGGGGATTCCTGCTGGCTACACGGTTGGATAAGTGTCTGATGAACTCGATAGGGGAAAGTTGTGGAACAGTTGGTTCTTTGAAAATTTGTGTTTTTTTTGGATTTTTGAGAGGGGCTTGGGAAGGGGCGCCTATGTGGGGTCCTTTTTGGAACAATGGACTTACCAATTGTCGGGTGTGAAGATGACATCGTAGCTTACCTGAAATTGAAAGAGAAAATCAGTTAGCCTGGGGGTTGTATGTGAAAGGAAAGGGTTTTTATGTGTTTTCAGTGCGATTTGAGAGGAGAATGGGTGGCAAAAAGGATAGACAGAGACTGAATTGGAGGCAGCTGTAGGTGTAGCTTGAGCTTCCAAGCCGTTCCGGTGAAACCTGCACCGGTTTTCGGCAAGGAGATGCGCAATTGCGTGACTTCTTCACTTTGGCACTGGAGAAGGTAGTGCGGCGGGCTGCTGTAAACACGATAGGCACTATCTTCTACAATTCAGTCAAACTGTTGGGATACGCAGATGACATGACCAACGTGACGCAGTGGAAGCCTTCATGGCGATTGATGAACCGGTGAAACGAGCTGGTCTTAAGGTCAATGAGGACAAGACGAAGTATATGGGCATCAAGGCCACCTCGCAGAAAGTGTACTTATTGCCCACCTCGCACGAGTATCTTCTTCTTCTTCTTAGGGCGCTACAGTCCGAGGTGGACCTGGGCCTCACTCAACATGCCTCTGCAGCCAGCACGATCTTTCGTCAGCTGTCTCCAGTTTCGCACACCAAGGCGGCCGAGGTCCCCCTCGACTTGTGTGCGCCACCTTGTTCGTGGACGTCCTCTGTTGCGTTGTCCCACAGGCTCAGAGTCGAAGACTTTTCGGGCCAGAGCTAAGTTGTCCATACGCTCTACATGGCCTAGCCATCTTAGGCGTTGGATCCGTAGATGCCTGACTAGACTCATGTCGCTATAGTTCGTGGTTGAACCTTCTCCTCCGAATGCCATCAACGGAAACAGGACCAAAGTTCGCGCGCACAACTTTTCTCTCGAAAAGACCAACAGACTGTTCATCCGCTTGAGATATTGTCCATACCTCTGTGACGTACAGCAGGACTGGGATGATCACGGTCGTGCATAGAGTCAGCTTGGTCTTCCGAGAGAGGGCTCTACTACTCAATTGCCCTTTAAGCCCATAAAAACAGCGGTTGGCAAGAGTTATTCTGCGTTTGATCTCTGTAGTGAAGCTGTTTGTACTGTTTAGCGCGGAGCCAATGTAGACGAAGTCCTTAACTACATCAAAGTTATATGTAGCTGCGTATGCTGACGTTCTGGCCAAGTCGTCGATTTTGTGCGTCCTTTCTCGATGACAGCACATACCTGGTTTTGCCCTCGTTTACCGCGAGGCCCGTTTTAGCCGCTTCCATTTCAATGCCAGCAAACGCATCACTGACGGCTCGCTGTGTTCGCCCAATCACGTCAATGTCATCCGCGTAAGCTAGCAGTTTCGAAGCTGCCTCGTTTTTATTTCAGTTTGCGCCGTGTTTCTCTGATCCTAATTAACTACGGTGTACTGCGTTAAAGACCCCTAACTTGGCTTCGACATCAAGCTCGTGGATCTACCTCTTTCGAGTCACTGACGATGCTCCAGGAGACTGTCTAAACTGCTTCTCAATCTCGCCGTTCGGGGTCGGCATTAAACTGTAGGTCTGCCTGCTTGGCATCATTGACTCGCTGCAATATCAGCCATCGTTCTACACCACTGAACACATCCCGATCAATTGGCATCTGCTGCCGGTTGATGAGGTTGTTTCATATGAACCCATGACTTCCAGTCGAACGCCGGTACAAAATTGCCACACACGCACAAGTGCCCACCTCTAACCCCCCCAAGGATCGCTTGTAATCCAGCCCATCTCCGAGGACTCAGCACATAATCCCACTCAAATGTTGCAGAACACATTCCCAGTCACAGGGCAACCCGCCGCAATCAAGTAACACATAGACGACACCATAAACAACCCCACTTAACAATCCCTAATCCGGGCATCATTTGTCCCTACGAGAGCAGCTTCCTTCCATCATCCGGGCAATATGAGTCGGAACAAGGGCCCCATAACCTCCTATTATCTGGCCGTCTATTCAACCTCTATTGCGCACTCAAAAGGCAATTTTCCATATTTTTATTGCAACTCCAAACAAATGAAAACATTATCCTTGCCACCCCATCACCCATCTCCCCCCCCCCATCTGGGGGTAACAAAACTACATGTCGAGGCAGATTTCGTGTGTAATATTATTAAATCGTTTGCTCTCGGAATACAGCGTGGAGGACACTTAAAAATTTAATTAAAATTCTCAGCCAACCCACTAGGACCCTCGGCTCGAGCAGCCTTCCACCCTTCCTTCATCTTCTTCATCGTTCCCATCCGCAAGCCGACATGAGTGAAAGTGAAAATTAAATTTGAAGGAGCCCCCAAGTCTCCGTCTGTGTGCAATGCCAGCTACTGATGCTCATTAAATGCGTACACCCAGCGAGAGAATGAAAGCTAACAGAGGAAAGGATAATAAAAGGCAAGTAAAAGACTTTGTGGATTTTAATTTAAACAAAATCATCCCATTCATCCCCCCGACACCCCGACAACCCAGCACAGTCTACACATTCCGATGGGATGGGCGGTGAGAGTGCTCCTAAGACTCATGCAATTCGTGATGATTCCAGGAGAAGAAGCACTAAAGCAGGACTAACATGCACGCACACCATCGGCCGGCCGGCGGAACAACAATAAACTCAAACGAGGATACACAATATTTAGTTTCAATTTTAAAACGATCCCCCAGTCTTCCGAGTCTCTCAGTCCCGGCAACGATTAATGCCGATGATAAAATTTTAAGGGCTACCGCATGCGCCCGCAGACGAGCTACGAGTGGTCCCGCACCACGCACGCCACTCACGTCTAGTCAAAGACCGGCAAAGCCATATTTATTTCACATTAGTTTCTAATTTGCCCGGGCAAAGGGTTCACCTCGCTTTTAATCAGAAAATTAAATTAATTCGCAAAATGGTTTCATTAAAACCGAGAACGAGCTCCACCCACCCCCGTCAGAAGGATGCACGGCAACCGAAGACGGAAAGGATACCGAGCTCCGTTCCTTATCCCTTCACTTGTGGTTATTGAGACATGCGAGTAAATAAGAGGAAATGATACCCCCCTTCGTTCCGATTGAATGCTTTTTCACATTATTACTCCGATGCACCGTGGGGGAGGAAGCCACCCGCACACGCAGCACCAAGGAGACTTAACCAAAGGAATTCAACTAATAAAAATCCTCCATTCGAGTGCGAAATGCACTCGTCGTCATCGTCGTCATCTCGCCGACAACGACGACGACGACGGCGGCGTCATCCTTGTGCAAAACAAACAAACTACACAGAGTTCCTTTTTCTCCTTCGGTTCGCTCCTCTTTCATGTTTCATCCGGTTGGGGGTTTATCCTCCGCTTTTTTTCCGTGAGAGAGATGATAACCTGTTTAAAGTGTGCTCGCTGTGACTTCTCTCTCCCAGCTCCGCCGAGGGCGTGTGTGTGTTTGCCTTGATCTTCTTTTTTTGCTGCTCGAACTTCTTGTGTGCTGCGATTCCTTTGTTCGGTCGACAACACCGAGAAGACGAAGGAGCAGAAGGATCCTTTGTGAGCTTCCGTTTAGGTGTGAAAATGCCCCAAATACTCGGGTAGTAAAAATGGCACTGAGTAAATGTTTTCCAGCTGTTGCTGTGCTTTGCGCTGTCGGTGGACTCTGGAGTGAGCCACCGGGAGGGAGGGATGGAGGGAGGGAGGGATACTTTATGGAAATATTTTTGTTATTTTTTTGTCTCTCCTTGTTTTCGAGGAAATGTGGGTTAATGGCTAAGAGAGTTGAGGAAACTTGGGTAGTTACGGGAGAAGTTTACTTTTATACGCGATGGAATCCGGGGTTGGTGTGCGCGATACCCCTGGGAGACTCGAAATGTGAAGATTATAGTGTTGACCCTAATGAGAGTCATCATGAGCGTAAAACGGAGAATGGAATGCGATTACCTGCAGTGGATTGTGATTGCATTTGGCGTTATTTTGATGACTATTTAAATATTTAGCGGGGATGCCAACCACTTTGGGCAAGCGATGGGGTAATTAGGACATCGTCCGAAGCGATGTGTGCCTTAAGGCTTCTTGATTATTGTCGGGTTTGACGATGACTTGGTCGGACTGAATGAATTCCCCTGATCAATTCAGGCGACAGCCAGCAAAAGATAGACTAACTCCAGCCTGGACTGTAGCGCCACAAGCAGAAGAAGGAAAAGGCGTGGCGCTAGTCTTCTTCTTCTTCTTACGGCGCTACAGCGCCGGGTGGACCTGGGCCTCACTCAACATGCCTCTCCAGTCGCCAGCTGTTTCCAGTTTCGCACACCAAGCTGGCCGAGAACCCACTCGACTTGTGTGCGCCACCTTGTACGTGGACGTCCTCTGTTGCGTTTTCCCACAGGCTCAGAGTCGAAGAATGACAGAGTGTAAGCAATGACACCAAAGCGGAGATAAAACCAAGGATAACCCTTGTCAATCGCTGTGTCCTTGGGCTTAGGTTAGGTTAGGCAGGTCGGTGCCCTTGATGACATGAAGAACATGTCAACGGCTCACGTCCTTGAGCTTGTAAGGCAATCGAGGAATAAAGCCCTCTGTCGAAGGACCAGGATATCCTTTTATAAGACCTTGATAGTCCCAGTCCTGCTGTATGGCGTAGAAGCATGGACACTAACCAAAGTGGACGAGGAACTTCTCGGTCCCTTCGAGTGGAAAGTCCTTCGTATTATCTTTGGTCCCGTATCTACTGATGGTTTATGGAGGAGGAGACTGAACGATGAACTGTACAGCGACATCGATCTGATCAAATGAGTTCGAGTCTCTCGTCTCAGAGAGAGAATGGACACCAATGATCCGGCCTACGAGTGGATGGCGCAGTTGGTAAAATGCCTGCTCCAAGTTTGAGGGGTCCCAGGTTCGAATCCCAATGAAATCGAGTCTGGTCCAGTCACCATTTTCTGTTGGGATCAAATTAACCGCACTGGAGTAGGTGGCAACCTGGCAGTACAATGGATCAGGTTTGAGTCTGAGTGCTCCAGTGCAGAGTTTCAAAAATCCTCTGAAGAAAAGTAAGAAAGGCAGGGTAGTTCTTTTGTACCACTCAAAAGTGAAAAAGAACTGGCCTCATGACAGACTTCTGTGGCACTCCATGGAAACCCAACGGATTGTCTTAATTCCTGATCAGACAAGTCAGGCTTTCAGGATCAAAAACCTGCAAAACTTCAACACAAAACCTCCAGAAACTCCCCATAATCGCGTGAAGAAAATACTGGCCTCATGACGTAGCGCTTCGGCATTCCATTAAAATCCAACTGATTTTCTTAATTCCTCATCAAACAATTCAGGCTTCAGGATCAAAAATCTCCAAAGGCCTTCAAAATTTGACATAATCGAGTGAAAAAAAAGACTGGCTTCATGGCAAACTCCTGCGGCATTCCATGGAAACTCAACTGATTGTCCTAATTCCCCATCATACAAGTCAGCGTGACTTGGGATCAGAAATCTGCGAGGAGCTTCAAAACTCTTCACAATAATGTGGAAAAATGCCTGGCATCATGACAAACTCATACGGGACTACATGAAAACCTATGAAAACCCAACTAATCGTCCTATTTCCTGATCAAACGAATCAAGCTTTCAAGACAAGAAATCAGCAATAACACAAAAACCTTCAAAAATACCCCATTATCCGGTGAAAAAATACTGGCCTCACAACAGACTTTTGTGACATTCCATGAAAATACAACCGTTTGTCTTGATTCGTGATCAGACACGTCAAACTTCCCCGATAAAAAATCTGAAAAAATTTGACACAAAACCTTCACGAACTCCTCATAATCACGTGGAAAAATGCCTGGCCTCATGACAAATCCCTGCGGCACTTTATAAAAGCCAACGTATCGTCCAATTTCCCGATCAAACAAGTCAAGCTTCCATGATTAAACATTTGCAAAAAATCTTCATAAATCTTCTTCTTCTTCTTCTCATAATGAAGTGAAAAAAAATGCTGGCCTCACTGCTCACACTCACTCACAGCTGACCATCTTAATTCCTGTTGAAAAAGTCAAGCTTTCATTGTCAAAAATCTACAAAAACCTTCATGAATTCCCCATAATCGCATGAAAAAAGACTGGCCTCAAGACAAACCCCTTCGGCACTCCATGAACCTCCAACAGATTGTTTTAATTCCTGACGAAAAAGTCATGCTTTCAAGATAAAAAATCTGAAGAAACCCAAAAACTTTCAGAAACTCTACAATCACGTGAAAAAATGCCTGGCTTCTTGACAACCCCCTGCGGCACTCCATGAAAACCCCACTCTCCTTGATTTTCGAACCACTTTTTCTCACCGAATCTCTTCATTCGCCAATTTCCACTCAAGGAGCAACAGTTTCCACCGAATTCACCGACCGATAAGTAATTCCCAACACAGTTTTCCAACTTCGTGTGCCAACACCCATTTTTGGCCAACAGTATAAATCAGCACAGACCAGTAACCAACAGCCGTCCAATCCCCATCGCCCAGGACACGAACGACCTGCTGCTGCTGCTGCTGCTATCCAGTGTCGCATTCAACTTCGATATCAGAACCAATTTTTTACCTGCTGTCCTTCCTCACGATTTGATATCACTTTCTAATTTTTAAAGAACTGCAACGTGCTTCCCCTAGTCATCTGTCATTTGCACCAAAAAGGTCCTTCCCTACGAGAGTCCTCCATTCACTCTCTCCCTCTCGGTGTGTGAGTGTGTGTTTTTTATGGAATTCGCGATGTAATAACTCCTTCTTGTGTGTGGAAGGTGCATTCAATTTTCGCTGTCGTCCTCGCATGTCCTTACAAATAAACCCCACGACGAGGTGCCGGATTGTGGATAGAAACGGACACGAAGAAAAATCCATTTGGGATAAGTCGAGCTTGAAAAAACAATTTAACGTATGGTTGAGGGTGCCACCACCCCATCCACACTCTGTTGAGGGCGCCACCACCACCCACCATAGAAATAATGTCCTCAGCTAACTGTGGCGTGGTGACTAAATGCAGGTGCGAGACGATATTGAATTGCGTGCCCGATTCAAATTACCGCGCTCTCCAAAAGCCCCGGTTGGCGAATGCACTGCGAGTCCTTGTGCACCACACACAGGCACCCACATCGGGCTGGAGGGGACGGGGCAGCACTCATCAGACGGATGGGGGGTGGGCAGCAGAGAGATGATAATGTCACATCCTTGTCGTAGTTTTGTTGAGTGAGAAAAGCACACAAAAAAGAAGGAAGGAAGAGAGAGAGCGAGACACACACACGACGACGACGTCATCGGGCAGGAAGGACACACTTAAACACTCTGTGAAATATAACCTGGCTTTAAGGTGATTTTAATTACACGAAATTAATTTGGATTAACGTTTGATATCCCTCGTCCTTCGACAAGGAGCCAGGAGCTCCGCACACAGTGGCAGTGATATATGACCGCCCCGCCAAAGCCCGGCGACGATGAGAGAGTGAGTTAGCGACGGATGCCGACCGAGTGTGGACCGAACGAGTGTGTGTGTGTCTGCTAAGGAATGCGCCGCTTAGGTAGGTGGTGGTGGATCGGTGGGGGGGTGGGTTTTTGTTGGGGAATTTGTCATCCTGTGGAGAGGATTCCTCCGTCTTCGTCACTTCCACACTTCCACCAGCACTTTGCGATAAATGAATGGACTTAGGGGCGCTGCAGTCAGTCCTTTTTGTGGTTTTCTTTTTCCCTGTGCCAGGATGTGTTTTTCGGCAAAGGGGAGGGGTGGGAGCGAGTCCTTTCTTTCTTTCTTTTGTTCTTGCTCTCGCTGCATGCATGAGCGCCGTCGTCGGTGGCTACCCTGACACATGCCAAGCTCGTTGGGGCTCCTTACCACAGGGCAGGGGGTGGGGTTGTTGATGGTGTCTAAGAACAAATTTTCGTGATGGGGTTTTATGTGTCTGGACATGGTGATAAGTGGAAATTAATTAAACGACCAAATTAACCTCAATTAGACGAGGGACGACGGGGACCGCCGCTCGAAGGAGTCACAATCCCCAAGGAGTCACTCTGGTTTATTCATGTGCGGCGTCGGGGATTATCAGAGTCCAATACCTTCGCCTGTGTCCTGGCATCGATTCATTGCTCCGAATAAAATGCAAAATTTAATTAATACAATAAATCGAGAGCGCTCACTTGACACAACCCGAGATGTCGGTCGGCCCGAGTCCACAGACATGCCGTCCTGGCCCCTGCAAGTCGAAATAATGAAATCAGTTTTATGTAGCTTCCCTGTTGTTCCGCAGGAGTACGTATTTCCAAAGAGGTGTGCAAACACTTCATCTGGTCGAGCGTGTCGATGCTGTGTCGGCCACTGCAGTGCGCCAGCAGCTAGCCAGTCAGTCAGTCAGTCAACAAAGGTGAACGGGTGAGTGGGTGGGTGGGGTCGCACTTCAGATTTGTTGTTTATCCCGAAATGGAGATGCCAGGCATAACTTGTTTCTCGTGTTCCTCTCAAGGACATTGCGTCCATTAAGTCCTCCGCCATCGCATCGGCTTCAGTTTCAGTTGCAGTTTTGACTTTGGACAAATGCAAAACCGAAGGAGTTATGTTGCCTTGAGAGCGGTTAGCGCAAGGATAATGCACACATCCATTGTTTGTCAGCTAAAACAATACTCCATCAGCAGCATCACCATCATCATCCTTCTCCTCGTCGTCCTCGCCTCCGCACCGTGGTGGCCATTGTGCGTCGTCAACGGAATTTGATGAGCGGGAGCGGGAGCCACAGTCGAGTGGCATCATCGTTGTCAGTGCTCGTAAATTGTTATCGATTTGTCATCGACTTTGGAAATCAATTAACAACATCAAACATCATTGATGCAAATCAAATACAAAGCCGGAGTCATCGGCGGGTGGTGCGGTGTAATGTGGGCAAATTAACATAAAGAGGTATCGAGCTGAGCGTTGGGCGCCATTCCATTTCATGTTCCTGTCCCTGTCCCAGCGCCGCCTCCCGTCCTTCTGCCACTGCCACTCGATGAGCATATTGCTTTTGTCTTGTTTGCTTAAATCCTCAATGCAAAGTGCTACAGTTCAGCCCCGTCCAGTTGCCGGCCGATGGATGGGTGGCTGGGAGGTTTGCTAACCTCGTGTGTCGTGCCTTTGCTACACAACTGACAAGATATATTGCGAATTATTTGCGAGAGTACATAAAACTACAATAAATCTCTCGCTACCCCCCCGCCTCAACCCATCCTCGGTGCCTCGGACCCCGTCCGTTCGTTTGCATGTAGCTACACCGGTAACGGTATCGGCATCGGTTACAGGTGAAATTTATAATTTGTAACGCATGTTGTTCCATCGGGGTGGTTTTGCGGCATGCAGCTTAGACCCGTTGTGTGCGTCTGTCAGTGTGTGCGTGCATGTTTTGTGTCAAGTCATGTTTATGGGAGTTATTTAAGCATGCACGAGAATTTACGCTTACCCAGCACTCTGTCGATGCGATGTTTTGCTTTATCGAAGCTTGTACCTGTCAACCGATACAACTATCCACCCACCCATCCACCCACCCACTCATCAGAGCCTACTTATCCCCTCTTTAAAGTTTAATTTCTCTGCCTCTCTGAATCTCCCTCTCCCCCCCGCCCCCCGCCGTGCCTGTGTGAGCTGGAAATTAGTTGGCTCTTCGCAGTTTGAAAGTTGAAACTATTTTCGTGTACATTTTAGAGCCACAGCAGCCGGAATGATGCGGGGGAGGGGGGAGGGGGATGAATATGTCAGACTGAGGTCGGATGCAAGTGTACATATGTAGGACATGCGCTAAATGCCAATTTGTGACAAGTGCGTTATTGCGCCCCAAGCATCCCGACCACTGCACTCCGATGGCGGCAGAATGTTATCCTGGGATCCTTGTCACTTAGTGATACTCACGCGGAAATTAGTCGCTGTTTGTAGATTCCATACAAACACACACACACGCGTGGAGTGACGGAGGAGGTTAAGTTTGTAATTAGTTGGATTTTTAACGCGACCTCTTGCGCGTCCATTTTGATGTTTGGCGACCCCCTCATTCGCTCTTTGAGAGCACGACCCGTGACAAAAGGGTGGGGAGGAAGGGTGAGTTTGGAAAGGGTAGCTAAGCATGTGGATGCTTCAATATTTAAAGTGGACACTGGGTTAACCGCTAATTAAACATCATTTGATGATAATGGATGCGTGGTGATGGTTTCAAGTCAGATTTGGAACGTTTCACTTTAATTGCATTGCGGCGCGGTAAGTGATTGAGTTTTCAGAGTTCGCGGGGGCCCGCATCAAACACCGCAGGGCAATAAAATGTCATTAAAAAAGAGCTTCACACAGCTTGACGGAGGTCGCGAAAATGGGCAGCAAACATTTTTTTTGAAAAAGTGGATTGTTGACACATCGCTTGGTGGTCGATTGGGGATCTCATCAAGAACTGACAGCAATCAGTTTGAGGCGAAAAAAGGCGTTCATTTTTGATACCAAACTCTTTCTACAAAAAATTCGCGTTGGGCGCCAGGAAAGAATGCATTTTCGTGCGAAAGTGGGAACTCCGCGAGGTCTTTAACGTGGTCGAATGTGGATGTCATCGAGAACAGGCACCTTGACATGAGTTTAACGCGAAAAATGGATTAATTTTTGATACCCAAATCGTCCATTGGGCGCCAGGAAGAATACATTTTCGTTCATGCGTTCATTTTTGATGCCAAGTTCTTTCAGCGATTGGCGTGGAAAAATTTGCGCTGGGCGCCTTTGGGAAATAATGCATTTTTTGGGAACCCCGCGAGATCCTTAACGCGGTCAGAACCAAACAGCAAAAACAGTCGATTGGGGATGTCATCGAGAACAGGCAGCAATGAGTTTGACGCGAAAATTGCGCTAATTTTTTGCTATAAAAAATTCCAGTTGGGCGCCAGGAAGGAACGAAGTGTCGTGTGAAAGTGGGAACCCCGCGATGTCCTTAAAGCGGTCGGAACCAAACAGCAAAAGTCATCGAGAACAGGCAAAGCATGCGTTATTTTTGATACCAAACACTTTCAGCAATTGGCTGGGAAAAAATTCGCGTTGGGAACCATCAAAGTAAGAGTTTTCGTGTGAAAATGCGAAGTCCTTAATGTGGTTGGAGCCAAACAGAAAAGACAGCCGATTGGGGATGTCATCGAGAACAGGCAGCAATGAGTTTGAGGCGAAAAATGCGTTAATTTTTGATTTTTGCTACAAAAAATTCCGGTTGGGCGCCAGGAAAGAACGAATTTTCGTGTGAAAATGATAACCCCGCGAGGTCCTTAACGCGGTCAGAACCAAAGAGCAAGATCAGTCGATTGTGGATGTTATTGATAATAGGCAAAAAATGCGTTAATTTTGGTACCCAACTCTTGCAGCAAATGGATGGGAAAAAATTTGCGTTGGGCGCCATTGGGAAAGAATGCATTTTCGTGTGAAAGTGGAAACCCCACGCGGTCCTTGACGTGGTCGGAACCAAACAGCAACGTCAGTCGATTCGGGATGTCATCGAGAACAGGCAGCAATGAATTTGAGGCGGATAATGCGTTCATTTTTAAGGCCCAAATCATCCATTAGGCGCCATTAAAGAATGCGATTGTGGATGTGATCGAAAATAGGCAAAAAAGGCGTTAATTTTTATACCAAACTCTTCCAGCAATTGTCTGGGAAGAAATTCGCGTTGGGCGCCATTGGGAAAGAATGCATTTTCGTGCGAAAGTGTGAGCTCCGTGTTGACCTTAAAGTGGTCGGAACTATACAGCAAAGTCAGCCGATTGGGGATGTCATCGAGAAGAGCCAGCAATGAGTTTGACGCTAAAAATGCTACAAAAAATTCCGGTTGAGAGCCAGGAAGGAACAAAATTTTTGTGCGAATGTCAGAATCCCGCAAGGACTTTAACGCGGTCGGAAGCACACAGCAAACGCAGTCGATTGTGGATGTCATCGAGAACAGCAGGCAAAAAATGCGTTGATTTTAATACCCAGCTCTTGCAGCTGGTTGGGAAAAAATTCGCGTTGGGCGCCATTTGGAAAGAATGAAGTTTCGTGTGAAAGTGAGAACCCTGGGAAGTCCTTAACGGGCTTGGAAACAAGGTTAGGTTAGGGGGCTGCACACTTACATCCAACATGGTCTAAGTAGACGCTTGGGGAGACACGCAAGGAGACCTTACTAACTCCATTAATGAAAGGGAAGGATTTAGAGGCTGCAGAAGACGTGAAGAACTTGGGAACTGCCTGAACGAGAAAGTATTTTGGGTTAGGTTAGGGGGCTGCTAGTGAATTCATCAGCACACTTAGACCATGTGTGATACCCACAGTCAGACTACTACCACTGATCGACCGCTGCAGTGATAGGGCCGTTAATTTGATCCCATCGGCAAATTGTGACAGGATCAGATTTGAAAAACTGGATAAAACCGCATTAACTTTGCTTTTCACTGGGATTCGAACCTGGGACCCCTCTAACTTGGGACAGGCATTTAACAGACTGCGCCATCCAGTCGTCTGTCGGAAGCAAACAGCAAAGACAGTCGATTCGGGATATCATCGAAAACAGGCAAAAAATGCGTTAATTTTGATACCAAACTCTTCCAGCAATTGGCTGGAAAAAAATTCGCGTTGGGCGCCTTTGGGAAAGAATGAATTTTCATGTGAAATTGGGAACACTGCGAAGTCCTTAACGCGGTCGGAAGCAAGGTTAGGTTAGGGGGTTGCACACTTAGACCCTTGGGGAGACACGCTAGGAGACCTTTCTAACTTCTTAAATGAAAGAGGAGGATTCAGAGGCTGGGATTCGAACCTGGGAACCCTCTAACTTAGGGCAGGCACTTAAACAACTGCGCCATCCATTCGTCTGTCGGAAGGAAACAGCAAAGACAGACGTCAAAGAGGAGAAAGTTATTCAAATCATCAGCAAACCCTGTGAAGAGGGACCACAGGCAACAGCCCTTCTGCCGTCATTCCCTCGCCCAACGCTACCGAAGGACCACAGGCATCAGCCGTTCTCCTTCTCTCGTCCAACGCCACCGAAGGACCACAGGCAACAGCACCTCCCCCGTCCTTCCCTCCCTTCCCCAACGCTCTCCCTTTAAGTGTCTTTTTCAATCAAATACCTGCCACGACACTGAAAATCTCTTGACTCAATTGAATCGCCCTCCCCCCGAACGAAGAGGTAAAATGGAATTTCCTCTCTCAAGACATGGTCCTTACCTTCTCAAGGAAATCCCCTTCAAGCAGCCGGTGTCACCAGCAAAACGTTTTAATTACCACACGTTGTCTCTCGACGCGGGCTAAACCCAGAAATATGGAAAAACCCTTTTCAAAAACCGTCGACAGTTGGATGCCATAATTAAAAGCCTCCCCGCCCCCCATCCGCCCACATCAACGAACATCATCACCAGTTGGCCAAGCACCAACCAATTTAGCATCAACTTCAAACATTCCCCCCGTTGGTATTCCCATCGGATGACAACTGATTGTGGCGCCCATCGGGGCTGAAATCCGGTTCTTCTTCCGCACAAATTAAAAACAAAAGCAGCCAAGGGGATGCCCAAACAACACACAAACACACACACACACACACATTCTCACGCACCACAAGCACTGTTGACTCATTAATTCATCGTCATCCCCGAAATCCAACAGCAGCAGCAGCGGGGCCCAACAACGAGCAACAAACATCAAGGATAACAATGGCAATCTCTTGCTTGTACCGTCCCTGCACTTACATCTCCATCTGTCCCCCGTCCCGGTCTCCGCCCGCGCTCATGGTCGCTTTCTTGGCGAAACTAATAACAGCGGGACTATTAATGTCAAACTGGTTTCAAAAAGTTTCCTCCTCAGTCGAGCGCCGCCACCGCCACCGACGCTCGCTGATGGTGCTTCTGCCGCACCGTCGCTTGTCGCCCGATGCTTGCTACTCGCGTCCTCGTCGTCGATGGGGCTCTGCGTTTGGCTGCGAGGAAGAAACAAGCCAAATGACTTCATTAATTCTCGATTTTCCGGTGCGGCAATGGGCGCCCGAGGAGGGGGAGGGAGGGAATGAGGGAAGCAATTTAATGCACACACACCCCATTCGAAAAAGAAAATACCCGCGCACACACTTCCGACTGAGCGACACCATGTCACATCATTTGGCAGCAGTTTTTCGGAGTTTTCCTTTTTATTTTCGGAGTAAATCGCTCTTTCGATCTTTCGAGGCGGCTGCGGTGACTCGCGGGCTGGGGGCCCTGGCCCATATGGTGTCTCCGCGTACACCAGAGGTCCTTACAAAGAGATTTTGACAAGCATAAACTTGCAAATGGCCAGAGGGGTGACACGTCCTCTTCCCCCGCGTGGCTCTGCAGCGCCTGCGAGGACAAACTTTTGATTTCTCAGATTGTGAAGATGCTTTAATGATCCCGTGGCGTGGCGGAGGGGGGGGGGGGGGGAGGGGGAGGTTATTTTTTGGAAATTGGCGTTTCGGTTGAGCTGAAGGATGCCACGATAAACAATGTGATGCCTGATTTGGTGGCAGAACGGGCCCGGGCACGATAGCACTTGGGACTTGAGCCCGAAAATGAAGAAACAAAGCCATGATTCCATGGCATCTTTATCTACTCCTCACTCCAGCACTCGTCGTCCTTGTTTGTTGTGCTCTGCTGTGTGTGTGTGTGTGTGACGGTAATCATCTGGGACGAGGGAGCATCGTCGTACCTCGTAAATTAACGAACGATTGAATGAAGTTCCATGGGTAATAAGAAAAGTTTGATTGCGGTGGAATCCTTTTTTTGCTCCTTCGCCCTCCCCTCGTATTGCTTTCTTGTTGTCTTTCTCCATTTCTCCGTATCCTCGAATACTCTAGAGGATATTTATCACACACAGCGATGGCGGCGCTCCTTCTTCGTCCTCCTCTGGTGCTGCTGCGGTAATCCTTGATGCTGCGGCACGGCACAAGCCAAACTACACTACGAATCATTAACCTCCAAATAAACGAGGCCTTCTCCCGTTTGGGGGGACGAGTGGTTTTCAGGGACGGGGGAAAGGATATATAATTTTCTTAAGGAGTTTGTTTGGTTTCCTCTGCAGGAGCAGCATAAGCTTTTTGCGTGTACAAAAGGTCTCGGCTCTAATTACGGATTTTTGCCAATCGAACACTGATGGCGTCATTCAGTCCGAATGGCCTCCCACCCCGGGGCGGGGATGCCACCGCTGAATCCGGAGAAATAGTCTTTTGATTAAGAACAGATTAAAAGTCATCAATAAAATTGGATTTACTACAATGGTTACTACTTCTGCCAGACGAGAGAGTGACTGCCTTTCGGTGGGGGATCCGAAACAGGACTTGGCTTAGTTTCCTGCTGGATTCGGCGGCGAATCGTATCGAGAAAGGAGAAAGTTTTCAATTTCATTTTCATTTACGAACGAGGAGGAGGACCGCCGGAGCGGGGATGTCCTGGGTGACAATGTTGTTATTTTGTTGGGTCTGGGGTTTCGGTGCTTGGACAAGTTTGAGGTGCGGGCGGGCGGGTGGGTCCGCCTTGGAGGTGATTTATTTGAGTGGAGTTCACGCAATTGCTGGAACTTCCGATTTTGATGAGAAGTTAATCAATGCTGGTGACTCTGGGGATTAGCTGCGAATAGTGTGGCCAGGCTAGAGTTGGGGATTTTTTTGAGGGAAGGAGCACAAGGACAGAGTTGAAGGATGTTAGTTTTGAATGCAAGCTGATGGTGAAAACAATCATGGGAGACTCATTAGGTAATCGTTGAGTTCCATCCTGACCATTGTTTCACCTAAAAACGGCGACTTTCAATGAAATCCTTAAGCAATTCAGTAGAAAAATCCATCAAAATCGCGTTAAAACACATCACGCACCCATTCAATAGCTTTCTACTTCGATTTCCACTCTTTTCCGTAGCCAATTCACTTAATTTGCATGCAGAGCATTGCCAGGTATGCAGTATTTTTGTGTTTTCAACAAGTTAAAGGAAAATTAAAAAATTCATATTTTTCAAAATTTTCAAGGATTCAGGACGAAATTTTTGATTGAATTATCCTTAGTTATCCTTTCCTCTCTCAGGTACACCTATTTGGGGAGAAATTTTTAACTTTTGAAAAAATGACTTGTATCACACGAAAATATGCAGCGAATTTATTCGCAATTGACTCGCATTTTTTCGCTGAAAATCAGCGAATTCTCGTCAAAAATTCAGTCGATGGTTGCACAATTTTTCGATTTTCTCGGCAACTAGGACGAATTGAAGGATGAGGGATGTCAGTATGGAAAGGAAATCAAATAAGGAAGCGTTTTCTGGTAAGATTTTGTAGCGGCAGTGCCGTACTTGGTCATTTGGAAGCGAAATTCGTGGTATCCCATAGTCAAGCTTGAACACGCCAAAATTCAACAGGATCTCCTGTAAATCCTTGACAAGGGAGATCCAAATTAGCACCTCAAATGTCCTGCCCCTCACCTTTCTCATCAGCAAGAGTCTGCGAGTCGCCAAAGGATTTCAATCCACCTCTACTGTTGCCCCGTTTCAAAGCCACCACCTCCCTTGTGCCACTTTGATTTCCATACCACTGCATGCCCACTGGCTTCTGCCAGCGATGGCAGATTAAAATCTCATAACTCCACCCATGCGTGTGGCGCCTTATTGAAATGAAATGCCCTCAATCCATCCACCGGCTTACACTCGTGTAATCTCCTCAACGCCCCCACCATCATCACTCGAGGGTGTCAATTGAATTGTGAAATTCAATACTCTTGACGCAAAAGTGTGTCAACCCGGCAATCTGACGTTTCCGTAAGCAGTTTAGCCAATGTCAACCAGGGATTATTGTCAAGGATTCTCCATCCAGAAATATCAAACAAAATTCATCTCTCATCCTCGGTGCACTCTCATAATTCCCTGAGACTTCCTTCCTTCCTGTCAAAGTCATGTGACACAGTCGACAGGCAGCCCTTTTCGGTTGAAATGCTTATCTGACGGACTGGAATTCGGAGAGAGCGAAGCGGCGAGGGAGATCACCGATAAGGTAGACAGCAGCGAGATGGATTTGATGTTTTTTTTTTCCCTGGTTTCTCCGGGTCAGGGCAACCGAACCGATTCCAAATCCTGCCAATCAGTGGCGTGGCAGTGGATTTTCCAATTTTGCGAATATTAATTCACCCCCCCACCCCCGGCACCGGATTGCCTTAGATAACCCGATTAGAATGTGAGATGTGAAAAGGGGTCACAGCCGCCGAGGAGTCCTCGTCTCATAACGAGACAGATGACAAGGCGATTGGATAAGAAATGCGTGCGTACGCGTGTGAGTGTATGGGTGGGTGTGCTCTCGATTGAGTGACTCGCGTGTGCTTGACAAACGCTCCCCTGGGGTGGATTAAAGGTCGACACATGTTGCAGAGGGATTTTGATTGAAATCACAACTGTTCAACGGTGGAGAACCCACTTTCAGTCGACCGACGACGCCTGCATCCACAAGGATCCCTCTAAAGAGTGCAAACAGCCGCACACAAGATCCGCACTACACTTTTCCTATCCAATTTCCATCTCATGAGCAATTAATGATACGCATGCTGGCGTACGGGATCCTTGAAGTTCACCTGTGCGCGCTAGTTTCCCAGCTCCCGGCGGCGCACACATGCGAGTGTGTGTCGGTGTGTGGGTGGCATGCATCACTTAACTCACTATGACAACGTTATTAATTACATTTGTGTGTGCAGTGGCATTCCCTCCCTCTCCCCCTCTCTCTCTTGCTCCACCCCACCTGCTCCTTCACCTTTGACAGAATTTTCGACGCAGTTGAAGTTGAAGTTGCAGGATGTGTGTGTGGGTGTCCTGCGGCACTCTAACTGCTGCCTGCTCGATTGGAGCAATAACAGTCGAATCGGATTTGTTCGCCACTCACCCACCACTCCGAGTGACTCCTAATGAGATCCGATACTCTGCCGCTCACGTTCGATAGGCGCCCCTCCGCCAGAGACAAAAGGCGCTACTTAGGCACTCTGCCTACGTGACTGTCTTATCTATTCGACTTATTTTACATTTTTCTGGCAGCAATTAAATTTCACAGCGCCTCCTCGCTGCGGATATCGAGTGGAACGTTTCCGACTGCTGATGGTGTCTTGTGTGAGTTTTTTTTTTTTTTCGTCGGGAAACCCTTGGGGATATTTCTCATTCGACCCCGATTTGGGGCGGGAGATAAGAGGGCGATAGGAAATTAGAGCGGGGCGGGTGGTTGATGCTGACGGGGTGTGGGTCTTTCGACGTTTTAAGGTGAGAAGTGTTTACGTTCGGAAGCGGGATCGCGAAGTTTCCTCTCTCGAAGGGTAGTCGCCGAAGAACAAGGGAAAAAGAATCACGAGGAGGACGAAACTTTTTCGATAAACGTGCAATCGCCCTTGAGGAGGAGGCGACCTGAGCACTGTTCGCGAGCTGGAGAGCGTGCTCTCACTCTTATGCTCGAGAGCCGAGATGGAGGTGGTGGACTTTAATTGCTTTTACTTGGCGTGGCGCTTCGCTCAAGTTCAATCGAAGGAATATAAATTTTTGGCACGACGACGGGCTGTAACTTTAAGGTTAAAGTTGAACGGGCAGCTGGTGGGAGGTGGGGGTGCTGCTTAAAGGCGGTCGGTGGGGTGGAGGTGAGTTTATGTTCGTTGCACGCTCGAGAGCTTGTTTCAATCGATTTCGTTCGAAACTTATGGTGACGCCGATCTTTGCGAATACTTCGAAGGCCCCGAAGGCTTCCAAAGGAACGCGGTTGAGACCTCTGAAGTGCACATCTTCGCGGAGGCTTCGAGGCCTTCGAAGGCTTCCAAAGGAACGCGGTTGAGACCTCTGAAGTGCACATCTTCGCGGAGGCCTCGGAGGCTTCCAAAGGAACCCGGTTGAGACCTCTGAAGTGCACATCTTCGCGGAGGCCTCGGAGGCTTCCAAAGGAACGCGGTTGAGACCTCTGAAGTGTACATCTTCGCGGAGGCTTCGAGGCCTTCGAAGGCTTCCAAAGGAACGCGGTTGAGACCTCTGAAGTGCACATCTTCGCGGAGGCCTCGGAGGCTTCCAAAGGAACGCGGTTGAGACCTCTGAAGTGCACATCTTCGCGGAGGCTTCGAGGCCTTCGAAGGCTTCCAAAGGAACGCGGTTGAGTCCTCTGAAGTGCACATCTTCGCGGAGGCCTCGGAGGCTTCCAAAGGAACGCGGTTGAGACCTCTGAAGTGCACATCTTCGCGGAGGCCTCGGAGGCTTCCAAAGGAACGCGGTTGAGACCTCTGAAGTGCACATCTTCGCGGAGGCTTCGAGGCCTTCGAAGGCTTCCAAAGGAACGCGGTTGAGACCTCTGAAGTGCACATCTTCGCGGAGGCTTCGAAGGCTTCTAAGGGAACGCAGTTGAGACCTCTGAAGTGCACATCTTCGCGGAGGCCTCGGAGGCTTTCAAAGGAACGCGGTTGAGACCTCTCAAGTGCACACCTTCGGGGAGGCTTCGAAGGCTTCCAAAAGAACGCGGTTGAGACTTCTGAAGTGCACATTTTAATGGACCTCCCAGCCGCCATTTCCCTGCCTTCCTTCGATAAAAAATGACTCACTGATTGGGTCCGTATGTCGCTCTCTCCATTTGCTTCCTGTCACTGCAACACGCCACTCGATTTCAAACAAAAATTTGATTAATCATTGCGACACCATCGCACGTCGCCCGTCGCCCTCCCCCACCACAAGGAGAAGGACACGTCGACCCTCTTGTAAGGAAAACAAATTACAAGCGCAATTCATCGACAAAATTATTGTCACAACTGTGTTACGTTTATTGCCGCGACAGGATAAATACACACAAGAGGGCACTACAGCCACCCCAGAGGACAAATCAACTGCAATGCACCCTCGCACCCTTCCGCACCCTCCGCACCGTCCACACAAAACCTAAGCTCATATCTGTGCGCTTGAGTCATTGCAAACTGACACCGTCGTCACGTCCTGGTCGGTCCTTTCATTCGACACAAAAAATGAGGAAAAAACGCAACAAAACTGCAAACACATTTCCCTTCATTAAAAAACCCCTGCCACAACAGAGACAGGGATGCTCAACAATGAAACAGAAACATCTAACAAAAAAGTGAACGAGAGGAATCCCTTTGATTGCGGTGACTGATGCCACCCCAAACCGAAAGCCGGGGTTGTTCCCAGAATCAGAGCAAAATAAATACAAGCCGGGGCGCGGGGCTGTGCGATGCAAAGGATTCTCCTCGCGCGCAACACAACGCACGGGGTAACAGATTGCGGTATTTACTTAGGCAGCCGTGTCAACTACAAAGTTAATTGGAATATGCTTTGGGTTGGTTTTCTCAAGGGTTGACTCTGGCTGACGCGCCATTCAAACGCAAGTCTCAGTTTCGTTTCTGTTTCGTTTCGGGATTATCCCCTTGAGTGAGAGCTGCGCACCGGGGAGAGGACGCACACAACCAATTGACACATGTTACGTTTGGATTCCCCCGGTCGGGTGTTTTTTACACAGACCCCGCCTAACCGGGCCTGCCACGCTTGGTTGACCTCAGTATCGGGCCCATGGGTGAACCCCGATAAGCAATCTCGGAAGGATTCGATTTCAATCAATTCTCGGATTCGATTTAATAATTTAATTTCGTGCAAAGAGGAGAACGCACGCAGAAGCCAAAAGCACGGGGGTGGGGTTGTGCAGGACACATGCTCGCCGGAAATGGATTCGTTCATTAAATCTCGTGTGGAGTCGATTGGACGAATCGATTTCATAGGTCGACACTTTCAGGAGTGAAATTGGTCCAGTGACTGATTGTGTCCAGCAGGTGGTCGGTGTGGCTTGGAGGAGGACGTCCGCAAGGTTCTAGAGTTCAATCGGGTGAGCAAGTGGAAGCTTACATTTTCGAAAGAGTCAATCTTGGGGACGGAAGATTTGGGGTTCAGTGCAGGACTTTGTAACGAATGCAACCTCTGTGGCTTACAGATACTCTTCTTCTTCTTCTTCTTCTTAGGACGCTACAGTCCGAGGTGGACCTGGGCCTCACCCAACATGCCTCTCCAGCCGCACTGATCTCTCGCCAGTTGTCTCCAGTTTCGCACGCCAAGCCGGCCGAGGTCCCCTCGACTTGTGTGCGCCACCTTGTACGTGGACGTCCTCTGCTGCGTTGTCCCACAGGCTCAGAGACGTAGCCACCGAGATGAAAATGCGCCCAGAATGCGTCAGAAAAGATGATTTTTCGCCCAAAATCGTGGTCCAATTCAAGCTGATCTAAGGCCCAAACTGCGAAGCGGATGGTCGCGCGCCTTCAAATGGTGAGCCAATTGGACCTTGTAAGCGAATAATCCGAGATCTTTGTGCAGAATTCTCCTCAGGCTGGTGCGTGAAATGCTGAGCTGTTGAGATCGATGGCGATGGCGAGTTGATGTTGGTGAATAGAGTCTCACACTCTCGGCCAAATTTTCATCTGTGCGCACCGTACGACGACGGGGATCGTGAGTGTTGTCCACTAGCACACCAGTCTCGCGACCTTGTTGCACAAACTTGCGTACAGCGGTCGCGCCGCGGTGGGTGCTTCATTTCAGCCAAAACTTCTTTTCAAAAAACGCAACGCACTGTTTGTGCTACACAGCACTCACTTTGGAATAAGTTTTTAACATTTCCCAACGTTGTTCAAGCGTAAAACGAATCATTTCCTTGAACGGAGGTATGATACTGACTTTTTGTCAAGATTTCGAGAGGGAAACAGCTGTCAGTGTCAAAATAACCTATGATTTAAAAAAAACACCACTAGATGGCTTACCCTGTATGAAGCAAATACTGTCTCTCTCTATCTCTCTCTCTCTCTCTCTCTCTCTCTCTCTCTCTCTCTCTCTCTCTCTCTCTCTCTCTCTCTCTCTCTCTCTCTCTCTCTCTCCCTCTCTCTACTCCTCGTCCACGGTGCTTCTTTGGGCGACGTTCCATGGCCTCTGCTTGAATTTCTCTTCAAAAATGAATTCTCACTGCCTACTATTAGGCGCATGGAGCTAATTGGTTTGAGTTCATGGTTCACTCGTCATTGCCATCAGTCTGTTGCCATTATTGATCGACCAACAAATACAAGACCTCCATCACACCCAATCGAACTCAAAGTTGACCAAATAAAGGCTCACTCCCTCCACTCCACCGTCACCATGACCATCGCATTTTTTCCCCTCTAAGTGGGCCACAAAATGCTTCCGCATCTCGACGGGCCACTTAGGGACCCCACCCAATCGACGAAAATATCCTTAAAAGTCAAACAATTCATCGTCAACGATAACTCTTTCCTTTCGGCCCCTCATGCTCTCCCACACCCCGGCCAGTCCCTCGCCCAAGACAAACCTCTCCCCCCCCTAAATAAGGTGCTAAAATCTCCTAAAAATCTTCACCATTTGGAGGCAGTTTAACGATGATGATGCTCAATTCCCCTCCACCGTCCTTTTAGGTCTTTCGGAGTGAAGCCTCCTTTGGGTATTATCCTTTCTAAAAAGGAAGAGCTGAGCATATGGCATTCAATCCTCGGTCATAACAGATACAACCCCACTCCAGCGGCAGCAGCCCATCCTCCTTTGCTCAACACAAATCCAAATGAATTATATGGGCAATTCTTTTCCTCTTCCAGGATCCCAGACCGACCCTCCCCCCATCATCCCCTCTCAGGAAGCAATTTCATCCCATTTAGGATATGAAAGGACATAAAATATAAAAAAGCAACGCCAAGAAGAACCAGCAGCACCAGAAGCAGCAGCAAACAGAAACGGATCGGAGAGCTTCCCGAGAGGGGGGTGGGTGGTGTTTAGACAGTGGGAGGAGGTCTTTTAATAAAATTAACCGTCATAAATAAAAAAGGCTTGCTCAGGCATATGGGTAACCCGGTCGGTCGGTGATGGTCGCCTGCGTAGGTAGGCCGTCGTGCCTCAGATCGCATGCGACGCCATCCTGAACGTGATATTCATAAGGATATTCTCGAATGGCAAATAAAGATATGAATCTCTATCTATCCTCGAATGAATGGGCAGTCAAAAGGAAGCGAAAAAGTCATCTAAGTCGAGTCCCCTCCTCCTCCTCTCCGCCCTCGTCGAACTTTGTCCATATTTCCTGAATCGATTTGCAACCCCCACTGGCATCCCCGATCCGTAGGCCGGAGGACGATTACCGATTTTTCGTAGATGAATAGACTTTCTATCAATTTTCTTCGATTATCGTAAATGGAAAATCCCATACGTGCGTATGGAGGCTGCAGTTATTTAGGCTGAGTTCAAGGCGTGTTCTCCACACACACACTCGTGCCCCAGCCGCCGACGCCGTCCGTTCGCCGGCACATGAGTAGTTTATCGAATTGGATTCTCTTCTTTTATCTCTCACTCTGATGGACGGATGTAGTGGATTTCGGGATCCGATTGTGAAATCCACATGTGCGCCCCAAAATTGACATAACCCACCCAACACCCACCCACCCGCTCCACCCCGAAGTTGGACAATCGATGAAGGCCCACTGGCAGTCAGTCAGAGGAGACCTCTCACGCGACCGGGTTTCAATTAATGGATAAATTAAAATTAACACAAACTGTTTGGCTGGACATCTCTGTGGGAGGACACTCTGTGGGAGGACACTCTGTGAGAGGACACTCTGCGAGGACAACAGCCTGCGTCCTGCATCTCGTGGTGTGCGCTCAGAGATACAACGCCAAACAGCTCGTCTCGTGGACACGATTGAGCTCCGAATCCTTATCGTGTCTCGTGTCCCGCAGAAGACAACGAAAACTGTCTGTTAATAGGGCCGAATGGCAGTCGCAGAGGCAGTCAATTACTTCCCCCCACCCCCACCAACTCCACGCCGCCACCGATGGAATTATAATTGGTGTCGATATCCGATAGTGCTACATGGCTGTCCGTTTGGTCCATTCACATGCACCTTACCACCGCCCTGTGTGCGCCCTCGCCCTGGCCCTCGCCCTCACCCTCTCCCTCCCCCTCCCTTGCCCTCCCTCCACACATCGTCGAGGTTTTGTTGCAGTCCTAGATTTCCATGCAGTGGCGTTGGACAAATTGCTTGTATGTTGCTGCAGGGGCTGTAAATTGTCTGATATCTTTAATAGGCTGTCCGTAGTGGTGCTACGGACATAAATGGCCGATTGGTCCAGTCGACGTGGTGGTGGTGGTTGGGATTTCAAGCCAAAAGCTATTCCGATACGCTGCTGTGTCGGTGGTGGTGGCGCTGTGTTGTTGCAACAACTTCGGTGCTTCAGTTTTAGTTTATAGTCTCGGTTTCCCTGGCTGACTGTCGCTTGACCGAGAATTGTTGTGGAAACATTTTCAACTCCGGCAAGGGGACGCTGCTGTGTATAATGTCAGGTGGTCAATGGTTTGGAGCTATAGTTTATAATTGGACTTAATCGGCGCTGTCTGGGGGTGGTGGCTGCTGCGTGTGCGGGTGTCCTGCCGATAAACGTGTCAAAATTACCCTCTAAACGGAGATTTGAAACCGATTTGTCTGAGTGAGCGGAGGAGGACCACGATGGGAGAGATTCTGGGGAACCAAGCCGAGAGGAGGTCGGAGGAGATCCACGATCAGGGAGATTCTAAGGAACCCAGCCGAGAGGACTACGATCAGTGAGTTTCTAGAGAACCAAGCCGAGAGAAGGTCGAAGGAGGACCACGGTGAGGGAATTTCTAGGGAACCCAGCCGAGAGGAGGTCGAAGGAGGACCACGACGGGGGAGTTTCTAGAGACCCAAGCCGAGAGGAGGTCGAAGGTGAACCACGATCAGGGAGTTTCTAGAGAACCAAGTCGAGAGGAGGTCGAAGGAGGACCACGATGAGGGAGTTTCTAGGGAACAAGCCGAGAGGACCACGATGAGGGAGTTTCTAGAGAACAAAGCCCAAGGGACACACTCAGATTTCAACCCTCTCCTTTGACAAGTGCGTGAAATAACCCCTTACACGGTAAGGTGACTCCCGCTAGACACATTCTTGTTCTCAACAAAAAATCGGTCATTTTCCCGAAAGATAATCCCCTCCACACCATCAGCAGACGTCCACACGTCTGGGCATCTCCTCCTAGTCGCCATCGTGGCCATCGAGCAGCTGTTAAGAGATCATTTCACTCCCAGGTCCATCGAGCAACACTCGATTAGCTCTCCAAGTGAAAAACTCCCATCAAATCCCTTCCCCCCCCACACCGCCACCGGCGGCGCCCAATCGGTCTTAACTACATTCGACCCCGCATGTACCCTACTTAGGCCGTCCGATTGACAACCATTTATGAAAAGCCCTCCATCCCTGCGTGTATCGATGAACCAAATCCGAGAAGTGACTGCGAAGCCATCTTCGCCCTCCCCCCCCCCCGCCCTGCAGTCCAGACGAACGCACACAAGAATATCACGGTCCGGCGTGCATCACGTATCGCAAATAAATTGACTTCATGCGAGAGAGAGAAAAGCCATTGGCTTCCCGTCCTTTCGCCTTCAAGTTCATTATCCTTCAGCGGATTTACTGACACACACCATGCCACACACGATTTAAGGACACCCGACCATGTGTGTGAGAGGGGGGGGGAGGGGGGGAGTTGTTGGGTGATGCTGTCAGATTCTTGTTGCGTAAACTTCACACACTCCCACTCACCCTCACACAGATGCTACACCAAATTGAGCGATTCAAGCGGCGATAAAAATGTCTACCGGCCTCGAAAAGGACCAACGGAACCCGACAGATTATGTGCGGAAGGCGGGGGGGAGCGCGAGCGACTGAAAGTTTTGCACAAAATGCTATCGCAGCAGAACACACTAAACCAAAGGACCTTTTCACAGCCAACCACTAACTGAGCACAGAGCGCAGTGTGCATGGCAGCCCAGCAGACTCTGTGTGCGAGTATGTCCCCCCCCCCCCCCCCCCCTTCACATGACACAAAGTTTAAAACTATCCCGAAACGAAACGAAACGAAGACTTTTAGTTGCATTTTACAGCTAAAACTGCGAAAAGCGACATAATCTGATTAGTGAAGCGGGAGGGGGGGAAGCGGAGGCGTTGCTGGCTGCGTGGGTGTGAAAGGAAAGGACCCGAAACCAGAGGCAACGACAGCGACAGTGTGAAGGATTTAAGGACTCCGCTGCGGATCGAGCCCCGAAGGGAAAAGTTTTTGTTTCACAAATTAATTTGCTTATAATTTTTCCGCTTAGTTAAACTTCATTTGAGTGATTTGTCAGGGATAAAATGGAGTCGAGTGGCGATGGGGGGATAGTGCGCGAGGGTGGAGGATAACAAACACTTTTGAGAGCGGAAATTTATGCACACACAGCGACAGGATGTGTGTGTGGAACTTTTCTTTAGCTCCCTCCCTCGCTGACAATGCAACGACATCAGCATCGCCAGCACCAGAGACAGGGAGTCGTGAGGAGTCCTTGTAATTGCCACCAGCCACCAGTCTGCCTGCGGAGGACGAAGGACCATCACCAGGACCAGGACATGACTTCATTAACACGTTAAAGCGTTTTTCACACTTAAACAAGGCAAACAATCTGTAAATCGGCGGTCCTGGCACCTCCCTCGCATACATAAACACCCCCTCCCCACCCAGACACACATGAGGTACCTCACCTCCTTTCGGGCACACAAATTCTTCTCGAAAATCACTCAGCAATCCAGTGGCGCAGAGGTATCCGTTCTCTCGTGATATGTGTGCGCCCGGGACGCTGTGCGCCGCAACAGAATGCGAATAAATGTCCCTAAGGGGCGGCATTATGAATTCAAAACACGTGTCCTTTCGTTTCAATTTGATTTAATTGAATCATGCGGCGGGGCGGCGTGGGGCTATAGGCACGCCCGTATTTATCTTGTGCGAAGGGATAAGGAAAGGATCCTCCTGCTATCGGCACCTCGGCTGCACGAAACAAAAAAATTTGTATTCCTCCTCGAATCGAATTCAGTTCGCCGAGAGTGTGTGTGTGCGGGGGGGGGGGGGGGGGGTCCTTTTCCGCCGTCAAATATGTGAAAATACGTGCGCAAAACGGAGGCGTAAAATAAAAATTAAATAAAAGCGAAGAAACCAAAAGAACGGAACGCCCGTGAAAGGATGTGCGGAGGTCCCTTTGTTTGTTGTGGGACCGTATCGGATGAACACACGCGTTCAACTGTCAGTAAGTGACAGTGACGACGGAGTGGGGGGTGGATGGGGGGGGTCCTGCAAGGATGAATAGTGTGCGAATTGAATGCGATGTGAGTGCAGGGGACAAAGGGATTTCGAAGCGATCACGTTTGCATTGAAGGAGTTTTGCTTTGTATTTCGGCAGCGATTAGTAATTGAAGACGTGGAGAAGCCAAGAACCACTTGAAAGCGCCAGAATTTTGTGGTTTAAATGACGTACTTGGCGAGATTTTGCGTGATTCCTTTCTTTCTTTCAAATTCAATCGGCGAGTAGCGCTGAATTTGAATTTTTTTCTCTTTCAGGACACCAGCAAGTGGAGCCAATCCTTTAAGTCACAAATTGATCAATATCTCAGAGAATCCTTAATGGATTTTGATAATTAGGGACTCATCTGAAAGCTCATGCTCAGCACTACAAAATTCTTCAATGTCCTTGAGAATTTGGATAACGGCAAAGGACCCATCAGGAGGAATCGCGGCATATCCCCAAGAATCCTTGATGGATTTTGACCAAAATGGGACTCATCTGAAAGCTCATGCTCAGTACTACAAAATTCTATAATGTCCTTGAGAGTTTGGATAACGGGAAGGGACTCATCAGGAAGCAACGCGGCGAATCCTTGATGGATTTTGACCAAAATGGAACTCATATGGAAGCTCGTGCTCAGCACTACAAAATTCTTGAATGTCCTTGTGCATTTGGATAACAGCAAAGGACCTATCAGGAGGAAACGCGGCATATCCGAGATTTCTCCGAGAATCCTTGATGAATTTTGACAAATAAGAACTCATCTGAAAGCTCATGCTTAGCACTACAACAGCTAACGGTAAAGGACTCAACCACCCATCCACAAAAAAAGGCCAAGGAACTAAGTCCCAGGTTCGAATCCCAGTGAAATCGAATCTGTTCTAGTCACCATTTGGACGAGTTTTGACTCTGAGTGCTCTAGTGTAGAGTTTAAAAAACCCTCCGAAAAAAAGTATAGGACTCATTAGGAAGCAACGCGACATATCTGAGATATCTCCGGGAATCCTTGATGGATATTGACCAAAAGGGACTCATCTGAAAGCTCGTGCTCATCTCTGCAACGCCCAGTCATGTCCTTGACAATTAAGCTAACGGTATAGTATTCATCAGGAGGCAACGCGGATTATCCAAGAGATCTCCAAGAATCCTTGATGGATTTTGACAAAAAGGGACTCATCTGAAAGCTCATGCTCAGCACTACAAAATTCTTCAATGTCCTTGAGAATTTGGATAACGGCAAAGGACTCATGAGGAGGACACGCGGCATATCGGAGAATTCTTGATGGATTTTAACCAAAATGCGACTCATCTGAAAGCTCGTGCTTAGCACTGTAAAATTCTTTAAAGTCCTTGTGAATTTGAATAACGGGAAAGTACCCATCAGGAGGAAACGCTGCATATCCAAGAGATCTCCAAGAATCCTTGCTGGATTTTGACAAAAAGGGACTCATCTGAAAGCTCATGCTGAGCACAATAACATCCATTCATGTCGTTGATAGTTTAGCTAACGGTAAAGGAAGGACTTATCAGCAAGCAACGCCGCCTCCTAGCTTCTTAGTGGTGAAAATGTGTAGCACTCCATCTAATTTGCATCAATCCCCCTTAAGGAGTCAGCACAAAGTCCATCAGCAATTTCCGTTCCATTGAAATTCAAAATCCTCTCTCCCACTTCCATCGACCACACTCTCCTTCGCAAAAGAACAATCGCATCTGAGTCCCACCTCCGGTGACCAATCAATTAACCCCAAGCCATCCTAACCCTCGACACCCGCCATAAATGCTAATCAATGAACCCTTCCCGCTCGTCGATTTGACCCTTCCAATTAAATCACTGAGCACTGCAGATTTCCACTTCAATGAGCCATCAAAAAAACACCCGCACACAGTTAATACCCCCGAACTAATCAGCCCTCTAAACCGAGCACACACCCTCAACATGTGCCCTCGAGAGTGGCCCGTCTCTGACAAGACAAAAAAAACGGAGACACACACACGAGTCAACGAAAAGACTGAGAGTATTAAATGGCCATTCGAGCAAATGGCCCGTTGCACGCCTGTCACGGTGATTATCCTTTTTGCAATCATCGACCTGCTGCATGCCATACAATTTGCACAAGGGTCATCTCAGCCACACACTCACGCTCGAAAAAAACCCTCGAAAAACTGCCCCCACCGGACCAGTCCAGTGTAAACAATGAGAGGCAAAAAAAAAGTGACCCATTCCATCGCCAGTTTTGCCCGTTTTGCCCGTTTTATTGACATATTAGTTCGACATGGTGTGGCAATAAAAGTTGCACGCCCCTCAGGGGAGCGGAGCAGAGGGAGAGTGAGTGAGTGAGTGACCAGAATGGACACCGGCTGCGACTACGACTACGAACTAGGACTACGAGAGGTACTCACCTTTTGAATGATTCATATTTCGCTTGAGAGTGGTTCCTTGGAAATTTGGCCGTTGTCAATAGTCGTGCCTGTCACACGTAGCATTGTCCAGCTCTCTGTCGCTCTCTGTCTGTGTCTGCGTCTGACCACAAAGTCCTTGAATAATCTGCAAAGACAGAGGAGAAAACGCAAAAAAGACGATATAAATTAGTCACATAACCACAAGAGATAACTGAGAAGGATTTCATTCGCTCACTTCTTCCGACAACAGTGCATCATTCCGACTGTCACCGCAAATTCATGCCATACCAGGCCAAGGTATCACCTCCAGAGGGATACCTGTGAGAGTGGATTGCACCAGTCGGGAAGGACTATGCCAAGGATATGTAATTAAATTTTCTTTAGAATGCACCGGGAGAGTGAGCGGGAGAGCGGGATGAGAGGGAGGAGAGGGAGTCTAAACGGTGTCCTTAGCAAGGACGGGTTGGGAATGAGGAAAAACACGATAATCACGATGTGAATGCTGGTGATGATGTTGCTCCTTCTGATGACGATGAGGTAAACACGAAGGATATTCTAGAATCGCAACGGCAGCAGGACCAGAACCATCCACACCAGCGTCTTTGAATTTAACTCCTTTCCTTGATCCCTCCCCCTGCCCCCTCTCATTTTTTTCCTCGTTTTGTGCATCCTGTGCTCACCTCCACTCCACTTTACGAAAGACTGCCACTGATTCAACAAAGTGGATGTAATGTATCCTTGAGAAGGACGACGAGGTAATAGGAAGAAAAACGACGGAAAAAAGGCGAAAAAAAAAACGGTAAAATAAACGAAGCACTTCCTGCGAGAGAAGGATGTCTCACTCTCATCACATTTTGAGGTAAATATTTTCGGAAGGATATCTTTTTGCTCGGCAATCCTGGTCGTGACTGCGTCTGTTGTTGTTGCTGCCGATCGGACGGGGACGATGATATGGGGGGGCATGAAGACGTCTTAGATTCGTCTGGTTAAGTGATGAGAGCGAGAGCGAGAACAGCACCAGCGCGCACAACGCTCACATTGCAATCAGGATAATTGGAAAGGATAAATGAATTAATGTTTACAAATGTTGCTACTGCCACTGGAGTTGATGATGATGCTGCTGATTCTGAGATGCGCTCTCGCGCTCCTCCTGCTGTCTTAAGCTTTTCATTAAATTAACACAAGGATACACTCTCTCTCTCTCTCTCCGAGGAGGGAGGGGGCAGCGGCAGAGGCTAAATGCAGAGGTAAACATAAGTCATGATTAAGTTTCTTCATTAAGAAAGTCGTGACGAAGAGAGCGAGAGAGTGAGAGTGGTGTGCGTCCTTGTTAGGCCATGTTCGTCGGGACACCTCAGACGGTGTTTGCACAGCAGCCCACTTCAGCCTTTGAGCAGATGCGCTCAAATTTCATCACACATCCCTTTGAGTGGGGCCGGCCCGCCCTCCACAAGTCACAGCCGCAGCCAGGTCCTTCAAATGAAGAGATTATACAATTAACATCGTCACGTTGGCTGGAAACTTAATTAATCCCCCCCGCAGTCGCATTCCTTCGCAGCTCGAACTGACCGACCGACCGACCGAAGTCCCCTCTGATCGATGTTTTTGTGCCCGGGACCTTGATTGCATTCGTACGTAGCGCACACCCTTGTCAGGACATAATTTGATTTGTCACAAACGCATTCAATGGAAATGCAATCCAAACACCGACTGCCGAGTGCGTGTGTGCGTGTGTGTGTTGTCGGTGGGTTGCGACACCATTTGAAGCTGATTGATTGCGGTTGCGGTCGTCGCCTTTAATCCCCCGGATTTTTTGTGCTCCATCCTCAACTAGAACCCAACCCATCGGACGAGGGAGAGGATAATTTGAATAAATTAATGAGCGTCGGGGCGAAAGTTTAATTCGCCCGAAGGCTATTGACTAATTGACAACTATTAGAGCGGGACATAAAGTTTGCTCATTGAATTTGTGGTCGTTTCCGGAATTTCGGTTCGGTTTTTGGCAGTCTGTGCTGTGCTGCTGTGACGACACCTAACGAGTTAAATGCCTCAGTCAAGCGCTGCTGATGGCTGGGTTCGGTGCAATGACGGGTGTTCGAGGAGGTCGTGAAAAATTCACTCCCAGTGGCTGGAGTTTGGGCGATGGAATGTGTCTCTGTTTCTTGTGGAATCTCTAATGAATTCGTGCCGTCAGAGAAGACGTTAGGCGACAGCCACGAGAACGATGACGACGAAGTTTGGGTGATTGAGTTCATTTTGGGTCGAAAGGGGTGTTTTGTGACCCCGGGTATCATTCAATAGGCTGGTGTCCTTTTTTTGCGCCGAAGAAAGGGTGTGGATTTTTTTTTGAAAAATATGACCGCAATTTAATTGACGGGGGATACTTAACGAGTGTGGTCACGATTTCGAACTGGTGATTCATGGGGGTTGTCTTTGTGCCTTTAACAGATTTTCCATGACAAAAGGACCCTTTGCTCGATGGAGTGTGGTGGAGGGGAGAGTTTTGCCATGTGTCTTGGAGTCTGGGAGAGTGGCTTGGGAGTTGTGTCTTATTTTTATGCGATTTCGACTGCCATAGCACTCAGACTTCATTTAAACGCTCAGATGTCCTTTTATTGGTCTGCAATCATGTCATTTTTGATCATCCCAGCGCAGAGGCATGGAGAATATGCCAAGCGGGTGAACAATCTCTTGGTATTTTCGAGAGAAAAGTTCTGCGCGCGATCTTTGGTTCTGTTTGCGTTGATGACATTTGGAGGAGAAGGTTCAACCACGAACAGTATGGGCTGTTCTGCGACATGAGTCTAGCCAGGCGTCTACGGATACAACGCCTAAGATGACTAGGCCATGTAGAGCGTATGGACAACTTAGCTCCGGCCCGAAGAGCCTTCGACTCTGAGCCTGTGCAACAACGCAACAGAGGACGTTCACGTACAAGGTGGCGCACCTCGGACCTCGGCCGGCTTGGTGCGCGAAACTCGAGACAGCTGGAGAAAGATCGTGCTGGCTGGAGAGGCATGTTGAGTGAGGGCCAGGTCACCTCGGACTGTAGCGCCCTAAGACGAAGAAGAAGTCATGTCATTCATTCATTTTCCGTGGCCCGCATGTTCCACTAAAAAGGTCGCGAGATCTCCAGCTCTACAGTACGTGACTTAATTCATCAGTGACCGTCGCCCGTTTGTCATCGATCCTGACACTTCCAGCAAAAGATCACTGATCGAGGCAAGACAGATCGTCAGGAGATATCTAGAATTTCCTGAAGATTGTGTGCTCGAACAGAGAATTGGATGATTTCCAGTAAACTGCATAAGATCCCATCGATCACTCGCTGCTAAGATCTCCTTCTCGATGACAGTGCATAGCGATCGCTGAGGATCAGATTTCAAAGTGATCGCTGATCGGTCGCCATTCGACGTCTTTTCCGCATCAAGCACTCGCACTGCAGACGACTGGATGGCGCAGTTGGTTAAGTGCCTGCCTCAAGTCAGAGGGGTCCCAGGTTCGAATCCCAGTAAAATCGAATCTGGTCCAGTCACCAACAGCCGTTGGGATCAAATTAACGGCGCTGGAGTAGGTTGATACCTGGCAGTGCAATGGACTAGTTTTGAGTCTGAGTGCTCCAGTAGTGTTTCAAAAATATTCCGAAGAAAAAACACTCGCTGTTAAGATCTCCTTCTCGACGACTGTGCACAGCGATAGCTGAGGATCAGATTTCAAAGTGATCGCTGCTCGGCCGCTATTCGACGTCTTTTCCGCATCAAGTACTCGCTGCTGAGATTTCCTCTTCGACAACTTTGCCCACCGATCGCTAGGGATCAGACTTCAAAGTGATCGCTGAACGGCCCCCTTTCTTCTACTTCTGATGGCGCTTCACTTCGGGGTTGGCCATGGGTCTTAACCAAAAAGCGTGTACAGCTGCGATGATCTTTAACCAGCTGCCTCCAATCACGCACGGCAAGTTACCTGAGGTGCTCTTCCACTTGTGTGCGCTGTCGGTTTCCCGTGGGTCGTCCATTGCGTTGTCCTACGGGTGAGGAGACGGTGACACTGCCTTTTCCTTGACTTCACGTAATGAAAGTGGCTCTAAACAACCTTCAAACTTCTTCTTCTTCTTCTTCTTCTTCTTCTTCTTCTTCTTCTTCTTCTTCTTCTTCTTCTTCTTCTTCTTCTTCCGCATCTTCTTCTTCTTCTTCCTCTTCTGCTTGTCTTCTTCTTCTCTTCTCCTTGTTCTTCTTCTGCTTCTTGTTCTTCTTCTTATGTTTCTTCTTCCTCTGCTTCTTCTGCTTCCTCATCTTTTTCTTCTTCTTGCGGTGCAAAAGTCCGGGATGCACCTGGGCCTTAACCTACAAGTCTCTCCAGCTCGGACGATCTTTAGCCAGCTGCCTCCAAATTTGAACGCCAAGTTGGCTGAGGTCCTTCTCCACTTGTGTGCGCTATCGGTTCCGGAAGGTCTTCTATTGCGTCGTCTCTTGGGCGCGAAGGGTAAGACGCTGGCCAATTCAACGTCTTTTCTTTGACTTCTCGTGATGAAAGCAACTCCAAGTAACCCTCAAACTTATTCTTCTTGCGGCGCTACAATCCGAGGTGGACCTGAGCCTCGACCAAAAACCCTCTCCAAGGAGGACATGGACCTCAACCTTCAAGCCTCTCCAGCTCGGACGACCTTAAGCATCCTGCCTTCAATTTTTGACGCCAAGTTGGCTGAGGCCCTCCTCCACTTGTGTGCGCTGTCGGTTTCCCGCGGGTCGTCCATTGCGTTGTCTTACGGGTGCGGAGATGAAGACGCTGTCTTTTCCTTCACTTCTCGTGATGAAAGCGATTCTAAACAACCCTTAAACTTCTTCTTCTTCTTCTTGTGGCGCTACTGTCTGGGGTGGACCTGGGCCTGACACGATCTTTAGGCAGTTGCCTTCAATTTTGCACGCCAAGTTGGTGGGTCCTTCTCCACTTCTGCGCGTTGTCGGTTTCGCAGGCCTCCTCTGTTGTCCCATGGGCGCGAAGTGTAAGACGCTGACCCATTCGCCGTCTTTTCCTTGACTTGAAAGCGATTCCAAATAACTCTCAAACTTCTCTTTCTTGCGGCGCTACAATGCGAGGTGGACCTTAGCCTCAGCCAACAAACCTCTCCAAGGAGGACATGGGCCTCAACCTACAGGTCTCTCCAGCTCGGACGATCTTAAGCCAGCAGCATCCAATATTGCACGCCAAGTGGGCTGAGGTCCTCCTCCACTTGTGTGTGCTGTCAGTTTCCCGGGAGACACCTATCGCGATGTCCTACGGGTGCCGAGACGAAGACGCTGCCTTTTTCTTGACTTCTCGTGATGAAAGCAATTCTTAACAAGCCTCAAACTTCTTCCTTTTCTTCTTGTGGCGCTACAGTCCGGGATGAACCTGGGCCTCAATTAACCTCTCCAGCTAGCCCGATCTTTTGCTAGTCGTCGCCAGTTTCGCACGCAAATTTGTTTGAGGTCCTCTTCCACTTGTGTGCGCCACCCTAGACGTGAACGTCCTCTGTTGCATTGCCCCACTGGTTCACAGTCGAATTTTATTGGTAACAAAACCCATTGACTAATTATCCGTCATGCAACATCCTGCAGACCTCGTGAATCGATACCGAAAACCCGCGTCTCCTTTACGACCCAACAGCAGATTTCTCCAACCGCAACGATGATTTATGAAATCTCGTCTAGACTCTGAATGAAACCGAATCCTCTGCCATCAGCACCGCCGCACAACCATTCAATTCACCACAAAGTCTCCATTCCCCCCCCTCCATTCTCACTCTCTCTCTCCACATCCGCAGCAGGATTCCACGATCCGTTCATTCGCGTGTGTATACAATAAAAACCTAGCAATGAATTTAGGTTTTCCGATTCGATTGCCAATTTATTTTAATTGCAATATTTATCGAACGTAAAGTCCCGTTTACAATCCTCTCTCCCTCTCTGCACAGGACGGCGAAACACAAAAACCGTTGAAATGAAGAAAAAAAGAATCGAATTGCGCCGAGTCGAAGGAAAGTAACAAGAAATCCTTGCTCAACGGTTAAGTCCTCATAAAGACGGGTAACATGAGTCGTAAATTTAAATCCCATCCTTAAGGACAGAGGATGAGACCGAGAGGGAGCGAGGGAGAAGGAAGCCCACCAACCTGAGAGGAGGACGAGGTTGTTACACAGTGCCAACAGAGTTGATTTGTCTGACGCAGGATAATAATGTGTGCCGAAAAGGAAGTCATTAAATCGTTGTAAAAGTTACCAGCGGAGAAGGCAAGGATAACACAGCCAACAGCCAGAAAGAGGAAGCCGAACTTCTTCGATTGCACCGCCGCCGTCGAGGAGCAGAACGCGCGCCCGCCGGGGGGGTGACAATAGTTATTGGCATCTCGTTGCGCTTCAGTTCGTCCTTTCTCCTCTCTCTCTGTCTCTCTGTCGCTGACTGTGTGTACCGTAGCGTAATTCCTTCATTTCTCTTTCAGGATGTAACCGTCAGAGCTGAAGAATCCTTTACCGTTACATTAAATCAGCCGAACAGATGTCGATAGCGGATGGAAAAGAACTGGAGCTGGACTAGTGACACCGTTTAGGGTCCCATAACGAGCTGTAATCCTTGAACAATTCCCCCCCCCCGCCCGGTGGGTGGGTGGTGGTGCCCATTTTGTTTTCGGCTTAATTTACCTGACAGGCAAACACGTGAAGCCAATGCTGCTCTTATTTAGGTCAGTACCGTGCTTCCACTTTCGCCTCTCCGTCTGTTTTTTTGTTTCCTTCTTCGCTTGGTGCAAAAAGGACCCTCTGCTCCGGTTAAATGGCCAATTTAGAAGTGGGTGGGGCTCTGATGGGGAGATTAAAATCGAAAGAATGCTTTTAGGGAACTCAGCTAAGGCACGACACAATGAATGGAAGGCACAAGCCGAAGGTCAGAGCTGTAATAAAAATAACAACCCAACCAAGTTCACTCGATGGTGCACTCTTTGGGTGGGTGTCGGTTGGAGAGTTTAGGATATTTTAAGGATCTCTGCAATAATTTTAATTGGAAGTCATAAATACGATCCACAAGGACTCAACTAACTCTGTAACTCTCTTCACGTTCTACTCTTGACCACACTCCATTCACCCTCTGCTACCGCCTCTGCTGTCATCCTTAACGGCACTTTCCAAGACTTGTGGACATTAAAACGAGAGTCGGAGTCAGAGAGGGAGAGGGAGAAAGTGGCACTTCAAATTGAGGCGATTTGATTTTAAGGACTAAATAGCTTTGGGTTTTCGAAAACTGAATGACCCCGAGTGCGAGGGTGGCAGGCTGGGAGATTTTGAAGCAAAAAATGAGGACTCGAGGCGAAGTGGAGGAGAAAACTTTGCCATTGAAGTGTAAGATGTTGATGGTGACTGTCAAGGTGCCGTCATGGACTTTTAAGTTGACGATTCTAATTTAAGGACCTTCGGTCGGATTCAGGAGGCTTTAGCTGAAATTTGGGCTTTTGGACTCGTATTTTTGGGTGACAGTAGGGAGGCAGATTAAAGGGTGTCCTTGCGACTAGCGTTGCGGCTCACGTAGACCAACTGTATGGGTTCATTGTGCCCATTGTGGGTGACAGTAGGTGAAGGCGACTTCAGTTGGTGGTTGAGTGGAGACAAGAACGTCGGGTCTTGTCTTTGCCAATTCAATTTCAAACTTTCAGAGAAGAGAGAGGGGATCATAGAGCCCATCATTCGAAGGAGAGCTCATTTTGTAAGGTTTCGATGTTCTTCTGTGACTCGCCTAGGTTAGGTCACGTTAGGTTACGAGGCTTCTAGTCAGCTGGCACACCACGTTGTTCCATTGTGACCCCCCACAGTCAGACTACTACCACTGATTGACCGCTCCAGTGACAGTGCCGCTTAATTTGATCCCAACGGCGAATCGTGACTGAACCAGATTTGAAACACCGGAAAAAAGTGCATTAACTTTGCTTTCACTGGGATTTGAACCTGGGACCCCTCTAACTTGGGCAGGCACTTAACCAACTGCATTATCCAATCGTCCTGGTTGACCACATAATCCCCATCCTTCGCCGGTGCTGCTTGGGGTTTCCTTTGAAAAACCGGATAAAAGCGTATTAATTTTGCTTTCACTGGGATTCGAACCTGGGACCTCCCTAACTTGGGGCAGGCCCTTAACCAACTGCATTATCCAGTCGTCCTGGTTTATAACACGATCCTCAACTTTCGTCGGTGCCATTGAAAAACCGAATAAAAGCGTATTAACTTTGCTTTCACTGGGATTCGAACCTAGGAGCTCCCTAACTTGAGGCAGGCCCTTAGCCAAGTGCCCGTCCAGTCGTCCTCATTGAGTACATGATCCTCATCTTTCGTCGGTGCTGCTTGGGGTTTCCTTTGAAAAACCGGATAAGAGTGCATGAACTTTGCTTTTCACTGGGATTCGAACCTGGAACCTCTTTAACTTGGGGCAGGCACTTAAGCAACTCCACCATCCAGTCCTCGTGAATCCCCTAAGGATCTGAAGCGAACTGGGGGTCGGCAACAGCCTTCAAAAAATCCCATAACAGTCAGCATCATGTCATAGCCAGCAAACGCAGGACATACGTATTTACTCATCAAATTTTCGCTCTCCCACCCCAGAGATGATGTCAAATTTGAGAGGAGAGAGCGAGCAAAAAAGACCGGATCTAACCGAAGCAAAAGAATAATCACCGAAAACTTACATTTGTAGTCACCAGTCACCAGTCGCCGTCCTCGCCGCTGCCGCCCCAGCAATTTACTCCGTTCCGCACATCACACCGCCGCCGCCGCCCAGCCAGGACATCCACGAAATAGAAAATCCATCAATCATCTAGCAGCACAGTCCCCACCCACGAGAGCGGACGGATGGTAAGCATAACATCACTGATTCTAGTTCAACACACAAATGAGCTTTGTGCTCCGTGCGCCGCCAGGGGGTCCTTGAGTTCTTGCATTGAAAAGACATTATAACCATTAACTGTGGCTGCCCCGGGAGCGAAGCGATTGAAGCAAACTCAGCGCGTCCGATGAGTCTGTGTGCCTGGGCGGGGGTCTGTGTGTGTGTGTGTGTGTTGTGTTGTTCCATTATGTATGACCTTCTGTTCGAATCGAGAGGCGGGGAGGTGCCCATTACGAGAGCGTCGAGCGAACAAAGGCCAACGGAACTAACCAAAGTTGTTGAGTCCTGCCGTCGGTTGTCATCGGCAGGCTCTGCTTGAATCACTCACAGTGGTTCCGTTAAGTCATTTATCTTTTTCGGGACATCATTCGAGTGGTGTGGCAGTCGCCATACTTTCCTCCCCCCCCACACCCGCTTGACTTGCACCCCTGTTGAGGGGTTCTTCTCGTTTTTTTTTTTGAAGATTTATCAACCCGGAAGCCTATGCTCCTGCATAATAGACGCAGCACCCTCGGAGGGGTTGGGGGGCGTGATCTTAATGAACACAGCGCGCCTTTGAGACTGACACAGAGAGAGAGAGGTCTCTGCTCGCAATGCAATTACTTTGGAGCGTAAAACTGTTGGCATTCACTTTGACGAACAGCTCCCGGTGCATTGTCCCTGCCACGTACGATCCATGTGTGTGTTCTGTAATTCTTCCTTTTTTATGTATTCACCTCGTTAAGCGCTTAAAAGGAGCAACGATTTCACACATCCCCACTCGCGGGTTCCCTTGGGATGATGGGATCCCCGGGAAACAGGGAAACAGCACTCAGCACCCGGGGTCTGTGCGATGTGCATTCATTTTTCCATCCGAGTGTGATGTGAATGCGAACGCAAATTTGTTTAATTTTTAGCACAAAACTTTGCACAGAAAAAAAAAACGAGGACTTTCCCGGCGATGCATGAGTTGAGAGGGTTTTTCTTCTCGTTTTTTGTCAGAATTCACTCTCATGCAAGAGAGGACTGCGATGGTGAACAGTTTGTCTCCTAAAAGTGAGATGAATGCGTCACACTCTTGATGGGGGGGACTACGGCGGGTGGCGCAAAGCTGTAGTTCGGGCGGGAAATGCGCTTCAGGGGCTTCAGCTGAGGTCAAGCACTCTCTCCGATCAGTGGCAGTCCATGGATTTGAATGGTCGAGGATCTTCGACGTGCTTCTGTCAGTCTAACACCAAGCCATGGACTCAGGCACAAAATGTTGGGACTAATCTCGGCTCCCATCAAGCCATGATGCCATTCACAAAATGTTGGGTCTAATCTCGTCTACCACCAAGACTTGCCTTCAGGAACAAAAAGTTGGGACCAATCGCCTCATCTCATGCTTCGGGAGCCACAAAATGTTGGGACAAATCTCGTCCACCACCAAGCCATGGCCTCAGTCACAAAATGTTGGGTCTAATCTCCTGATCTAAGGCTTCGGGAGCCACAAAATGTTGGGACTAATCGCGTCCACGACTAAGACATGCCTTCAGGAACAAAATGTTGGGACCAATCTTTTCATCTCAGGCCACGAAATGTTGGGACTAATCTCACCTCTCACCAAGACGTGCCTCAAGAACAAAATGTTGGGACCAATCTCTTGAGCTCAGGCTTCGGGAGCCACAAAATGTCGGGACTAATCTCGTCTACCACCAAGACTTGCCTTCAGGAACAAAAAGTTGGGACCAATCGCCTCATCTCAGGCTTCGGGAGTCACAAAATGTTGGGACAAATCTCGTCTACCACCAAGACGTGCCTCAAGAACAAAATGTTGGGACCAATCTCTTGAGCTCAGGCTTCGGGAGCCACAAAATGTCGGGACTAATCTCGTCTACCACCAAGACTTGCCTTCAGGAACAAAAAGTTGGGACCAATCGCCTCATCTCATGCTTCGGGAGCCACAAAATGTTGGGACAAATCTCGTCTACCACCAAGACGTGCCTCAAGAACAAAATGTTGGGACCAATCTCTTGAGCTCAGGCTTCGGGAGCCACAAAATGTCGGGACTAATCTCGTCTACCACCAAGACTTGCCTTCAGGAACAAAAAGTTGGGATCAATCGCCTCATCTCATGCTTCGGGAGCCACAAAATGTTGGGACAAATCTCGTCTATCATCAAGCTATGGCCCCATTCACAAAATGTTGGGCCTAATCTCGTCCACCACCAAGCCATGGCCTCAGTCACAAAATGTTGAGTCTAATCTCCTGATCTAAAGCTTCTGGAGCCACAAAATGTTGGGACTAATCGCTTCTCTCACCAAGACATGCCTCAGGAGTAAAATGTTGGGACCAATAACCTCCTCTCAGGTTTCGGAAGCCACAAAATGTTGGGACTAATTTCGTCTCTCACCAAGACATGCCTTCAGGAACAAAATGGGACCAATCTCCTCATCTGAGGCTTCAGAAACAAAATGTTGGGACCAATCTCTTGATCTCAGTGTTGAGTACTCACAAATTTATAGTTAAGTCCGAACGGGGAGGGGAGGAGAGGGAAAAAAGCTTCTCGGCGGTGAACTCAAATGCTTTTTGAAACAGAATGGAATGGGTCCCTTTTGTCATCACTCATCCACCATTAAGACACAAGCAACGACTGCCATCCGCAGGGGGACTCTCACGACGATGCTCAAAACGTTGCCATACCCCGCCTCGCAGTCACTCCCGATCAGTGTCTTGGGAGACCCTTGGACCCTTCTTAAGGCCTCCCCGAAATCCCAAAAACCCCATCAGACCAGGCCACTTGCTTTTTATGGTCCCGCACACGTGGCCAAATCACTTGAGATCACCAGTCCCTTCTCGGAATCGATTCCCTTCACGTACTCACCCCAGAAACCCAATTGAACTTGATCTCCTGCCCGTTTTTGGGACCACAAAAAGGTCACTGTAATCCGCTTAAAATCCCAACAAAATCTCATCTCCACGCCGTCGTCTTTAAACTAAAATTTATGCTAGATGCCAGAGCACCCTCGGTTCACCTCACCTCACTCGCAGCCGGTCGCCACACAGTCTCATGCAAAAACAATTGTCACCCTAACCCAATTAAGTCCGTTATTCCCATGGGAGGGAAAAATTATTACCAACAACTTTTCATATTTACTTTCGAAATAATTGTCAACATGGCAAATTCCTTCACCCGCAAGTAATTAAGGACATCTCTCGAGCTCACCCCACCCACACCCACTGTCGTCGCCCCAGTCGGCTTGAGAGTTTTCATTTTCTCCGAAAATAAGAGCCTCGTTAGGAATGTCACACACATGTACAACAAAGCAATTAGCACACACAAAGGCAGCCTCGGCAGTCGGGCAGGACCTCATTCGATTCACATATCCGATGGCGATGGCGCGGGGGTGAGCTGAAATTCGGTCATCTTTTCACAACCCGAGGAGGACTTAGGAATTTCTAATAACAACATCTTCCCCCTCTGTGCGGGGGATGGCTGCGGGGGGGGGTTTGTTGTCGTCGTCTTGGTTGTGCTCATCTCATCTCTGAGGAGACAAACGTCGTCGGTGTGGCGCATAAATTTCAAAAACCCTTCCGAGAAGGAATTTACAACTGCCTTCACACCCCAACCCCAAAGGCCGCCGTCCCAGTTAGGCAGGCAACCACCCGAGCAGGCACAAAAAAGGGTCCCAAGTCGTCGTCCCGTGTGGAATCTCCGCTGGGTGTCGTCGTCTATCGCGCCCTGGCCCTGATTATCACTGTAACGGGTATTTGTGTGTGGCGCGGCGCAATCAAGAGAAACAATTTCCCAAAGCATCCCAAAATGAGCGGCAAATTTCAAATTAAGGATCATAAATTAAATTAAATTGAAAATCCTTGTGTGACATCTTCTGGCCCGAGGTGGAAAGGAATCCCTCTCTCCCGTGCCGGTGAGGGAGCCGAGCAAAAAATCGAGAACTCCTTGCCTATGTGGCTGGGTGTGGAATGTGGCATTGTTAGCTCCGACGACGACGTCAAGCGACGACTGAAGGACGACAAAGTGTCCTTTTTTGAAGTCAGCGACGCGGTGTCTGAATTTGCGAACACATATGTGTCAGTCATCACCGAGCGACGACAGTGGCGCGGCGCTAAGGCAGCTCCAGCCCCGGCACCGGCACCACCATCGGCCAACAAGGCATGTCATAAATTTAGCAGCACAAGCAGTTCCGGTTTTTTACGGCCGCGTTTTCAGCGTGTCAGCCATGGAAATTATTGGTCGTAAATAGATGTGTTGTAGCGGGTATTGTGCCCCTCCCTCCCCCCCCCCCCCCTCCGTCGGTTGTAGGTGCCGAACACCTTGGCGTACAACCCCTAAATCACTTTAACGAGTCCCGTGCAAATGGACAGGTGATGCCGATCTGTTTTGTTGGAGCTGGCTGCCTCTGGCGGTGGCTCTGACTGGCTCTGAATGTCTGCGATGGCGGCGGCGGGGAGGGTGCGGTGTCCGCTTTGCAGTCGTTTAACATTTAACAACCCCATGACGTAGCAAATCGTTTGATATGTTCCCAGTTGCCGCTTGTCAGGACACATTCAGCTTGTAATTTGTGAAGGACGAGGAGCGAATTCATGACTCTCGAGTATCCACAATTTTCTGCGGCCATCAATCCAAACGTTGCAACAGTAAATCAAATATTTTTTTTCCCGTTGTTCTTCTGTTTCGTCCTTTTTGTGTTTCTTTTGCTGGAAGAGGGTGTTTGTGTGCGGGTTCATTTTTATGTTTAAATGCTGCTTTCGAGGTTCTGTTTGATGTGAGTGAGTGGCGGCGGTGGTGGGTGGGTGGGGAGACGTTTGCATAATGGAGTGGAAACGTCATTTCGAGAAGTTGCACTTATTTATTGCTGCCGCACGGGGATTCTCTGCTTTTTTTTTGTGTGTGCAGCCGGCTGCTGTTGCTACTGCGGAAAGGACATGAGTTGTTGTCACGGGGTGGACGGCGAATGGCGAGTGGAACATGTGTGGGTGACAATTACTGCAGAGAAAAATGGACGTTGGTTGCTTAATGACATTTTGCCGGGATGACGCTGGCTGGTGTGTGTGTGTGGGTGGAAAGGGGAGACGTTTTACGAGTCAAATGTCGGACTTAATGGAGCGAAAAGGAGATTCTGTGATGATGTGGGGATCAGGACCCGGTGGTCATGAAGATTTAAAGAGGCAACAGGTACTTGTCAGGAAAAAAAGGAGTTTAGGTGATGGCTTAGACAAACGTTAGTTTTGTAGGGCCAGTCTTCGACTCTGAACCAGTGGGACAACGCAACAGAGGACGTCCAGTTCTAAGGTGGTGCCCCCAAGTGGCGAGGGACCTCAACAAAATTAGCGACAGTTGGCGAGCACCCAACTGGAGAAGGACCTCAACCAACTTGGTGTGCGCAATTGTCGACAGCTGGCAAAGGATTGTGGTTGAGGCCCAAAGTTCACCAGTGATTGTAGCGCCACAAGAAGAGATGGAAGAAGTTTGAGTGTTGCTTAGAATCGCTTTCATCACGAGAATTCAAGGAAAAGACGGCGTCTTTGCGCCCATACGGACAACTCAACCCAACGTCTTCGCGCCCATAGGACAACTCAACAGAGGAGGCTTGCGAAACCGACAACGCGCACAAGTGGAGAAGGACCCGCCAACTTGGCGTGCAAAATTGAAGGCAACTGCCTAAAGATCGTGTCAGGCCCAGGTCCACCCCAGACAGTAGCGCCACAAGAAGAAGAAGAACAAGTTTAAGGTTTGTTTAGAATCGCTTTCATCACGAGAAGTGAAGGAAAAGACAGCGTCTTCATCTCCGCACCCGTAAGACAACGCAATGGACGACCCGCGGGAAACTGAGAGCGCACACAAGTGGAGGAGGGCCTCAGCCAACTTGGCGTCAAAAATTGAAGGCAGGATGCTAAAGGTCGTCCGAGCTAGAGAGGCTTGAAGGTTGAGGTCCATGTCCTCCTTGGAGAGGATTTTTGGTGGAGGCTCAGGTCCACCTCGGATTGTAGCGCCGCAAGAAGAAGAAGTTTGAGGGTTATTTGGAGTTGCTTTCATCACGAGAAGTCAAGAAAAAGACGTTGAATTGGCCAGCGTCTTACCCTTCGCGCCCAAGAGACGACGCAATAGAAGACCTTCCGGAACCGATAGCGCACACAAGTGGAGAAGGACCTCAGCCAACTTGGCGTTCAAATTTGGAGGCAGCTGGCTAAAGATCGTCCGAACTGGAGAGACTTGTAGGTTAAGGCCCAGGTGCATCTCGGACTATTGCGCCGCAAGAAAAAGGAAAAGAAGAAGAAGAACAAGGAGAAGAAGAAGACAAGCAGAAGAGGAAGAAGAAGAAGAAGATGCGGAAGAAGAAGAAGAAGAAGAAGAACAAGGAGAAGAGAAGAAGAAGACAAGCAGAAGAGGAAGAAGAAGAAGAAGAGACAGAAGAAGAAGAAGAAGAGGCAAAAGAAGAAGAAGAAGAAGAAGAAGAAGAACAAGGAGAAGAAGAAGACAAGCAGAAGAGGAAGATGAAGAAGAAGATGCGGAAGAAGAAGAAGAAGAAGAAGAACAAGGAGAAGAGAAGAAGAAGACAAGCAGAAGAGGAAGAAGAAGAAGAAGAGGCAGAAGAAGAAGAAGCAGAAGAAGAAGAAGAAGAATAAGAAGATGATGAAGAGGAAGAAGAAGAAGAAGAAGGAGAAAAAGTAGAAAAAGGGGAAGAAGGAGAAGGAGAAGGAGAAGAAGGAGAAGAAGAGGCGAAAGAGGAAGGAAAAGAAGAGGTAGAAGAAGAAGAAGAAGAAGAAGAAGAAGAAGGAGAAGAAGAAGCAAAAGAAGAAGAAGATGAAGAAGAAGAAACGGAAAAAGGGATTGGATCCAACAGGGAAAAGGGATCAATCTCTACCAATCAGAAAACAACCAAGAGAGTGTTCTCTGATGGCGGACGCCACTAACGAAATCCGTAAAAAATCCCCCGCTTCAACGGGAAAAAGTTCCATAATCCTGATAATCGCATAGACTATGGGCGTGGCTTAAGGACGCCCACAGTCCTACAAAAACCTAAATTAATCCCTTCCCAGCTGATCCGTAACTCCCTTTCAAGCCAGACACCGGACAACAGATTTGCGTGGCCAGCACTCGAACAAAATCTGATTTCCCCAACAAAGGCCAGTCTTGATAGATCCTGACTTTCAATTACCGCCACCCATTGTGTGGCGGGGTATTCTTCGAAAAAGGTTATCATTCTCCATACACGCCGCCGCCGCCGCCGCCTCCTCCCGATCGATCATTGTCAGCTCAATTTAATCTCTCCTAAGCCAGCCCCCCGCCGGGCGCCACCGCCGATTACACATGTCCTTGTCATCGCTTTGAACTACTTGCCCTCAAATCATTTAACCCAAACGCAGATTGTGCAAAATAAATTTGATATCATCCCTGCCCCCTTCCCCCCACCCCCTTCAGGGCACGTTGATAATTTGGAAAATTTTCATTCAATTTCGTCCTTTCAAAGAGTTTACACACATCCCCGGCCGGGAGAAGAAAAATAAAATCCTTTTAAATATCCCTCAACATCATCATCTCGTCATATCCTCACCGCCATCATCGACGCCTCCCTCCCAACCAGCAGCGCCCGCAATGCCAATTGTGCCGAGGAGACAGACCCTCACGACGACGACGACGACGGAAAAGAAAAATTGTCCGTTTCACAAAAGAAAACCACTTCCTTCCAGGAGATAGACTTCGCGTACGACACAAAGGACGAAAAGGATTCAATTTTCAATGTATCAATCTATCGCCAGACACATCTCCTCTCCGTCACCCGGTGTCCTCCTCAAAGCCCGCATGTTTACCAGAGATGAAACTGTGTCTCTCATTTCGTGTGTGTGCGGGGGGGGTGGTTGAAGTTTTCGTTTATCCTCGAATTATCCTTTTAAACTCGACAATAGAGTCAACAATACAATCCTCCACACACACACACGCACGCACAGAGGCAGCCGCCCACACACTCAGCCGCCATCCACCAGCAGCAGGGCAACGGCATAATCATAAAAATAAAAATAATAATGAATACAACGCGCACCACTAACGGCGAAAAAGGACGAAAAATAAATTGAGAAATAAAAATAAAATAAATAAATTTAGCCAATAAGGACAATAAAAAAAAACCCAGAGCCTTGCGAGAGACGATGAAGGACGAAGGACGAAGGACGAACGCAGAGTGCGGTGGCAGACAGGACGAAGGAGGAAAACTTTTGCACTTGATGATGTTGGCAAAAGGTAAAAGTTAGCTGGCAACAAATAACGGATGAAATTGTTTAGTCCTTTCTCTCTCTCTGCCTGTCTCTGTGTGTGTGTGTGTGTGTGGGTGATGGTGTTGCGTTGTTGATGTTCCCTCTTCACTTTGGGTTCGGTTGGTTGCCCGCTTTTGTGTCCTTTTGTTACAATAATGATATCCATGCCATACCACACCTCTTAAGGACTTCATCCACACACACACCCACCCACACACACACACACACACAAGCACACACCCGAAGGCGAACGCGTCCGATCGCGGACTCTCTGTCTAATGGAGTAAACCTAAGGATTCACCCATGTCCACCCGCCGCGGGGCACTTAAAATGAGGAAATGAAAGAAGCAAAATATTCAACAACAATTGGATGGGGGGTTGGCAGGGGGAAGCACAAAGTTTAACAATAAATATCCTTCCCGGGCAAAAAGAAATGTCCTTCGCCGTGGTATACACTCGGGCGTACACATGTACAAACATACCAGCACAATGCACGGCTAATGGAGCAGCAACACGGGCCAGGGAACAGTTGCGCCTTCAACAGTGCAGAGGGTGGACAGGGTGGGTGGCGGCCACTTGGTCCATTGGAATAATCGGGACCGGGGTCCATCATTGACGGAGCTGGCTAAGAAACATTAAAAGTGACACAGAGACACGAGGATGAGGGATAAGGGGGAATCCTCTCCCTCTCTCCCCCAATCGAGTGGGGGAGGGGGGCGGGGGATGAATGGAAATTAAATCTGAGCAAAAGTTGGGAAATTACAATTTCTTGAAGTTATTACACCGGTTTTTCCACCGACACCATCTGAGAGTCCCCTGCAGCAGTAACAACGCCAGCAACAGCAGCAGCAGCAGGGAGTGTTGGTAGCCCGGAGGAGGGGGCGAGGGGAGCCGTCAGCTAGCTATTCTGCCGTCACTTTACAAGTTGCACGGCTCGGAGATGGGGGGATGGATCTTCGAGTGGATTTTTGTCTTAAGTCAGTTATCCTTGGGTTCATTACCTGTGGAAGTTTTGTCCTTCTCGCGGTGGTCCTGTGCTCTTCATCGAGCTTACCGACAGCCCACGAGAGGAGTGACAGAGATGGGGAGAGTGAGAGTGAATCAACAAATTGTTGTTTCGCGGAACTTCGTGGGGATGGCAAATGACAGTCGGGCTTAAGGAGACGTGAAATTTTTGACTGGCGAAGGACTGCGGGATGAATGCAATGGCGTTTGGTTTTGAACTTTTGAAGTAACACCGAAAGACAGTTATATTTTTGCACAAAAGTTCGCGACTTTTGATGGCTTTGACGTTGAATTTGGTGACGGGGATGAATTTGGACGAGGGGGTGGTGTGATGATGGGAGGGATTAGGGAGAATTTGATGAAGCCTCCAGCTCAATGGAGGGAATTGCAAGTTCATCCCGAAGAAATGCTTCGTTTTTCAAGAGAGTTTCAAGCATAAATTGTTGCCTATCTTCCAGGAGAGGATGATGGATTATTGAGAATCTGAAGAAGCCATTATGCTGGAGGCTTCTTTAAATTCGCCCTAATCGTGTCATCATCACACTGCTCTTGCCTCCAGCAAGCATCAAGCAAGCCTCCAGCCAGCCTCCAGCCCAATGGCATCTTCAGATTCGGCCTAATCCCCTCATTGTCGCAGTGCTCCAGCCTCCAGCCCAATGGCGTCTTCAGATTCGGCCTAATCCCCTCATTGTCGCACTGCTCCAGCCTCCAGCAAGCACCAAGCAAGCCTCCAGCCAGCCTTCAGCCCAATGGCGTCTTCAGATTCGCCCTAATCCCCCCATTGTCGCAGTGCTCCAGCCTCCAGCCCAATGGCGTCTTCAGATTCGGCCTAATCCCCTCATTGTCGCACTGCTCCAGCCTCCAGCAAGCACCAAGCAAGCCTCCAGCCAGCCTTCAGCCCAATGGCGTCTTCAGATTCGCCCTAATCCCCTCATTGTCGCAGTGCTCCAGCCTCCAGCCCAATGGCGTCTTCAGATTCGGCCTAATCCCCTCATTGTCGCACTGCTCCAGCCTCCAGCAAGCATCAAGCAAGCCTCCAGCCAGCCTCCAGCCCAATGGCGTCTTCAGATTCGCCCTAATCCCCTCATTGTCGCAGTGCTCCAGCCTCCAGCCCAATGGCGTCTTCAGATTCGGCCTAATCCCCTCATTGTCGCACTGCTCCAGCCTCCAGCAAGCATCAAGCAAGCCTCCAGCCAGCCTCCAGCCCAATGGCGTCTTCAGATTCGCCCTAATCCCCTCATTGTCGCAGTGCTCCAGCCTCCAGCCCAATGGCGTCTTCAGATTCGGCCTAATCCCCTCATCGTCGCACTGCTCCAGCCTCCAGCCAGCCTCCAGCCCAATGGCGTCTTCAGATTCGGCCTAATCCCCTCATCGTCGCACTGCTCCAGCCTCCAGCCCAATGGCGTCTTCAGATTCGGCCTAATCCCCTCATTGTCGCAGTGCTCAAGCCTCCAGCTAGCCTCCGGTAAGCCTTCAACCCAATGGCTCTTTAGATTCTCCCTAATCTTCGTCCAGGAGTCCAGCCCTTGGGCTCGGGGCATCTTCAGATTCTCCCTAATCTCCCCTCCTGGACGATAGGCAACATTTTATGCATCAAACTCTCTTGAAAAACATCGCATTTCTTCGAAATCAGTTTGCAGTCCGAACAGACTGGACATTTGTCATGTATTCCTCCCCATTCTTGCCACAAAATGCCCCCGGAAGTGAGACAAATAAGTAATCCAGCGACCCAATTGCTCCTTCCCATCCCAGCGGTGGATTCCCTCACATGAGCGGTCAAATGAAATCCTCGAGTCAAATCATACACTCCGATCCGACATGCATTCAATTTCCATCGGATAAAGTAGTCCTCCACTCCGCCACAGACGGTGGCGACCATTGTGCACCCGGAACTCACATATCCCGCTGCTGCAGCAAAACCACCACTCCAAGGACTATCCAAGAGAACTTTTCTCATTAGCGGGTAGATTTTTGCAGATTAGATCAGATCCCCCATTCGAACAGAAGGCTACCTGCCACAAAGGGCTCTCCATTCGTTTGTGCAGCCTTCAATCGATTTTCTCAGAGAAGAAAAAAACCCGAAGCACCGAGCAACCACACGAGAAGGAGCCACCCTCGACCACAAGAGTCATCCACTCATACAGCAATCCAATCCACAAACCACTTCTAACTTATTACAACACGGCAGCGTTAACGCTCTATCTTTCATCCACTTGCCCCCCGCCCCCGTTGGTAGTGCACTCAAGAACCGCACACACACACACACCACCCTTATCCCCGTCGAGGCGAGATAAGGGTCAAAACCTTTCATCATCGTTTACTCGTTTGTTTGCCCCCAACAAAGAGTCCATCTCTCCATCCCCCCCCCGCCTCGTGTAAGCCGCTCGACCCAGCGACTGAGTTCACATGCGACCAGAGTAGTGTGCACCGCCGCAGAGCGCTTTTTTCTCGTCCCTTTTTTTCGAAAAAGTGGTCCACTACCAAAGCAATCCATTATGAATATTGTTTTGTTAGAGAGAGTTACCGGGCTCGGTTCGGCGATCCCACCCAATCGTTCCTCGGCCGCTCCTCGGTCGCCCAGTGGGCACTTGATGGCCTGTGTGTGTCGGGGGGCATCAACGGCGACGACGATGAAGAGTAGTTTTGAAGGACTTCAGCTGCAACATCCTCGGTCCGTCCTCAGTCGGTCCTCAGTCAACAGTCGGTTTTGGGCCTGTGATAATTTGGCCTGGCCTCGAGAAGAGGAAACCAATAAACCGATGGATCGCGGGCCCCGTTCAAAATTTAATTCAATATCGACGGCGGCTTTTGTTGTCCGCCGATGAGGAGACGCTCTGTGGGCCAACAGCTTCGCTTCCTAGCCGCAAAGGGTTAACAATTAAATTATGAACGACTTTGCGTTAATATCCTGGATATGCATGCCACCGCCGGGGATGGCTTTTAGTCCCGTCCCGCTGTTCCGTCGTAGTTCCATCTCCCGTCGCAGTCCCATCTCCCGCCTCGTCCTGGGTGCCAGGGCGTGGGGCGCAAGGATATCATTCGCTTTTGATTGATGTCTGGCCGGCATGTGGAAGTGGAAGGACATACTTTGATTAATTTAAAATAGCGCAGTCCTGAGTGAATTTAATTTGAAATTTTCATGTTTTTAGTTCGTTCGGAACCCCCTCCTCCCTCCCTTCTCCAGCCCTCGTGTATTCATTTTTGCAGCTCCGTCGCTTTGGATCCTTTTTGCTTTTCGGTTTCGCACTCGGATGGACTCACAGTGGCCGGGATAAAAAGCTGGAATTACTGGCCGCAATGTGCCCGGGATATGTTTGTCTGGTTGGGTGTCTGTCTATCTAGCCGGGGCTTAACAGCGGGTGTGTGCTTGTGAGGGTGTTTGGCCAATCCTTCGAATTATGCCGGAATGAAAAGGATTTTTTTGCTGCACACCTCCTCGCCCTCTCTCCCTCCCCAGTTAGAGACGACGACGATGGCGGTGACGGTGACGACGACGTCGACGATGATGATGATGATGATGATGGTATGGATCGTGGATGGATGGCGGTTCATGGGGGCACACGGAGTGCAATTCTTTTTTTCGCCACCCCCTCAGAAGTGAACCGCATAATAAGAGGATACACAGCGGCACAGAGATACGGATGTGGATGCACTTAATGTAATTAATTTTAATTAAATCTTACATAATGCTGTTTTGTTTGGGAGCGCCGTATGGTTACAGCACCAGCGGCATCGGCATCCCCTGCGGAACCAGTTTCCAGCGCCAGCAGCAGCGGCAGCATCGCCATTGCCGTCATCGTTACTCTTGCGGGCTTAAACCAGCAGCGAGATGTAATGTTTTCGTGGATGAACATGGAAATCCCGGGGCTCCTCCCCGTCTGTCAGAAGTTTTTAAATTTAATAATTTCCTGGCATTGAACTTGACGTAATCGACGCCAACCACCGGGGGTTAGTGAACTCAAATCTCCAGTCTCTTAATGGGTGCAGACGTTTGATTGAATATTTGACTGAATGCTTGGAATTTTGAGGGAAAATACCGGGAATTCGAGAGGAAAAGGGTTATCCACCAACTCTTTTCTCGCTGATTCCATTTTGAACCAACGCTGGGTTTGAGGAGATTGCTTTTCTCGCGAATTCCAAACGAATTCTCACGAATTCCTTGACTATCCAAGCCAGAGTCTGTGTTAAGCTCCCTTCCCTCGATCCAATGAACTGCGGCTGATGCAACTTCCTAAGTCGACGCACGACAGGATGGCGCAGTTGATTAAGTTCCTGCCTCAAGTTTGAGGGGTCCCAGGTTCGAATCCCAGTGAAAGCAAAATTAATACGCTTTTATCCGGTTTCTTAAAGGAAAGATGAGGATCATGTACTCAACCAGGAGGACTGGATGGCGCAGTTGGTTAAGCACCTGCCCTAAGTTAGAGGCGTCCCAGGTTCGAATCCCAGTGAAAGCAAGGTTAATGCGCTTTTATCCGGTTTTTCAAAACTGGTTAAGTAACCATTTGTCGTTGGGATCAAATTAAGCGGCAGTGTCACTGGAGCGGTCAATCAGTGGTAATTGTCTGACTGTGGGCGGTCACAATGGACCAACATGGTCTTGATAACTGGAAGCAGCGTGCCCAGGACCGTCAACGATGGAAGGCAGCGATATCTCAGGCTCGGACTCTCCATGGGTCGTAGGCCTGTCAAGTAAGTAAGCCCACAACGACTGAATGGAGCAGTTGGTTAAGTGCCTGCCCCAAGTTAGAGGAGTCCCAGGTTCGAATCCCAGTGAAATCGAATCTGGTCCAGTCACCATTTGCTGTTGGGGTCAAATTAACGGTACGAGTAGGTTGCTACCTGGCAGTACAATGGACCAGTTTTGAGTCTGAGTGCTCCAGTGTAGTGCTTCAAAAAGTGTGACGCAAAGTCCACCATCTCGCGAAACATTTCCTTCAAAAATTCACTCAAAATGCATCCAAGGCAAGGCATTGTCAGGTAACCAGTTATTCTTGTGTTTTGCTGGTCACCTTTCGGCAAAGCAGTCCTTCATCAGTCGGCTACCTGCCATAGCAGGGAAGTTCTGGAAGGTCCAGTGCAGCTATCAACTAAAGGACTCCTCAGGTTCATGAACTCAATTTAAGTCTTTGTTGCGATTGTTCAATTTAAGTCAACGATGCGAACGAACAGCTTCTGATTGAACTGATGTACGATTTTTCAATGAGCAGTTTTAAGGCGATTCACTTAGAGGAGACAATTTGTACGCTAGATCATTTTGAATGCCGTCAGGATGACTTGAAAATACTTCTCAGAGTTTGTAAAGAGAAATAGTCACCATTTCCAAAAATGTATAACATGTTATAGCTAAGTTTGATCTAATGGCTTTTACTTGCACGGAAATACAGACGATTTTTAACAAACATAATTTTCACCGAATTTGAAAAGTTCACCTTCAGGCACAGCAGACTTTCATCAGTCTCCTACCTGTCACAGCAGAGAAGTTCTAGAAACTCATGTGCAAGTGTCAACTGAAGGACTCCTCAGGTTCATGAATTTGAGTTGAGTCTTTGTTGCAAACGATGCGAATGAACAGCTTCTGATTGGACTAAGAGATGATTTTTGAATGAACAGTTTTATGGTGATTCATTTAGAGGTGACAATTTGAAGCCCAGATAATTGTTAATTTTGCAAGGATCACTCGAAAGTCCTTAAACGCAATTGCAAAGAAAAAGAATCAACTTTTCTAAAAATGTATAACATGTCATAGAAGGCTTTTATTTGATGGCTTTTATGTGCATCCAAACACAGACCACTTTCATCAAACATCATTTTCGGAGAATCTGAAAAATTCAATTTTTTCAAATTTTCAAGGATTTTGACTGAAATTTTGGACAGAATCAACTTAATTCATCCTTTCCACACTCAGCCCCATGCATTTGAGACAAAATTTGGGTTGAAACACAAAGAAAATCGACTTTTAAAAAAATGGCACGTGTCACACGAAAAAATGCAGTGAATTCATGACACAATCGGGTCGCATTTTTTTGCTGAAAATGAACGAGTTCTCAGCGACGTCGATTTGATGATTTAAAAATTTTGTGAAACGAATTTCTCGGGATCTAGGACGAGTTGAAGGACGTAGGATATATGAATGGAAAGGATATTAAATGTAGAAGCGAATTGAGGCAAAATTTTGTAACGGGAATGCGGTGGTTGGTTATTTGGAAGCAAAGTTCGGAGGATCCTCCTTTTTTCACATGAAATATGTGGACTTGAAAAAACTGATGTTTTCTGAAACGGTTTTCTCCGTAATTAGGTCGAATTCAAGGACGCGGAATATCCGAATCGATAGAAAATTGTGTGGAGATGAAAACTAAGGTAAGATTTTGTAACGGGAATGCTTTAGTTTGGGTATTTGGAAGCGAAGTTCGAAATGTCCTACTTTTCGCATGGACTTCGATAAACTGATGTTATCTGAAACGACTTTCTCGAGAACCAGGTCGTATGGAAGGACAGGGGATATTGAAATGAATAGGAAATTAAATGTAGAAGCGAAGTAAGGCACGACATTGTAATAGGAGTGGCTTGGGAGGTGATTTAGAAGCGACGTTTGTGCTGTCCTCTTTTAAGCTCTGGTCTTGGACGACATGAGGTTTTCCGAAACGATTTTTTCGAATAAAACGTCGAACTGCAGGACGTGGGATATCAGAATGGAAGTTAAATTAAATTAAAAAGCGATATAAGGAAAGATTTTGTAACGAGATGGCCGTAGTGAATTATTTGGAAGCAAGCTTTGAAGGATCCTACTTTTTCGCACAAAATTTGTGATCTTGGACGACAGGATGTTTTGTGAGTTGATTTTATCGATAATTTAGTCGATTTGAAGGACGTCAGGCATTAGAAAGTGTAGGAATTTTAATGCAGATGCGAAATGAGATAAGATTTTGTAACGGGAGTAACATGGTTGCTCATTTAGGAGCTACTTTTGTGACATTCTTCTTGAAGCAGTGATCTTGGAAAACATGCATTTTTTCAAAAACGATTCTTTCAAAAATTGGGACGAATTGAAGAATGTGGGGTATCAGAATGGATAGGAAGTGGTATGAAGAAGCGTAGTAAGGTGAGATTTTGAATTTGTAGAGCCTTGGTTGGTTGTTTTGAGACCACATGTGTGATGTCCTCTTTTGGCACCTATGCAGTGAAAAATGCTTGAGTTTCCAGGTCTTTCGCACGATATTCTGGGAAATTAAGTTGAAATGAGTTCCTTGACTCATCTGACCACTATCAGTCCATGGAATTCAAAGAGTACTGTGAAGAAGTCGGCGTGAGCGGACACACAGAGCAAGCGGTGTAAGAAGTCATTCTAAATGGTAAAAAAAGATCAGGACACAATGGGAAACGTAGTCTGCACATCATACTAAGGTCCGTTCGCGACTGTATGGCGCAGTTGTTTGAGTGCCTACCGAAGTTAGAGGGGTCCCAGGTTCGAATCCCAGTGAAATTGAATCTGGTCCAGTCACCATTTGTTGTCCAATTAACGGCGCTGGAGTAGGTTGCTACCTGGCAGTACAATGGACCAGTTTTTAAATCTGAGTGCTTCAGAGAAGGTTCTCAAAAAAGCGTCCGAAAAAAAAGGTCCATTCACGCTTTGACATGATCAAAGACTTCATTTTTTTTCTCTGAGGTTTTTGAAACGCTACACTGGAGCATTCAGATTCAAAAAGTGGGCCATTGTCCTGCCAGGCAGCAAAGACTTGGTTGGTTGGTTGAGCTCCAGTTTTCTTTCAGACTGATCCACCTTCGAACTGATGTCCAAGCAAGACTCGGACGAACCAGGACCAGCCAATGAACTTCAGAACTGAATGAGGTGCCATTTAATTTCGAACCCCTTCTGTTTTCTTTTCATCTTGGGTTTGGCTCCTCGGCCAGCACGCCCCAATGAACTTCACTTCAACGAACTGAATGGGGAGCCATTTGATTTTGAACCCCTTCTCGTCTACGCTTTGCCTCCTCGGTCATTCTTTAGAACTGAATGAGTTGCAACCTCTTCGTCCTGCCTTTGCGATCGCCATAGATAAGGCAGCTGTTGTTCATCTTTTGTCCCGGTCAAAGTTGGGCGTCCTGATCGAAGCTCATTTTCAAAATCCAACAGAGATCCTCTGCAGTCTTCCCTTCACTCAGAGCTTCAGTCCCCAGAAGGCCACTTGCAATGCAAAAGTGACCGTCATTACATCTCCAGTAACCTAAATCTGTCGTCTCGTTGTCCCAACGATGACTTGACAATGCTCCAGGGACTCCTTTCAGATTCCGCTACAGCCTCTTTCGCAATCTGCTCAAGGCTGCATCACACGGCAATGCGAACAATTTTCCAATTTCATGACAATGAGTCCTGAACAAGAGCGGGTACCCACCGAGTCATCATTCCACTTTCAGGATCCTGTCCTCCCACCCCCCCACCAACCACCTGAATGAAGATTTCATTTTTATTGTCGCGAGCAATTCAGCAACGGATGGATGGATGGATAGATCCACAGAGCCGCCGCGTGGCGCTTCCCCCCCCCAACCCCCGCCACTCATGCCGAACGTTCTCTAGATTTTTCAAATTAAGGATAATGACTTTTCAAGCGAAGGGAAAATAATCATTTTTTTTCGCCTCCCCCGCCGTCCGCCAATCGACCGACAAACACAGTCTCCGCCAGTGATTCTTTTCCGCTTAAAATTCGTGGAAGCGAGGAAGACGAAGAGGAGGACACAAAAAACGATGGGGGACAGAGGCAAATAAAGGATCTCGCCCGAGTGGGTGGCGGCGATGTCGGCGCAGCCCCGAAGAAACTTATTAACGTCAAACACAATAATAATAATAATTCCAAATTTACTGCGCGAGGATAATTTTCCGGAATTTCCCTACCGAACCGGATTCGAGAAGAAGCTCCGCGCGAAGAATGGGCCGAAGCAATGCACCCGACCGAGCGTAGTCAACCAGTCAAGTCGAGCGAGGGGAGTGCTCTTCATCAATGCCGGCGATGATGGTGGTTGGATGAGGTATTTAAGGATTTTCCACCACCCAGCCGGGGACACAGTGAAGAGCCACCGAGGGAAAGGTGAAAAGGAAAAGAGAGAAAAAAAATCTGCACAAATTAATTTTACTATCAACAGCGAATTATGAAAATTTAACAAATAAAGGTGGCGCGGCGGCTATCTACACCGTTGCACGCACCCTTCCCATCTTCCCGTTCGCACGCAGAGACGCGGCTGAATGGTGGCAAACATTTGCCTTCAAGGGTTGGCTCCGACGAGGGCTGGAGTTTTTTTAAATTAAGTGGGTCGAAAATATTTGATGATGACGAAGATGACGGAGAAGAAAACTGAAGACGTCCCGATGCTGATGATGCCATCCACACTTATTCTGCCGCTTGGCTTCCATTCACTTATTCACTCGCTTGCTCGTCGAATGGCAAAGTTTTCCGATTACGCAGTCAATGAGGTGATTAATAAAGAAAAGTGGGTGGGAGCGAAAGAAAAAAAATCAACCGGGTGCTGCTGTAGGCCTCCGAAGGACGAATGGGATGAGATGGAGGAAAAAAAACCCGCTTTTCAATGGATTATTAATCATTCACGATGGATCAACAGCAGTCGATGTGGAGTGGAGAAGGATGACGACAACGACGATGATAATTCTGAAGGATTCTAATTTATGGAGCTAATAACAATTACGGGCGATGTAGGAAGGCAGATAGCGCGCGCACTCGTCGGCTGGCTGGGGAAGATGGTGGAGCGTATTGCGTTGGATGTCAGAAAAGGACATCAGCAATTAAGAACGGTGAAAGGAATCAATCGGGATATATTGAGATTCCTATCAGGATGTGAGGGTGGGTGGGTGACTGCTGATGGGAGGCAATCTGAAGGCCTGAAGGAATGTGTTGATGGATTGGCACTTCATGGGGCTCTTCAGTCTCGTTGACGTAATCTGAAGGTTTCACGCGGGGACTCAATGGCTTTTGCGATGAGGTTTGATGACAGCAAAAGCTTGGTGTTGCACTTGAGAGAGATGTGCTTGAGATTCTGATTGGGAACACAGTCTGGCTGACACAGACTTGGGAGGTTTCCTTGGAGGGCATACTCCCTTGAGTGTTCTTCTCCTTTCTGTGGAAGATATCGAAGGACAAAAATCACTCGCAAGCATCCGTAGCAGGTCATAGACATAGGGAACCTATGATAGACCGATTCAGTGCCCATGTGGAACACATTCTATGTTTTCCAAATAAGTAAGTTCATAAAAAGCCCCCTTAATCTTCTTTTAAGGGATCTGCTCTTCGAATATGCGTGAGTGGATGTCATGTGGAATCCATTCTATGTTTTTCCAAAATGAATTCATCCCTCCATGAGTGTTCTTCTCCTTTCTGTCGCTGATATCGAACAAGAAAAAAACTCGCCAGCATCCGCTGCAGGTTGTAGACATGTGGAACTTGGACTAGACCGGGCCATTGCCCATGTAGAACACGTTCTATGTTTTGCAAAACAGTGTAAATTCATAAGAAAACAATTTACACTTCTATCAGGGCATCTGCTCTTCGAGTATGTGTGAGCGGATGTCACGTGGAAACCATTCTATGTTTTTCCAAAATGAATTCATGGTCCAACATGTGTTTTTTTCCTTTCTCTGTTTGATATCGAAAAAGCAATAACTCGCAAGCGTCCGTTGCAGGTTGTAGACATGTGGAACCTTTGATAAACAGGTTCATTGTCCATGTAGAACCCATTCTATGTTTTTCCAAAATGAATTCAAGAATAAGCAACACTTAAATTCGACCTTGAGGCATCCACTTTTCAACTAAATGGTAAAAATATCAAGTGGAATCTATTCTATGTTTTCAAAAACTTGTTTCGAAATTTAATTTAAACTCCGATTCAAGTTTTTGTACATCTTAAACATCTCCTGCACTACATTAGTTTACCACCCCTACTCCATCGCCACCTACTCGTTATCTCCCACGCAATTTGTTAGGGGGAAAATTTAAATGATTCTCATTACAATCCACTTGCAAGTGATAACAATGAGCAGTAGCCAGTCTAATGAACCCACTTTAGCAAACCTAATTTAAGCCTCATTTTCGCTTCCCTCCCACCCAACAACAACAACAACAACAGCAGCAACGAAAAGAAGGAGAGACAAAAACAAAAGAGAAGAGAAAAAAATCCAAACGACAACACATAGACCACCCTCCTCCACAAGAGTAGACCCCAACCGCTCGCTACTCATAAAAAGTAGCAAGAAGAAAGCCATTCCGAGGAAAACAATATTCAAAGGACCGTGTAATTCAGTTATTTACATGCAAATTAATCCAAGACACAAGGCGCGCGTCTGTCCATCAGGCTACCAGTGGCTCCCTCTGCAAGACGCTGAAAAACAACAAACAGCAACTGAACACCGAGGAACCTGTCCGCAACGGAACTATTTACGAGAAATTACTATGTACGAGTATAGGGCACACAATTTGCTTCGCTTCGCACCCGTCCCGCGTTTGAAGTCGAGCCTTGTCTTCTTCGCCGGCCAAGAGATAGGGTTGTGTTGGCTTTGTGAAGAACAAGACGACGTGGTGGTGGTGTGGAAAAACTACAAAACCTTCCCCCATCGGCTCACACTCACACTCCCCCCGCCCTGGCCCTGCTTGTGGCAGTGATTTACTTTCGCTATAAAATATCCAGTTGCGGCAAAACAAGTGCTATTGTTGTACCAGCCCCCACTCAGTAGGGTGGGTCCCAACTCAAAAGCCTGGCAACACTTAAAAACTGACTAGTGTTGCTGCTAGTCACTAGCGCGGAGTTGAGGCGCTGAGGAGTTGTTAGCTTAGTTGTGGGTTTTGTTTTGCTTACCCGAGTGCTTTTCTTCTCGCTGATGTTTGTTGTGCTTCTCCGCATGCACCCGACGAAAATGTATGCTACCACGGCAGCGGCGACGGCGGCGGTGGAGGGGGTAGTCATCGTCCTTTTTAGCTTGTTAATGAAATAATTTCTTATACGGGCTTAATGACTTGCGGAAGAAGTCCTTGCGGAAGGTTGCCAACTTAATTTTTCGTCTCGCTTCGGTTTCCCTCGTGTGCACGGGATGAGTTTGACTTTTTTCCTTCGGAGCGGGTTCGGTGTTATTTACAAGCAAAAGGTACGAACATAATTCAAAGTGAAGAATGAATGCAAATCGGAAGCAACATTTATTCACAACATTCAAGGTGGTCCTGGTGTGGCTGACCCCTGGCAGGGGCGGGAGGGGGCTTGTTTTTGCTCATTATGTCTTCGCATCCTGTTCCTGTTTCAGTGTGTTTCCAGTCAAGTGAGCTTTCGGCCAGATAAATAAATTCAAAATGTTGCTGGAGTTTCGTTTCGTTTCGTTTTTGCATCCACAAGACGGATCGGATCCTCTTCTTGGGGAGGCATTGCGAAGGGGTTCCCGTCTTGTGTTGGTCGTGTGCAGTGCACGAGTGGGGGTATCGTCGTTTGATGGGGACAGGACAAGTAAATCAATTCCAGGAAAGTGTCATTTTTTCAAATGAATGCATTTCAGGAAAAGACGATGACGATGGTGATGGTGATGACTGCGGAGTTGGTTGGGCTCTGGGCTTTGTTCGGTCTTGGCTAGACGCCGAGGAGGTGGGGAGAGGCTATTTGTTGAACGGGCTCTGATGGGGAGGTGTGGTGAGGTGGGGAGAGGTCATTTGTTGAAGGGACACTGATGGGAGATAATTAAATGTTCCTGGAAATTGAGTCGGAATGGAAGTCATTTAAAGGGAGCTTTGGAATGACTCAGGCATTCGTTGAGGGAGTCTTTCTGGAAAAGGAGGGTATCCCTGGCTGCAGTCTGCATTCCGTCGCCTTTAATTTGCTCCATTCATTCCCTCAGAACACCCTCTCCATCACCATCCACCCTCCACCCCCTCTGTACCATCTGGCACCCCCTCAGACAGATGGTCATCTGCACACAAAAGCAGCTTAAAACAAATTAATTAAATAATTTGTTAAAAAACAAAGCAAATATTATTTTAATCGTTTCATTCATTCCTTTTGTTGTTCTGCTCCCATTTTCTGTTTTTTTCTCTGTTTTGTCCGCGTTTCTCTCCCGTCCCGTTTGCAAATTAATTCGTCACACAGCCACGGCCACGACGAGTGTGTTCAGCGTGCATCAAAGTCCTGGCAGTCAACTGGACATGGATATCGCCAGCACCCACTCTGGGCGGCCGTGGCGGCGATTGCAATTTCAAATAATTTAATTGAAATTCATTACAAATTAAAGAGTTAATCAAACTCTTTATGCGTTATTAACACATTCGAGCGCGACCGATGGCCGGTGGCTGGACGGACGTGTGTGCAGTGGCAACACGCATCACGCACCACGCAACGAGAGGTGACGGTCGGATGCAAATTCCAATTAACTAATATCCAAACCGTAACCGACTGGGGGCCGGGCAAGGAATTTTTGGATGCGTTCCGGGAGGTTAGCCAGACGTCATTTTGACAATTTTTGGATTTTTTTTGTTTTCCTCAAATTTCCCTTTTTCCGATGACGGGGGCTTGTGTGTGGGTGTCCCTCTGCTGGAGGGTGGATTTGAAATAATTTAAATTCAACTGACAGTTAGAAGCTGTTGTTGTTGAACGCGGAAGTGATATGGTCGACTGGTGTGGATTTTATCGTTTGAACTCCAGCTCCCGGGGGGGAGAGAGGGTCGTTTCACTGTCTAATGGTCGGACTGCATCAATTGGCAATTATTTTGGATGCGATGCGATTTGCATGGCAATAGAGTGCACCGCGGGCGGATGTTGATGCAGTGAGTGTTCACCCACTCGGGGTGGTGAGTGGGGAACTGGACCGCTTCTAATGGGCTTTGATATCGCAATAATCGGCAAAGCGGAAGCTAAATTATTGCGACGGGCCATTTAAAGCCGTACAAACGATGAATACTGTGGACGGCGGACGGCGGACGGCAGACGGTGGACGGAGGACGGAGGACGGAGGACGGGGGACGAAGGACGGAGGACGGAGGACGGAGGACGGAGGACGGAGGACGGAGGACGGAGGACGGAGGACGGAGGACGGAGGACGGTGGATGGTGGACGGCGGACGGAGGACGGAGGACGGTGGATGGTGGACGGCGGACGGAGGACGGAGGACGGAGGACGGTGAATGGTGGACGGTGAACGGTGGACGGCGGACGGCAGACGGTGGACGGAGGACGGAGGACGAAGGACGGATGACGGAGGACGGAGGACGGAGGACGGAGGACGGAGAACAGAGGACGGAGAACGGAGGACGGAGGACGGTGTACGGTGTACGGTGGACGGTGAACGGTGGACGGTGAACGGTGGACGGTGGCCAGTGGCTGGTGATCGGTGGAGGTGCTCCTATTAAGGTACTTAGGAGAGATTTGCATTGAAGTGGATATTTTGGAAGAGTTCTGCTAGCACTGAGTAGTGATTTTGTTCTTAAGCCCATTTTCAGTTTACACAGGAGCACTCAGACTCAAAACTGGTCCATTGTACTGCCAGGTAGCAATCTACTCCAGTGCCGTTAACTCGATCCCAATGGCAAATGGTGACTGGACCAGATTCGATTTCACTGGGATTCGAACCTGGGACTCCTCTAACTTGGGCAGGCAATTAACCAACTGCGCCATCCAGTCGTCTTAAGTTTGATTTTGTAAACCTGTGCCTGAAAGTATGCTATGCAAAACGGAGACATTTTTGAAACGATCAAGAGGGTTGCGAGATTAGCTAAGACAAGTGCAAAATACGAGAATCGGCTTTGGACAGCCTAAAGGACTGCTTCAAGTGCCTGAATCGTTTCCACATTGCTGCCATAACATCGGTCCTTTACGGTTACCACAAAAAGAAGTCCAAGGGGGTTAAATCGCAGCTCTGAGGCGACCAATTGACGTCGCCAAGACGGCTGATAACACGATTTGGGTATTTAGTGCGCAAAAGATCGATTTCGGCGTGGGCTGTGTGGCACGGCGCGCCATCCTGCATGAACCACAGGTCGTCCAAGTCCATGCGTTCAATTTCAGTGAAAAAAAAGTCGGTTAGCATGGCTCTGTAACGCTCACCGTTGACCGAAACGTTGTTCCCAGCCTCTTTCTCATTTCATCTCATCCCATCTTCAGTTACCCCCATGTTCCACTAAAGGGGTCGCGGGGGCAATGCGTGCACGAGAGATCTCCAGGCCACTAGATCCTCTGCCATCGACTCTAACTCATCAGGAGCTATAACCAAGCGCATAGTTGGTTGGACCAAGTCGCAGCTTCATTTTCGAAGAAAAATGGTCCTATGATGCCACCACTCCACAATCCGCATCAAACTGTCGCTCTCTGTGGGTGCATTCGCTTCATGACAATAAAATGCGGTTTCTGAGCCGAGCCCCAGATGCGGCAGGCAATTTTGTTTGTTAACGTAGCCGCTGAGATGAAAATGGACCCAAAATCGTTGTCCAATTCAAGCTGAGCAGATCTAAGGTCCAAATTGCGAAGCGACGACGAAGCGGGTGGTCGAGCGCCTTCAACTGCTGAATCAATTGGACCTCTTAAGCGAATCGTCCGAGATATTTGTGCAGAATTCTCCTCAGGCTAGAGCGTGACATGTTGAGCTGTTCGATGAGAGATCGAGGGCGAGTTGATGTTCGTGAATTGAGTCTCACACTCTCGGCCACATTCTGATTTGTGCGCATCGTACGACGACGGGTCCATGAATGTTGTCCACCAGCGTACCAGCCTCACGAACTTTTTGCACAAACTTGCATACAGCAGTCGCGGTGGCGGTGGGTGCTTCATTTCGGCCAAAACTTATTTTCAAAAAACGCACTTTTTGGGCTACACAGCACTCACTTTGGAAATAAATTTTCAATATTTCCCAACGTTGTTCAAGCTTAAAGCGGCACATTGCGTCTTAAGGGTCTCATGGTATCATGGTCTCAGGGTCGCACGGTCTCAGGGTCTCGTGCTGGTTGGAGAGGCATGTTGGGTGAGTGCCAGGTCCACCTCAGAATGTAGCGCCGCAAAAAGAAGAAGAGGAAGTAGAAAAAGAAGAAGAAGAACAGAAGATTTCTCCGAACAGGGAGAGAAGGAACCGCACATTTCAGTCCAATTAGCTGAACTACCCTTGAATTTGGTCTGATTTCCGACTCCCTAAACTTAAGCAACGCCGACTGACACCACTGGAGTTCCTTAAAACAGCTTCTAAAGTTGTCTTCAGTTCAAATTCAAGTTCTAAACACAATCCGCATCTTCAAAACGCCTCTTTTGTCGCAACGCCCATTCACCCCGCCTTCCCATCTCCATGCAGTGGTAATTTTCGCATTCATTCAACGCAAATAATTCCTTTTTATCCAAATCAGCAAAAATCAAATAATATCCCACGAAACTTTCGAATGACACCTTCTCCCCCACCCCCTCCCATCCCCCTCTCACCGCATCACCGTCACCACCATGCGACTGTGTCACATTGACAATTTTGCAATTTTCATTGAAATGTGGAAATTGTGTATCCTTCCATGTGGATCCTGGGAGAGTGCTGTCGCCGGTGGGCTAAGCACGAAGGGGGAGGAGATAATGCCTATGGCGCCGCACCACCTGCAGCTGAGAAAATTGTCGCAAATTATGCTGATCGTGCAGCAGCAGCAGCAGCAGCAGCGCTCCTCAGAGACGATTCAAAGAAAAATGTCCTTTCCGCCCGGAATATTAAGAAAAAAAAAATGGAATAGAATAAGAAAAATATTCGACGTCCTTTTTTCACTCATCGCCTCGCCGAAGTGATGACAACGACGTATGTGCGATGAATTTAAAGCGTTTGATGTCTACCCCGACGGCGGCGGTGACGGCGGGATAAATGCACTGGAACTCCTGCAAGTCCTTGAGCACTCATTGCCTCCGCCGCACGAATACGAATACGAAAGCGAATTTATTCCACTCCGTCTCTGCAGTGGTTGTGTGGTCCCCACTTTTTTGTATTTTTTGTATTTTTCCAGTGCCCACAGGACTCACATTCGACAAAAGTCCTACGCCAAGGCTGAATTGAAGTTCGAATTGGTTATGTGCCGTGCGGTCTAAGGCGCACGATGGCGATGATGAGGACGGTCCTGCACCTGCAGTGTGCAATTGGATTTTTGGGCCCCATATCCTCTTCAGTTAATTGAAATGCAAAGAATAATTCGAGCTGAACCTTTTTTTCGTTTTCGCCTGCTTTTTCACTTTTTCAATTGGTCAGGACGATGGGTGGTGCTGGGGTGGGCTGAAGAAATGCTCGGGAACAAATTGCACATCTGTCAGGAGCAGCACACGTGTGGGGAATCCTTAAGGGATGCGAGGATTAAATTTCGGACGTTCAGGTGTGAGAGGAATATGTGAAAATGATTGGCTCCTTGAAACGGTCTGTGATGCATTTTCGATTTGATGATGTGTCCAATGGAGGGGTTGGGGGGTGCAGGGATTAGGAATGACTTTGACTGGACGATGAACTTTCGTCGGCTTTCAAAGTGGATGCTGGAGAGCGAAGAGTTTCTTTGAGGGCGATGTGCGGTCAGAAGTTGATTTCGAACGAACAAAAGTCTGAAGGAAATTTTGCAAGAACGTCTAAAAGCCTTGCTCCAGGCGACATCATGCCTCTACTTGACATCATGCCTCTTCCGATTGATTGTTTGCAGCTCCTCACCCAGATCCACTGACTGAACACCTCCTCGGTGTTTCCGAGTGGCAAAAAACAGTCGCCAGTCCAGTCCTTGGAGAGCGGATGTGAATGACCATTTCAAGCAGACGACCTGGTTCTTCTCTGTCTTCGACTAGAAGCCGAGTTCTTGACTTTTCTGCAGCCTGAAGCTACCTTTATGCGCTCCAGGTGACAGAATCCGATTCTAGAGCGTCTCGTACCATTAAACTCCAAAGGGAATGCGTCCCTAGATCCATGAGGCATTGATTGAGATCGAAGTTGAATTGTGGACTTGAGTTTACAAAAATTTACCAAAAAGGGGCGCTTGGAGCTCCTTCGTCTCTCTAGGCCTTCAGAGTTCAACACAGCCCACCTCTGGAGGCCAAATTGAGTGCCCCTCAAGTCCTGCGAACTAGACTGAATATGAACAGAAACAAGATGAGAAAAGGTAGCCTTCGCTGGAGGCTTCGGTAGAGGCTTCGTTGAAGTCTTCGCTGGAGGCTTCGGTGAAGGCTTCGCTGGAGGCTTCGCTGAAGGCTTCGCTGGAGACTTCGTTGAAGGCTTCGCTGGAGGCTTCGCTGGAGTCTTCGGTGGAGGCTTCGTTGGAGCTTCGGTGGAGGCTTTGCTGGAGGCTTCGCTGGAGGCTTCGCTGAAGGCTTCGCTGGAGGCTTCGGTGAAGGCTTCGCTGGAGGCTTCGCTGGAGACTTCGTTGAAGGCTTCGCTGGAGGCTTCGCTGAAGGCTTCGCTGGAGACTTCGTTGAAGGCTTCGCTGGAGGCTTCGCTGGAGTCTTCGGTGGAGGCTTCGTTGGAGCTTCGGTGGAGGCTTTGCTGGAGTCTTCGGTGGAGGCTTCGCTGGAGTCTTCGGTGGAGGCTTCGTTGGAGCCTTCGGTGGAGGCTTCGCTGGAGGCTTCGCTGGAGGCTTCGCTGGACGCTTCGCTGGAGTCTTCGGTGGAGGCTTCGCTGGAGGCTTCGCTGGAGTCTTCGGTGGAGACTTCGGTGGAGGCTTCGCTGGAGTCTTCGGTGGAGGCTTCGTTGGAGCTTCGGTGGAGGCTTTGCTGGAGTCTCCGGTGGAGGCTTCGCTGGAGTCTTCCGTGGAGGCTTCGTTGGAGCTTCGGTGGAGGCTTTGCTGGAGTCTTCGGTGGAGGCTTCGCTGGAGTCTTCGGTGGAGGCTTCGCTGGAGGCTTCGCTGGACGCTTCGCTGGAGTCTTCGGTAGAGGCTTCGCTGGAGTCTTCGGTGGAGGCTTTGCTGGAGGCTTTGCTGGAGGCTTCGTTGGACCCTTCGGTGGAGGCTTCGCTGGAGTCTTCGGTGGAGGCTTCGCTGGAGGCTTCGCTGGACGCTTCGCTGGAGTCTTCGGTGGAGGCTTCGCTGGAGTCTTCGGTGGAGGCTTCGCTGGAGGCTTCGCTGGAGGCTTCGCTGGAGGCTTCGCTGAAGGCTTCGCTGGAGGCTTCGCTGGAGGCTTCGCTGGAGTCTTCGGTGGAGGCTTCGTTGGAGCCTTCGGTGGAGGCTTCGCTGGAGGCTTCGCTGGAGGCTTCGCTGGACGCTTCGCTGGAGTCTTCGGTGGAGGCTTCGCTGGAGGCTTCGCTGGAGTCTTCGGTGGAGACTTCGGTGGAGGCTTCGCTGGAGTCTTCGGTGGAGGCTTCGTTGGAGCTTCGGTGGAGGCTTTGCTGGAGTCTCCGGTGGAGGCTTCGCTGGAGTCTTCCGTGGAGGCTTCGTTGGAGCTTCGGTGGAGGCTTTGCTGGAGTCTTCGGTGGAGGCTTCGCTGGAGTCTTCGGTGGAGGCTTCGCTGGAGGCTTCGCTGGACGCTTCGCTGGAGTCTTCGGTAGAGGCTTCGCTGGAGTCTTCGGTGGAGGCTTTGCTGGAGGCTTTGCTGGAGGCTTCGTTGGACCCTTCGGTGGAGGCTTCGCTGGAGTCTTCGGTGGAGGCTTCGCTGGAGGCTTCGCTGGACGCTTCGCTGGAGTCTTCGGTGGAGGCTTCGCTGGAGTCTTCGGTGGAGGCTTCGCTGGAGGCTTCGCTGGAGGCTTCGCTGGAGGCTTCGCTGGAGGCTTCGCTGGAGGCTTCGCTGGAGTCTTCGGTGGAGGTTTCGCTAGAGGCTTCGCTGGAGCCTTCGCTGGAGGCTTCGCTGGAGTCTTCGGTGGAGGCTTTGCTGGAGGCTTTGCTGGAGTCTTCGGTGGAGGCTTCGCTGGAGTCTTCGGTGGAGGCTTCGCTGGAGTCTTCGGTGGAGGCTTCGCTGGAGGCTTCGCTGGAGGCTTCGTGAGAGCTTCGGTGGAGGCTGCGCTGGAGGCTTTGCTGGAGTCTTCGCTGAACGCTTGGCTGGAGGCTTCCCTGGGGGTTTCGCTGGAGCCTTCGGTGGAGGCTTCGCTACGGAAATTTTTTCTTCTGTCAGCCGTCGTCACTCCATAGATCTTGCTCCACCTCGGAATTCTTGCAGAAAAGCCCTCAAGGGTCAAGCAGATTTAAGGTAGTCTGTTGCGGATTTTGGGGGAAATTGTTGCTTCAGCCAGCCATTGCCGCAAATTTGTACACCTTAGATCTTGGCCCTTGCTTAAGGTCCAGGTCCACACGGGAATGAAGTGGTACCAGAAGAAAATGGAGAAGAGAATCCTGCTCCACGTCAAAATTCCTGCAGCAGACCTTAAGAGTGGTTAACCTTTGTGCTTTTCCTTTAAGAAGCCGACTTATCGTCACCCCCTAATGGTCTAGAGTCCTTTGAGACTTCACTTTAATGTCAGCTTGAAGCCTGTTGCCTTTAAAAGACAGACGCCGCCTGCTTTTTCATCAGGAATCGTCCTCGTAAAAACCCTCTCCAGACCGTCGTTACGTTTCCAACTCCATCCCCTTCCTGCAAAGACACACCTGCCTGCCTACCTGCCTGCCTGCTGGCACCCCCTCCCCGGCATCCCCTCTAATTTATTAAGCCTCGTTATCCTTGATCGCGCCTCGCAAGTTTATAGCCTCCACACAGCAGATCCCCTGGAAGAAACACTCCAATCAGGCCTGAGCGCCTTTTGTCTTCACCCCTCAACACCCCATCAGCCGTTCATCTGTCCAGGTGTGCCTTTCCATCGGCCTCCGGGTCGAGTCGCTGTGCCCTCCATCATCCCGCAAAGGAATGACTCCAGCCTCCACCCCGTCACGCCTGACTGTCTGCAAAACAAGCAGCAAAGCCATCCCCATCGGCACCCCGTCGCTGTCGCGTTTGCCAGATGTTGCCCGTGGACCGTAAAGCATTCCGCACACACTCACCCGCCCACACGTGTTCACTTTTATTTTAATTTTCAGGTGCTCCGGAGGGCGGGGCGGGGGGTGAAAAAAAAGAATTAAGTTAAAACGGATTAAGAGCTTTGCATGTGCAATTTTCGCGCAATGACTGACTTTTCATCCTCGAGCGGGCGGCTGGTGGTCGCTGCATTTTTATGCGCAGCAATTCCTTCCTTCTGACTGCCACGCCGCCTGCTGTTGCGGCTGATGACGACGACGACGACGCTGGTGCTGGCGATGATGATGATGATGATGACATGGGGGGCGGCCAGGTTGCACTTAGAGCCGGCCCCCCTCGCCCGCCCGTTCGGCTGCGATGTGCTTTTAATGAATTTGTGTGTGCCATCCAAATTGCGTTACAGCGATTGTTATGAGGACTTCCCGCGCTCACACGAGTGCCCGCAGGGGCACCTTAGTTATTCGCGGCTATTTACAGTGGCGCGCAATGATAATTTATCAAGCAAATTAACGGTGTGCAGTCATTAAACGCTGCCGAGGCTCGCTGGCTGGCTTAACTGCTTTCAGCAGCCGAGGGGTGGGATGGAGTTTGCAACCATCATCCACGACCACAGTCATGCGTTCAATTTGTCTGCAGATTGAACGGGAATCCGTTTTTGGCCTCATCGCCGTCGCATCGGGGGCCCCGTTTATGGCAGGCAGTTACGGGCGGCGAATCGCCGTTGCCATGGATTCTTTCTCTCGTCGCTTCGTTTTTTCGTGGGGAGCCCGGTCGGTTGGTTCGCTGCTTTAATGCTTTTATAGTGTCGTGTACGATTAATTGCGGCTCATTAAACTTTATATGCATTGCCACCACTGTCCATGGCTGTCTCAGTGGTCGATGGTCGATGGTCGACGGTCTTGTCTCGTGAATTGAACCAGATTCCGCGGCGCAGTCTAGGAATGAGGCTGGCAGTTGGGTTTATTTTTATAGGCACTCAGCCGAAAGGACTTTCTGGGACTCCGTCGGTTGCGCCACACACACACAGACGGTGACAGTGAGTATTTTTTTAAAAGTGAAAACGACATCTATTAGTACTTATCTGGACAGGGATTTATCGGTTGCATCCTTGGGGAGGATGGTCGGGGGGGGGGGAGAGGGATGGGGATGGGGATGATACCACAATAACAAGATCCTGCAATTAATTCGATGTTTTTCGAAGTATTTCCGAGGGATGACGGTCGTCGGAGGCAGCAGCAGCAGAGTTCCATTAAAAGCGGGGCATCCTTGCGTCTCTAAAAATGACTGGGGATATCGAGGCCATCTCTGATGGATACAATCCGGTCGCAGTGATTTTTCAAACCTCCCACCCTGGCCGCGCCATCCCTTCGCAGGCATACTCGTGTCTATCGCACATGATTTGCTGCTGCCACTGCCCGGGGTTGAGTCTTAATCGACTCGAGGACGACGACGACGACGACGATGATGATGATGATGAGGACGATGATGATGATGACGATGGTGGATGGTGGATGGCAGTGGTGTATGGTGATCCTTGGAGATGGCTAGATTAACATCAGTGGGCCATATTGGATTATAGCGTTCGCCTGCCCCTTGTCCATTAACAGCAACGGGTATTGGTATCAAAAGGTGACAGGACAACGGGTGCGAAAACATTTAATTGGACTCTTCAATTCAGATCAAGGATAACACGAGAATGACACCAGCTAGCCCCCGGAGCCGGGAAGATGGAGTGGGGTTGCTTTCTGTCCATCATATGGGATGACGATGCGTTGCACAGGAGAGCGAGAGCAAGAGAGGGGGGGGTTTATGGGTCAGAGATAAACGATGAACGAACTGAGATAGAGCTCAGATTGAATGAGAGGGATGGCACTTTCGGATTCGGTTTATGGCTGTGGAATTGGTGTTTATGAGGGATCGGTTAATATCAGTGATTCTGTGCTTCTCTGGTTCCCTGCTCCTCAAATGAGTTTATTGGACAATTACGTGTTTCAATCTCTCGAGGGGTCAGGTGGGTATCGTCACCGAATTGATGTCGTTCAGTGGAATCGAGTGTTGGGCGATTTTTTGAGAGCGATTTGAGCTGAATTTCTGAGCGATTTAAAGGAATGGAAGGGTTTTGTCTGAGACAAGATTCTTTTGATGGAATGGATTGAGCTGAGGAGGGGTGGATTTGGTGAGTGTTGTTTGCTGGATTTTTTTGCAACGACCAATTTGCATGCAGAACGGTGGATCTAGGACAACTTTAAAGATGAAATGAGACAAGGAACTCTCATGGCAAGAAGAACGGTGGATTTAAGACTATTTTAAAGGAGAAATGAGACTAGGAGCTCCCTAACCTAATTGAATTGACTCCAGCAGTCGCCAAAGTTTTCGGAGTTTTTCTGAGTTTTGTTCGGAGCCGCTTTATCTAAACACAGATACAGATCGTTCAAAGATTAGTCCACTTTTAAGACCCCACAAGTGAAGACTTGCCCACAGGCATGCAATGGAAACACCAAATGCTCTGAGTTCGGAGTAAGGTATTCCCGATTGGCCGAAAAGTTCAAGAACTTTCTCGTAGATTTCATACAGGAACAAGTACTCTATTTTCTGTAGCTATGACGAGCTTGAGGGTTTGTCAATATTTTTTCGGAGTTTTTCGAAGTTTTTTCGGAGTCGTCTACTACCAACGCAGATTCAATCCTAGACTTACCCAGAGGCATCCAATGAAAAATCGAATGCATTGAATTCGTAAATCAATTTCGGAGTAACGTACAGTCAAAACCGGTTATAACGACCTTCAAGGGAATGACGAATTTGCACGCTGTAAGCAATATGTCGCCGTAAACGATTTATTATGCTATTGGATTACATATAATGGTGCTTAGGCGGGACGTAAGAATTTTGTCGTTATAACCGATGTTGTTGTAAGCGATTTTGACTGTATTCCCGATTGGCCGCAAAAATTGAAGAACTTTTTCGTAGATTTCATACAGAAACAAGTGCCCTATTTTCTGTAGCTGTGCCAAATTTGAGGGGTTGTCAATATTTTTTCGGAGTTTTTCGGAGTTCTTTCGGAGTCGTTTTATACCAGCGCAAATTCCATCCAAGACTTACCCAGAGACATGCAAGAACAAAATCAAATGCATTGCGGTCGTACATCAATTTCGGAGTAAAATATTTCCGACCGGCAGAGAGTTTTAAGAATTTGTTTGTGGGTTTCATAAAGCATGAGGTTTCCTATTTCCCCTACAGACGAAAACAAGTCAAAAAAACACCATAAAGAGCACCAAAGTTAGTCATCCGCAAAGACACAGTCAATTTTCGGAATCAGTTCCTGGCATAAAACCCACATCTTCGTGGCGCCTGCAGAGCCAAAACCACACTGCTTACATCATCTTCAGGTTCTGAGGATTTTCTTTTTTCTGAAGTTCAATCGAGGGGTCAGGTGGCAACATTCACTTTGCTGGATTTTTGTAACGACGACAAGTGAGTTAATGCTGTGTTTTTCTTCCCGAATAAAGACTCCACGAAGCTATGCCCTACCATTTAACCCTCTCCTGATGGCACTCATTAAAGGACACACGCATTTTTCACCCCTTACCCTGTCCATTAATAACTCAGACTACAGTGAAAAGCATTTCAAAAAATTGCCACCACACGCGCATCGACGACATCTGCCCTTGCACTTGCCTTTGTTCCGACCACAAAGCGAGTCCTCCTCTTTCACCTGAATTCCATTCTCTTCAACGATAAAGTCATCATCGTGAAAGACTGAATCAATTAAGTCCTGCTGACACCTCCACCTGCTGATCCATCATCACTCATCGCGTTGACACAGCGATCCCCGATAACCCAAATTTCATTTTCTGTTTACTTAAGCCGCTGATACACGAGGACCCCGTGCACCCCCCAGCACACTCATGTGAACAATTAAAATCAGTAAATGCCCCCATTTTATCCTTAAAACAATCGAAAAATAATTTCCCACCCCTCCCACTGAGCGTGTGTGCGCGCCCAACTGCTGTGACTTAATGCCCAAACAATGGTGCGCATCCATTTGCCGTGACACACACGCCAGCTCCGCGGAACCAACAAAAACCGACTTGTTTTCAATGAATTGTCATCCCAATATTATTTCTTGATTGAGAAATCAAAGCCCCACCCCCCACCGGCCGGCGGGTGGGGGAGGAATTCTTTATCACCAACAAAGGGGGATAATAACCGCACACACAGCCGCACTCACAGCCAGCCCAGCTGATGGGAAACGTATTAAAAGTCATTTTTCATCATTTATCTCAATTGGATTTTAATCGCATAAAATTATATCCTTTTTGTTTGTGCTCCTTTTCCAGAAGGATGCGCCAAACAGAAGGCAAAAACTGCAAAGGCAACCGAAAAAAAACGAGAATTTCACATGTGATGCGTTCGTTTTGGTCGTTTCTTTGTACGCGTATTTTTGTGCAGCTCGTCCTGATGAGGGGAAGAAAAAATTCAGCGAAAATGACAGGATCGATGCATATGACATGCACCACCAGCAGCAGCAACAGAGCGGTAGCACTTGCTTGATGTGCGAGCGAATATTCGACGATTAATCCCAAAGGATATGGCCTCGCACAGCATCGATAAATGTGCTGTGCGCTTGAATCGTGGACAGGGAGAGCAGAGGGGGAGTTCGACTTTTGTTTGACTTTTTCTCGTGAATTTCTATGAAATTAAGCGCGTTTGCGAAATGTTGATATTTAATATCCAACAGCGGGGGGATATGGATTCAACAGCGGGTGTGGTCAACTACTTTGACATGGCTTCAAGGAGTAAGTGGTACTTGACAAGTTTGATGGAGTTTTGAAGTGACACCGGTGGTGGGTCTTAGTTGGCGAGTATTTTTAAGCAAAATGGAGGACTATTTTAAAGGAGAAATGAGACAAGGAACCCTCATGACAGGAAGAACGGAGGATCTAGGACTATTTTAAGGGAGAAATGAGACAAAGCACTTAACTTAACCTAATTGAATTGTACCCAACAGTAGCCACAGTTTTCGGAGTTTTTTCGGAGTTTTTCGGAGTCGTCTTATACCAACGCCGTTCTAATCGAAGACTTACCCAGAGGCATCCAATGAAAAAATCAAATGCATTGAGCCCGTAAATCAATTTCTGAGTAAAGTACAGTCAAAATCGGTTATAACAACCTTCAACGGACTGACGAATTTACTCGTTGAAAGCGATTTGTCGCTGTTAACGATTTATAATGCTATTGGATTACATATAATGGAGTATAGGAAGGACGTAAGAATTTTGTCGTTATAACCGATGTCGTTCTAAGCGATTTTGATTGTATTCCCGATTCGCCGCAAAAACTCAAGAACTTTCTCGTGAATTTCATACAGGAACATGAGCCCTATTTTCTGTAGCTACGACAAGCTTGAGAGTTGGTCAATATTTTTTCGGAGTTTTTCGGAGTCCTTTCGGAGTAGTCTTATATCAAAGCAGATTCAATCCTAGACTTACCCAGAGGCATACAAGAACAAAATCAAATGCACTGCGGTCGTACATCAATTTCGGAGTAAAATATTTCCGACTGGCGGAGAATTTTAAAACTTTTTCGTGGACTTTACAGAAGATGAGGTGCCCTATTTCCTGTACGGATGAACACAAGTCAAAAAAACACCACAAAAAGCAACAAAGTTAGGCACCCGCAAAGACACAGTCAATTTTCGGAATCAATTCCTGGCCTAAAACCCACATCTTCGTGGAGCTACAACCACGCTGCTTACATCATCTTCCGGATCTGAGAGTTTTTTTTTCTTTCCTGAAACTCAATCGTGACTAGAACTCATTCCTTTGCCAACAACTTCATTACGCCAACACGTATAGCCCCGAATCAGAGTCACACGTCCAAAAGAAATCCATCTAATCTCAACTTCGTTCCGCTTATCGGCGGCATATCCCTCGACCGACATTCCCCCTCCCCCCTCCTCCTTACAGCTCAATTTAAAGAGTCAAACGGTTGGCTTCGACTGGTGCCAACAAGCCCACCATCAAACCGAGCACGAAGTACATTTGTAAATTTCAACTATTTCCCCCGCCATACATCCCCATTATCTCTCGGCTCGAACGGAGAGAAAAAAGGACGAAATTCTTTTTCTGACCAAACGTTAAATTTTTCAGACGAAACAAAAAAAAGCATGGGGGAAAAATCCAAAAACAACAAAAATAACTCACTTGGGCAAATATTGCCCAGATTGCCGGACAAACATTAAACAGATACAAATGGTCGTGTCCTGTGTGCCCAGTGTCCAGTGTCCTGCATCGCTCGCATCGCTCTCCCCGGTATCGCGCTTGCATCTCCCTGCTCTCGGGTGAAATGTGAAACAAAAACAGGACGGAAAAAATGGATGAATCTGTGCTAAAAAATCAGAACAGTCGATTGGAATCATTCGCTTGTGATCCTTTTTATTTTTTTCCGTCCGTCCTGCACGGAGCGGGGGTGACGCTCCATTTTCGTTGTTCAACTATATTTTACTTCATTTTTGTTTTTCTTCTATTTTTGTTTTATATCCGCGCACACACATGCGGACGTCTGGCGGCGTGGTGTGTTTGTTTTTGTTTTCAGCCATTTTATATGTTTATTTGATTTTCTATTCATTTTTCCGTTGTGTCCTGTTGTGTGAAACTATTCAAGCGTATTGCCGTATTGGAATAGTGAAATCCTTTTGTTTTCTACCGACCAGCACCAGATTTCGTCCATCCATGGGATGGAAAGAGGAGAAATAAATGCAAACATGAGAGGGGGATGAGAGTGCGTTTCGAGAACTGAGCTGTGAGGGGGTTTATTTACACATCCTTTGATTGGATTGACTTCGTAAGCAGGATGTCAATCACCTACCCCCATGGATATCATATGCAAACGGATAACGGCGCTATCACTGGAGTAGGTTGCTACCTGGCAGTCTTGAGTCTGAGTGCTCCCGTGGAGTTTTAAAAAATCCAAAAAGTTACAGAACCATTTCAGATGAATCCTCCACCAGAACATCCTTTTCTATTCATGATCTCTTCGGAAATCCTCCCCTTCGTCCACTCTGTCGGCCTCAATTCCCATTGCAGAAGGACCCTTAAAATGTTCTCTCCGCATCCTCAAACGATTATCTTTCAAAAGTACCTGTTTATCCGAAAATTACCTCCCCTCCCCCCACCCCCCACACCCAATGACAAGATAAAAATATCGCCGAAAGTACTTTCAATATCTCGGCACAAATCCCCGCACAGCAGGTATCTCGAAAACAGAAGAAATCTCCTTACGATTCGAACAGAAACCGATTGCCTTCGGAAATAAATTCATTCATCCCCCTCCCTCCCCTCTCGTGATAGCCTAATTTAAATAAAATATTCTCAATATCCCCGCAGAGAAGCCATTTGTTCCACTAAGTAAGCAAATTCGTGGCGAATCACTCGACCCACCCACCGGGGCACGTCCGGGGCCAACTCTACACGACCACAACAGTGTTGTCTTGCCACCACCAACAGCCGACGGCACTGCCTCTGCTGCTGCCTCCGCCACTGCCTCCGCCGTCATCGTCGTCGTCGACTCAGAGAGAGGAGAGGACGCCGCTGCCTCCGCCACTGTCTTCTCCGCTGCTTCCGCCACTGACTTCGCCGCTCTCGCCGCCCCTGGCTCCACCGTCATCGTCCTCGTCGACGACTCGAAGAGAGAAGAGAGAACGCAATCGAAATTCAATAAAACATGTTCGCATTGCAAATTAAAACAATAAACACGCCCCGAAGAGTCATAACGACCAACGCGCCACTTTATATGCGACAACTACTTCTGCCACGGCAACGAGGACAACAAAGGAGGCGAGCGACAGCGAAAGGAAGAAGGCAATTTATGAGGCGCTGTGGCCATAAGGATACCTTCAGCTGGCTCCCGAGCCCCCCCCCCCCCCACACACACGAGGCAGCGACAGCAACCAACAAAGACACCAACACCAGAGAGGCAAGCATTGTTGTGCCCCCGTCGTCCTGCAATGAGCTTTATCGGTTGCAAATTTACGTAAACAATATTCATGACCCGCCCGCACGTCCCCACAACACACACCGACTCACACGTCTCCTCCCTCTCGGCCGACGGCGGCGGTGGCGGAATCCTTTTCGCGAACGGATTGAAAGGATTTCCGCCTCATTGACGCGCGCGGTGGCTGATGTTCCATTATCGTAAAGAAAGTGCTGGAATTTTTGAGAATTTTCGGGCCGCCACGTTGATAGACCGCCCGCCAGCCCGAGGCGACGGCGCGCAATGTCCTTGTCATAGTTACGAGGCGAAAAACAACATCCCCTGACCGAGTTTGATTCGCAATTCGTATCGGCACCGGTAGCCGTGATGATGGGGGCCATATACCATCCTAATGACGGCCATCATCGGGGCCCCAAGGATGGCCCCGGGGGCTGTTAGTGCAGGAAACTTTTGCCATCATATTTATTTATGGAAATTTTATTATCGGACTTTGTTCATCGGACCGCGGCGGCTGTGGTGTGTTGTGTCGACTTTTCGACTTTTTTTCTTTCCTGGCCGCGACTGTCGTCGTTGTCGTCGTCGCGGCCTTATGTTGGTTTTATTGCTTCCGAAACGGTTTAGTATGATTGTCCTTTCCACCGCTGTACGCCCAAAATCGAATTAGAAAAACATTTTCTGCAAGAAAAGCGTGTCGTTTGTCGGAGTGGGCGGCGGCGGTGGTGCGGGCTCTAAGGATATACGGCGACTGCAGTGTCACTGCAGTCCTTTGTCCGCGGCGATATTCGCAACTAGACAAATAAATAAGCAAACAACTGCTCTGCTGGCTGCATGAAGGACTGCGAGGAGGTTTTTCAAAAAATATTTGCATTGCATGAGCGGATGTTTGCGCCGAGAGAGAGAGAGAAGTTTTCCGAATGCGTTCACCGGATGAGGGTGTTCCAGTTTTTTTGGGTGAATTTAATGGAGTCCGCGGAGACACTTGAATTTTAGATTGCGATCAAACGATGTAAGCCATGAGATGGGAAATGTCACAAGACGGGCTCAATTATAGCTGACAAAATGAGAGTTTTAAAGTACACAGCTTCAGTCGATGCCAACGGGGCGATAAAGAGGAAAGGCGCCTCCTTGCATTCGATGAGACAGAAATCGTGTTGTAACTAAAACCGCATCTCAAGTAACTTAGAATAGCACAAAGGAAAGCCTTTAATTTTATTTTATTTAACTGCAGTTGACACTTTTTATGTTAGCTACTAATTTTAACTAAAAAATTAATTATAAAAATAGAAATAATATTAAGGTTCCGTCTACAAAAACGAAGCCTTTATAATTTCGGTGTGTCCGTTCGTCTGTCTGTCACACTTTTTTTATTTAACTTTTGCACTTGCTGATGACAGAAAGGATGCAAAAAGGCTCTCAAAATATTTTAATCACTTCGCGACAGATTTTGAAGGACTTTCTGGAGGAAATGAGTTGATAATTTAAACAGCAGCAGGTATTTTTTGGGAGTTTCTTAAAAAGGCAGAACCCACGGATAAGCCATTTTTTTTGCAGCTAGAAATAATGAATCTCCCAGACCACTGCTGCCAGTATCTTCAAGTGGCATTTAATAATAATAATAATGGCGGCGCTACAGTCTGAGATGGACCTGGGCCTAGCTTCTCAGCAACCACTCGTATTGTGCGTGCTATTGTTCTGTCACGAGCAGAAGGGACCTACAGTTTAATGCCGACTCCGAACGGCGAGATTGAGAAGCTTTTTCTAGACAGTTATACTCTTTAAGCATTGTCAGTGACTCGAAAGAGGTGGAGCCGTGAAAAAATGTTTGATGTTTTTTCCGAGATTCGAACCGACGACCTCGAGCGTTGGAGTCGACGCACCTACCCACTACGCCACCGGCGCCCACGTGGCATTTATCAGACGTAAATTTGTTACATCCTTTGGCACAGGCTTCAGCCGCCCTTCAACCAAATGGATGGATATTTTTCGAGAAGAAATGTACCTTTTTTTGTTTGAAAATACCTTTTTACCAAAGGTGAGGAATTTCTCACAAAAATTAAAATTTATCAAGACTTGGAATCACTGTTCCCCACACCACTGAAGGTTTTTTTTTTAAAGAAATTTCACATAAATGCCGTGACTTGTCGTGCGTAAATGCTTTGTTTTCCTTACTAGAAGAGAGTAGACTTTCATTCACCTCAACATGTTCCGGTAAATGACACAAAATTACACTAGTCACTGATTACTTTTAGGGAGGTAGAGACGAGTGTCTTCAGAGAGGATCAGATGAGTTGGTTTCAAAAACAATGAGGGGAAGACGCTGTCGAAAACCAAATTACCGATCGATCATGAGCTATACATCGACAGCTACAACCTTATGTTTGCCTTTAACATCTTTTCTTCAAACCTTCGACGGAGAACTGATAACTATTTCTGTTTCTTACTACACGGCTGGATGACGCAGTTGGTTAAGTGCCTGCCCCAAGTTCGAGGAGTCCCAGGTTCGAATTCCAGTGAAATCGAATCTGGTCCAGTCACCATTTTCCGTTCGGATCAAATTAACGGTACTGGATTAGGTTTCTACAGTACAATGGACCAGTTTTGAGTCTGAGTGCTCAAGAAGTGTCTCAAAAACCCTCTGAAAAAAAAATTTGTGTTTCTTTACTTTTCAGGTAATACTTCTTCTTCTTAGAGCACTACAGTTCAAGTTAGACTTGGACGATCTCTCGCCAGCTGTTTCCAGTTTCGCACACCAAGCCGGCCGAGGTCCACCTCGACTTGTGTGTGCCACCCTGTACGTGGACGTCCTCTGCTGCGTTGTCTCAAAGGCTCAGAGTCGAACCGAAGCTGGGCTGTCCATACTCTCTACATGGCCTAGCCATCTCAGGCGTTGAATCCATAGACGCCTGGCTAGACTCATGTCACTGTACAGCCCATTAGTGGTTCGTGGTTGAACCTTCTCCTCCAAAAGTCATCAACGCAGGACCAAAAATCGCGCGCAGAACTTTTCTCTCGAAAAGATTCTCGAAACTCTTCACACGCTTGGGACATTTCCCATGCCTCTGCGCCGTAAAGCAGGACTGAGATGATCAAGGACTTCTACAGAGTCAACTTAATCTTCCAAGAGAGGGCTCTATTACTCAATTGCCTTTTGAGCCAAGAAACAGCGGCTGGCAAGAATTTTCAGCTCAAACCTAGGCCTGTCAAAATAATGACGCTCAAGGCTAAGGACCTTTGTACATGCTGATCCTGCTGTATCCAGTTAAATGCTGTACAATAAGCAACAGAGTAGATGCTTCTGGGTTCTTTGGAGAGAACGTTTTTTATCGGATAGTCGGTCCTAACAGGGAGAGAGTTGAATTGGAGTTAAGAAAAACCGCCAGCTCTACAAATTTTGGGTACAATCCTTAGGTGAAACTCCGTCGAAAACACTGACTCAACAACATCGAGTGCCTTCAACTCTTGCTTTGAGAAGAAAAGTGAGAACCACATTCGTTTATGGAGACAAAGATCATGAGAGGGATGAATAAAGTCTTGTTAAGTCTAGAAAAATTGAAGTTTCCGGCACACAGTTGGTTTGGTGGCACTACAGTCGGAGGAGGGCTGAGACCTAGCTTCTACAGCATCCACTCGTGTTTTGTAAGCTAAGAGTAATTAAATTCACTTAATTTTTGAAGAGGCAACATTTTATCATCTCTTTGTGTGAATAATCGCTCCTACTGTCTGGTCTATTTCAAAGCTCAAATAAGGCCTCTGCTTCTTTGAAGCCATCATCATCTAAGCTCGTCAATTTGTGAAAACCAGAACGTGGTTGAAGCTAGGATTAGCAAGTTCACTTGTTTCAACTAGAAATCTCTGGTGAATAGGACACTTCTTTTGAAAATTTAAGGTCGACTTAGGCCAACACAATTTCGATCAAATTCCAATTCCTGCAAAGCACTTCCTCTGAACAATCACAGCAGGCTTGCAGGATTAAGATCAGATAACAGCTTCTTCTGCACAGTCGTTGTAAACTCTCAGGATTGAAACTGCTAAGACTTTCGTCGTCACCTTTGAATTAATGTCAGAAAGACCTTTTTTAGGTCTCAGTGTCGCTGCATTTAAGGCAGGGTTGTACAAGAGGAAAAAAAAATGTCAGAAATGAACTTCTAACTCTTGCGAACTCCTTACTCCTTGCAATTCCTAACTCCTAACTAAGCTGAAGTCAGAGCCTATGATTTATGTCAGAAAGGACTTCTGCAAGGTCTTCTAATTCAAATTTCCTGTGTAAAGCCAATCAGAACATTTTGGTCAACACTGAAGACTTCTTGTATCTATTGCAAGATCGTGGAAAGTTTTTGTCGGAGGTTTTTTGAATCACTACACTGGAATGCTCAGACTCAAAAACTGGTCCATTGAACTGCCAGGTATCAACCTACTCCAGTGCCGTTAATTTGATCGGCAGCGGCAAGCGGTGACTGGACCAGATTCGATTTCACTGGGATTCGAACCTGAGACCCCCCTAACTTATGGCAGACGCTCAACCAACGGCGCCATCTAGTCGTCCTGGTTGAGTACATGACTCTCATCTTTCGTCGGTGCCTTTGAAAAACCGGTAAAAAGCGTATTAACTTTGCTTTCGCTGGGATTCGAACCTGGGACCCCTCGAACTGAGGGCAGGCACTTAACCAACTGCGCCATCCAGTCGTCCGGGTTGAGTGCATGATCCCAATCTTCCGTCGCTGCTGCTTGGGGTTTCCCTTGAAAAACCGGATAAAAGGTACTAGCTTTGCTTTCACTGGGGTTCGAACCTGGGATCTTGCGAACGAAGGGCAGGCGCTTAACCAACTGCGCCATCCAGATTTGATCTTAATTCTGACTCGGTGTTAAGGTTGTCCTTAAACAAGTTTCTCTAACAAATTTTTGGCGAGAGCTTTTCGAAATTGTTGCCTGTGTCTTCTTAACGAAAAGTGGTTCAAAATTTGAGACCTCTAAAGCAAATGACGATGCGGAAGATGTCTTGCGATGATGGAACTTGCTGATAGGCAACGTTAGCCAAATTCTTTAACATGTTTTTTTTTTCTGACGCCTTGGACACAAAGGACCCAACTATTTAAGTGAGTTTAAGTGAGGAGCGACACAGTCGCAAGGGCACCCTATCACCTTTTTGCTTAAGAAAGTGTGTTCTAAGCTACACTTTGGTCACAATTTGTGACGAATATTGCTGCCATTTCCGATTTTCCCTTTTCGTAGCCATCCTTTTGACACAGAAGGAGACCGAAACAAGGTGTCCTCAGATAAGATCTCTCTCGACAACAATTCCCCATCTCGGTTAATTGCTTCTTTATCAAACAATTCATATAACTTCTTCTGAGATGGCAGCAAAAACCCAACCCACGATCGATTGAGACCTTTGCCCCAAAAGGAGGTGATAAATTCTAGGCACAAACGTTCAATTGTCTTTAAACTGGGCTCATGGCCTCTTCTGTCTCTCCCCAGCTCCGAATAATGAGACAGAAGACGACACTCGGTTTTCTCGTCCGAACACACTGCCATGACCAGCTCTGGATGGACAAAGGATGCCATAAGACAGACCATTCAAAGTCCCTAACGACTTTGTGCTTGACGCCTCAAACCCACAAGACCGACCATATCCTCAATTTACGTCTCTCCCAACGCACCACAGCTCGAAATCCCCACAGAGTCAACATCAAATTAACTGCTCCAGAGTTCCAGAGTCTCATTGAGGACACTCATTTCGGACAATCTACCATAAAATATTGACTCCCCCTCCCCCCGGGCGATCTCCACTCTTCGGTCTCTTTAAAATCCACTCATCCGATACAAAGTGACTTCGGCCGTCCAACGTGGAGAGCAGCTGCTTCGCTCTAATGCCGGTGAGGGTGGGCGTGTGTGTGCATATTTTCCGCCCGATCTATTCAGCTCAGTGTTTGCATTTCTCTGCATTCAATCAAAATTCTCAATTCACCTAATGATGCAGAATGCTGTACATTCATTCAAAAAGGATTTACTACGCTCCCCGCCCGGCCACCACCCCCGGCCGGATGAATATGAGGGAAAAAAATGCACATTTACTCACCAAAGTTCGTCGTCACTCGATCCCGGGCAGCAGAGGTTCCACCACCAGCAACAGCTGAACTCAGCCTTGAGACTCCCGCAACGGAACAAAAAATCACACACACAGATTCTGACTCCTTTTTCGGGGCGGAAAACACTTGCCACAGCCACGGGCGCACGAAAAACAAAAAAAAAAATTCACACACAGGCAGCACTCACTCACAAAAACACGGCAGGAAAATACCGAAAAGGATATGAGCCAGACACAAGGACTTTGGTTCGGTTTTTTCTTCGATTACTCGTTCGCTCGTTCGGTTGTTCTCGTCCTTCGCCACGAACCAAGGAGCACGTGGCTGCTAGTGTCTAAGACAATTTCCTTCAGCTGTTGTGCTGGTTCTTGTACTTTCCCGAAGGGAAACTCGTCGTGAAATAATGTACTCTTTCGAGTCTTGCCGAACGCAACAAGGATTCGGAACAAGTTTGAACAGAATTTATTCTTTTTGTCGGCGACGCGCGGGGGAAGTTTCTAACAATTTCCGAGCTGAATCGCTCGAGCGAGTGTCCTCTGCGACAGTCGCGATTGTTTATTCAATCGAAAATGTTCCACAGGCTGGATGTGCGTGTGTGTGGATGTCCTTAAAAATGTCCTTTGGTTTGTTTATATTTTTTTGTTTGACTAGATTCTACGTAATTTACTATGTTCACAACCGGAGCACTTTAAGCGAGCGACAACAACGATATTTTGAGACAGAAAAAGGATACTCAACCAAGGATACAAAAATACGCTTTAGTTTAGTTAGACACTACTCTTCAAGGATTCGATACTCTAGATACATTGAATATTTATGAATTTATGAATTGATGCATTTATTTACACAAAAGTCGAGGTGTCCTTGTGCGGCAAGGACCACGCAAAAAAAATCACTTTTCAACCGCCGCGACTAAGCCGTTTATGTCCTTAATTTACTCGCCTCTTTGACGTCCTCACAATTCAGTTGGAAATTGAAATGAAAATTGAATTGAAAAAAAACTTCCAACGCATCCTTTCGCAGCCGTACGTACCGCACGTCGAAACTGTAGCGCAGGTAACGGATAATTAAACACTTGAAATATGCCGCGCCGATACTGCTGCTGTGTCCGTGTGATGGGAAAAAAATCAGTGCAAAAATGATGTTTGTGAGAGATGTTTGTAAAAAGGATATCGAGACTCTACTGTGACCGAAGGATGTCGGTGATACACTAACGTTTGGCTTATTACAACTATCCTGACTGCTATCTGGCTACAATGGTTTGGCCGTTGATTTCTTCCACATCCAGTCCATGGAGTAGGTACTAGTAGCAATGACAACGACACACGACAGCAGCGCCAGCAGGAGCGGCAGGATCGACACACCGACGATGTAGTGCAGTGTGTTTGCGCCGTGTTCGCTGCCAATGGATGTAAGAGAGGTGCCCTATTCCATGTTTCGACTTTTTTTTGTGTGTTTTTGGCCACGAACTCGAGTCGAGAGGTTCGATTGGAGCCTACCGACAGGACTTCTCTCGTCTCAGCGGCAGCGAGAGAGCGGCGCGCAAAGAGTTCCTCGAAACATGTTCGACGTTGGATTTTTTTGTTTTCTCTTCTCAATTCGCCGCGAACGCGTCCTTGATGGGGCAGGTTGGCAGGCCGAGCTGCAGTGCAAAGAACCTACCACAGGATAAAGTTACTGTGGCAGGACACGAAGAAGTTGCGTTCAGGGAATTCAGGTCATGGTAGAGAGATTGTCATTTTCGCTGCAAAGAAGTGCCCATCAAACGTGCTCGATGTGCGAAAAGCTAAGGGTTGCTCGGAAGCTTTCGTTGACTGAGTTGTTGTGTGGCGAAAGCTCGCGGTGTTGGGAAGGAACTTTGTGTGTCGAGCAAAGCTTGATACACTGAGGGAAACTTTGAGTTGTTTGTGGATGGACTGGAGCGTGGAATTTTTGGGGAAGATGGAGCTGGCAATTTTTGAGGAGGATGGAGCAGTGGATTTTTTTAAGTTTGGAGCTTTTGGGGGGTTATCGAGTCGATAGGAGACTCAATTCTGAGCTGGGGTGTTTTAGATGAGATGCAACATATGAACTCAGGGCTCTGATCGCCTGGCAAGACAGGAGACTCCTCAAGCCCTGGAGTGGGGCAAGCTCCATGGGTAAAGATCCTGAATGCTCTTCACGTGCTTATTTCAAGATTTAACCCTGGATTTTGTGTCGGATCGTTGAAGCTTAGGAAGCTCCTGGTCCCACACCTTTTCAAAAGGAAACGGATCGTTGAAGGATCCCGGTCCCACACTTTTTCAAGAGATGTCAGATTGTTGAAAGGAAGGAATGAAGCTTAGAAAGCTCCCGGTCCCACACTTTTTCAAAAGGAGTCAGATTGTTGAAGGGAGGCAATGAAGCTCCCGGTCCCCCTTTTTTTCAAAAAGGATCGGATCTTTGAAAGATGAGAATGAAGCTTAGGAAGCTCCTGGTCCCACACTTTTTCAAAAGGAGTCAGATTGCTGAAGGGAGGGAATGAAGCTCCCGGTCCCACTATTTTTCAAAAACGAGTCAGATTTTTAAAGGGATGGAATGAAGCTTAGAAAGCTGCCGGTCCCACTCTTTTTCAAAAAGGATCGGATCGTTGAACTGAGGCAATGAAGCTTAAAAAACGTCCGGTCCCACACTTTTTCAAAAGGAGTCAGATTGCTGAAGGGAGGGAATGAAGCTTAGGAAGCTCCTGGTCCCACACTTTTTCAAAAAGCATCGGATTGTTGAAGGAAACCTAGAAAGCGGCCGGTTCCACACTTTTTCAAAACGATCGGATCGTTGAAGGGAGGGAATGAAGATTAGAAAGCTCCCGGTCCCATACTTCTTTAAAAGAGCGGCTTAAAAATTCTATGCAAAGCCTCTTCTAAAACCGTCTTGAACCTCTCAGATTCTGAAGACAAACTCAAATTGGAGTTGACCTCCACCACAAGCCTCTCTTTCAGCCTTCGGAGTGGCCAATCCATAGCCGACTGAGTACGCCAAGCCGAGCTTTCAAGAAGCTTTTCCTCATCACTCCTGTATGGCGTCTCCGTGCATTAATTTTTAGCAAGTTCCCTGCAACAGTCAGCTCCCATCCGTTGAATCAAAATCCCCATCCAGTACGCCACTGCCGCATCGCATCATCCCCAAGAACCATCCAACCAACATGCCACCCCATTCGAGGCATTACTCCACCCTGCAATGCAAACAAAACATCGAAACTTTCTTAACTTTCACCCCCACCACGGAGCGCTGCCAAACAACCCCAGCACAGTAGGTAGTCAACTTCAAAAAGCCATTATCATGCGCACTCAGCCCCAGCAGCCGGCCGCAGCCAATCACCGCACGCCAAAAAGTCACAACACCCCCAGCCGTTGGCCAATCCCTGGATTGCATATCTCCAGGCCGGCAGTCGGTGGCCAAGCTCCAGGGATGTGCCCGGCAAGCTTTCGCTCATTAAATTCATAAACTCATCAGTGTGACAGGTTTATTGCATGCGCACGGAATGCATTTTTGCTGCATGTCCCGGAGAGACGCCCCCATGCCTATCTGCGCAGTGAAGTAACACGTTGCCGGCTCGACACCTATACACGTGTGAGCGTCACACGCACACATGCCGACCGCACTGACGTGTGCACCGTGTGAAGGTGACAAATCTCTCCTGGCCCACAGGGTCTGGGCTCTGATTCTGTTGCCTTTTATGGTGCATCGCACTGGAGCGGTATACTAACCCTTTTTGTCTATGCTCCTTTGGATCTTCCTCGATTTTTCCTTTTTTTGCTTCTTCTCCTCCTTCGTCGTGCTTTTTTTCTGCCGTTCTATTTTCTTTTCATTTTTTTTTTCCAGCCAGCGCGGTGCAACGCGCCCACTTTTTGGTGGTTTTCGACACGTCACTGAGGCCCACTCCTGTACATGCACACGCTATATGACAGACAGGGCACCAACACATGCGGCGGCGTGTGGATGAGGGGGGACGACACATGGCAACCTCAAAGATCCTGATTGAAAGGACATTGCGGATTTATACGCTGTGCGTTTCTATTTTCGTATTGCTCCGTTTTTCTGTTTTTTTTGCCTCGACTTCTCCCGGCTGCTTGGCATGTTTGCGAGGCAAGTTCTAAATCTAGGTATCCATTTGGAGGGCTTTTTGTTCGAACGTACTTTAAGTCCACACGATGTGGGGTTGCGAGTCTTATCTGGGAACATGTCCGGCTTAAAGATACATGACTCTGTGACACCTATTTCTAGTTTCTCCGGTTGTACAGCAGTCGGCTGAGGAGGGGAGGGAGGTTGGGATTGAATTGAAAAATCCCTCTGAATGGAGGACATTCTGTAGGTGGATTCCAGCGTGAGGTGGGGGAGCTGAAAATTAATTTAGTTGCAAATGTGAGGGGGGAAGAGGAATCGCTGTCGAATGGGCGGGGATTTTATTATTTCAAATTAGAATTTCGGAATTAATTTTTGGGAATTAGTCCGGGAAGGATTTTATGGATGAAAAGCAAGGAAATGAATTGGCTCACCCGCAGGCGGGGAGGAGACTCCCGGACACGACAACGAGAAATGGCAGGCAATTCATTTCGACAGAAAGTTAATCAACTTTTACCCGAAATGATACATTTCCCTTTCAATTCATTCAAATTCGAGATACAATTCATCGCGATACAACAGAATTTGCGAAGGGTTTCATTAGTCTAGTGACAGCAATCGCAAATCGAGTGATCTTGTCACTTCAGGACAGTCAATATTCTTGGAAATGTGACTTGATCGTACACAGCTTGTGCACCACGAAGTGAAAGTCTATTGAAGCCTGACTTTGGAAGCAGAACGCACAAATTTCTGATCAAAAACTTGAGGCAAACGGCTTTCCCAAGAAGCCTGGCTTAGAAAGGAGAACATTCAAGTTTCTGATCAAAAACTTAAGGGAATCATCTTTCCCCTTTAAATACGACTGGATGGCGCAGTTGGTTAAGTGCCTGAACCAAGCTCGAGGGGGCCCAGGTTCGAATCCCAGTGAAATCGAATCTGGTCCAGTCACCATTTGCAGTTGAGATCAAATTAACGGCACTGGAGTAGGTTGCTACCTGGCAGTACAATGGACCAGTTTTGAGTCTGAGGGCTCCAGTAGCGTTTCAAAAAAAAAAAAAACTCCTTTCCCAAGAACAGCGACAGAGTGGTGTCGAAAATTGACTTCAATCCGCGACCAAAGGACGTAAATTGTGCCCGCGAATGGAAGGCTGCTTTTGACACTCATTTCTGGATCTGACGTCTTCGAATTTTCGATCATAAAGTCTTTCGTTTAGGAATTTGTGGGGGTTCTCTAGTTCTGCTCGAAAGTGAAATGTTCCAGGTTTTGAGTATGACTAAGCCGTAAGAAATGGGGCGCCGTGGGGTAGTGGGTAAGTGCGTCGATTCCTACGCTCGAGGTCTGGGTTCGATTCTCGAAAAAACACCTTTGATATCTTTACGGCTCCACCTCTTTCAAATCACTGACAATGACTGTCTAGAAAAAGCTTCTCAATCTCGCCGTTCGGAGTCGGCATTGAACTGTAGGTCCCCTCCACCCGTGAAAGAACAATAGCACGCACAACCCAAGTGGTTGCTGAGAAGCTAGGCCCAAGTCAACCTCGGACTGTAGCGCCGCCACAACACGAGAATTTGAGTTTAAACACAAGAAAAATCAGGTCCTGCAGATGCCACCTTCAGGCTAAATTCCTTTGGAAGCAAGCGAAGAAAAACTTGACTGGTTCTTGAAGAAGGAGCACTTCTCTGATGTCTTCAGTCATCCGCAAGACAACCTGTTTGGTCATCGACCAGGAAAAGATTGACAAAAGGAGCTGTGCTGCTATATCATCTTCAAGCATAGAAGCCTTCCGCCAGACTGCTACTTGCCACAGCAGAAAAGTTCTGGAATATCCTGTCCAAGTGTCAACAGAGGGACTCCTCAGGTTCATGAATTCTAGTTGAGTCCTTGTTGCCAACGATGCGAATGAACAGCTTCTGATTGGACTCATGAATGGTTTTTCAATGAGCAGTTTTAAGGGTGATTCTCATAGAGGTAACAATTTGAAAGCCAAACCATTGCAAATTTCGTAAAAATGATGTGGATATATTTCTCAGCATTTGCAAAGAGAAAAAATCAACATTTTCAAAAGTGTATAACATTTTATAGAAAAGTTTGATTTGATGGTTCTTCTGTGCATCCAAACACAGACCATTTTCAACAAACATCATTTTCAGCGAAACTAAAAATTCAATTTTCTCAAATTTTCAGCGATTTTGAGTGAAATTTTGGACAGAATCAACTTTATTCATTCTTCCCACACTCAGTCCCATGAATTTGAGGTAAAATTTGGGTCCAAACACAAAGAAAATCGACTTTTGAAGAAATGACACGTTTCACACGAAAAAATGCAGTGAATTCATAACACAACTGGGTCGCATTTTTTTGCTGAAAATGAACGAGTTTTTGGTGAAGCCGATTTGATGATTTCAAAATTTTGTGAAACGAATTTCTCAGGATCTAGGACGAATTGAAAAACGTGGAATACCAGGATGGAAAGGGAATTAAATGTAGAAGCGAAATGAGTTAAGATTTTGTAACGGGAGTGTCGTGGTTGGTTTTTTGGAAGCAAAGTTCAGAGGATCCTCCAATTTTCGCTTGAATTTTCTGGTCTTAGAAGACATAATGTTCTCTGAAAGGTATTTCCCGATAATTCGGACGAATTGAAGGACGTGGGACATGTATGTGGACAGGAACTTGAGTGGAGCAAGGTAAGATTTTGTAACGGGCGCGGCTCTGTTGGACATTTTCAAGCGACTTTTGCGAAGTCCTCATTGAGGCACTGATCTTGGAAGACATAAGGTTTTCTGAAACGGAAATTAGGACAAACTGAAGGAGGTAGGGTATCAGAATGGAGATGAAATTGAATAAAGAAGGGTCATGAGGTAGTATTTTGTAACGGGAGCCGCTTGGTTGGTCTTTTAGAAGCGATTTTTGTGATGTCCTCTTTGAGGACATGAGGTTTTTTGAAACAATTTTCTCGAAAAATACGTCGAATTGAAGGGCGCGGGATATCGGAATGGATAGGAAATTTAATTTAGGAGCGAAATGAGGCAGGATTTTGTAACGAGAGTGACTTGGTTGATTGTTTCGAAGTTACTTTAGTGATATCATCTTTCAAGCAATGATCTTGGAAAACATGATGCCTTCTGAAACGATTTTCTCGAAAATTAGGAGGAACTGAAGGACGCGGGATACCAGAATGGATCGGAAATGGATTGGAAAAGGGTAATTAAGTGGGTTTTGCGACGGAAGAGACTTGGATGGTTGTTTGAAAGCGACTTTTGTCATGTCTTCTTTTGGGACATAAACAGTGAGAGCTGCTTGAGTGTTACGCACGATAAAAGAGCTACCTGCAACTTTGAGACAAAAATTTGACTTCTTTTGCCAAGACCTTGCCTGGAAGAATACGAGTTGAACACCTTAAACGATAAAATGAACAAAATCGACCCGAAAAGCATAGAATTCGGCTCGAGAAGAGAAAATCAATCAAAGTTCGACAGTTGCGCTTTTGACTGTCGAAGTTTGATTGAATTCCATGCCTTTTCGGGTCGATTTGACAGAAAAATTTTACTTGTGTTATCATGTCCAGAACCAGAACTTTTCGAGTCGAACACTTAAAATGGTTGGATAAATGAGATCGGCTCGGAGGAACGTAAAATCCGACTTGAAAGGGAGAAAATTCATCACAGAGCGACGGCAGGAGAGACAAGCAAAGGACAAGAGATCTCGAAGGAACCTGAAATGTGGCTCTTGACATAGCTGACAAAGGATATTTAAAGCAAAAGGATCATGCATCAATTATCGCGCAGCATTCCCAACAAGGCGTCCAACTCTACATGAAGACTCTTTTAAAGACATCAACCATTTCTGAGTCGAATAGCATTTTACTTCAAAGCTGACCACAGTGACTCTCCATCAGATTTCAAATGCGCGGCTTAAGATCAAGCCTCAAGGAACCCTTCCTCTTAACTTGGGCCACTTTCGAGTGTCCTATCTCTTCGCCTTCCCAAAGCAGGAAACAACAAACCAAACCCTTTTCAGAGACTGACATCAGAGATCTCTTCTGAAGATTGACAACCACTAGATCCGACTCAAACTAGAAGAAAAACACCTCTTCTTCCCACACCACAAATTCGTATATTTCTCCATCCCCTTCAATCCTTTGCAATCATCACTTCCATAGAAGTTTTGGTCAGCAATTCCTCCGCAGGCCCAGTCTTGAGGTAAAGCACCACATTCACGATGTATTCCCCGCTGATGACAAACATCGGCACACTGGCCGTGTTCAGCCGCATGCCCTTCACGTAGTAGAGTCCCTAAAATCACACGCAATCCATCAAAACCTCCTCCCAGACTCCGCTCAATCTTACCGCCATCACTGGGCACCTCATCGGCAGGTTGCTGTACTTCTTCAAATTCTTGGACCACAACTTCGCAATCGTCTGCCGCATAAAGTCCTCACCCAGCCGGCACAAGTCGAAGTCGTACGCCACTATCTGCTTGTAGAGGTCCTTCGCCTGATTCCTCATCAACACACTCACCGCCACATGCAGCTCCTCGGTCACGTTCACCAGCAGCCGCGAGTTCATCTCCACCGACCGGCCGTTCGAGTTGGGCGTGATGAAGAAGTCATACGACTCCATGGTCCTAGGGTTGAACGTCGAAGTGATTCTCTTGAACTGCACCGAAGCCGTTTTCTAAACACACAAGAAGAGGTTTTATTGAATTCCTTGAGTGGACACTCACCATCCGCCTGCAGTCCGCCGACCGCATCAGCCCGAGAACGAGCAGCCCCACTGTGAGTCGCATAATCATCGCTCCGCACGGTTTCAATTTCCAATCGGCACTAATTAGAGGCGACCGGCCGGCCCACCGACGAGCCAATCTGCCTGCCCACTTAACCATATGCTAATGTGCCAGCTCATTACGCCGATATGAGATCTTTGATTAGACCGGCGGGCCATGCGTTCCGTCTCATTAACTTGCGGTGTGACTGCAGATGCGTTGGAATTGGAATCGAAAGTTGAGTGCGATGCGGCGGTTGTTTGAGGTTTGCTGGGGCGTTGTCCTACTCCTCCTGGCGGCCGGTCAAGTGAGCTGTTTGACACCATTTGCGTCCTCAATCGGGTGTGATTCTTTTTCGATTCTAGGCGGTCGATGTGAGGTTTGTTGCCGCGAGCCGGCACTTTAACCCGAAGTTCATTGAGAACCTAACAACGGGGATTGGCAGAGATCCGCACAAGCTGGACCTGGACGTGACGCTGCTGCGGCCGATTCTCAAGCATCTCTTCGCGTTCATTGATGTCCAGATACGGCTGAGGGACTCCACGCGGTACCAGAGTCTGTTCACGGAGCGATTTGACGTCTGCGAGCTGGTGAACAACGGACTTGTGGACAATCTGGTGAAGAAGTGGTACAAGAATGTCCTAAAGTATGGCAACTTTATGGAGTATTGTCCAGTTCCTGAGGTAAGGCGATGAGGCATTGTGGAGGAGAGGGTGTGAATGATGTGATCTTCTAGGGCCACTACTTTTTTCGGGGACTGATGGTGGAGCAGACCAGTTTGGCGATGTATTTGCAACCAGGGGACTACCGGATTGTGGGAGAGCTGTACTTCAAGGAGCCAGGCATGAGGAATGAGACTCTTGTTCAGGGGGTGGTGGATGTCAAATGGGAGAAATAAAGGGGAGAGAGTCAAATTCGATGCAAGAGACAGACTCTCTCATCTTCGAACTTCAAAACAATGGGCATCCTGACTTTATCCACGCTTCCCTTTGGCAACCGTTGTCAAGCCAGTGCGGCCTTCCTCTGATCCTTCGAAGAAATTAGCCTTCATCCTCCCCTCCTGTCTCATCATTCCTCCATCTCTCACCTCCCCATCGTCTCTCAAAAATCATCCACTTTTCAGTCCACTTCCTCTTCAAGCTCCCATTCAAAGCCCGTCCTGGCACGACGTCACCCAACGCCTTCAGGCCTTATTCCATCAACTGTCACCAGAGCCACCCGAAATTTAATGATGTCTCACCTCGATTCCCAGCCACAACCGCAATACAAATCCGACCTCATTAGCCCCATGCAGGGATGTCCATCCAACCATTCCCCCGGGCCAATCACTTCGGCTGCCATCCCCTCCGCACGATAATAACGCAATTGACTTCTTGAATCGTCTCCAAATCACAATTAGAAGAGTCGTCCAATTAAGGACACCAATCGGACAGATATCCTCGAGTCCGTGATGTCAAATTGCCACCAAAACAGTGTGTCGTGTCGTGCCGTGTCGGGTTCGGGTTCGGGTGCGGTCCCCCACCGCAACGCCGCCGTCAGTCGCATGTCAGGAGTGCAGACATATGTGCGAACAATTCGATGAATCGTAATTATCGCAGTGGGATCCCGGGATATGCACGGGCTCCCCGAAGGATTAGTGTGTGTGCGCGCGCTCTGTCACACTGCGGCGTAGACGTTTCTTTCCACATCAATTGCGCCTCGAAACCAATCATGTCAAGTAAATGTGTGACACATCAACCCCACCGTGGGCGTGGGGGCGTGGGCGGGACGTGTAGGAAATCATCTCGAAGACGACAACGACGGCAGATAAATAAATCGTCGAGGATATGATTATCCATCGGGGATGACGCTGCCGGTACTTACGTGTATCCTACCGCGCTGCGATTGCAGGAAGTGTCAGAAACGTTCAACCCTAAGCTGTGTTGCGAGGGAGGAGATCAATAGAATCCCGCAGTTTGCCTTGTCTGCGGGAGGGTGCAGGGGGGGAGGGGGGACGAGATTGCCCGGCAGCATTGTTCGGTGTTCAGTGTTCCACCACCGGTTACACGACACGACGAGATACTGACACGACACGATACGACACGGTGCGCAACAATAATGGTGCCAATTTCCGTTTAAATACTTTTCTATCTGCTCCTTGTTTCATCATCCGCACCCGCCCCTGCACCCGCACCCCTGCCGAAGGAGCCAAGGACCCATATAACTGAGATAACGATCAAAATATCCTGCCGTGTCGCCTTGCGTGGGTGTGTGTGCCGGCAATGAGAAGAGAAAGTTTCCGAGAGGAGACAATCGTTTTGACGGATGGATAGATAGATTGAAGACGGTACGACTGGTGGAGGGGGAGGGGGGGAGGTGGAGCCGGTATTCTGTGCGATAAAGTGTGAACTGATTGAAAAGTTTCGGTGTTGAGTGGATTTGGAATGGCGCAACAACTACCACGACAGGGAATCATCATCGTCTATCGATTTACCGAAATCTTATATCCATCCCCCAGTCGAGGGCTTCCTTGAGAGGCGATTTAAAGGTGAAAGAGACACAGATTCCGGACGAATTTAATGGATCGCAATTATTTGTGTGCCGTGTGCAGGTGGAGGAGCTTGACAGATTCCTCAAATAATTGCGATTTTTATTTGCTCCCTTCGCCAAAAAAAGGACACCGGAGACACTCTCACAGGCGAACATGTTAAATTCGGTGGAAGCGAAAGAAAGGACATTCGATTTGGGGGGGGCGATTGTTATCGGTGGATGGTCAATTGTTTGTTGAGGGGTCTAATTGGACAGAAAGTGTGATCGTTGAGACAGAAATTTAATGAGATACATGTGCCGGTGATTTGGACGAGTGATTTGGTAAAAGGAACTCGGCCCCTGTGGGGTGGGGACAACAATTCAATCGGATTTTCCCTTTTTTTCTCGGGATCCACAGGATGTGTCGGTGCAACTGACAGGCATTGAGTTGAAAGACGGAAGATCTTCTTCAATTTCACTGAAATTTTGAGCAAAAAGACGAGGCCTCTTGTGTCCTCCTTGAGGCAGTCCATATGTGTCGACGGATTTTATGAAAAAGACGAGGCCTCTTGTGTCCTGCTTGAGGCAGTCTGCATGTGTTGATGGATTTTGTAACCAAACTTGAATTTCACCCAAATTCTGAGCAAAAAGACGAGTCCTCCTTTGTCCTACTTGAGGCAGTCCACATGTGTCGACGGATTTCTTGACCAAAATTGAATTTCACCCAAATTCTGAGCAAAAAGACGAGGCCTCTTGTTTCCTCCTTGAGGCAGTCCACATGTGTCGACGGATTTTATGAAAAAGACGAGGCCTCTTGTGTCCTCCTTGAGGCACTCCACATGTGTAGACGGATTTTGTAACCAACTTTCAAATGCAAAGCAAATCTGCATATTTCTCTGGGTTAATCCCCACAAAAACCTCCATTTCGACACAAATTCTCTCAAAACTCCATGTTTTCCTGGTCCATCGCAGCTGAACATCCGCAACCATCCTGACGACAAACTCCTTTCCGTCGTCTTTCCCGTCAGAACACTCCATTATTCCCAGCTGCTGGCAGTTGTTACGCGCAGCAGATAATTATTCTTGCGTCAAGGAAATGTCCTTCTTCTTCCTGCGCCATGTTCCTCGAACCGAATTCAAATCGCCAAAAACTTTTCCCTCCCCCACCCCCACCCCCGCACACATTTGAATAAAATATGCACCAGTGACGAAAAATTAGTTTCGTGCACCATTCCTTCGTATCGCGAAAAACTGCATACCCAAGTGCATCTCGAAGACAAAACTTTCCTCTGTCACTGGCCCATACGCGACGACACGACGCCACAGACTCCGGGGAATTTTAATGAACTCCACCAGACGGGACGCGCATATGCGACTCGGTAATTATTTTTACACAGTCTTGACGGGACTCCATCTCACAGGAGAGCACACACAAAAGTCGAACTTTTTGACGGGGGGGGTGGCAAAACTTTTCAAATTGCCGCCTGTCAACCCGATTCGAATCGACAATTAATCGCCTGGTCTGCCTCCCTCGCCGTGTGAAAGTCATGGCGACTAATAACCTCGTGGCTGCTCAGTCACCTAGAGCCATCGCGTCAAATCAACTGACTGCGTCCGTGGCTGGCGGATGGGGTGGTGGCGGACGTTGGCAGCTACATACATCAAACCGCAATCGTTTTGTGTTAACTAATGCCATCGGATTATAACCATCAATATCGTCGTCATTGTAATCAGTATCGTTGGACCCCACCCCCCAGTCGCCCCCCATGAGTTCATTAGGGAAGCGTAACCTGGTGAGTGGGGGGCACTCACGCATAGCCGGTCTGGCGGAAGCACTCGCCTACTTAACCTTTGTTTTCGTTCCTCTCGGGCGGCGGTTGCAATTTATGTTCTCCCCCTCGGTGGGCGACGGCGTGGGGTGGCCCAGGGAGGCAATCAGACGAGAGAATGGCATCCATCTATCTATTTTGGGAGCTGGCCCTTGAATTGGTTCGGTCGATTAAAACGCTGATTCAGTTCATCATTAACGAGATTAATATGCCGTTACATTGGCTGCGACATACTGTCTCTGTCTGTCTCTCCCTCCCTCCCTCCCTCTCTCTCTCTCAGCACACACAAGGACATTGTCGTCCTTGCAGTCGTCACATCACATTGAAACTGAACCACATTCACAACCCCTTCGGGCGCTTCCTGAATGTCTGGGGACCCCCGTTCCTGACGGAAGGGTGCTATCGCCTGGATGTGCCTGGGCAACACAGAGCAATTGTCGTCATCGTCGTCATCATCATCGTCATCGTCGTCAGCATGAGGCAAGCGTGTGCTGTTACTGTGCTTCCCTCAGCATCGGTGTGTGCCTGTGTGTGCGGGTGTGTGCACGTCCGAAACGATTACTTGTACGTCCTTTAAAGTTAATTGCTGGAATTGCACAATGCCATAAAATGAGAGCGCACATACAATGTGAACGGGTTATATCGGTAATGGGTCAGCGACGCCATCAACAGCAACCCAAACTCCGCTGCAGGGATGGCCACCGCTGCAGCTGTGTGGGGCGGCAGCAGCATCAATGTTATTATTGCCCATCCATCGAGACACTTGGCATCTGGACAGGGACTCAACAAGGGAGAACAGTGTGTGGGGGAAGTTTGATGACTGCTTGGAAATGCAATTCAGGGGTGAGAGCTCTTTGGCAGGACAGTTTTTGAAGTGGTTTCAGAGTTTCATCGTCGTCTGTGAGTGGGAACTTGACTCTACACATGGTCATATTCACTTCGAGATCTTTTTCATCTCAAGCCTTCATCTCTGTGGTCTCAGGTGCTGCTGAGGCTCTTGTCTGAAAGATCTTTGCCTGACCAGAGTGACGGACTTAAGGCATTTTGAGCAGATCGTTACATTCGTTTGATCGTCAGAGTCTGTGGCTCCATTGAAAGGCACTTTATCTCAGGATATCATCTTAAATTATGGGACAAAGTGCCTTCCATTGCTGAGAAGCTGGGCCCAAGTCCATCTTGGGCTGTAGCGCCACCATCCTCATCTTGACTTCTAAGGTTCAGCCGGACAGCGATTCAGCATCAAGACTGATCCTCGAGTTTCGCTGTTTCATTCCGGCAAAAAATTTAAATCCAAGTCGCTCAAGACTTTTCGACCACACCATTCATCTTGAATTTGAAAGTTCAGCCGGACAGCGATTTGGCATCAAGACTGATCCCCAATTTTTTCTGATACATTCCGGCAGAAAATGTAAATCCAAGTCGCTCAGAACTTTTCGACACCACTGTTTAGCGCCACCACCATCAAGCTTACCCGTCCAGCGATTTGGCATCAGGACAGGGTCGCGAGTTTCGCTGATTCATTCCGACCAAAAATTTAAAAACAAGTCGCTCAGACTTTTCGACTCCACTGTTTAGAGCCACCATCATCACCTTGAATTTTAAAGTTCAGCCGAACTGCGGTTTGGCATCAAGACTAACCCCTGAGCTTTGCTGATTCATTCCGGCAGAAAATTGTGAATTCAAGTCGCTCAAAACTGTTTGACTCCACTGTTTAGCGCAACTATTATCAAGCTCCCAGAGTTTCTCTGATTCATTCCGACAAAAAATTTAAAAATTAAATCCACGTCGCTCAAAACTGTTCGATTCCACTGTTTAGCGCCACCATAAGGACCTCGAATTTTAAAGTTCACCCGGACTACGATTTGCCTTCAAGCTTGATCCCCGAGTTTCGATGTTTCACTCCGGCAGAAAATTGAAATCCAAGTGGCTTAAGACTTTTCAACCCCACTGTTTAGCGCCACCATCATCCGCTTGAATTTTAAAGTTCAGCCAGACTGCGATATGGCTTTAGGACGGATCCCCGAGTTTCCCTGATCAATTCGGACAGAAAATTAAAAATCCAAGTCGCTCAAAACTTTTCAACTCCACTGTTTAGCGTCACCATCATCAAGTTAAGCTGGACTGCGACTTGCCATCAGGATCGATCCCCGAGTTTCACTAATTCATTTAGACCAAAAATGTAAATCCATGTCGCTCAAAACTTTTCAACCCCACTGTTCAAAGTTACATATGCCCCGGTTGCACAGCTGCTTAATCCTTCCATATTGCCTCCTGTCCATACATTCAAGGAACTTAGAAACAATGACTTAACTTGGTCGTGCTGCACCGCAACCTTGGCCCCAGCCCATCCCCAGACCACCCCAGACCATCACCCCCTTCTGAAGGGGGTTCGCTTCAACTTCTGATCGTTGGACACCCTCATCAGCAATACAGCACCATCATCACCGCCGTCACCCATACCCCCGTCACCGCTTTAATGCGCGCCACTTCTGATGATGCTGCTGCATGCGAGTGCACCCTCGAGGGGGTTGCTCTGGCGGCCAGGATGCCACGTCAGGCATACGCCAGCCAGTCCAGCCCAGCCAGAACAATGACAATATTGATTGGCCAATTACGTTTTAGTGATTACACTTATTGGGTATGCATGAGTGCACCGCTTTTTTGCCGTTCCCGTTCCTGGCAGCGCGTGAAATTTATTTTTATAACGATTGCCACCCCAAAGCCACCCCCTCTCCCCCGCCCACATACGAGAGGAAAAATTATTAAATAAATTCTTGTTTTCACAGTTAAGTGAATTTCAATTGTTAATTGTTGGCCGCAGCAGAGCGGCGGTGGCCAGCAAGTAATAGCCGGGGTGGCACCGACCAATTGTGGATCCCATTCACCGCCGCCGCCGCTGCTGACCTTTTGTGAGTGATCAATGTGCTGGAAGACCAACTTTTTTGTTCGGAGGGGGGGCCTTCAAGTTGAATGCAGCGGCACTCACTCCGAGGGGGAGGGGAGATCGAGAATATAAATCAAAAGCACACGTCGACCAACCGGAGGACGTGCCGCTCTGGCCACCTGTCACAATTAAGAGCGAATTGGACGGAGCGCAGCCCGATAAGGATCTCGTCGGCGAGCAATTAGCATCTCGCGCGAGGTGGAACCGAAGAGACAGGACAATAATAACTTTCTCCTTGTGGATGGTTGCGGTGGTGTGGGGAGAGGGAAGGAGAGGGAAAAAAAAAATATGTCACCCTCAACAAACGGAACTTGCGGAGGAAGCCAAAGTAGCTGCTGCTTCTGCTGCAAATGTGACAGCCTGCGGGCGCGTGAAGGAATTCCACTTTTTTTTTTTGTTGCTTCCACTCTCTGTTCGTTCTGTGCGAACTTTTGAGTCCTGCTTCATCATTCAGCAGTTGCAGCAGTGCTCATTTAGAAGCTGGGGCGTGGGGGGGGTGGACGAGCGAGAACTGAGCGAGAACCCATACAAAGAGCCGCCTAGCTGTGTTTTTGTTTCACCGGGACCACCACCAGCGCCATTACCGCCGTCACCGAAGGATGGTTTAAGATTTATAATTAAGATACCAAGCAGGACGTTCATCCAAGTCTCCACCCCCCCACCCCCTCGACGGAAGAGGCAGAGGATGAAAGCGCGCAGCGGAAAAAAATCTCCGTGAAGAGCCTGTGCTCCGCTTTCACATGAATCCTTCCATTCATTTATCATTTTTTTTCGCCGCGGCACGTTGTCCTTTTTTTTCCCCCATCTCGTGCCATGATTTTCCACTGACTGCCTCGCCAGGGTTGCTGGGATGATGGGCTGCTGGGGCTGCTGGGGTGCCGGGCTGCTCTCGGGGTTGCGCCTCCCCGAGCTGCTGTTCGTTAATCTCATTAGGATAAATATTACTAAGCTGGGATTTCAATTGTTTAAGTTTTCCATTGATAACTGGAACCAAAACCGGGCCAGGGCGACAGAGGACGACGACGGCGACGGCGGCGGTCGAGATTGTGCCAAGGATGGATGGATGGGCTCGGTTGGGCCGCCCTGTACTGTGTCCTAATGAGAATTATATATGGATACACACAGAGCTTTAATTGGAGGGGGAACGGCGTGAGGTGTGTCTCTTTCGCTGGCGCTCCCTTGTCTCGTCTTCCTATTCTGGGATTCTGATTTTATTCACGCAGATCCTGTTTAAGTTCGGTTTGGAGTTTGCCGAGTGTGCTCTGGTGCTCTGGGAGGGGGTGGGGGGAGCAGTTTTTTTTTGCTCGAAGGGATCTTTAAGGAAACCATGTAATGAGGGACGGAATATTAATTACAGCAACAACAAAAATTATGAACTAGAAAAATAGAAAACGTGTTGAGGATATTAATCTCGCGGTTGAGTGGACCGTCGGGCCGGTAATTAAATCGTTACGGACTGTTGAACGTCGGTTTGGCTGAGGCGCGCGGATGGGGGGGGTTTTTGGTTAATTTATCGGGAGAACGGGAGGTCTGGCTAATCGGGTTTTGGGAATCTTAATCCTCAAGGGAGCCGTTATGGACTGATGAATTATTTTAAACTGATTCCGGTTCATCTTGTGGTTGTCTGTCCGGCTTGGGGGTGCTGCGGGTTCACTGGAGCAAGGTACCTCAGTCTCTCATAATCTTATCCATTATCTCATGAATAGACTTGGGGAAGGATTTGCTCTGTGATTTTATGGAGAAAAAGGTCACTGCTCAGACCCCAGCAGGTGCTCTTGGGCGGGAAAGATCCCAGAAAGACATACGGAGAACGAGTGCCACAAAATTCTGCGACAAGCGACATCTCTTCAATCGGAGGTTTGTCAGCCCCTCTTCTTAGACATCAGTCCCAATCTGAGAGCTTCCTTCACCTTGAAGGTCACCTGTGGAAGGAGAGAGTTGCCAGCCCTGCAGCAACCTGCCGACACTTTCCAACTACAAACCAACTGCTACCACTACAAAACTACAACGTCTCCCAAATCAGAGAATTGTCAGGCCCCGGTTTTAGAAACCAGTCCCAATCTGAGGACTTTTTTCTTGAGGTCTCGAGTGAATGGAGAATGTTGCCAGCTCAGAAGAATCTTTTCAAACTACAAAGCTACAACTGCTACAAAACTACAACGTAGCTCAAGTTAGAGAATAGCCAGCCCCTGTTTTAGAAACCAGTCACAATCTGGAAGGTTCCTTCATCGTCGAGGTCACCAGTGAATAGAGAGTATATAGCCACTTCTCCAACTACAAAGCTACTATTGCTACAAAACTACACCGTCGCTCGAGTCAGAGAATCTCCAGCCAGCGTTTTTAAAAACCAGCCACAATGTGAAAGGTTCCTTCACCTGGAAGGTTGTCTGTGAAGAAAGAATGGTGTTAGGTCCCTACACAAACTTCTGGAGAAGCTACAGCACTTTTCGAACTACAAAACGACTGCTACTGCAAAACTACAACGTAGCTCAACACAAGAGAATTGCCAGTCCCCGTTTTTAAAAACCAGTCCCAATCTGAAAGCCTCCTTTGCCTGGAAGGTCGCTTGTGAAGAAAGAGTGTTACCGGCTCTGAAGAATCTACAGCCACTTCCAACTACAAAGCTACAACTGCTACAAAACTACAAAATCGCTCAAGTTAGAGAATTGACAAAACCCGTTTTTAGAAACCAGTCTCAATCACCTTGAAGGTCATCTGTGGATGGGGAATGTTGCTCTGTAGAATCTACAGCCACTTTTTCAACTACAGAGTTACTACTGCTACAAAACTACAACGTCGCTCAAATTAGAGAATTTCCAGCCAGTGTTTTTGGAAACTAGCCACAATCTGAAAGGTTCCTTTATCCTGATCACCTTTGAATGGAGAATGGTGTCAGGTCCCTACACAAACTTCTGGAGAAACTTCAGCACTTTTCGAACTACAAAGCGGCTGCTACTACAAAACTACAAACTCCCTCAAGTCGGAGAATCGCCAGCCCCTGTTTTAAGAAACCAGTCACAATCTGAAAGGTTCCTTCTCCGTCGAGGTCACCAGTGAATAGAGAGTATATAGCCACTTCTTCAACTACAAAGCTACTACTGCTACAAAACTACACTGTCGCGCAGATCAGGGAATTGCCAGCCCAAATTCTTAGAAACCAGTCCCAATCTGAAGCTCCCTTTACCTGGAATGTCGCCTCTGAAGAAAGAGCTCAGGAGAATCTACAGTCACTTTTCCAACTACAAGGCTACAAAACTACAAAACGTCGCTCAAATCAGAGAATCACCAGCTCCCGTCTTTGGAAACCTGTCCCAATCACTTTGAAGGCTAACTTGTGAATAGAGGGTGTTCCCAGCTCTGGATATTCTACAGCCACTTGTCCAACTTCAAAGCGACTGCTACCACTACAAAACTACAAAATCACACAAATCAGAGAATTGCCCGGCTCCGTTTTTAGAAACCAGTCCCAAGCACCTTCAAGGTCACCTGTGAATGGAGAGTGTTACCAGCCTTGGAGAATCTACAGCCACTTTTCCAACTACAAAGCGACTATTGCTACAAAACTACAACGTCGCCAAAATCAGAGAATTGCCCGGCTTTGTTTTTGGAAATCAGTCCCAATCATCTCGAGGGTCACCTGTGACTGTGGAATGCTGCCAGCTCTGCAGCAACCCACAGACACTTTTCCAGCTACAAAGCGACTACTGCTACAAAACTACAACGTCGTTCAAGTCAGAGAATCGCCAGTCCCCGTCTTTATAAACCAGTCATAATCTCAAAGCTCCCTTCATCTCGAAGTTTGCCTGTGAAGGATGAGTGTTGCCCGCTCTGCAGAACCTGCAGCGACTTTTCCAACTGCAAAGCAACTGCTACCACTACAAAACTACAATTCAGAGAATTGCCCGGCTTTGTTTTTTGGAAATCAGTCCCAATCTCAAAGTTCCCCTCACCTTGAGGGTCACCTGTGAATGAGGAATGTTGTCAGCTCCGGAGAAGCTACAGACACTTTTCGAACTTCAAAGCTACCACGGCTTCAAAACTACAACTTCGCTCAAATCAGAGAATCGCTGGGCCCCGTTTTCAGAAAGCAGAGCCAATCACCTCGAAGGTCATCTGTGAATGGGGAATTTAGCCATCTCTGGATCTACAGCCACTTTTCCAACCACAAAGCTACAACTACAAAACTACAACCTTGTAATTTCCGTTGAACAGAGTTGAAAAAAATCTGCTTAACTTTTCCACACCGCTGCGTTCAATTAAACCGGCATTCTGCTCGGAACATTCAACCACCAATTAACTGAAATTTTCCGTCCAATTACAGCGCTCCTTCGTCTGCCATTACCATCACCAGCCAGCGCGGAGAAACAAGACAAGACGATGAATCCAGGTATCCCTCAGCAACGACTCCATCCACAGGTGTGCCAGGACGAAGGGAATCCTAATCGTTATCCTCGCAGACATCTGCTCCCGACACATATAGTGGATATCCGAAATCCATAAAATATCCCCGCCACACTGACACAGGGCACAGGGCAGAGAAGATAACCACTTCAGCGACGACTCGAGACTCAAGTGGGTTATCCTTTCGCCCCCGGGACCGGCCAGAGGAGGATATAATAATATTATTAAATTAAATTTATCGCGAGCCCCGAGGATGCCTTCAGCTTTTGAGATCTCATTTTCGCCATTGCCTCCCTTGTCTTTGTCATATGATGACAGTTTTGAGTGCGCCAGGACCCGGGATTGCTTATGCGTGCCACCTCTGCCTCGCTGGCAGTGGTACACCCCTTCCACCCCGTTCCACGATGCTCTGCGTTTAATTTTCTCAGGTATTTCCCATTTAATTTGAGTGCTCGCTGAGGGGTGTTAAGATAAGAATGTGAGCAATTTTAAGAATGAAAGTAATTCCCAACCCCCACCCCGGCACCCTTGAGCAATCATAAAAAAGAATATAACACGCTCTCAGGAATTAAATGCGAATAACGTATCAATTTATGTTCCATCCACCCGCCGGGAGGGTGAAGATTCTCATTTTTTCCCGTTCTCAAGGAGAAAATGATTTATTTCGCTGAGGGTCTGGTGTGTGTGTGTGTGGAGGGGGGATGGTCGAGACCTGCCAGAGCAGATACACAGTTTCGTTTTAGTTTCTTTGGCTTTTTCTTGAAATGAAAGAAACTTTTGATCTCGAGAAGAACGGGAACGAATGAAACATCAAATCACACAGAGCCAGTCCACCCCAACCGACGGCCCGGCCAGGCCAGGCCAGTGCAGCAGAGTTTGGCGAAACTTGTGGAGGGAGTTTCGGGAAACTTTAAGCAACGATCCATGCACAATTTTTCCCCGGGAATTATCTGTGCGTCTTCTGGCGAACACCGTGGAGGGGGATAAATCGCCGAAAAATCGACAGCGGAGCAGACGAAATGAAAAGTTTTCTTGCAGGTCCTCCTCCCACCTCTCTGGTGGCTGGCAGGAAAAATAACTGTTTTCATAGACCAGAATCGACCATCTAGATAAAAGGGTTTGACTAAGCAGAACGAGTTGATAAGAAGAGAGTTAGACGTTTTTTTTTTTGGTTGTCTCTGTGAGTTGCCAGGAGCGGATTTGAAAGAGGTGCTTGGGGATGTGAGTGGTTCTATGTAAAAGAAGGGGTGACAAATGGGACTCCTGAGGTAGTCTTGGGAATTTGGGAATCAGCTACAAAAACAGGCGCAGCATCAGTTGGAAAGGGAGGTCATAACTAACGATAGACAGATTTTCAAGATCTGCTGCACTTTTCAAGGCTTCAAAGGACGGGCTTAGCTACTATCGGGGAAATCTCTGTAACGCAAGCGAGGATTGTCTTCAAAAAACTTGAAAAAGGAGAGCTTCTTAAGCTGTGTAGGACGGGAAGAATAATTTCTAAATTTGTTGTGTGTTGAGCCTGAAGATCGTGCCAGATGGAGAGGCCTGTTGGTAGAGATCCAGGTCCACGCAGGACTGTAGCGCCATCAGAAGAAGAAAAAGATGCAAGAAATCTGCTTAAGATTTGTCATTTCAGTCGCTTTCTTCAGTCAATCTGTGCAAAAAGCTTTGGAGACAGAATGCAACCTTGACGGTGTCCACTTTTGGTCCCTTTCTTTAGTAAATCTGTGCAAAAAGTACAGGTGACAGCATGCAACCTTGAGGACGTCCACTTTTGGTCCCTTTCTTTAGTCAATTTGTTCAAAAAGCGCAGGTGACAACATGCAACCCTGAGGATGTCCACTTTTGGCTCCTCTCTTTTAGTCAGTCTGTGCAAAAAGCGCAGATGACAGCATGCAACCTTGACGGTGTCCACTCTTGGTCCCTCTCTTTAGTCAATTTGGGCAAAAAACTCTGGAGACAGCATGCAACCTTGACGGTGTACACTTTGGGTCCCCTTCTTTAGTCAATCTCTGCAAAAAGCGCAGGTGACAGCATGCAACCAGGGGGTTGTCCACTTTTGTCTCTTTCTTTAGTCAGTTTGTGAAAAAAGCACAGGTGATAGCATGCAACCTTGAGGAGGTCCACTTTTGGTCCTTTTCTTTAGTGAATCTGTGCAAAAAAGCGTAGGTGACAGCATGCAACCTTGGGGATGTCCACTTCTAGTCTCTTTCTTAAGTCAATCTGTGGAAAAAGCGCAGTTGACAGTATGTAACCTTGACGGTATCCACTTTTGGACTTCAAAACTATGTCAATCCGAACAGCAAGCGGTAGGGCGCCTCTCCTGGCTCGGCCCATAGATATCTTATCGCTTTCTGCATCTTTCGGGGACCATCAGAAGAAGATGTTTGAAGATCTTTCATCAAATTAAGGCCTATTCAGGTGGCATGTATTGGCATGACGGGTGACATATTGACTAGACTTGTTTCCTGAGGCACTCTGCCCAAAATTTTAATCCTCGAACCATCCCAAATCCGCTCCTGACCAAAACAATGCCAAAACGAATGTATCCCCATTTCCAATGTTATTCCTTCTCCGCCCCAAAAAACACAGTCCTTCCTCAGCGCGCCTTCGTCCGTCGCTCAGGCAGCAATGAAATGCACCGCTTGCGTGCGCCATATGTTTCGAAACATGTTAAACAAGCGCGAAATAATATGAAATGGCTTGGCGGGTCGTTTCCACGGGCCCCCCTTCGTACTTTCACTTTGAAAATCGAAACAGAAACGTAAACTTTTTCACTGTTCAAATCGAAAACGAAGACCTGGACCAAAGAGTGAGTGTGGCGGAGGAAGGGACAGAGAAGAACAAGACCTCGACCAAAGAGTGAGTGTGGCGGATTAAGGGACAGAGAAGAACAAGACCTCGACCAAAGAGTGAGTGAGTGAAGGGGGGAACGGAAGGGATAGGAAGAGTTAAACTTTTGTATCCTTTAGCCGATTGGCGCGCATCCTTCGAGTAATCTTTAAAGAAATTGTCAAGAGCTTAACGGTCGGTGGTGGATTTTGCCGCTTTCCTTGCATGCACACAAGAAAAATACAAACTTCTTCGTCTTCATCTTTGTACTCTGTTGGTCGTCTTCGAAGGATAAATAGAAACTGTTTCTGCTCCTGCTCCTGCTGGTGATGGTGGTGGTGATGCTGCTGCTGGTTTCGGTTCTGTTTCTTCATCCTTGACAATAAAAGGAATACATTCCATACTAGACTCTGCTAGGTCCTGCATTCTTTTCCTTTTTTTTTTCTTCATTTTTCCCTCGTGGAAAGTTAAGATGAAAACAATTTTACAAATTCATTCTCGAGGAAACCGAAAAAGTTTGGTTGGTCCTCAGCTACAGCAAACGAGAGTGAAGGGGGGCGGAAGGGTCGGGGGATCCCCTTGATGGTGGGGGAACGATGACATTCGGAGGAGGACTCTCGTCGAAAGTATTTACTGCACAACTGCAAGGATCTCCTTCGCAAATGCAGTTCAATCTTTACTTTTCCAAAAAGGGATCTGCCGATTGAAGGGGGCCGCGTGGGGGGTGGGGAGGGGCGGAGATGGATGGACCTTTTTGCCTATATTGAGGTTGTGGTTAACATTAAGAGCCAATTACGTTAAGTGAATTTGATATCAGCGCTCTGGTTGACGTTGACTGCGGCTGGGTGTGGTGGCGACGGGGAAGACTGGGTGCTAATGGCCGTATCATGCCATCAGAACTGAGATTTTGTAAAGGATAGCGTTGAGTTGGAAAGACGTGTTGGAAGGGTGTAACAGCATGGAGCGTGACGAGTGAATTTTCCATCTGTGCTGGTGTGGATGAGAGCGCAACGATGGGGCTTCATGGAGTCAATGGATTGTTTAGAAGGTTGTGTGTGAGGTAGAGGCCTAGGTCCATCTCGGGCTGTAGCGCCATCGGAAGTAGAAGATGAGGTTGAGGCCCAGGTCCATCTCAAATTGTAGCGCCATCATAAGAAGAAGAGATGCAAGAAAACTGCTTAAGATTTGTCGTTTCAGTCCCTTTCTTTAGTCAATCTGTGGAAAAAAGCGCAGGTGGCAGCATACAACCTTGAGGATGTCCACTTTTGGTCTTTTTCCTTAGTTAATCTCTGCAAAAAGCTCTGGAGACAGAATGCAACCTTGACGGTGTCCACTTTTGGTCCCTATCTTCAGTCAATCTCTACAAAAAGCTCTGGAGACAGCATGCAACCCTGAGGATGTTAACTTTTGGTCCCTTTCTTTAGTGAATCTGTGCAAAAAGCGCAGGTAGCAGCATGGAACCTTGAGGATGTGCACTTCTGGTCCCTTTCTTTTAGCCAATCTGTGCAAAAAGCTCAGGTAGCAGTATGCAACCTTGAGGATATCCACTTATGTGCCTCGAAACTATGTCAATCTGCAGCAAGCGATAGGTAGCATCTTTCGGACTCGATCTTCAGATGCCTTGTCGCTTTCTAGCATCCTCAAGAAACCCTTGGGAGAACACAAGGACAGGAATTTCAAGTTGAAGGAAAGAGAAGAACACCAGAAAACACCAGAAAAAAAAATTCTCATCAGGAAAATCCTTGATTGCTCCAGCTCCAGCAAGCCAACCCCCTATGCCAATTAAAATTTAAATCAAAACTCATTTCAATTACGTCCCCCCACCACCGGTTGCAATCAAATTCAGGAAAAAAATCCCAAACTTTTCCCAATCATTGACCGAGGCGATTCCACGAAAGGAACGGCCCACGAAAAAAAAATCAAAACACTCATATCCTTCGGCTATTCTTTCCGCAGAAGCCGACTGCAAACACCCCCACGGGATGAGTCATTAGGAAAGTTTCCACCCCATCTGCCGAAGGAAACTTTCTTCTCGCACAAAACTTCACACAGCAGCACATGTCGACGGGACGAAGAGAATCCAAGCCGACGTTCCAATTGCCACGCAGAATTTGCACATCAATTTGCACATCCTTTCGGGACCCATCGCTAGAAACTAAAAACTAAAACTAACGACGAACCGAACTGTGAATAACGCCCGCAGGCCACTATCATTACAGGCGTGCCAACTGAATTCGAACAAAACTCTCGCAAGGATACACGGGCACAGCCATCGCCTCAGGGCTTAATTAAGTTGTATCCAGGACACCTCGATACACGGCACAACATCCTGGCTGCTGCATCCGTCGGCCCAGCGTCTTTCGCTCTTCTAATTGGTGAAGTTTTTAACAAGCTTAATCGATATTTATTGCGAATTCGTGAGAGAATCCTTTTTAATCCTTATTAAGTCAATCACATTCGATTAGAACGCCCGACTGCTGAGGCAAATAAACTCGCTCGTGTTCCCGTAAAGAGGCCAGCGCCAGACACCCCCGCTCACTGGATCACTGAATCAGCGAGAGAGAGGCAGGCCCGGAGGCGCAGTGCAAGTGGAAGTCCTTCAAATAAGGATTAATGTTTATGCGTTTGAAAGTTTTCCAATTTTTCTCCCCCGCAGCGTCCATTAAGGCCTGCTGACCCGTTTAATTTGTTAATTGTGGTAACGACGTCCGGCGGTGGCTGGTGGATGGGCAGCGTGCTTCGCTGCTGCTGAAGGAGATCGCCGAGGTCCTGCGGAGAAGAAGTGAATGGCAGAAGAACTAGTGAAAAGTTGGTGTTGTTTTTGTTTTTTTCCCAGTTGTTCCCTTTGTTGCCGTGTGTGAGTTCGAGCGGAACAAAGCCAATTATGTTGTTTTGTTAGCCGATTTTTCTCTCTCCCTTTTGCCTCAACCCACTCGACTTTGCTTTGTCTTTGCTTCGAGTTTTGTTTTTTTGGTGGCAAAGGGAACTTTAACAACGGCTTTTGATTCTTCGTTTTTTGTGTGTTGGTCAAGATGAGATCGTGGAGAAAGGACGCAAAGGGTGGAAAGGAAAAGGGACAATGAAACTCAAACAGGTCCAAATTTTGTATTCAAAAGGACGTGGGAATGGGAGGGGTGCGAGCTGGAGTCCATTCAGGAAGGAGGCTGAACATGGGAATAGGAATAGGAACTTGGAGCCTCAATATTGTCTCAATTTTGAATTCAAAAGGACATAGGACATCAGCCTCCTTCCTGAATGGACTTCAGCTCAGCAGCTCACACCTCCTCCGCCTTCCTATTCCCATGTCCTTTTGAATTCAAAATTGAGACAAGATTGAGGTTCCAAGGAGATCGACAGAAATGTACTGTCCGAAGTTGTACGGTCACCAGATCCTTGGGGAAGCAAGCGAAGTGAAACTTCACTGGTTCTTGAAGAAGAAGCACTTGTATGACGCTTTCAGTCATCCGCAAGGCGACCTGTTTGGCCCTTGACCAGAAATGGATTAAGAGAAAGAGCTCTGGTGCCATGCCTTCAGGCATAGGAACCCTTCTTGAATAGTGAGCATTTTTCTGATGTCTCCAGTCATCCGCAAGGCAAACTGTTTGGTCCTCAACTATTTGAGTTGAGAAATTGGATTGAGAAAAAGAGCTCTGGTGCCCTTCTTGCCCTTCTTGAAGAGGGAGCACTTCTCTGATGTCTCCAGTCAGCCGCAGGGCAACTTGTTTGGTCCACGACCAGCTTAGCAACGGCAAAACAAAGAAGGGTCTAGCGTTGGACTCGATCCGTGTGCTCGTCGGAGCGATCACAAGACACTGCCCCATCGGAACAATGCTCCGGAAATGGAATGCGGAATCCATGCGGACTCTCTGCCGGAGCTGCGGCTATGAGACGATCCGACATATTCTTTGCCACTACCCAGCTTTCCACAATAGGTGCCTAGCTTCGCTGGGCCATAGACTCTTTACAGAGACTGCCGACTTAGCGAATGCAGATACATCAGATCTTCATAAAGAGCTCGGGATGGTTTCAGCCACCACGTGAAAGGATAGGTTAACAGAATGTGCACTCCACAAATGAAGGCCCTTTGGGCTCCGAGTGGAGGTGATGTATAACCATCACACTCCCCTTCCTAAACCTAACTTAACCTAACCTTTTTTTTTCTCGGGAAATGGTGAATGAACCAGATTCGATTTCACTGGGATTCGAATCTGGGACCCCTCGAACTTGGGGCAGGCACTTAACCAAATGCGCCATCCAGTCGTCTAAACTAACCTTGGTCCACGACCAGAAATAGATTGACAAAAGCAGCTCTGGTGCTACGCCATCTTCCGGCAAAGGAGCGCTTCGTCAGTCCTCTTCCTGTCACAGCAGAGAAGTTCTAGAAGATCCTGTCCAAGTGTCAACATAAGGACTCCTCAAGCTCATGAATTCTAGTTGAGTCTTTCTGGTCAACGATGCCAAGGAATGAGCAGCTTCTGATTGGACTGATTGATGGTTTTTCAATGAGCCGTTTCAAAGGTGATCCACGTAGAGGTGACAATTTGAAATCCAGATCAATGCAAATTTTGCCCACGTTACTTAGAAATATTTCCCAACAGCTGCCAAGAGAAGGAATTGCCATTTTCAGAAATGTATAACATGTTATAGAAAAGCTTGATTTGATGGCTCTTCTGTGCATGCAAACACAAACCATTTTCAACAAACATCATTTTCGGCGAAACTAAAAATTCAATTTTCTCAATTTTCAGGGATTTTGAGTGAAATTCTGGACAGAATCAACTTTATTCATTCTTCCCACACTCAGCCCCACACATTTGAGGTAAAATTTGGGTCGAAACACAAAGAAAATCGACTTTTGAAAAAATGGCACGTTTCACACGAAAAAATGCAGTCAATTGACAACACAATTGGGTCGCATTTTTCTGCTGAATTCTCAGCAACGTCGATTTGATGATTTAAAAATTTTGTGAAACGAATTTCTCGGGTTCTAGGCCGAATTGAAGGACGTGGAATACCAGGATGGAAAGCAAATTGAATGTAGATGCGAATTAAGGTAAGATTTTGTAACCGGAATTCTTTGGTTGGGTATTTGGAAGCGAAGTTCGAAATATTCTCCTTTTCGCATGGGCTTCGAAAAATTGATGTTTTCTGAAACGGCTTTCTCGAAAACCAGGTCGAATTGAAGGACGGGTGATTTAGAAATGGATAGGAAATTAAGTGGAGAAGCGTAGTAAGGTAAGATTTTGTAACGGGAGTGGCTTGATTGGTCATTTAGAAGCGACTTTTGTGACGTCTTCTTTGAGGCACTGATCTTGGAAGACATGAGGTTTTTTGAAACGATTTTCTCGAAAAATTCGTGGAACTGAAGGACGTGTGATATCGGAATGGACAGGAAATTCATTGGAGAAGTGAAATGAGGCTGGACTTTATAACGGAAGGGGCTTGGTAAGTCTTTTAGAAGAAATTTTTGGGACATCATCTGACGATAACCATATACGCCAACAGCCAAGCGGCTATAACCAGCCATAGCGTCGGATATTGCAAAGTCGAAACAAGTCAAGCTATGCAGACAGTACGTTAACGAAATCTCCAGGCTAAATATGGTGACTCTTTGCTAGGTGCCGGGACACACAGGAGTTCAAGGAAACGAGAGAGCGGACGTGTTAGCGAAGGAGAGCTGAGTTAGATAAATTTTGAGCACTACATGTCTACATGCCGTTAAGTTTCCTAAGAAAGGAAATATAGGACGAAGCCTTAGAAAAAGCAAATGAGCGATGGCTGAATCTAGATATTGAGTCTCGTCGAGAGCCCTATGGCCGGTGTTGAACAGGAAGAAATCATTATCAATGATTAGCATAACTCGCAAGGATATACGGACGGTGGTGGGAGTTCTCACCGGACATTGTCCGATAGGTAGCCAGGCCAGAAGGTTAGGTATCTCCCATAGCGACTACTGTAGAAGTTGCAAGGACGAGGAGGAAATAGAGTCCGTCTGCCACCTGCTATGCGATTGTCCAGACCTACCGGGAAAGAGACTGCTAACACTAGGCAGTAACTTATTCTACGAGCTGCAGGATCTGAATAAAACAGAGCTGAAGCACCTCTTGAGATATATGCAACAATCTGGGTGGTTCTAACCAGCAGAAAAAGTGTAGGTCTCGCGGGGTACACCCAGGGCACAATGAATCCAACTGTTTGCCTCAGTGGCAAGGGCACCCTATCTACCTACCTACCTACCCGTCATCGTCTTTGAAGTGGTTTTGGAAGTCGTGATGTTTTCTGAAACGGTTTTTTCTAAAATTAGGACGAACTGAAGGACGTGGGATAGCAGAATGGAAAGGAAATTGAATGTAGAAGCGAATTGATGTAAAATTTTGCAACGGGAGTCCAACCAAGGGATTTTTAGAAGCGACTTTTGTGACATCATCTTTCAGGCAGTGATCTCGGAGGACTCTACGTTTTCTGAAACTATTTATTTATTTATTTATTTAAAAAGCCTAACTTATAATTAAAAATTATAAATTAAGGAGGAAGCCATGAGTACCAAGACCTTAGGCTTTTTTCTGAAACAAATTTCCCGGTAATTAAGACGAATTGAAGAACGGCGAGTATCACAATGGAAAGGAAATTAAATGTAGAAGCGAAATGTACCAAGATTTGTAAAGGGGGTGACTTGCTGGTTGTTTTGCAGCGAAGTTCGTGAGATGCGACTTTGCCGCAAGAAATAAGAAGCTGGACAGGATTTAGAATTAATGCAGCTATTTCTTGCACTGATTGAAGCACAATAGACCTTAAAGGTCGCGGTGCAATATACCCTCAACTAACTATTTATTGCTCGAAAAAGGGATCCTTATGCCAAATTTAGATAGATTCCAGAGAGAATTCGAGGTTTGCTCCGCAAGATCCGAGAATTATTCTTCTTCTTCTTACAGGGCTACAGTCCAAGGTGGACCTGGGCCGCACCCTGCATGCCTCTGCAGCTAGCACAATCTCTCGCCAGCTGTCTTCCAGTTTCCGAGAGTTCAAAGCCCCCTTTTCGACGTGAATTTCTTTGCATCGGCCTATTCAGGGGTTCCTCAACAACTCACTTACCCAAGCAAGAAAGAGGAAAACCCCTCAAAATCTCCACATTCCACAGTCATACCTACGACATTCCCCACTTGGAATCCCCAAGATCTCCTCAAATCACTCAAGTGCTGCTTCACAACAAAAAAAAAAGAGAAAAGAGAAAAGAGAAACCGCAAATCAAGACCACCCGCCCATCATCATCATCACCATCATCACTTCCCTGCCATTCTAAGGATATCAACTTCGTTTGATGACATCCACTGGACCGCAACTAATCGTAATCGCTTCCCTCGCTCTCGCTCAGCATCTTTGTAGTCAAATAGACAACTAATGAGTATCAATTCCAGCCCACATCTTCCCCTTGGTGTACCTTCAATTACAGTCGAAATCGCAACCGTATTCCATCCCGAAAGGGAAGCCAAAAAACGACGAAAAAGGGAGAGGACTCCTGCCTCTGTGCTGCGAAATATGTAAGTTGACAGAAATTTCATGCTCTTTTGAGTACACAACCGAATCGAATGCTGCGCGCCGCAGCATTCTTACACAAAACGTCTCCTTACAATGCGGGCCAAGGATCTGAAGGACTTCTCTATCAAACTACACCACACCACACCACCAGGGCACATGCAGCAGCACAACACAGCACAGCTTCAGCACGGTCGTACATGCTCCAGCGGACATGAAAGGTACAAATACCACCAATTCCCTGGGAGGGTTGGGGGATGCCTTCCATCTGCTTTCAGTCACAATTTGATTGAAATGCGATTTCGCCGCAGTGGCGAACCTTAAAAGCCGAAGAGCTAGCCCCGGCCCAGCTCAGCACTGTCGCCTTTGGTCTTAATCTTGACATTTATTCCATGAATGGGTTTCCATTCAATTCGCATGAATTCCTTTTGTGACGATTTTATTGTCATTATAAATCGGATCAAGCGGTTTAGCAAGGATCTGCTGGTTTCTTTCCTTCAATTTTGGCTCGTTGCTTGATGGGGGGGGGGGACAGAGTCTGGGAGGACAGAGAGGGGATCGGGGAGGAGAGACGGCGTCAAGGAGGAGTGTCACACCCCGAAAATATGGCAGCAGCAGCAACAGAAGTGCGCGTACGGATGAATTGCGAATCAGGTGCGGAATTTCCTTTGAGTTACTGAGACTGTCTTGAGCGGCTGGGGCGGCGGGGGGTGAGTGATGAAATTACTTTTCAATTGGGTATTGTGCATGCACTTGCCGGGTCAGGATCTGAGCGGGGGCGCGGGTAGCAGGTGCGCTGTGCTGCGCCACACGATCCCGATTGTAATTGCGGTGGATCCCTTGTGAAAGGATTGAAAAGTGATTATCGACTGGAGAGGACGCCCTTGTCGGTGAAAGGACGCAGTGTTGCGTTGTAATTATGTCTTGGATTTGGGATACTCATCAATGCGGTCTTGACGGGGGTGGTGGCTTAGTTTAATCACCTCAGAGCGCGGATGGCGGGGTCTTCTTTGAGAAGACTTCAGAGACAACCGCTGCCTTTTTGGGGACCAGCGCTGCTCGTTGAGTCCAACTTCGGAGACAACTTCGCTGCCACAAGTCTCAACCGAAATTCCTTCCGCACCGCCTCGGAAATGACACAGACAACACGGCAGTTAGGCTAACCCACAGTTAATGGCCACTCATAAATGAGACCATTCCGAGACTTCTCAACCGCATAAGTGTCCCTCCGTCTTGTCACACTCCACTCCGGTGCTGGCAATGAATACAAATTCTCACGCCTCCTGCTCGGTGTCGACTCGAAATGAATTTTTAATCGCCCCAACCGCCACCATCATCGGGTTAACCGCATCTTACCCTTCCCCGGACCACCCACCGAAACACAAAACACACACATTCTCGACCCGAAATTAATTAAATATGAACGAGCATCATCGTCGCAAGCAGGACGACACTTTTCCGGTCTGTTTGCGGGGGCAAAGTGTAGAAAATTATATTTTTCCCTGCCATTGGAGTCACCGCACTCGCCTTGGTTACACAACCAACCGGGCGACAACCACAGGAGCAGGAAATTTAATGCTCTCCGTGGCGAAACCGCAGCAACAGAAGACTTGTAGTCTGGCGGTGCCAATGCGACACGTCTCTAGCGGTGTCTTAGGAACGTGTGAAGTTCCTTAAGGAGAGCGCTTCCGGTCGATGGGCGAATGTAAATTAGGAGGGTGGGGTTCCTGGGACGTATGTGAAACATCTTCGACTCTGGCAGATGTTCACAGACGTGGTGGTGGTGGTGGTGCCGACACATCCATTGTCTCAGCCATTCAGGTGCGACAATTCGCAGGCATGCATTAGATTCCGATTGCGACTTAGTCCTGTCATCGGAGGACGAGCGGAGGCGGGTGGAGGCGGTGCTTACAACCCGATCACGATGAGGGCGAGATATTGGACGTGTTAAACGCTTTAATTATTCCCAAGAGCACATTCCTTTCAGAGCCGAAGGATTTTTTCTCATTCGCATGGGGGTTTACGAGAAAAGGACGTTCGAGGATATCTTTTCGCCCGCTTTTTTGTTGTCTTCCATTTTGCTCTCGTTCAATCTGATGAAACTGACACTCCACCCCCCACCCAACCGCCCGCCAACCAACAAGTGACAACACACCAGTGAGTGAGTTGAGGGCATTTTTTTTGCGCTGCACATCCTGAAAGGGGATATCGCTTCGCTCCGTCGTTCGTTGGCTCGTCGGTTCGTTGGTTCATACGTCGTTCTCGGCAACATTTCGATTCATTAAAAATTTAACAGTTCAAAGTGTTTTCCAGTCAGTGCATCCTGGATTTCATATCCATCTCCGGCAGTTAAAATGAATTTCATTGCGGCTGCTACGAGCGAAGGAGTCGTGGCATCCACTGCACCCACTGACGGCGGCGGCAGTGTGGAGAGATGATGAAGGCTGACTGGCGTGTGGAAGTGGCGGTATTCAATTTCAAGTTGGAACCCACTTGAATGGGATGGTTTCTTTTTTTGGTTCTCCGCACCCAATTGGATGTTACACACATGAACGCTTTGGTTGATGCAAAACTTAAACGATTCTGTTAACATATTTCGTTTAATTGGACGAGATTTATGTGTGCAATGTGAGCCATCAGGCAGGGCCACAGATGCGTTGTCCTTCGAGGTGGGGAAGTCATTCGGAAGAGGGTGCTTTGTGGCCTCTGAAAGAATGCGGAAGTGAACTAGAGAAATATCTGTGCTCCTGACTTGCAGAGCAGAGGTTTTCCAGGAGATCCTGTGCATGTATCAACTGATTTCTCAGGTGCATGAATTCTAGTTAAGTCCCTGTTGCCAACGATGCGAAGGAATAGCTTCTGATTTAACTGATAGATGGTTTTTCAACGAGCCGTTTTTCGTTTTTAAGGTGATTCACTTAGAGGTGACAATTTGAAATTCAGATCATTGCAAATTTCGCCAGCATCACTTGAAAGTCTTTCCCCACGGTTGCCAAGAGAAGGAATCGCCATTTTCAAAAATGTATAACATGTCATAGAAAAAAATGATTTGATGGCTGCTGTGTGCATGCAAAGACAGACCACTTTCAAAAATCATTCACAGCGAAATTGAAAAATTCAGTTTTCTCAAATTTTCAGTGATTTTGAGTCAAATTTTGGACAGAATCAGCTTTATTCATCCTTTCCACACTCAGCCCCGTGCATTTGAGGTAGAATTTTGGTCGAAACACAGAGAAAATCAACTTTTGAAAAAATGACACGTTTCACACGAAAAAATGCAGTCAATTGACAACACAATTGGGTCGCATTTTTTTGCTGAAAATGAACGAGTTCTCAGCGACGTCGATTTGATGATTTCAAAATTTTGTGAAACGAATTTCTCGGGATCTGGGACGAGTTGAAGGACGTGGAATACCAGAATGGAAAGGAAATTAAATGTAGAAGCGAAATGAGGCAGGACTTTGTAACGGGATTGTCGGGGCTCATCATTTGGAAGCAAAGTTCGAAGGATCCTCCTTTTTTGCATTAAACTTCTGGTCGTGGGTGACATGATGTTTTGTGAAACGATTTTCTCGAAAATTAGAAGGAATTGAAGGACGTACTACACCAGGATAGAAAGCAAATTGAATGTAGATGCGAATTAAGGTAAGATTTTGTAACCGGAATGCTTTGGTTGGGTATTTGGAAGCGAAGTTCGAAATATCCTCCTTTTCGCATGGACTTCAAAAAACTGATGTTTTCTGAAACGGTTTTCTCGAAAACCAGGTCGAATTGAAGGACGGGGGATATAGAAATGGACAGGAAATTGAGTGGAAAAGCGTAGAAAGGTTTGTGTAATAAGATTGGCTCTGTTGGTCATTTAGAAGCGACTTTTGTGATGTCCTCTTTGAGGCACTGATCTTGGAAGAGATGAGGTTTTTGAAACGATTTTTTCGAAAAATACGTCGAACTAAAGGACGTGTGATATCAGAATGGATAGAAAATTTATTGGAGAAGTGAAATAAGGCTGGACTTTAGAACGGAAGTTGCTCGGTGAGTTTTTTAGAAGAGCCTTTTGTGACATCCTCTTTCAAGCAGTGGTCTTGGAAGTCATGATGTCTTCTGAAACGGATTTTTCTAAAATTAGGACGGACTGAAGGACGTAGGATATCAGAATGGAAAGGAAATGAAATACAGAAGTGGATCGAGGCAAGATTTTGTAACGGGAGTGCCGTGGTTGATAAGTTTGAAGCAAAGATCGAAGGATCCTGATTTTTTGCATGAAATGTATGGTATTGGAAAACGAGATGTTTTTTGAAGCGATTTTCTAGAGAATTAGGACGAATTGAAGGACGCGGGATGTCAGAACGGACAGCAAATTTATTGGAGATGTAGAATAAGCTGAGATTTTGCAACGAGGGTGCCATGGTTTGAGTTTTAGGGACGTCATTTGAGATATCCTTTTTCGTCACATAAGCGGTGAAAACTGTTTGGATTTCGGAGGTGTTTTGGACGATATTCTTGGGAATTAGGTTGGAATTAGTTGCTTGACACCCAAACGCCTTGGATTTCTTAGCATACTTGGAAGAAGTCGCCGTAAATTGATTTTTTTCTTCTTCGTTGGATGGCTCTACAGTCTGTGGTGGACCTGCGACGTAGATTGGGTGAGGTTAGGAGGCTGCTAGTGAATTTACCAGCACACTTAGACCATGTTGGTCCATTTTGACACCCACAGTCAGACTAGCACTGATCGACCGCTTCCCTTGATGGCGCCGTCAATTAGATTCCAAAGACAAATGGTGACTGGACCAGATTTGAAAAACCGGATAAAGGCGTATTAACTTTGCATTCTCCGGGGTTCGAACCTGGGGCGCTTTAAATTGAGGGCAGGCACTTAACCAACTGCTCCATCCAGTCGTCCTGGTTGAGTACATGATCCTTTTCTTTCGTCGGTGCTGCTTGCGGTCTCCTTTGAAAAACCGGATAAAAGAGAATTAATTTTGCTCTCACGGGGATTTGAACCTGGGGCCCCTCTAACTTACGGCAGGCACTTAACCACCTGCGCCATTCAGTCGTCTTGACCTGCGACGTGAGTGGACACAAATTCTTCTTGCTTCCCAAAGGAACCACACTTTCAAGGACTTCATGACGAAAGACATGTGTTCCAAGTCAGTGCCTTCCTCGGCGTTGTTAGGAAACTGACAAGTCTCTTGTATTAAGGGTAAAGTGCAACCGCAGAGCAAACCAACGACCGTACCCGTTCGCGATACAAAGTTGACTACCACGAAGCATGTCCTCTATGATCACACGATCGTTGGCCACTCTCTCTTCCACTCTAGAGTGTAGTTCCTGCTGCCGTTGGGTCGATTGGGGAAAGGAACATTTTTTATTTCTCGTGCAATATCACTCAACACTTGCCAAATGTGATGACGTCGGTCAGTCACTTGTCAGTTTCCTAACGACGCCGAAGACAGCATTTCCTTGATCTGTAAAAGTAACTGTAAACCAAGCCAAGAGTAAACTGTAAACCAAGCAACTTTAACGCAGAGTGACCCTTCATGCGACCACTTCCACAGGCTGGCACACTTTTCTGTGAACAGTGCAACAACCCACATGAATACGCATCGTCGTCATCACATCTCTGTCTTCATCTCTGGCTACCCTATCACATGACCAGTTCACCCACGCTGGGGAGGCATGTCCCGATTGATAAGCAAACATTTACGCTTTCATTCTTCTTTCCTTGAACGCATCGATTCGATTGATTTCCCCCCCACCGACTGGCGAGGGTAAATATTTAAAGTCAACGAACATTCATCCTTCCGCACACAGCCACGTCGGCCAGCTCGGCCAGTGTAAATAAATCCCCGGCAATATGTCGCATCATTGTTCCGCCATGAATGCGCTTCCACCGAGTGAGTCTATAGACTCTCGGCTCGGTGTTAATTATTATCTTCGGAAATCCCCAACAATTGCGTTCTTCCTGTCCACCCTTCTCGCGTTTAAATCATCGTCCTTACGTCCAGGCCATGCAACCATCCGGCCGACCACTTTCCAATCAAGCAATTTCGGTTTCAATCGAGGCTGACGCTAAATTAAAAACCCGCGACTTCAAAAGCCTGTCGAACAAAACCGATCCCGAAATCCTTTTGAAAGACCCACCGCGGAAAACGACAAAAAAAGGACGACGACGACAACGACTACGACATCAGCACTTCATCGTCGTCATCATCAATGGCAGCGGCTTGGGATTAGGACAGAAGGCACACACCCCATCCCCCCCGGGAAGAAGATGTTTTTAATTCGAAACCAATTTCCATTTTGTGCGTGGTTTTCGAAAAAGTTTCAATTTCCCCGATGACGGTTCTCATTGGATTGTCGCCGGCCTCACACCCTCACCCCTCGCGGCTAAAACTATGCAATGAAACACTCACCCGCAAAATCTGACAGCTGCGGAATTAATTTTCGGTCAAAAAGTTCCCCTGCACACGCTTACAGGCGACGGCAGCGGTTGATCGGGCACGGGTGTGGGGTATCTGTGTGCAGCACACGCTGCGCTGCGCTGGATGGTCGGCTGCAGCCGGGATTTATGGGACACGAACACAGTGCGACACTTTGCTGACCTCGCCTCAAATTCATTATCGAATTAAATTGTCAAATTTTGCAACGATCGTAATTAATTAATGATTATGGCTACGGGTATGGCTGCTGCAGTCGCTCTGGCCTGGCCTTGGTCTGGCTTCGAGGAGATTGCATTGATGGCGGGGCCGTGGCTTCAGCGGGAAGGAAAAGAACGACAGACGGGCAGGCTACATGCGCACACACTTGTAACGAGTGCAAACAGGAGAAGGACCATCTGTAAGGATTTCGAGTGTGTGTGGGCTTTAAGGAGGACATCCTGACAGACTACACAAAAATGAATTCGATTGGCCCCTCTGACACTCCCACACACAGGGAGGGTGGGGGGAGGAGTGCGGTGGCTGGAGTGTGTATCAAACTCTGTGTATGACCACATCAGTCTGAAGGACATCGGCTGTGGGTGTGGGGGGTGGGGGAACGAGAAACCAAAAATTATTTTAAGGCACGTCATAGTTCATCGCATGTAGTGCAGCAGCGTGTTCCTGGTCGGAATTGAGTGCGTCTTCTCTGGGGGTGAAGTGTGCGGTGGGTGGCCCCCAAGTCTATGGTTGTTTATGGTATTCAAAGTGTCCTGATGGTCGGTTTTTGGGCGGCTGTCATGCCTCAAGCTGTTTGGGGGGGTCACAAGGCACAGTGGCGGACGAAAGTGTCCTTCGTTTCGGAATCCCTTCTTTTTTTCTTCTTCTTCTTCTTCTTCTTCTTCTTCTTCTTCTTCTTCTTCTTCTTGTTCTTAGGGCACTACAGTCCGAGGTGGACCTGGGCCTCACGCTTCGGGATCCCTTCTTCTTCTTCTTCATCTTCTTCTTCTTCTTCTTCTTAGGGCACTACAGTCCGAGGTGGACCTGGGCCTCACGCTTCGGGATCCCTTCTTCTTCTTCTTCATCTTCTTCTTCTTCTTCTTCTTCTTCTTCTTCTTCTTCTTCTTGTTCTTAGGGCACTACAGTCCGAGGTGGACCTGGGCCTCACGCTTCGGGATCCCCTCTTCTTCTTCTTCTTCGTTTACTTCTTCCTCTTCTTCTTCTTCTTCCTCTTCTTCCTCTTCTTCTTCTTCCTCTTCTTCCTCTTCTTCTTCTTCTTCTTCTTCTTCTTCTTCTTCTTCTTCGTCTCTTCTTCTTCTTCTTCATCTTCTTCTTCTTAGGGCACTATAGTCCGAGCTGGACCTGGGCCTCACGCTTCGGGATCCCTTCTTCTTCTTCTTCTTCTTCTTCTTAGGGCACTACAGTCCGAGCTGGACCTGGGCCTCACGCTTCGGGATCCCTTCTTCTTCTTCTTCATCTTCTTCTTCTTCTTCATCTTCTTCTTCTTCTTCTTCCCCTTCTCCTTCTTAGGGCGCTACAGTCCGAGGTGGACCTGGGCCCCACGGAAGCCCAGGATCTCTTAGATCCTCAACCTTCTACTGAATGAGGACTAGTCAAGGAGCGCTTTCCGGCTTAGGCCAGTACTACATCAAGGACCATCAGCAGATGTCTGTCGCCTCATTTGCCCGTGTCCACGACAAATTTTGCTTCAGAGGGACGTCTTTTCGTGTCATCAGCGGATCAATGCAGACGAGGAGCTCTCGCCTCTGCCTTTAAATCAAGAAGAGCCTAAAGGCGGGTTAAGCTGAGCTCATGGGAGTAATCTTGACCAAAGCCAGTTTCAGCACCATCTCTAGAACTCGCCACTCGATTCCCTTCGACATTTCGAATTTGAGAGAGTTGAGGATCCAGCATCCTTCCCAAGAAGCTCAACAAGAGCCTAAGGCCGGTTAAGCTGAGCTCATGGGAGTAATCTCGACCAAAGCCTGTTTGAAGCGCAACTCGCGCAACCTGTAGCCTGATTTCAGCACTCGCCACTCGATTCCCTTCGACAGATGGGAGTTAAGAGAGTTGAGGAAGTGAGTACCCTTCACAAGAAGCTCAAGAAGAGCCTAAAGGCGGGATAAGCTGAGCTTATGTGAGTTATCTTGACCGGAGTCTGATTCAAGCACCATCTCCACAACTTGCCACTCAATTCCCTTCTGGAGACTGAAGTTGAGAGAGTTGAGGAAGTGAGTATCTTTCACAAGAAGCTCAAGAAGAGCCTAGAAGAGCCCAAAGGTGGATTAAGCTGAGCTTATAGAAGTAATCTTGACCAAAGCCTGTTTGAAGCGCAACTCGCGCAACTCGAAGCCTGATTTCAGCACCATCTCTAGAACTCGCCACTCAATCCCCTTCGACAGATGGGAGTTGAGAAAGTCGAGGAAGTGAGCATCCTTCGCAAGAAGCTCAAGAAGAGCTTAAAGGCGAGGTAAGCTGAGCTTGTGGGAGTAATTTTGACCGGAGCCCGATTCCAGCGCCATCTCCACAACTCGCCACTCAATTCCCTTCGACAGATGGGACTTGGGAGAGTTGAGGAAGTGGGCATCCTTCACCAGATGCATCCTTCACCGAATGCTCACTTTCCCCCACCACTGTACCGAGTTCAAAGTCCCCAATCAAGCCTCATCGGAAGTAAATCCACAAATATTGCGGGAAATGTAAATTGAACCCGTCTCCTTGTCTTGTTAACCTCACTTGACATTCCCACATGAAGCCAATCCAATTGCCAGCCACTGGACAGGAAGATAGACGCCGGCTTTAATTCAAAATGTCACCCAATCCCTTCCCTTCCCCCCTTCCCAATCCGTCCACTCAAAGGACATGCCCCGATCCCATGTGCATACATCCTCGCAAGGATATTAAAATGTTGTTCCACAAAAACTAATACACATTTCCACTCCCGATTGCCCGAGCGGGGTCTCTGAGTTCAATTGATTCAAGGATTCTGTACTCCCCCCGTCCCAGCATAAGTATCCTTTCATTCATTTGACTCACAGGACTCCCCTCAAAGATGGAAAATATCGAGGGAGAAAAAAAAACCGAGTGAAGTGAAGTGGCCAAACAGGAGTTTTGGCAAATTTGAATTGAATGAAGTCGAAGTAAGTCCTGGAGTGTAGCCAAAGGAGAAGGGACCTCACTCGGGCAGGATAGAAGACGATCCTTGACTGCATTCGGGTGAACAGTTCATAAGTTGCCCCAAAACATGGAAAACTCCACTCCACCCCGTACAGCAGCAGCGGCGGTGACGACGGACAAAAAATGTATCCATTCAACTATGAAATTAACAAGGACCTCGTTTCGGAGCGAAAACGAAAATATTCCGCACACAGGGAGCGTATGTTCGAGTATATTTCCGGTACTTGTTAAATATGCACTCGCCATTCAGGATGTGCTGGCCAACGCAAAAGAAAAAAAGTCGGGAGCATAACACGAGCACCAGCAGGACCTGAGCAGAAGGACATGAGTGAAGTGCTCGTCCCTGCTCGAATCTGCGTTCTTGCGTTTTGCTCCTAATTCAATTTGAGTGCTGCAAGGATTCGAAATTAAGAAAATGTTCTTGCAAGTGTTCGCCTGCAGAGGAGATGCTGCCGCCAAGGACCTTCCGTCAATTGTTTCGAGTTCGACGGGGACGACTGGAGCCATGCGGAGTTATGAAAACGGGAAAAACGTGTTATGTCCGCCGTAGATAGTGAAATCCAATTACACTGCAGTGCTTGCAGAAGAGGAGCAATTATCGGGCAGGCGAGTGTGTGCGAGGGCCGATCATAAAGCGGCCTCGTGTGCACCTGCGGTAAGTGGCTCGGATGCAATTACGCTATGAATTGGATTTGAAATTAGCTGCTGAATCTTCGAAAGGATCTGCGGAACGAGAGATTGCTGAGAATCCCCGCCTTTAATGAAATTTTCATTCCACTTCGCGCCACAGAGCGGTGGCCGGGCGGTGGTCGAGCGGTGGACGATGGCCGATGGGGGGTTGTTGGGGGGGCGGTTGTCACTGATGATGCCTCGCTGTTACTCTCGTCATTTTGTGCTGCCGTCACCTCTATATCACGCCTCAGTGCATCCCTTGTGTGTCGGGCAGCGCCTGAGTCGTTATTTTTTGCCCCCAATCCCCTGGGCATCATCATGAATCGCAAAATTTACGCTTTTTTCCGTTTTTTTTGCTGCTGCCGATGAGCAAGGAACGATACTCGGGGCCGTGCCCCCTTTTTTCGGTTGAGTCCCATGACAGAATCGATGGCTTTCGATGGCTTCTTGCATGTGTTGCCTTCCTCGCGCATCGATGGATGGCCACTTTCGACCTGAATGTGCGGGACAATGAGGACGGGCGAAAAAAGCACAAAGCTATCGGGAGGATACTTACGAGGACGGCATAAATAAAAAAACGGCTCTCCCGTGATTCGGTCGGTCGGGCATTTTCTTTTTTCTCCTCTGCTCTGGTTGCAGCGTGCATGGTAATTTGTGCGGCGCAAGGATCTACGCCAGTGTTTTGAGATATGAGAGGTCAATTTTTCAGGGCTTGTGGCTTCAATGGCGGACCTGCACTTGACGGATGGACTTTATGTTGGGAGACTCGGTCGAAGGAGGAGAATGGCGAGGCATCTGACGGACATCCGACGGACTTTGGCTGGAATGACTGAAGGATTTGGAAGCCTCTGGTAGCAAGCTCACTGGACATCAGGCATGTGGTCCTTAGCCAGCAGGTGGTCCTTTGCCAGCAGGTGGTCTTTAGCCAGCAGGTCGGTCGTTCTTGTCCAGCAGGTGGTCCTTAGCCAGCAGGTGGTCCTTAGCCAGCAGGTGGTCCTTAGCCAGCAGGAGGTCCTTAGCCAGCAGGTCGGTCGTTCTTAGCCAGCAGGTGGTCCTTAGCCAGCAGGAGGTCCTTAGCCAGCAGGTCGGTCGTTCTTAGCCAGCAGGTGGCCCTTAGCCAGCAGGAGGTCCTTAGCCAGCAGGTCGGTCGTTCTTAGCCAGCAGGTGGTCCTTAGCCAACAGGAGGTCCTTAGTCAGCAGGTGGGCCTTAGCCAGCAGGTGGTCCTTAGCCAGTAGGTCGGTCGTCCTTAGCCAGCAGGTGGTCCTTAGCAAACAGGAGGTCCTTAGTCAGCAGGTGGGCCTTAGCCAGCAGGTGGTCCTTAGCCAACAGGAGGTCTTTAGTCAGCAGGTGGGCCTTAGCCAGCAGGAGGTCCTTAGCCAGCAGGTCGGTCGTCCTTAGTCAGCAGGTGGTCCTTAGCCAACAGGAGGTCCTTAGTCAGCAGGTGGGCCTTAGCCAGCAGGTGGTCCTTAGCCAGCAGGAGGTCCTTACCCAGCAGGTCGATCGTTCTTAGCCAGCAGGTGATCCTCAGTCAGCAGGTGGTCCTTAACCTGTAGGTGGTCCTTAGCCAGCATATCGGTCGTTCTTAGTCAGCAGGTGGTCCTTAGCCAGCAGGAGGTCCTTAGTCAGCAGGTCGGTCGTCCTTAGCCAGCAGGTGGTCCTTAGCCAACAGGAGGTCCTTAGTCAGCAGGTGGTCCTTAGCCAGCAGGTCGGTCGTCCTTAGTCAGCAGGTGGTCCTTAGCCAACAGGTGGTCCTTAGCCAGCATATCGGTCGTTCTAAGTCAGCCGGTGGTCTCTAGCCAGCTAACTAGACTAACTAACTTAACTAATAGGAGGTCCTTAGCCACCAGGAGGGTTTTAGCCCGCCAGTTTTCGATAGACTGCGATGCGTAGCCGATATTCGCCGGGAGCCAGTATACAGAAATCACCCCTAAACACGCTGCGACTCTAAAACTCTTGATCCCGACCCCATTTGATCCCATTTCACAGCCAAGTAAAGTCAAGCAGTACCTCCCGCCATCAGTTCATTGCATAGATGCTCCATCCTGATCAACAAATACCTTTAACTGCCCGTGGAGACATGCCATTCCAGGTAATGGTAACCAAATTTCTTCTTTTTCTCTCCGTTCCTCTGCTACCCTCTCTGCCACCCCTCAGCCCAACATCGCCCATTCGACACAGTTGACTACCGTAAGTCTGTCTGCCTATTTCCACTGAATGGATGGCTAACTTTCCGGTACTCCATCGTGTGTCCTAATGAACGTATGTACATCGTCCCATCACTTCAACGACGAAAAAAGAAACGGACCAAAGAGAGAGACCAACTCCACATCATTGTGGGTACACTTCCTTCCTTTTTGCCGTCATTATTCCCGTAGACCACCTGCAACGTCACCCATCGAGGCGTGGAAAAAATTGCATACGTTCCTCTTCATTGACGTCAAGTGGGCGTGGGGGGCGGGGGATGGTTATTTATTTTGCCAAACGCTCCAGGAGTCGCCAGCCATGTGAAACGTGCAGTCTCGCCTCTCCACGGTGATGATGACAAGCTCGGAAGCCTCCACCTAAAGTGTGACAATTTCCTCTTCCTTTTTTTTTCACCCCCCTCCTAGGGGATGGTGGATGGCGACACTGTCGCACATCAGTGTAAATCAGCGTCAAAGGCGATGGCCCAGCACCGAGCAGGGACCGTCTAAAGTGGATGGCTCAGATAAATATTCCTCGGCACGTTAGTCTACCGTTACAAATTGGAATTGAGACGTCTAATCGCAGCGGAATGATGTGCCGTTTGCCGCGTGGATAATTAAATTTTCTGGTAACCGCGCCCCACAGACCACCGCCACCTTTTCCTTGCCGGAGCCATTCGAAACTATTAACACCGTTCGGTACAATTTAATTACCAACTTTTTGAGGGGGGGGGGACTCTCTGGTGTTGTAGCCGTGACATGGGGTAGTCTGTTCTCTGGTGAGACAATGCGGCGGTAGTTGTAAGGATTTGCGTAACATCCACTCTGGCATCCTGACACTGTCAAGGTGGTACGCACCGTCATTGTTTCGTTTAATTACTTGCAACAAAAATTAGTTTTGCTTCGGGTGCGGGGGGAGGGGGACTTTTGTGTGGGGATCATAACACGGGCGGCAGCTTTGAGGCTTTGTCTTTGAAGTGCCAGTTGGATGGTGGAGATGCGTCTGCGGATTGCGGCAACCATTGCGGATGGGTTGTTAGAGACGATCGAAGGGAGGGTCGCTGTCTGGGGTGGGGAGTGAAATTTGGGGTGTATGCGATGTTTTTGTGTCAAGACAGGGGTGCTAAGGGATGGATGGGGTGGCGGAGTTTCTCTCTCTCTGTCGACTGAGAGATCTGATGACGGTGCTTCGATTTAAGCACAAAGCTCGACTTCAAGATGCTCAGTGATCCTGGACATAGCGACGTCCTCTTTACGGACCCAAGAGTCGACCGGACTGCTTTGAGTTGGGCATGGATTTGGAGGACCTCCCCAACTGCATGACCTCAGCAATCTTTTGACGAGTTTTTTCGACAGAAATCGCTCCAAAGTCAGTCCTGCCATCGAAAAGTGACCACTTTGCCAAGCCGAGCCATGAAGGGTGCCTACACGGGAGCACCCTCATCAGATCTCTCCGTCCCCCCGCCTGTGTTCCACATCCTTGTTCACCGAAAGGCCTCCACAAATGTACACAAGTCTGAACACAACAGAAGTCAACATCCCTCCAGCCCACCTCCCGACACACAGATCCCTCCTAGTTCCGTCCCCCACACCCCCCCGCCGCCGCCTCAAATCTCTTAACTGTTGTTCTTACCCAATGTCAAATACCATAGATAATCCAAACAATTCGTCGTTGTCGTTGTTGTCGTTGTCGACAACGACAATGTCCTTGTTATTGGCGGTGGCGCAGCTACAGTGCGGTGCGGTGCGGTGAGGTGGCGGCATCGGTGCCATTCGAAGCGATATAACTTCGTTATGTTCTCAAAACATTGCGTACACACGAAACAATGGAAGCGTTCTTACGCTACCGCAGTCGTAATCGCAACCAAAATATTAACACATTAATTTTGTTAGAAATTTCCGAGGTGCGGGTACCGCACACGCCCACCCCGTGCCAACCCCGTGAAACCGAAGCCAAACAGCGATGCATTGTTCGCAGGATAATGCGCCTCGTCACACACGAACACACGGCTGGCTGGCGGCAGGCAATTGCGGAATTGCCTCTCCAGACGATGGTGGCGGTGTGGCGCTTGAGCTTTTTGCGCTCCACACATTCTGCCACTTGATTTACGGTTATCATTTAACAATGGAAATTATTTCATTTGGCCTGCCCCCACCCCATCCCCCTCGTCGAAGTAATATGTCGCATCGCGCGTAAACTTAATAAAGCGCACATTATTATCCTTTCGGTAAATGATTTCTTTGTCGGCGATGGGATCCTTGCTTAGGCTCGGTGCTTTGGTAGTTTATTGCCGTGCGAATAAGACAAACGCGCGGATGTGCACGAGGATGCTATCGCAAATGAGTGGCGGCGGGTTGTGGATGTGTAATGTTGGTCTTGATTAAAATTACGGTACACAGAGGGAAATTAATTGCAGGGGCGACGAAAGACATTTATTGCTCGATGGTGGAGTTTACAGCCGCTCGACGGATGAGCTAATGAAGTTTGAACGCGGAGTGGTTGGCGTGCAGATTAGGGGTGACACGTGAGGTGTTCAAACGAGCACTGGGGAATCAGGAAATGCATTGCATTGGAATGCATTTGCACTCAACTCGATTTTTACGATCTTAATCGAAAATTTAGGAAAAAGGCCCACAAATGTGGACTTAGGCCCACTTTCTGCGAGGTGGACTTGATTCCCATGCAAGGTGGGAAATAACTCCACTTTCTGCGAGGTGGACTTGATTCCCATGCAAGGTGGGAGCTAAGGCCACTTTCTGCGAGGTGGACTTGATTCCCATGCAAGGTGGGAAATAACTCCACTTTCTGCGAGGTGGACTTGATTCCCATGCAAGGTGGGAAATAACTCCACTTTCTGCGAGGTGGACTTGATTCCCATGCAAGGTGGGAGCTAAGGCCACTTTCTGCGAGGTGGACTTGATTCCCATGCAAGGTGGGAAATAACTCCACTTTCTGCGAGGTGGACTTGATTCCCATGCAAGGTGGGAAATAACTCCACTTTCTGCGAGGTGGACTTGATTCCCATGCAAGGTGGGAAATAACTCCACTTTCTGCGAGGTGGACTTGATTCCCATGCAAGGTGGGAAATAACTCCACTTTCTGCGAGGTGGACTTGATTCCCATGCAAGGTGGGAGCTAAGGCCACTTTCTGCGAGGTGGACTTGATTCCCATGCAAGGTGGGAAATAACTCCACTTTCTGCGAGGTGGACTTGATTCCCATGCAAGGTGGGAAATAACTCCACTTTCTGCGAGGTGGACTTGATTCCCATGCAAGGTGGGAGCTAAGGCCACTTTCTGCGAGGTGGACTTGATTCCCATGCAAGGTGGGAAATAACTCCACTTTCTGCGAGGTGGACTTGATTCCCATGCAAGGTGGGAAATAACTCCACTTTCTGCGAGGTGGACTTGATTCCCATGCAAGGTGGGAAATAACTCCACTTTCTGCGAGGTGGACTTGATTCCCATGCAAGGTGGGAAATAACTCCACTTTCTGCGAGGTGGACTTGATTCCCATGCAAGGTGGGAAATAACTCCACTTTCTGCGAGGTGGACTTGATTCCCATGCAAGGTGGGAAATAACTCCACTTTCTGCGAGGTGGACTTGATTCCCATGCAAGGTGGGAAATAACTCCACTTTCTGCGAGGTGGACTTGATTCCCATGCAAGGTGGGAGCTAAGGCCACTTTCTGCGAGGTGGACTTGATTCCCATGCAAGGTGGGAAATAACTCCACTTTCTGCGAGGTGGACTTGATTCCCATGCAAGGTGGGAAATAACTCCACTTTCTGCGAGGTGGACTTGATTCCCATGCAAGGTGGGAAATAACTCCACTTTCTGCGAGGTGGACTTGATTCCCATGCAAGGTGGGAAATAACTCCACTTTCTGCGAGGTGGACTTGATTCCCATGCAAGGTGGGAAATAACTCCACTTTCTGCGAGGTGGACTTGATTCCCATGCAAGGTGGGAAATAACTCCACTTTCTGCGAGGTGGACTTGATTCCCATGCAAGGTGGGAGCTAAGGCCACTTTCTGAGAGGTGGACTTGATTCCCATGCAAGGTGGGAAATAACTCCACTTTCTGCGAGGTGGACTTGATTCCCATGCAAGGTGGGAAATAACTCCACTTTCTGCGAGGTGGACTTGATTCCCATGCAAGGTGGGAAATAACTCCACTTTCTGCGAGGTGGACTTGATTCCCATGCAAGGTGGGAAATAACTCCACTTTCTGCGAAGTGGACTTGATTCCCCTGCAAGGTGGGAGCTAAGGCCACTTTTTGCGAGGTGGACTTGATTCCCATGCAAGGTGGGAAATAACTCCACTTTCTGCGAGGTGGACTTGATTCCCCTGCAAGGTGGGAGCTAAGGCCACTTTTTGCGAGGTGGACTTGATTCCCATGCAAGGTGGGAAATAACTCCACTTTCTGCGAGGTGGACTTGATTCCCCTGCAAGGTGGGAGCTAAGGCCACTTTTTGCGAGGTGGACTTGATTCCCATGCAAGGTGGGAAATAACTCCACTTTCTGCGAGGTGGACTTGATTCCCATGCAAGGTGGGAAATAACTCCACTTTCTGCGAGGTGGACTTGATTCCTATGCAAGGTGGGAAATAACTCCACTTTCTGCGAGGTGGACTTGATTCCCATGCAAGGTGGGAAATAACTCCACTTTCTGCGAAGTGGACTTGATTCCCCTGCAAGGTGGGAGCTAAGGCCACTTTTTGCGAGGTGGACTTGATTCCCATGCAAGGTGGGAAATAACTCCACTTTCTGCGAGGTGGACTTGATTCCTATGCAAGGTGGGAAATAACTCCACTTTCTGCGAGGTGGACTTGATTCCCATGCAAGGTGGGAAATAACTCCACTTTCTGCGAGGTGGACTTGATTCCCATGCAAGGTGGGAAATAACTCCACTTTCTGCGAAGTGGACTTGATTCCCCTGCAAGGTGGGAGCTAAGGCCACTTTTTGCGAGGTGGACTTGATTCCCATGCAAGGTGGGAAATAACTCCACTTTCTGCGAGGTGGACTTGATTCCCATGCAAGGTGGGAAATAACTCCACTTTCTGCGAGGTGGACTTGATTCCTATGCAAGGTGGGAAATAACTCCACTTTCTGCGAGGTGGACTTGATTCCCATGCAAGGTGGGAAATAACTCCACTTTCTGCGAAGTGGACTTGATTCCCCTGCAAGGTGGGAGCTAAGGCCACTTTTTGCGAGGTGGACTTGATTCCCATGCAAGGTGGGAAATAACTCCACTTTCTGCGAGGTGGACTTGATTCCCATGCAAGGTGGGAAATAACTCCACTTTCTGCGAAGTGGACTTGATTCCCCTGCAAGGTGGGAGCTAAGGCCACTTTTTGCGAGGTGGACTTGATTCCCATGCAAGGTGGGAAATAACTCCACTTTCTGCGAGGTGGACTTGATTCCCATGCAAGGTGGGAAATAACTCCACTTTCTGCGAAGTGGACTTGATTCCCCTGCAAGGTGGGAGCTAAGGCCACTTTCTGCGAGGTGGACTTGATTCCCATGCAAGGTGGGAAATAACTCCACTTTCTGCGAAGTGGACTTGATTCCCCTGCAAGGTGGGAGCTAAGGCCACTTTTTGCGAGGTGGACTTGATTCCCATGCAAGGTGGGAAATAACTCCACTTTCTGCGAGGTGGACTTGATTCCCATGCAAGGTGGGAAATAACTCCACTTTCTGCGAAGTGGACTTGATTCCCCTGCAAGGTGGGAGCTAAGGCCACTTTTTGCGAGGTGGACTTGATTCCCATGCAAGGTGGGAAATAACTCCACTTTCTGCGAGGTGGACTTGATTCCCATGCAAGGTGGGAAATAACTCCACTTTCTGCGAAGTGGACTTGATTCCCCTGCAAGGTGGGAGCTAAGGCCACTTTTTGCGAGGTGGACTTGATTCCCATGCAAGGTGGGAAATAACTCCACTTTCTGCGAGGTGGACTTGATTCCCATGCAAGGTGGGAAATAACTCCACTTTCTGCGAGGTGGACTTGATTCCTATGCAAGGTGGGAAATAACTCCACTTTCTGCGAGGTGGACTTGATTCCCATGCAAGGTGGGAAATAACTCCACTTTCTGCGAGGTGGACTTGATTCCCCTGCAAGGTGGGAGCTAAGGCCACTTTTTGCGAGGTGGACTTGATTCCCATGCAAGGTGGGAAATAACTCCACTTTCTGCGAGGTGGACTTGATTCCCATGCAAGGTGGGAAATAACTCCACTTTCTGCGAAGTGGACTTGATTCCCCTGCAAGGTGGGAGCTAAGGCCACTTTTTGCGAGGTGGACTTGATTCCCATGCAAGGTGGGAAATAACTCCACTTTCTGCGAGGTGGACTTGATTCCCATGCAAGGTGGGAAATAACTCCACTTTCTGCGAAGTGGACTTGATTCCCCTGCAAGGTGGGAGCTAAGGCCACTTTCTGCGAGGTGGACTTGATTCCCATGCAAGGTGGGAAATAACTCCACTTTCTGCGAAGTGGACTTGATTCCCCTGCAAGGTGGGAGCTAAGGCCACTTTTTGCGAGGTGGACTTGATTCCCATGCAAGGTGGGAAATAACTCCACTTTCTGCGAGGTGGACTTGATTCCCATGCAAGGTGGGAAATAACTCCACTTTCTGCGAAGTGGACTTGATTCCCCTGCAAGGTGGGAGCTAAGGCCACTTTTTGCGAGGTGGACTTGATTCCCATGCAAGGTGGGAAATAACTCCACTTTCTGCGAGGTGGACTTGATTCCTATGCAAGGTGGGAAATAACTCCACTTTCTGCGAGGTGGACTTGATTCCCATGCAAGGTGGGAAATAACTCCACTTTCTGCGAGGTGGACTTGATTCCCATGCAAGGTGGGAAATAACTCCACTTTCTGCGAGGTGGACTTGATTCCCATGCAAGGTGGGAGCTAAGGCCACTTTTTGCGAGGTGGACTTGATTCCCATGCAAGGTGGGAAATAACTCCACTTTCTGCGAGGTGGACTTGATTCCCATGCAAGGTGGGAAATAACTCCACTTTCTGCGAAGTGGACTTGATTCCCCTGCAAGGTGGGAGCTAAGGCCACTTTTTGCGAGGTGGACTTGATTCCCATGCAAGGTGGGAGCTAAGGCCACTTTCTGCGAGGTGGACTTGATTCCTATGCAAGGTGGGAAATAACTCCACTTTCTGCGAGGTGGACTTGATTCCCATGCAAGGTGGGAAATAACTCCACTTTCTGCGAGGTGGACTTGATTCCCATGCAAGGTGGGAAATAACTCCACTTTCTGCGAAGTGGACTTGATTCCCCTGCAAGGTGGGAGCTAAGGCCACTTTTTGCGAGGTGGACTTGATTCCCATGCAAGGTGGGAAATAACTCCACTTTCTGCGAGGTGGACTTGATTCCCATGCAAGGTGGGAAATAACTCCACTTTCTGCGAAGTGGACTGGATTCCCCTGCAAGGTGGGAGCTAAGGCCACTTTTTGCGAGGTGGACTTGATTCCCATGCAAGGTGGGAAATAACTCCACTTTCTGCGAGGTGGACTTGATTCCCATGCAAGGTGGGAAATAACTCCACTTTCTGCGAGGTGGACTTGATTCCCATGCAAGGTGGGAAATAACTCCACTTTCTGCGAGGTGGACTTGATTCCCATGCAAGGTGGGAAATAACTCCACTTTCTGCGAGGTGGACTTGATTCCCATGCAAGGTGGGAAATAACTCCACTATCTGCGAAGTGGACTTGATTCCCCTGCAAGGTGGGAGCTAAGGCCACTTTTTGCGAGGTGGACTTGATTCCCATGCAAGGTGGGAAATAACTCCACTTTCTGCGAGGTGGCCTTGATTCCCATGCAAGGTGGGAATTAACTCCACTTTCTGCGAGGTGGACTTGATTCCCCTGCAAGGTGGGAAATAACTCCACTTTCTGCGAGGTGGACTTGATTCCCATGCAAGGTGGGAAATAACTCCACTTTCTGCGAGGTGGACTTGATTCCCATGCAAGGTGGGAAATAACTCCACTTTCTGCGAAGTGGACTTGATTCCCCTGCAAGGTGGGAGCTAAGGCCACTTTTTGCGAGGTGGACTTGATTCCCATGCAAGGTGGGAAATAACTCCACTTTCTGCGAGGTGGACTTGATTCCCATGCAAGGTGGGAAATAACTCCACTTTCTGCGAAGTGGACTTGATTCCCCTGCAAGGTGGGAGCTAAGGCCACTTTTTGCGAGGTGGACTTGATTCCCATGCAAGGTGGGAAATAACTCCACTTTCTGCGAGGTGGACTTGATTCCTATGCAAGGTGGGAAATAACTCCACTTTCTGCGAGGTGGACTTGATTCCCATGCAAGGTGGGAAATAACTCCACTTTCTGCGAGGTGGACTTGATTCCCATGCAAGGTGGGAAATAACTCCACTTTCTGCGAAGTGGACTTGATTCCCCTGCAAGGTGGGAGCTAAGGCCACTTTTTGCGAGGTGGACTTGATTCCCATGCAAGGTGGGAAATAACTCCACTTTCTGCGAGGTGGACTTGATTCCCATGCAAGGTGGGAAATAACTCCACTTTCTGCGAAGTGGACTTGATTCCCCTGCAAGGTGGGAGCTAAGGCCACTTTTTGCGAGGTGGACTTGATTCCCATGCAAGGTGGGAAATAACTCCACTTTCTGCGAGGTGGACTTGATTCCTATGCAAGGTGGGAAATAACTCCACTTTCTGCGAGGTGGACTTGATTCCCATGCAAGGTGGGAAATAACTCCACTTTCTGCGAGGTGGACTTGATTCCCATGCAAGGTGGGAAATAACTCCACTTTCTGCGAAGTGGACTTGATTCCCCTGCAAGGTGGGAGCTAAGGCCACTTTTTGCGAGGTGGACTTGATTCCCATGCAAGGTGGGAAATAACTCCACTTTCTGCGAGGTGGACTTGATTCCCATGCAAGGTGGGAAATAACTCCACTTTCTGCGAAGTGGACTTGATTCCCCTGCAAGGTGGGAGCTAAGGCCACTTTTTGCGAGGTGGACTTGATTCCCATGCAAGGTGGGAAATAACTCCACTTTCTGCGAGGTGGACTTGATTCCTATGCAAGGTGGGAAATAACTCCACTTTCTGCGAGGTGGACTTGATTCCCATGCAAGGTGGGAAATAACTCCACTTTCTGCGAGGTGGACTTGATTCCCATGCAAGGTGGGAAATAACTCCACTTTCTGCGAAGTGGACTTGATTCCCCTGCAAGGTGGGAGCTAAGGCCACTTTTTGCGAGGTGGACTTGATTCCCATGCAAGGTGGGAAATAACTCCACTTTCTGCGAGGTGGACTTGATTCCCATGCAAGGTGGGAAATAACTCCACTTTCTGCGAAGTGGACTTGATTCCCCTGCAAGGTGGGAGCTAAGGCCACTTTTTGCGAGGTGGACTTGATTCCCATGCAAGGTGGGAAATAACTCCACTTTCTGCGAGGTGGACTTGATTCCTATGCAAGGTGGGAAATAACTCCACTTTCTGCGAGGTGGACTTGATTCCCATGCAAGGTGGGAAATAACTCCACTTTCTGCGAGGTGGACTTGATTCCCATGCAAGGTGGGAAATAACTCCACTTTCTGCGAGGTGGACTTGATTCCCCTGCAAGGTGGGAGCTAAGGCCACTTTTTGCGAGGTGGACTTGATTCCCATGCAAGGTGGGAAATAACTCCACTTTCTGCGAGGTGGACTTGATTCCCATGCAAGGTGGGAAATAACTCCACTTTCTGCGAAGTGGACTTGATTCCCCTGCAAGGTGGGAGCTAAGGCCACTTTTTGCGAGGTGGACTTGATTCCCATGCAAGGTGGGAAATAACTCCACTTTCTGCGAGGTGGACTTGATTCCTATGCAAGGTGGGAAATAACTCCACTTTCTGCGAGGTGGACTTGATTCCCATGCAAGGTGGGAAATAACTCCACTTTCTGCGAAGTGGACTTGATTCCCCTGCAAGGTGGGAGCTAAGGCCACTTTTTGCGAGGTGGACTTGATTCCCATGCAAGGTGGGAAATAACTCCACTTTCTGCGAGGTGGACTTGATTCCCATGCAAGGTGGGAAATAACTCCACTTTCTGCGAAGTGGACTTGATTCCCCTGCAAGGTGGGAGCTAAGGCCACTTTTTGCGAGGTGGACTTGATTCCCATGCAAGGTGGGAAATAACTCCACTTTCTGCGAGGTGGACTTGATTCCTATGCAAGGTGGGAAATAACTCCACTTTCTGCGAGGTGGACTTGATTCCCATGCAAGGTGGGAAATAACTCCACTTTCTGCGAGGTGGACTTGATTCCCATGCAAGGTGGGAAATAACTCCACTTTCTGCGAAGTGGACTTGATTCCCCTGCAAGGTGGGAGCTAAGGCCACTTTTTGCGAGGTGGACTTGATTCCCATGCAAGGTGGGAAATAACTCCACTTTCTGCGAGGTGGACTTGATTCCCATGCAAGGTGGGAAATAACTCCACTTTCTGCGAAGTGGACTTGATTCCCCTGCAAGGTGGGAGCTAAGGCCACTTTTTGCGAGGTGGACTTGATTCCCATGCAAGGTGGGAAATAACTCCACTTTCTGCGAGGTGGACTTGATTCCTATGCAAGGTGGGAAATAACTCCACTTTCTGCGAGGTGGACTTGATTCCCATGCAAGGTGGGAAATAACTCCACTTTCTGCGAGGTGGACTTGATTCCCATGCAAGGTGGGAAATAACTCCACTTTCTGCGAAGTGGACTTGATTCCCCTGCAAGGTGGGAGCTAAGGCCACTTTTTGCGAGGTGGACTTGATTCCCATGCAAGGTGGGAAATAACTCCACTTTCTGCGAGGTGGACTTGATTCCCATGCAAGGTGGGAAATAACTCCACTTTCTGCGAAGTGGACTTGATTCCCCTGCAAGGTGGGAGCTAAGGCCACTTTTTGCGAGGTGGACTTGATTCCCATGCAAGGTGGGAAATAACTCCACTTTCTGCGAGGTGGACTTGATTCCTATGCAAGGTGGGAAATAACTCCACTTTCTGCGAGGTGGACTTGATTCCCATGCAAGGTGGGAAATAACTCCACTTTCTGCGAGGTGGACTTGATTCCCATGCAAGGTGGGAAATAACTCCACTATCTGCGAAGTGGACTTGATTCCCCTGCAAGGTGGGAGCTAAGGCCACTTTTTGCGAGGTGGACTTGATTCCCATGCAAGGTGGGAAATAACTCCACTTTCTGCGAGGTGGACTTGATTCCCATGCAAGGTGGGAAATAACTCCACTTTCTGCGAGGTGGACTTGATTCCTATGCAAGGTGGGAAATAACTCCACTTTCTGCGAGGTGGACTTGATTCCCATGCAAGGTGGGAAATAACTCCACTTTCTGCGAGGTGGACTTGATTCCCATGCAAGGTGGGAAATAACTCCACTTTCTGCGAAGTGGACTTGATTCCCCTGCAAGGTGGGAGCTAAGGCCACTTTTTGCGAGGTGGACTTGATTCCCATGCAAGGTGGGAAATAACTCCACTTTCTGCGAGGTGGACTTGATTCCCATGCAAGGTGGGAAATAACTCCACTTTCTGCGAAGTGGACTTGATTCCCCTGCAAGGTGGGAGCTAAGGCCACTTTTTGCGAGGTGGACTTGATTCCCATGCAAGGTGGGAAATAACTCCACTTTCTGCGAGGTGGACTTGATTCCTATGCAAGGTGGGAAATAACTCCACTTTCTGCGAGGTGGACTTGATTCCCATGCAAGGTGGGAAATAACTCCACTTTCTGCGAGGTGGACTTGATTCCCATGCAAGGTGGGAAATAACTCCACTTTCTGCGAAGTGGACTTGATTCCCCTGCAAGGTGGGAGCTAAGGCCACTTTTTGCGAGGTGGACTTGATTCCCATGCAAGGTGGGAAATAACTCCACTTTCTGCGAGGTGGACTTGATTCCTATGCAAGGTGGGAAATAACTCCACTTTCTGCGAGGTGGACTTGATTCCCATGCAAGGTGGGAAATAACTCCACTTTCTGCGAGGTGGACTTGATTCCCATGCAAGGTGGGAAATAACTCCACTTTCTGCGAAGTGGACTTGATTCCCCTGCAAGGTGGGAGCTAAGGCCACTTTTTGCGAGGTGGACTTGATTCCCATGCAAGGTGGGAAATAACTCCACTTTCTGCGAGGTGGACTTGATTCCCATGCAAGGTGGGAAATAACTCCACTTTCTGCGAAGTGGACTTGATTCCCCTGCAAGGTGGGAGCTAAGGCCACTTTTTGCGAGGTGGACTTGATTCCCATGCAAGGTGGGAAATAACTCCACTTTCTGCGAGGTGGACTTGATTCCTATGCAAGGTGGGAAATAACTCCACTTTCTGCGAGGTGGACTTGATTCCCATGCAAGGTGGGAAATAACTCCACTTTCTGCGAGGTGGACTTGATTCCCATGCAAGGTGGGAAATAACTCCACTATCTGCGAAGTGGACTTGATTCCCCTGCAAGGTGGGAGCTAAGGCCACTTTTTGCGAGGTGGACTTGATTCCCATGCAAGGTGGGAAATAACTCCACTTTCTGCGAGGTGGACTTGATTCCCATGCAAGGTGGGAAATAACTCCACTTTCTGCGAAGTGGACTTGATTCCCCTGCAAGGTGGGAGCTAAGGCCACTTTCTGCGAGGTGGACTTGATTCCCATGCAAGGTGGGAGCTAAGGCCACTTTCTGCGAGGTGGACTTGATTCCCATGCAAGGTGGGAAATAACTCCACTTTCTGCGAGGTGGACTTGATTCCCATGCAAGGTGGGAGCTAAGGCCACTTTCTGCGAGGTGGACTTGATTCCCATGCAAGGTGGGAGCTAAGGCCACTTTCTGCGAGGTGGACTTGATTCCCATGCAAGGTGGGAAATAACTCCACTTTCTGCGAGGTGGACTTGATTCCCATGCAAGGTGGGAGCTAAGGCCACTTTCTGCGAGGTGGACTTGATTCCCATGCAAGGTGGGAAATAACCCCACTTTCTGCGAAGTGGACTTGATTCCCATGCAAGGTGGGAAATAACTCCACTTTCTGCGAGGTGGACTTGATTCCCATGCAAGGTGGGAAATAACCCCACTTTCTGCGAGGTGGACTTGATTCCCATGCAAGGTGGGAAATAACCCCACTTTCTGCGAGGTGGACTTGATTCCCATGCAAGGTGGGAAATAACTCCACTTTCTGCGAGGTGGACTTGATTCCCATGCAAGGTGGGAAATAACTCCACTTTCTGCGAGGTGGACTTGATTCCCATGCAAGGTGGGAAATAACTCCACTTTCTGCGAAGTGGACTTGATTCCCATGCAAGGTGGGAAATAACTCCACTTTCTGCGAGGTGGACTTGATTCCCATGCAAGGTGGGAAATAACTCCACTTTCTGCGAGGTGGACTTGATTCCCATGCAAGGTGGGAAATAACCCCACTTTCTGCGAAGTGGACTTGATTCCCATGCAAGGTGGGAAATAACTCCACTTTCTGCGAGGTGGACTTGATTCCCATGCAAGGTGGGAAATAACTCCACTTTCTGCGAGGTGGACTCCACTTTCTGCGAGGTGGACTTGATTCCCATGCAAGGTGGGAAATAACTCCACTTTCTGCGAGGTGGACTTGATTCCCATGCAAGGTGGGAAATAACTCCACTTTCTGCGAGGTGGACTTGATTCCCATGCAAGGTGGGAGCTAAGGCCACTTTCTGCGAGGTGGACTTGATTCCCATGCAAGGTGGGAAATAACTCCACTTTCTGCGAGGTGGACTTGATTCCCATGCAAGGTGGGAGCTAAGGCCACTTTCTGCGAGGTGGACTTGATTCCCATGCAAGGTGGGAAATAACTCCACTTTCTGCGAGGTGGACTTGATTCCCATGCAAGGTGGGAAATAACCCCACTTTCTGCTAAGTGGACTTGATTCCCATGCAAGGTGGGAAATAACTCCACTTTCTGCGAGGTGGACTTGATTCCCATGCAAGGTGGGAAATAACCCCACTTTCTGCGAGGTGGACTTGATTCGCATGCAAGGTGGGAAATAACCCCACTTTCTGCGAAGTGGACTTGATTCCCATGCAAGGTGGGAAATAACCCCACTTTCTGCGAAGTGGACTTGATTCCCATGCAAGGTGGGAAATAACTCCACTTTCTGCGAGGTGGACTTGATTCCCATGCAAGGTGGGAAATAACTCCACTTTCTGCGAGGTGGACTCCACTTTCTGCGAGGTGGACTTGATTCCCATGCAAGGTGGGAAATAACTCCACTTTCTGCGAGGTGGACTTGATTCCCATGCAAGGTGGGAAATAACTCCACTTTCTGCGAGGTGGACTTGATTCCCATGCAAGGTGGGAGCTAAGGCCACTTTCTGCGAGGTGGACTTGATTCCCATGCAAGGTGGGAAATAACTCCACTTTCTGCGAGGTGGACTTGATTCCCATGCAAGGTGGGAAATAACCCCACTTTCTGCTAAGTGGACTTGATTCCCATGCAAGGTGGGAAATAACTCCACTTTCTGCGAGGTGGACTTGATTCCCATGCAAGGTGGGAAATAACCCCACTTTCTGCGAAGTGGACTTGATTCCCATGCAAGGTGGGAAATAACTCCACTTTCTGCGAGGTGGACTTGATTCCCATGCAAGGTGGGAAATAACCCCACTTTCTGCGAGGTGGACTTGATTCGCATGCAAGGTGGGAAATAACCCCACTTTCTGCGAAGTGGACTTGATTCCCATGCAAGGTGGGAAATAACTCCACTTTCTGCGAGGTGGACTTGATTCCCATGCAAGGTGGGAAATAACCCCACTTTCTGCGAGGTGGACTTGATTCGCATGCAAGGTGGGAAATAACCCCACTTTCTGCGAAGTGGACTTGATTCCCATGCAAGGTGGGAAATAACTCCACTTTCTGCGAGGTGGACTTGATTCGCATGCAAGGTGGGAGCTAAGGCCACTTTCTGCGAGGTGGACTTGATTCCCATGCAAGGTGGGAAATAACTCCACTTTCTGCGAGGTGGACTCCACTTTCTGCGAGGTGGACTTGATTCCCATGCAAGGTGGGAAATAACTCCACTTTCTGCGAGGTGGACTTGATTCCCATGCAAGGTGGGAAATAACTCCACTTTCTGCGAGGTGGACTCCACTTTCTGCGAGGTGGACTTGATTCCCATGCAAGGTGGGAAATAACTCCACTTTCTGCGAGGTGGACTTGATTCCCATGCAAGGTGGGAAATAACTCCACTTTCTGCGAGGTGGACTTGATTCCCATGCAAGGTGGGAAATAACCCCACTTTCTGCGAGGTGGACTTGATTCCCATGCAAGGTGGGAGCTAAGGCCACTTTCTGCGAGGTGGACTCGATTCCCATGCAAGGTGGGAGCTAAGGCTACTTTCTGCGAGGTGGACTTGATTCCCATGCAAGGTGGGAAATAACTCCACTTTCTGCGAGGTGGACTTGATTCCCATGCAAGGTGGGAGCTAAGGCCACTTTCTGAGAGGTGGACTTGATTCCCATGCAAGGTGGGAGCTAAGGCCACTTTCTGAGAGGTGGACTTGATTCCCATGCAAGGTGGGAGCTAAGGCCACTTTTTGCGAGGTGGACTTGATTCGCATGCAAGGTGGGAAATAACTCCACTTTCTGCGAAGTGGACTTGATTCCCATGCAAGGTGGGAAATAACTCCACTTTCTGCGAGGTGGACTTGATTCCCATGCAAGGTGGGAAATAACTCCACTTTCTGCGAGGTGGACTTGATTCCCATGCAAGGTGGGAAATAACTCCACTTTCTGCGAGGTGGACTTGATTCCCATGCAAGGTGGGAGCTAAGGCCACTTTCTGAGAGGTGGACTTGATTCCCATGCAAGGTGGGAAATAACTCCACTTTCTGCGAGGTGGACTTGATTCGCATGCAAGGTGGGAAATAACTCCACTTTCTGCGAGGTGGACTTGATTCCCATGCAAGGTGGGAAATAACTCCACTTTCTGCGAGGTGGACTTGATTCCCATGCAAGGTGGGAAATAACTCCACTTTCTGCGAGGTGGACTTGATTCCCATGCAAGGTGGGAGCTAAGGCCACTTTCTGCGAGGTGGACTTGATTCCCATGCAAGGTGGGAGCTAAGGCCACTTTCTGCGAGGTGGACTTGATTCCCATGCAAGGTGGGAAATAACTCCACTTTCTGCGAGGTGGACTTGATTCGCATGCAAGGTGGGAAATAACTCCACTTTCTGCGAGGTGGACTTGATTCCCATGCAAGGTGGGAAATAACTCCACTTTCTGCGAGGTGGACTTGATTCCCATGCAAGGTGGGAAATAACTCCACTTTCTGCGAGGTGGACTTGATTCCCATGCAAGGTGGGAAATAACTCCACTTTCTGCGAGGTGGACTTGATTCCCATGCAAGGTGGGAAATAACTCCACTTTCTGCGAGGTGGACTTGATTCCCATGCAAGGTGGGAGCTAAGGCCACTTTCTGAGAGGTGGACTTGATTCCCATGCAAGGTGGGAAATAACTCCACTTTCTGCGAGGTGGACTTGATTCCCATGCAAGGTGGGAAATAACTCCACTTTCTGCGAGGTGGACTTGATTCCCATGCAAGGTGGGAGCTAAGGCCACTTTCTGCGAGGTGGACTTGATTCCCATGCAAGGTGGGAAATAACTCCACTTTCTGCGAGGTGGACTTGATTCCCATGCAAGGTGGGAAATAACTCCACTTTCTGCGAGGTGGACTTGATTCCCATGCAAGGTGGGAAATAACTCCACTTTCTGCGAGGTGGACTTGATTCCCATGCAAGGTGGGAAATAACTCCACTTTCTGCGAGGTGGACTTGATTCCCATGCAAGGTGGGAAATAACTCCACTTTCTGCGAGGTGGACTTGATTCCCATGCAAGGTGGGAAATAACTCCACTTTCTGCGAGGTGGACTTGATTCCCATGCAAGGTGGGAAATAACTCCACTTTCTGCGAGGTGGACTTGATTCCCATGCAAGGTGGGAAATAACTCCACTTTCTGCGAGGTGGACTTGATTCCCATGCAAGGTGGGAAATAACTCCACTTTCTGCGAGGTGGACTTGATTCCCATGCAAGGTGGGAGCTAAGGCCACTTTCTGAGAGGTGGACTTGATTCCCATGCAAGGTGGGAAATAACTCCACTTTCTGCGAGGTGGACTTGATTCCCATGCAAGGTGGGAAATAACTCCACTTTCTGCGAAGTGGACTTGATTCCCATGCAAGGTGGGAAATAACTCCACTTTCTGCGAGGTGGACTTGATTCCCATGCAAGGTGGGAGCTAAGGCCACTTTCTGAGAGGTGGACTTGATTCCCATGCAAGGTGGGAAATAACTCCACTTTCTGCGAGGTGGACTTGATTCCCATGCAAGGTGGGAAATAACTCCACTTTCTGCGAGGTGGACTTGATTCCCATGCAAGGTGGGAAATAACTCCACTTTCTGCGAGGTGGACTTGATTCCCATGCAAGGTGGGAAATAACTCCACTTTCTGCGAGGTGGACTTGATTCCCATGCAAGGTGGGAAATAACTCCACTTTCTGCGAGGTGGACTTGATTCCCATGCAAGGTGGGAGCTAAGGCCACTTTCTGAGAGGTGGACTTGATTCCCATGCAAGGTGGGAAATAACTCCACTTTCTGCGAGGTGGACTTGATTCCCATGCAAGGTGGGAAATAACTCCACTTTCTGCGAGGTGGACTTGATTCCCATGCAAGGTGGGAAATAACTCCACTTTCTGCGAGGTGGACTTGATTCCCATGCAAGGTGGGAAATAACTCCACTTTCTGCGAGGTGGACTTGATTCCCATGCAAGGTGGGAAATAACTCCACTTTCTGCGAAGTGGACTTGATTCCCATGCAAGGTGGGAAAAAACTCCACTTTCTGCGAAGTGGACTTGATTCTTATGCAAGGTGGGAAATAACTCCACTTTCTGCGAGGTGGACTTGATTCCCATGCAAGGTGGGAAATAACTCCACTTTCTGCGAGGTGGACTTGATTCCCATGCAAGGTGGGAAATAACTCCACTTTCTGCGAGGTGGACTTGATTCCCATGCAAGGTGGGAAATAACTCCACTTTCTGCGAGGTGGACTTGATTCCCATGCAAGGTGGGAAATAACTCCACTTTCTGCGAGGTGGACTTGATTCCCATGCAAGGTGGGAGCTAAGGCCACTTTCTGCGAGGTGGACTTGATTCCCATGCAAGGTGGGAAATAACTCCACTTTCTGCGAGGTGGACTTGATTCCCATGCAAGGTGGGAAATAACTCCACTTTCTGCGAGGTGGACTTGATTCCCATGCAAGGTGGGAAATAACTCCACTTTCTGCGAGGTGGACTTGATTCCCATGCAAGGTGGGAAATAACTCCACTTTCTGCGAGGTGGACTTGATTCCCATGCAAGGTGGGAAATAACTCCACTTTCTGCGAGGTGGACTTGATTCCCATGCAAGGTGGGAAATAACTCCACTTTCTGCGAGGTGGACTTGATTCCCATGCAAGGTGGGAAATAACTCCACTTTCTGCGAGGTGGACTTGATTCCCATGCAAGGTGGGAAATAACTCCACTTTCTGCGAGGTGGACTTGATTCCCATGCAAGGTGGGAAATAACTCCACTTTCTGCGAGGTGGACTTGATTCCCATGCAAGGTGGGAGCTAAGGCCACTTTCTGAGAGGTGGACTTGATTCCCATGCAAGGTGGGAAATAACTCCACTTTCTGCGAGGTGGACTTGATTCCCATGCAAGGTGGGAAATAACTCCACTTTCTGCGAGGTGGACTTGATTCCCATGCAAGGTGGGAAATAACTCCACTTTCTGCGAGGTGGACTTGATTCCCATGCAAGGTGGGAGCTAAGGCCACTTTCTGAGAGGTGGACTTGATTCCCATGCAAGGTGGGAAATAACCCCACTTTCTGCGAGGTGGACTTGATTCCCATGCAAGGTGGGAAATAACTCCACTTTCTGCGAGGTGGACTTGATTCCCATGCAAGGTGGGAAATAACTCCACTTTCTGCGAGGTGGACTTGATTCCCATGCAAGGTGGGAGCTAAGGCCACTTTCTGAGAGGTGGACTTGATTCCCATGCAAGGTGGGAGCTAAGGCCACTTTCTGAGAGGTGGACTTGATTCCCATGCAAGGTGGGAAATAACTCCACTTTCTGCGAGGTGGACTTGATTCCCATGCAAGGTGGGAAATAACTCCACTTTCTGCGAGGTGGACTTGATTCCCATGCAAGGTGGGAAATAACTCCACTTTCTGCGAGGTGGACTTGATTCCCATGCAAGGTGGGAAATAACTCCACTTTCTGCGAGGTGGACTTGATTCCCATGCAAGGTGGGAAATAACTCCACTTTCTGCGAGGTGGACTTGATTCCCATGCAAGGTGGGAAATAACTCCACTTTCTGCGAGGTGGACTTGATTCCCATGCAAGGTGGGAAATAACTCCACTTTCTGCGAGGTGGACTTGATTCCCATGCAAGGTGGGAGCTAAGGCCACTTTCTGAGAGGTGGACTTGATTCCCATGCAAGGTGGGAAATAACTCCACTTTCTGCGAGGTGGACTTGATTCCCATGCAAGGTGGGAAATAACTCCACTTTCTGCGAGGTGGACTTGATTCCCATGCAAGGTGGGAAATAACTCCACTTTCTGCGAGGTGGACTTGATTCCCATGCAAGGTGGGAAATAACTCCACTTTCTGCGAAGTGGACTTGATTCCCATGCAAGGTGGGAAAAAACTCCACTTTCTGCGAAGTGGACTTGATTCTTATGCAAGGTGGGAAATAACTCCACTTTCTGCGAGGTGGACTTGATTCCCATGCAAGGTGGGAAATAACTCCACTTTCTGCGAGGTGGACTTGATTCCCATGCAAGGTGGGAAATAACTCCACTTTCTGCGAGGTGGACTTGATTCCCATGCAAGGTGGGAAATAACTCCACTTTCTGCGAGGTGGACTTGATTCCCATGCAAGGTGGGAAATAACTCCACTTTCTGCGAGGTGGACTTGATTCCCATGCAAGGTGGGAGCTAAGGCCACTTTCTGCGAGGTGGACTTGCTTCCCATGCAAGGTGGGAAATAACTCCACTTTCTGCGAAGTGGACTTGATTCCCATGCAAGGTGGGAAATAACTCCACTTTCTGCGAGGTGGACTTGATTCCCATGCAAGGTGGGAAATAACCAAGCAATCCGTTAGCTGGGCGCCGTGGCGTAGTGGGTAGGTGCGTCGACTCCTACGCTCGAGGTCTAAAGTTCGAATCTCGAAAAAAAATCAAACATTTTTTCACGGCTCCACCTCTTTCGAGTCACTGACAATGCTCAAAGAGTATAACTGTCTAGAAAAAGCTTCTCAATCTCGCCGTTCGGAATCGGCATTAAACTGTAGGTCCCCTCCACTCGTGAGAGAACAGTAGCACGCACAACACGAGTGGTTGCTGAGAAGAAGAGGAAGGAAGGAAAAAATCGAAAATTCAGGTCAATAGCACACCAGGAATGGCGGTTTTATGTCTGGGCGACGCCTGGTTTGGAAACTGTGGCTTGTCAAAGTTGGAAGGTCGTGGTTAAAATCTCAATCAAAATGACAGTGGTTAGCCTTGGATTTTTTTCGAGGAAAAAATCGAAGGTCCTCGGAGTGCGATAAAATGTACATGGATCGAAAGTTCAGGTCAACAGCACACCAGAAATGGCCGTTTTATGTGTGGGCGACGCCTGGTTTGGAAACTGTGGCTTGTCAAAGTTGGGAGGTCGGGGTTAAAATCTCAATCAAAATTACAGTGGTTAGCCTTGGATTTTTTTCGAGGAAAAAATCGAAGGTCCTCGGAGTGCGATCAAATGTACATGGATCGAAAGTTCAGGTCAACAGCACACTAGAAATGGCGGTTTTGTGTCTGGGCGACGCCTGGTTTGGAAACTGTGGCTTGTGAAAGTTGGGAGGTCGGGGTTAAAATCTCAATCAAAATTACAGTTGTTAGCCTTGGATTTTTTTCGAGGAAAAAATCGAAGGTCCTCGGAGTGCGATAAAATGTACATGGATCGAAAGTTCAGGTCAACAGCACACCAGAAATGGCGGTTTTGTGTCTGGGCGACGCCTGGTTTGGAAACTGTGGCTTGTGAAAGTTGGGAGGTCGGGGTTAAAATCTCAATCAAAATTACAGTGGTTAGCCTTGGATTTTTTTCGAGGAAAAAATCGAAGGTCCTCGGAGTGCGATAAAATGTACATGGATCGAAAGTTCAGGTCAACAGCACACCAGAAATGGCGGTTTTGTGTCTGGGCGACGCCTGGTTTGGAAACTGTGGCTTGTGAAAGTTGGGAGGTCGGGGTTAAAATCTCAATCAAAATTACAGTGGTTAGCCTTGGATTTTTTTCGAGGAAAAAATCGAAGGTCCTCGCAGTGCGATAAAATGTACATGGATCGAAAGTTCAGGTCAACAGCACACCAGAAATGGCGGTTTTGTGTCTGGGCGACGCCTGGTTTGGAAACTGTGGCTTGTGAAAGTTGGGAGGTCGGGGTTAAAATCTCAATCAAAATTACAGTGGTTAGCCTTGGATTTTTTTCGAGGAAAAAATCGAAGGTCCTCGGAGTGCGATAAAATGTACATGGATCGAAAGTTCAGGTCAACAGCACACCAGAAATGGCGGTTTTGTGTCTGGGCGACGCCTGGTTTGGAAACTGTGGCTTGTGAAAGTTGGGAGGTCGGGGTTAAAATCTCAATCAAAATTACAGTGGTTAGCCTTGGATTTTTTTCGAGGAAAAAATCGAAGGTCCTCGGAGTGCGATAAAATGTACATGGATCGAAAGTTCAGGTCAACAGCACACCAGAAATGGCGGTTTTGTGTCTGGGCGACGCCTGGTTTGGAAACTGTGGCTTGTGAAAGTTGGGAGGTCGGGGTTAAAATCTCAATCAAAATTACAGTGGTTAGCCTTGGATTTTTTTCGAGGAAAAAATCGAAGGTCCTCGGAGTGCGATAAAATGTACATGGATCGAAAGTTCAGGTCAACAGCACACCAGAAATGGCGGTTTTATGCCTGGGCGACGCTTGGTTTGGAAACTGTGGCTTGTCAAAGTTGGGAGGTCGGGGTTAAAATCTCAATCAAAATTACAATGGTTAGCCTTGGATTTTTCTCGAGGAAAAAATCGAAGGTCCTCGGAGTGCGATAAAATGTACATGGATCGAAAGTTCAGGTCAACAGCACACCAGAAATGGCGGTTTTATGTCTGGGCGACGCCTGGTTTGGAAACTGTGGCTTGTGAAAGTTGGGAGGTCGGTGTTAAAATCTCAATCAAAATTACAGTGGTTAGCCTTGGATTTTTTTCGAGGAAAAAATCGAAGGTCCTCGGAGTGCGATAAAATGTACATGGATCGAAAGTTCAGGTCAACAGCACACCAGAAATGGCGGTTTTGTGTCTGGGCGACGCCTGGTTTGGAAACTGTGGCTTGTGAAAGTTGGGAGGTCGGGGTTAAAATCTCAATCAAAATTACAGTGGTTAGCCTTGGATTTTTTTCGAGGAAAAAATCGAAGGTCCTCGGAGTGCGATAAAATGTACATGGATCGAAAGTTCAGGTCAACAGCACACCAGAAATGGCGGTTTTATGCCTGGGCGACGCTTGGTTTGGAAACTGTGGCTTGTCAAAGTTGGGAGGTCGGGGTTAAAATCTCAATCAAAATTACAATGGTTAGCCTTGGATTTTTCTCGAGGAAAAAATCGAAGGTCCTCGGAGTGCGATAAAATGTACATGGATCGAAAGTTCAGGTCAACAGCACACCAGAAATGGCGGTTTTATGTCTGGGCGACGCCTGGTTTGGAAACTGTGGCTTGTGAAAGTTGGGAGGTCGGTGTTAAAATCTCAATCAAAATTACAGTGGTTAGCCTTGGATTTTTTTCGAGGAAAAAATCGAAGGTCCTCGGAGTGCGATAAAATGTACATGGATCGAAAGTTCAGGTCAACAGCACACCAGAAATGGCGGTTTTATGCCTGGGCGACGCTTGGTTTGGAAACTGTGGCTTGTCAAAGTTGGGAGGTCGGGGTTAAAATCTCAATCAAAATTACAATGGTTAGCCTTGGATTTTTCTCGAGGAAAAAATCGAAGGTCCTCGGAGTGCGATAAAATGTACATGGATCGAAAGTTCAGGTCAACAGCACACCAGAAATGGCGGTTTTGTGTCTGGGCGACGCCTGGTTTGGAAACTGTGGCTTGTGAAAGTTGGGAGGTCGGGGTTAAAATCTCAATCAAAATTACAGTGGTTAGCCTTGGATTTTTTTCGAGGAAAAAATCGAAGGTCCTCGGAGTGCGATAAAATGTACATGGATCGAAAGTTCAGGTCAACAGCACACCAGAAATGGCGGTTTTGTGTCTGGGCGACGCCTGGTTTGGAAACTGTGGCTTGTGAAAGTTGGGAGGTCGGGGTTAAAATCTCAATCAAAATTACAGTGGTTAGCCTTGGATTTTTTTCGAGGAAAAAATCGAAGGTCCTCGGAGTGCGATAAAATGTACATGGATCGAAAGTTCAGGTCAACAGCACACCAGAAATGGCGGTTTTATGCCTGGGCGACGCTTGGTTTGGAAACTGTGGCTTGTCAAAGTTGGGAGGTCGGGGTTAAAATCTCAATCAAAATTACAATGGTTAGCCTTGGATTTTTCTCGAGGAAAAAATCGAAGGTCCTCGGAGTGCGATAAAATGTACATGGATCGAAAGTTCAGGTCAACAGCACACCAGAAATGGCGGTTTTGTGTCTGGGCGACGCCTGGTTTGGAAACTGTGGCTTGTGAAAGTTGGGAGGTCGGGGTTAAAATCTCAATCAAAATTACAGTGGTTAGCCTTGGATTTTTTTCGAGGAAAAAATCGAAGGTGCTCGGAGTGCGATAAAATGTACATGGATCGAAAGTTCAGGTCAACAGCACACCAGAAAACATTCCAACAGTTCCGATTTTTCGTCTAAAATCAAAGTGCCAGGGCACCAGAAAGCCGGAAATTTGAGTAGGTATCCTACAAAACATCCGCTGGATATGCAACAAAAAAAAAATCGTGCATACGTCTAGGTGGTATCAATTCGACCACAAAAATTAGTTAAATTTTTCATCCTGAAAAGGACTTTTTGAATGTGGTTTACTTGGGGGTTGACTTTAGATGTTGGAGGATACTAGGACCTGCTGAGTCAGCAGATATAACTGCTGCCCAGCAGGTCAACCTCCATTTAATGTGTGCGCGAAAATTTGACAAAAAAGCAATTCATTCTAAAAAATGCACCAAATGTATGACCTTTCTCAAGAGAATGCTCCAAGATGGAGTTGCACCCCGAAGTTCGTTTCCATCACACACTTTGTCATGACAGACCTCAACCCCGGTGACCTTGTGAACATCTCCAATCTCCCTCCTCGTTTGCGAGAGTCAACTTCCGAGAGAAACAATAATTCCAACCCACATTTGAATGCCACCTTTGGGCGGAAGAAGCAATTCCCCATCTCGAGACTGAATATCAATCACCATTGCGTTCGAATAAATCTTCCTCCTGCACGATATCCTCGATTCACATTTAGTCTTCCATCACAGCCCCTGCCCCTCTCCCCCCCACACATCGACAATTGCACCCAAACATTCCCTTGTTTATTTAACTCCGCCGTGCACCCCTCCGTGCCCTCTGGAGGAATTTCCAATATATTTGATATTTTAAATGATAAAAAATCACTTTTCCAATTCCGCAGTGCTTCCTTCCTCCCGCCGCCAGCGTCCTTTTGAACTACGAATGCGGGAATCTTTTGCCTTTTTCCCCCGGTGGTGGGGGTGAAGAGAGAGAGTCCTCATCCGTAAGTACATTTACTCGTAAATCCACACACAAGAAAAATGATGATGCTCCTCTTTTATCTTCATTCGGCGGTCGTCGACGGAGGACGAACGAAGGGACCTCCAGACTTCAGACTTCAAAGGAAAAACCCCATGAATGGATGGATGTATGAATGTACTCGCAGATGCAAAGTTATCCTCACAGAATTTAGGCGGTAGTCGATGAAGCGACATCGGATGGGGAGTGGGAGAGGAAGAGTTCGATATGTGGCGTGTGAGTCCTCGCTCGTGCTCGGTATTTAACAAGGATTTATGTCTCCATTCGTCTGTCTGCACTCGGCGCACTCACTCACTCACACTCACTCAGACTCCCTCGTCGCTGCTTCCTCAATTTTAATCGTGGTCCTCTGGATGATTTCGTCGGAGGTCGCTTAAAATTCATGACACACTCGCTCGCCTTGGCTGTGGCGCACGTCTAATCATCCTCCCCCCGGATTGTGACGGCCAAATGTGGCGCGAAAGGATCTCCTATTCAGCGCCCTTATCACCTTCCAATCTGCCATTCAATAGTTTTCTGGTCCTTCCTGACTGTCTTCCGGTCGACATCCACCAGCGATTGTCAATCACTGGCCAAGGCGGCGCGGCCACCGTCCACCCCACCCGTCGTGCGGTCCGCTGCAGAGTTTAAGAAGATTTAATTAATTTTTACAATGCCAATCGAATTCGAGAACACGTAACTTGATTATGGTACGTGTTTGGGATTGTTAATGGCGCGGGCTACTGATGGGTGCTGCGCCTTGAGAGGTCATGCGGAAAAGCCCGTCCATCTATGGCCTGTGTGTGTGCTCGCTCAAGGAGGGGATCGATAATTTCCGCAGTGATTTCGTCTTCTTTTTTATCGCCCGCTTGGTCAACAGAAGGGTGGTGGCGTTGGTTGAAAAACCACCCCCAGGGAAAATTATTTCCGCAAAGATGTCCGTGGGAGAGGAGGATGTGACTACGTACGAAATCTTTTCAGATGCAAATTTTCTTGTTGAACACCAGACGACCCCGAAGCCCGCGTCGAGCACAGACCCCACGGTGGCACAGGCAAAGGTGGGGTCGGCGAGAAATCAATTTCCGGATGCAGTTTTGTGTAAAAAGGTTGATTACAATGATACGGAGTTCTTTCTTTGTGCGTCTGCCGGTCCCGGTGAACTGGGGTTGACATGTAATTAGGTCCTTGGCGGATGGGAGGACCAGGTTCATGGATGGCTGAGGGTGAATGTGCTTCGAGATCTTAAAGGAAAGAGCGATGAGAGTGCTAAAGAGAGTGCTGAAGGGTTGAAGGAGTCAGAAACTGCAGAGACCGCCTGACAAACGACAGGATGCCGCAGTTGGCTAAGTGCCTGCTCCATGTTCGAGGGGTCCCAGGTTCGAATCCCAGTGAAATCGAATCTGGTCCAGTCACTATTTGGGGTCCAATTAACGGTACTGGAGTAGGTTGCTACCTGGCAGTACAGTGGACTGGATGGCGCAGTTGGCTAAGTGCCTGCCCCAAGTTCGAGGGGTCCCAGGTTCGAATCCCAGTGAAATCGAATCTGGTCCAGTCACCATTTGCCGTTGGGATCCAATTAACGGCACTGGAGTAGGTTGCTACCTGGCAGTACAGTGGACTGGATGGCGCAGTTGGCTAAGTGCCTGCCCCAAGCTCGAGGGGTCCCAGGTTCGAATCCCAGTGAAATCGAATCTGGTCCAGTCACCATTTGGGGTCCAATTAACGGCACTGGAGTAGGTTGCTACCTGGCAGTACAGTGGACTGGATGGCGCAGTTGGCTAAGTGCCTGCCCCAAGCTCGAGGGGTCCCAGGTTCGAATCCCAGTGAAATCGAATCTGGTCCAGTTACCATTTGCCGTTGGGATCAAATTAACGGCACTGGAGTAGGTTGCTTTGACTGAGGCCCAGGCCCACCTTGGACTGTAGCGCCCTAAGAAGAAGAAGAAGGAGTAGGGTGCTACCTGGCAGTACAATGGACAAGTTGTGAGTCTGAGTGCTCCAGTGTAGCAGGGATATGGGTGCCTTCGAGTGCTTTTGGTTTGTCCATTGGACAAGTGGCCTGGCAGTCTCTCCCTGACTGCTCATTTCATAACTTGTTGACATAACGCACTGAACTTCATCGTTCACCTTCCAAGTCGTCTGCAAATAGCTGAGATACAACCCCTGCTCTCCAGGAAACCCACATCGTCCCCTCTGTTGACCAATTTGCTTGTTCAAACGGAAGATGACATGCCTGTGTCCATAGTCCAGCAAACAAAGCCTTGTCTTCTCTCAGCCGTCCACAAAGTAGAAGCCACTCAACCAGCTTTTGATCCCTCTCCAAAACTCTCCAAAAAAAGCATAGACCCCCTCCCCAGCCCATGGGTTTTCGGAAAATCCCCTTACGATGCACAAAATTTTGATTATGATTGAGTGTGGCGTCGAACTGCTGCCATTAGCGTTGGCCTTCACCGGTCCAGCCGCACACCACAGCTGGAGACATAACTTTGGGTCAACTGTGTTGCATCGGTCCCTAGACCCCCACCCCCCCTCCCGACGGCCATCACTCCGAAGTAATTAAGCGCGCCAAGCGTAGCAGCAGCAGCAGCATTTTGATTGATTGATCCACTCCAACTCCTGGCCCTCGTCCACCCGGCGTTCGACCCTATTATTCACTGCGTCCAGGAATTCATACGACGCAGCAAAATGCGGCAACGATTTAAGCTCCGTCAGCAATTAATTTTACGCTCGAGTGTGCACAATGTGTTCAACGCTGGCCAAAACATTGTGAACCGCACAAGGCGGACGTATGCCTCGACTTCCTGCTGCTCCTTGCACCCTGCACTCCCAGCATCCAGGCTGCATCTGACCGGGAGGTGTGTCGGCTGTTCGTGTGCGTGTGTGTCGTTTCGTTACATCGTCCCCGGTTAATAGGCAAATTAAATGCACAAAATTTTGATGACGACACAAAGTTTCTCGCAAAAAAATCCTGACCGGAAGGACGAAATAATTATTTACAAAACGGGATATTGTTACTAATTGAGTGGGGTTGCGTTTGTCCGCCGCAACACACCTGCGGGGAGATAAAGTCACCGCCTCTCCGCCAACTCCACGGGCAGCAGCGGCAGCAGTGCCGCGGGGAGGACACAAGACCCTCTATGATTAGGCTCTGATTTGATTAGAGGATGTACGCCGGCATGCACAGACGCACACAGGGATGTCGTGGTGGGTTGTGAAGAACAACTGAGTTCCGGACAAAGTTGTGTGCTCCCTTGAGTGACCTAAACTAACCTCGGGTTCGCCGCCTCCCGTGCGCCCTTGGTGATGCGAAATCAGGCAAATTTCCGAACAGTCGCTCCCACTTCAAAGAGTGGGAGAGAGGGGGAGAGAGAGAATTAGAAGGCTACACGCTTCAGGTGACAGAGCGGAGGTGATGGGGTGCAAAATTTATTTAACGAGCCAAAAGGATGTAACAGAGAAAATTTATGCCGAAAGAGGTCACACAGTTAAAGCAGCATACAGTGGTCACGTTCGAGTCCCCCTCCAACCCCCTCCGGGTTAACCCCACGGCGGCATAATCGAAGTCTCGGTGTGCGCCTTTGTCTGTGTCTCTGTCGCTGTCCCTGTGTGTGATTAGGTACATTTCCGTACGTCTGCACTGCTGGTGGTTGGGTTTTGTTGGCCTTAATCACTTTAACCATGAGGATAATACAGTTCTCAGGTAGATTGTTGTGTTGCACTCAGGGAATGCTAATTTGTTTTTAAAATGACGTCAAGCGTGTGCACTGAGAGAAAAGTTTTGTGGCAGAATTCAGTCAAACATTTGATCCACGTCAAGTGGATCCGCCGACAGTCGCGGCGATTTTTCAAATTCGGGAGCAGAAGGAAACTACGCCTGTATTTATTGTTGTGACCTCAGTGATGTGCCTGGAAGGAGCTTTCTCCACTTCCTTGAAAGATCCCTCTGGTGGATTAGAGGGCGAATCCCCACGAGATCTACGATGATGATCAGGATGTTGAGTACAGATGACGAACATAAGCATGAATCAGGCTTTTCGCATCACTAGAAGCTCCGCCTGAAAAAAGCTGGCACGATCTGGTAGGTGAACAGATCTCGGCAAGAGCTTTTTTTTTTAGAAGATTCCTGTGCCTTGGGCTAGGCGGAGAGCAGCTCCTCCCTGAATATCAGGATTTTGTGAACAGATAGCGATATAAGCAGGCTTTTTGCATCACAATGGGTTCCGCCTGAAAAACCAACACGATCTGGTAGGTGGACAGATCTCGACAAGAGCCTTCTTTAGAAAATTCCTCTATACAGGGTGGACCAAATACAAGTTTCTTTTTAAAAATGCAACCAAATGAAGAAAACTAAATTTTTTCCATGCCTTAAAGGCTTTATTAGTAAGAACAAACATTCCCATTTATCATGAAATACATTATTATTCAAATAGCTGCCTCGGCTGGCAAATAGCTGCCTCGACTTCACGCAGCAGCGCATTCTGTCACCCCAATTTCCCAAGATCTTGTTGATACTTTCGGCCTCTAGCTCACGAATTGCTTGGATGATATTGACCTTAAGCGCATGAATCTTTTCCGAATTGTTGGCAACACGTCGCTCCTTCACAGTTCCCCACAAAAAAAAGTCCAAAGGGGTCCAAATCGCAGCTCCGAAGCGGCCAATTGACATCGCCAAGACGGCTGATAACACGATTTGGGAATTTGGTGCACAAAAGATCGATTGTGGCATGGACTGTGTGGAACGACGCATCATCCTGCATCAACCAGAGGTCCTCCAAATCCATGTCTTCAATTTCAGCAAGAAAAAAGTCGGTTAACATGGCTCTGTAACGCCCACCGTTGACCAAAACGTTGTTTCCAGCCTCATTCTCATCTCATCTCAACTTCAGTGACCTGCATGTTCCACTAAAGGGGTCGCGGGGGCAATGCATGCACGAGAGATCTCCAGGCCACTCGATCCTCGCCCATCGACTCTAGCTCATCGGGAGCTATGCCCAAGTGCATAGTTTGTTGGACCAAGTCCCAGCCTCATTTTCGAAGAAAAATGGTCCCATGATGCCACAACTCCACAATCCTGTCACTGTCAACTGTCACTCTCTGTGGACGCTTTGGCTTCTCGACAATAAAGTGCGGTCTCTGAGGCGAGCCCCAGATGCGGCAGGCAATGTTGTTTCTTAACGTAGCCTTCTTCTTCTTCTTAGGGCACTACAGTCCGAGGTGGACCTGGGCCTCATCCAACATGCCTCTTCAGCCGGCCCGATCTCCCGTCAGCTGTCTCCAATTTCGCACACCAAGCCGGCCGAGGTCCCCCTCGACTTGTGAGCGTCACCTTATACGTGGGCGTCCTCTGTTGCGTTGTCCCACAGGCTCAGGGATGTAGCCGCCGAGATGAAAATGCGCCTCGTCAGAAAAGATGATTTTTCGCCCAAAATCGTTGTCCAATTCTAGCTGCTCTAAGGCCCAAACTGCGAAGCGACGACGAAGCGGATGGTCACGCGCCTTCAATTGCTGAGTCAGTTGGACCTTGTAAGCGAATAATCCGAGATTTTTGTGCAGAATTCTCCTCAGGCTAGTTGTGGGCGTGAAATGCTGAGCTGTTGAGATCGATGGCGAGTTGATGTTTATGAAATGGGCCTCACACTCTCGGCCACAGCAGCCACATTCTCATCTATGCGCACCGTACATCGGTGTATGGTATGCCGTTGTCCACTAGCATACCAGTCTCAGGAACTTTTTGCACAAACTTGCGTACAGCAGTCGCGTCGCAGTGGGTGCTTCATTTCGGCCAAAACTCACTTTGGAAATAAGTTTTCAATACTTCCGAAATTTGATCAAGCGTAAAGCGACTTGTTTCGTTCCGCGGAGTTATAATACTGACTTTCTGTCAAGATTTCGAGCGGGAAACCGCTGTTAGTGTCAAAATAACTTGTGATTTAAAAAAAAACACTAAATGGTCCACCCTGTAGGTAGGTTTGTAGGTTGAAGGGTGCCCTGCAACTAGTATCGCGGCTCACTTAGACCAACAGTTTGGAACCACTTAATGGCCCACCCTGTATATTTCATTAAGAAACATTTTAAGCAGATCTTTAGGCTGTCCAAAGCCGATCCTCGTATTTTGCACTTGAGCCAGCTAATCTCGCAACCCTCTTGATCGTGTCCAAAGACTCTTTGTTTTCTTAGCATACTTTCAAGCGCAGGTTTACAAAACGACAAAAATACGGGTTTAAGCACAACTCAGTGCCAGCAGAACTGGGAGGAAGCAGGGAGACAGCGGTCAATGTCAAAATGACCTATGATTTAAAAACAAACCGCTAGATGGCCCACCCTGTACAAGTTGTGGTGGCCATAGAAGCAGTGTTGTCATGATGTGGCGGCCATAAAGCTGATGAGAGAGATGAGATTCCTTTGTGCTGTTGTGGGAATCACTCGCCGGGATAAGGTGAGCAACACAGTAGTACGTGACGAGCTCAATGTTGAGCAGTTTAGACAGAAAGCAGATCCTCCCTGAATATCTCGAATTTTTAAAAGGAAATGACAAGGAATTAGCTCTGCATTCCCCTTCCAAGGGCTTGACGTTGTGATCACTCGGAAATTCTTAAGCAAACGCACCTCACGAGACCGCTGACAGCTCCACTTCGTCTTTTCTCAATTTCTTTCCGTGTACCCTACCGACTTCACATTTTGCACCATCAACTGCTCGACATCTCCGTCGAATTAATGAGTTGCATCAGCCCATTCGACCAAAGGTCGGTGTCGAAGAATTCACCGCCCAGAAGCCCCACCTCCTAATCGTACCGTCGTCATTATTATACCCGAACGTTCATCCACCCCGTCATTGAATTTTCGGTCGCCTGACCGCATATGACTCTTGCATCTCCGTCTCTAATGATCCCTTAAATTGATTCTAATCATCATTAACACTTTTCCCGGTGCAAAAGGCTAACTAACATCCAATCTCCCAGAGGACATACGCACACACCCCATGACGGCTCCACACCTCCACACCTAGCCGACAGACAATCAGACGCAGTCCCACACACTCGCACACCAGCCCACGACATGGGCAATTGTGAGAATAAATTCTGAAAATTATTTGCTCAAGTTCGAGGTCTAACGTCGTAGTCTGTTCGTTTTGTGGCTTCAGGGGCACAAGCTTAACGAACGTTAATTCAGTCCCCGGGGACGAGGCCGGCAAGCAAACGGCATCATCACCATCACCATGGTCCTCCTCCTCGTCGTCGTCGTGCTGATGGTGGTGGCGATTGCGACGGCGATGGCGATGGTGATGGTGCGTCCACCCAGTAAGACTGCAGGCTGCAGGATATCCAGGAATTATGAGAGAATGATTCACTTCAACGTGCACATACACGCTGCTGTGAGGAAGGACGTTTGGGAATGAAGGTACGCCGACCACCAGTGCCAGTGCCAGTGCCAGTGCCGGTGCCGGTGCCAGAGCCTGTGCGAGTGCCAAGGCGAGTGCGAATGTTCTGGTGCGTCTGCCTGATGGTGATGGTGTTGTCACTTTGTGTCGGCGGGCTATAATTATTCAAATTTAGAGTTTCACGAGGAGCACGTCCGTCCACACATGACCTTTTCCCCGAGGACACTCGCAATTATTTGCCAGCCGTGTGTGAGCCTTGTAAGGGATAATTGTGCTCGTAGGTTGGCTGGATAAACTGGAGCAAGAAGAGGATAGGAGCACAGACAGCGCTGTGGTGACTTGTGACTGTGACCTGGAGCTGAAGATGTGCACGTCTCCTTTAAGGAATTTCGCAGCGGAAGCACTGGGAGGGGGTATATCGCTGTAGGCTGCAAGTTGAGAGCTTAGATGATTCCTTGAAGTGCCAAGAAATACTGCAGGAATGTACAGAAGAGTCTTCAACTCTGAGCCTGTGGGACATCGCAACAGAGGACGTCCACAAGGTGGTGCACACAAGTCGAGGGCGAACTCGGTCGGCTTGGTGTACGAAACTGGAGACAGCTGGCGAGAGATCGTGCCGGCTGGAGAGGCATGTTGGGTGAGGCGCAGGTCCACCTCGGACTGTAGCACCCTAAGAAGAAGAAGAATGTACAGAACGGTGTTAGTTCTGAGAGAACGACTGGACGGCACAGTGGGTTAATTGCCTACCCTAAGTTAGAGTGGTCCCAGGTTCGGATCCCAGTGAAAGCAAAGTTAATGTGGTTTTATCCGGTTTTTCAAATCTGGTCCAGTCACCATTTGCCGTTGGCGGCGCTATCACTGGAGCGATCGATCAGTGGTACTACTCTGACTGTGGGTATCACAACCAACAGGGACCAACAGGGTCTAAGTGTGCTGGTAAATACACTAGCAGACCCCTAACCTGACTTAACCTACAGTCCGCAGTAGTCTTTCAAGAAAAAATTGCTCCTCCAACCATTTGACGTTCCACGCGATGCTCCTTTGAACCATATGACATCTCAGCGGCTAAAGGCAAGTCGTGGTTGGTCTCGGAATGGCATGGCATGGTACTCAACTCCTCTTCCAACTCAACTCCATCTCCGACAGATCTCCTCCTGATCTTAAACCTTCCCTCCCGCCACCGAATCAGTGCCCCTGAGGCAAGGCCTTATCACACATAAACCGAGGATCCCTGCTGCGTCTTATTTTGGGCTTTGGTGAAGGAGCGGAGATTTGAATTTCTGAGACATTTCGGGCGCTATTTTTGGGAATATCCTAGGAGGGTATTCAAACGAGCCTCTTGCAGGAAGGAACTCGTACATCAAGTTACTGCCGCGGTCTTTAACATTTTGACCGTCGCCTACTTTCGTACCTCAATTATTTTGAATTTAAAGTAAATGGGTCCCAATTTTTTTCCCTCAAGAAAAAAATGCTCCTCCAACCACTTGATGTTTCACGCGATGCTCCCTCGAACTATGTGACATCTCAGCAGTCGAAGTCAAGTCACGGTTGGTGTCGGCATTCCATGAAGAGGGTACCCAACTTCTCCTCATCGTTGACAGAAATCTCTTGAGATCCAACCTTGACTCCCGCCATGAAATCACTTCCCCCCGAGGCACTGAAACAAAGACTTATCCCCTAGTCGCCATCATCCACGTAGACACCGTCAAATCGCACTCAACGCCATCGCCAGACCACATCCTTCATCAGTCGCGTACAAAAGCTCACCTTAAACTTTCCGTCAAAACAATTACTCTGTAAATTGCTCAAAGGACACCACCCCAGACCCCCTCTCAAGCTGGCTTCAAGGACTCAGATGTACTCCGTGTGTCTGTATGCGCAACCATAACCTTTTGTGTAATTTTGCTAATTCCATTGTAAGCCCGTTCATTCTGCGAGCAGATATCCTTCACCCACTCGCCGGCACTTCCGTGTTTCCTTTTTTCTCCTCCATTTTTCTGTCATTTTTCACAGTAACTGCACAAAAGTCTCGTTTCGTTCGCCGGCATTGGATTGCCATCGCATCGCGTGCAACTTTGACTTGGAATCGCTCGCTCCGCAGGACGCAAGGGAGGGACACCCTCCAAATGGAGCGGGTGGAATGCTTGAAAGTAATTCCGAACAATAAAACAAAGCGAATGCCATGAAACAAACGGATGTTAAAGGACGACCAAGCGGGAGGAATGCGGATAAATATAAATTTACTGTGTGAACTCTTTTTAGGCTAAGTATCAAGCAGCAGCTCCTACACACAGTCAAAGGATTAATTAAATTAAAAAACCGAGCCCCTCTGCAACACAATCGACTCCGAGTGATCCTTGCTTGCGTTGCACAGGAAATGCAGCAAAAGCGGCAGAGACTTCAGTCGCAGACTAGGCGAGTGAGCGGGGAAACTTTGCATGCCCCCAAGGCGAATCTGGGCATCCTTTCTGTTTGCTGTTGCCGTTGTCATTCGCTTGGGCTCATCAGTCGAAGACGGAATTCAGTCGTCGGCAGCACCACATCCTGTGATGGCTGCACACTCACACAACTCGCCTCGAAATGAAGCGATTTATTTAAAGAGGCCAACACGCTGCGATAAATTACCCCAACAAGTATGACAAGCACGCGTCGCAGCACACTCGTGGTTAACGCTTTTGTGAAGACCACAAAACTCCGATTTTTTCCGGTCTCTTTTTGTGGAACGTAATCACCTGTAAATGGTCAGACATTTGCGACAGAGTGATGTGCCCGATTGATGCAATTATTGGCATGCAACGTGAGGGCCTCTGCATGCAAATGGTCCCCTATTTCGAGCTGATGGCTAAATGGCATCGAATTTGTGTCGAATGAGTGTTGGCAACATGACACGTCGATGGGGGGGAAAAACTAGGGTTTAATTGAAGGGAAAAAATGCGGACCAATGGGGGATTGAATTGGAGGCTAATTGGGTGTCAAGGGGTTATGGAGTTTTTTTTTTTTGTAAGTTTTCCTGTGAACGTAAAGCTCAGAGAATGAATGGATGGAGCAAATTGGTAAGAGTCTGCCCTAAGTTAGGGGGGTCGCAGGTTCGAATCCCAGTGAAAGCAAAGTTTATGCGCTTTTATCTTAACCCCAAGCACCACCGACGAAAGATGAGGATCATAAACTCACCCAGGACGACTGGATGGCGCAGTTGGTTAAGTGCCTGTCCGAAGTTAAAGTGGTCCCAGGTTAGAATCCCAGTGAAAGCAAAGTTTATGTGCTTTTATCCGGTTTTTCAAAGGAAACCCCAAGGAGTAACGAGGAAAGATGAGGATCATGTACTCAACCACGACGACTGGGTGGCGCAGTTAGCGCCTGCCCTAAGTTAGAGGGGTCGCAGGTTCGAATCCCAATGAAAGCAAAGTTTATGCGCTTTTATCTGTTTTTTTCAAAGGAAACTCCAATCACCAGCGACGAAAAATGGGGATCATGTACTCAACCAGGATGACTGGGTGCAGTTGGGTGAGTGCCTCCCCTAAGTTAGAGTGGTCCCAGGTTCGAATCCCAAACTTAAGACGCTTTTAATCGGTTTTTCAAGTCTGGTCCAGTCACCATTTGCCGTTGGAATCAAATTAACGGCACTATCACTGGAGCGGTCGATCTGGGGGTATCACGCTGGACCAACATGGTCTAAGTTTGCTGGTGAATTCACTAGCAGCCCCCTAACCTAAGCTAACTTAAAGCTCAGAGTAATTTTCCTAAATAATGCGGCCTCAAACATCCGATGAACCGATGAACCCCCCGTCGACAAGTTGCTTCATTTGATGATGCCTTTGATAATCAATCCCCCATTCCCCCCGTCCTAGTTGGGTGTCAAGGCGTTACAGAGTTTTTAGTAAGTTTCCCTGTGAACTTAAAGCTCAGGCTCAACCATCCCTTCAAAATGAACTGATGAACCCCCCGCCGACAAGTTGCTTCATTCGATGATGTCGCTGATAATCAATGAGCTCAGCAGGAATCCCCCTCATCTTCCTCATCCGCTGGCTCAACACAGCCAACAAGGGATGCAGAGGCAACAAGGGATGAAAAAAAACAAAAAAAAAATAACCAAAATCATGACACCCACTTAAATGTAACTCCATCGCGTTCATCAAATTAAAACAAGTGTCATGCCGCCTCCTGTCCCGTCCGCTCTCGTCAGCTGGCAAAAGGATCCCATCCCATTCCGTGTCGTGGACCTGATAGCAGACAAAAAGGACAGAAAGCAATAAACAGGCGGGGGCAGACAGAAGGGTTGATCCTTTCATTCCAACTCCCAACTCCTCCAACTCACCCCATCCCCCCGAGGGGTTTCATATTATTTTTCCGTACACTTTACTTTTCTCGAAAGAGTTACAGACCGTGAAATGAGTTGAAATAACTGAACACAGCCGCACCCGCATCGGGCGAGCGGAGGGGCATCGAGTTTGAGTTACCATTTGAACGCGGTCTCGACGCGGTTTCACTCGGAAAAATAGTCTCGTGCATCAAATTGAAAATCAAGTTGAAATGCAAAATTGCACAGCCACAGGACGGGGGAGGGGGAGGGGTTCCGTGCAAACACGAATGCGGGACAAAAACACACACACGCAGAGGCAGTCAGTCGCATGAGGATGCAGGATGCAGGACAAGTCAGGGCTACAGTGAGGTGGCCTTTGTGACTTTGACAAAACCCGGTGTTCTCTCGTGTTTTTTTTTTTTTTAATTTCGCCCACATATCCAGGATTAAATTGTTTCCCTCCCACACACACACACTCCCCTTGGTGTATTTTGTTTAAATCCTTTTCATAGGATATTGGATTTTGTTTGATTTTTTTTTTGCATTTTTCTGTTAAACTCACGGACAAATGTGTCACCGATGAGATGACGATGATGAATACCCTTGGCGCATTGTGCCGGAGAGCGATCTAAAATAAACGCTTCGAGACCTAAGGCGCGCATTCACAATGTACTCCATGGGGCCATGAATTCGGCATCCATCCCGTGTGCGCTGCTTCCTGTTTCGAATGTCGAACGTCGAAATGAATACGAATCTCGGAGTAATGAAATCGCAATTAATTTCTGCAGTTTTTTGCCTTTCACCCAACAGCGACGTCCTCGTTCTTCACAATTGTGTGTCGGTGGGGGGAGGGGGTTAGTTCCCGATTCCCGTCCTCAACCAAAAACCAATTATCCACCCTGACTGACTGACGCTTTGCTATGGAAACAATGAAACACACAAAAGTCAGGATGAACAAGACGTCCTGGTGCTGCTCCTGCTCCTGGTCCCGCTCCTGCTCCAGCTCCAGCTCCAGCCATAGTCATCGGTCGTTGGTCTATCTCCGGGAGAAAAGGGATACAAGAACAACAACAGAGCGAAAAAAATCTCACAGAAGAACTGAGAAGAAAAAAAGAAGAAGGAAGCAACCAAAGGCTGGGGTAATGAAATCGAAGGATAAAGAGCAGAAATTAAGTGGGATGATGGGTGGGCAGAGCCCAAGCCACCCCCGCATCTCAGTCGGAGTCGTTAAGGATTTGACCAAACGAGGGGATAAATCTGTTGAAATTATCCACTTTCGCTCGGTTTTTCGTTTCGGCGTAGTCTTTAATTATAACACCCAGTGTGTCCAGGAGTGGGGCGGGCCGCCTGCTTCCGAGATCCCCACTTCAAGTGGCTTTTTGATGAGAAAATGAAAGGTAATTTCACAGATGTAAGGATGACGCTGCCGAACCGAGGCTGGACACGAGGTGATTATCCTTGAAATTCTTCCTTGTCTATTCCCGGCAGAGCTGCGTTGCGCCGCCAGACCCGGGGGCGGCGATGGATGTGGCCCTCCATCGCCCCGAAGGAGATGCGATTCAAAAGCAATCCGCACCTTTTGTTCACGGAGTCCTGAATGAAATTTCGATTAATTGCTCGGAGGCTGCTGGTCTGGGCGCTGAGAAAAATTAACTGTCACCTTGGGATGCGGTGAGTGGACGAGGGCTAGGGCTGGGGGCAGACGCAAGGAAGACGGCAGCACTGCGACTAATTGCGGTGACGCTGAATGCAAATTAAAGCTAATGGATGCGGCTGGTCGACGGGTGATGGCGCCGCTTTCGGGAGAACATTAATGCAGCTGCCATTTGAATTAACTGCCGGTGGAGGGCGAACTCGGGAGCAGATCTGGTCGGATTCATCACAATTAGGGTTCATTTGGGAGCGATTGCTTGGGAAGTACAACTGTCTGGCAATGGGACCATCAGTTGCAGTTGTTCTTTGACTCTGTGAATCACTTGGGGGCTTTGAAACTCAAGCACAGCCTGCATAGACACATTCCAGACTAACGAACCCCTGTGAATTTATTGCCTCTTAAGTCGATGATCAACGTCCTGCACAACCCGCTTGCAGTTACCTCTCAAATTCCAGACGTTCCCGCTCTGGCTCTGGCTCAAACTGAAAGTCAAACTCAAACTCAAGCTCTGGCTCTCGCTCTAGTTCTAGCTCTGGTTCTGGCTCTGGCTCTGGCTCTGGCTCTGGCTCTGGCTCAGGCTCTGGCTCTGGCTCTGGCTCTGGCTCTGGTCCTGGCTCTGGCTCAGGCTCTGGCTCTGGCTCTGGCCCTGGCTCTGGCTCTGGCTCTGGTCCTGGCTCTGGCTCTGGCTCTGGCTCTGGCTCTGGCTCTGGTCCTGGCTCTGGCTCTGGCTCTGGCTCTGGCTCTGGCTCTGGCTCTGGCTCTGGCTCTGGTCCTGGCTCTGGCTCTGGCTCTGGCTCTGGCTCTGGCTCTGGTCCTGGCTCTGGCTCTGGCTCTGGCTCTGGCTCTGGCTCTGGCTCTGGCTCTGGCTCTGGCTCTGGTCCTGGCTCTGGCTCTGGCTCTGGCTCTGGCTCTGGCTCTGGCTCTGGCTCTGGCTCTGGTCCTGGCTCTGGCTCTGGCTCTGGCTCTGGCTCTGGCTCTGGTCCTGGCTCTGGCTCTGGCTCTGGCTCTGGCTCTGGTCCTGGCTCTGGCTCTGGCTCTGGCTCTGGCTCTGGCTCTGGCTCTGGCTCTGGCTCTGGTCCTGGCTCTGGCTCTGGCTCTGGCTCTGGCTCTGGCTCTGACTCTGGCTCTGACTCTGGCTCTGACTCTGGCCCTGGCTCTGGCTCTGGCTCTGACTCTGACTCTGGCTCTGGCTCTGGCTCTGGCTCTGACTCTGGCTCTGGCTCTGGCTCTGACTCTGTCTCTGGCTCTGGCTCTGGCTCTGTTTGTGACTCTGGCTTTGGCTCTGTTGTGGCATCACAAACAACTCCCTATCCCACTGTCCTCCTTCTGAAAGACGAAAACATGTTTACGTCGCTGTGAATGCCTTCAGGCCACTTTCTCCCCTATGTTGCGTAAGACCCTCTAAGCAAACGTCTTCAAAAACAATTAGTTGCTTATGAATTCGAAACCACAAACTTCCGGCGCCAATTTCCATTCGCATCTCACGCTGATTAGGACATTTCCTTCTGGCATCAATTTGTTTTGTTAATTCACCCCCCATCCCCTCGCAACAAAGCAGAGTCATGTTAACGTGTTCTCGCCCGTCGTGGCCGGGGTAAGGACGACCAACAAACAAAAAGCGACCACTTTCCCCGGCTCAAGTGGAGGAGCTGGAGCTCGAAAATTGTTCGTGTTATTTCTCGCGGAAAAAAACTTTTACAATTTTCCTAGGCAGGTGAAATGATGGTTGAAAATAGCTGAAATGGCACTGGTGGTGGCGTGGAGCGGTGCCGTTTGGCATCGCCACTCCAGCACTTCAGCACCGGCTCCGGAGTCCTGACGCTCGTCCCTGGCTGTTCAATTTAAACTTTATTTTCGGTTTATTGAGTTCCGTGAGCTGTAAATGGGTTCTACCTTCCCCGCCTCATCTCATCCCACCCCCGGACCGCCTCAGCTTTGTCAGAATGGCGTACACAGAAGTATATTGTTTAACTTTTTCCAGGATTTTCGAATGGAAAAAAACGGCACGGGAAAAAAGGACGAAACGTAAACGAAATAAAGGAAATTGCTGGGTGTAAATTGTGAAGGGATATACGATGGGGGAATGTGGGACCTACGCAGCGGAGTGTGCCTCCAAAAGAGAAGCAGAAGAAGAAGAAGAAGAAGAAGAAGTGCAAGGGGCTGCTGTGCTGTGTGTTCTGCTGCTCAAGTGAAGCCGAATAAAAGTTCTAATTGAGCTGCATTTGAGTTTACAACGAATTTTTGAGATTTGATTAGAAGAGTTTCAGATGAGATCTGAAAGGGGATGGGCCGGTGGAGGGTGGGGGTGGAGATGATGGAGATTTTTTTATGAAAAGGTGTCCTTTTCCTGGAGGTGATTTTGAATGCAAAATAAGGAAGTCTCTCGAGTTGTGGTAACAAGTGGAAGAGATCTAGGGGCGAGAGAGAGAGAGAAAATGAGGGAGATAGATAGAGAGAGAGAGAGAGAACCTGGGATCCCTCTAATTTAGGACAGGCACTAAACCAACTGCGCCATCCAGTCGTCACTGCGGACTGCTTCGAGGTACGAAAGTACGAGACGATCAAAATGTCAAAGCTCACCTCTGCTTCCTAGACCAAGACCGCCGCATTTGATCTATGATCTATGAGCTGCTCCAGCAAGAGCCTCGTTCGAATACCCTCCTAGGATTTTCTCACAAATGGCGCCCAAAATTTCCTGGAAATTCAAATCTCCTCTCCTTCTCCCAAATCCCCGTATTAGCCGCGACGGAAATCCTCAGCTTATGTGGGAATGAATTACAGGACGCCCAAGTGCCAAAGTAGCTCTCCCGCAAGCCGCTGAACATCTCTTCACGATCCATTGACGAGCCTAAGCACGTGAACTGATTAATCCGCTCGAAGGACCACACTTTTTCACGCCAATCTCGTCGCATCCCAGTCCAGCCGACCCTTGGACTAATTACAACTGCGGTTTGCCTCACTAAACTACATCCCAGTTTAGGACAAACCATTTTTCTGCTCACGTTCACGGAAGCAGGTTCCGTCCATGGGAGCCACGCCGCCGCCGCCGGCGGCCTCATCCGATTGACGTGCGAGTCATTAGCATGTAACATGTCACATTATCGAGCGACGCGCATCGCATCGCCGGCATAATTAAGCCCTCCTCTCTAACAAGTTAATAACACCAACAACGGAATGGTGCTTGGCCGAGGCTGGGCGACCAAATAGAATCGTTTCATGGTCGAGTGCGTCTCGTCTGTCGGACATATTCAGGACATCGGTTACGGACACAACACTTTGACATAGATTCACGAGCCAACGAGCCATCGGGAGACATCCAGCCGACGAGAGCCATGGAGCCCTTCAAATGCCGACCAACCGAGTGTGTCACACTCGGAATTGATTTCAGACAACAGGCAACAGCGCTTAAAAGTTGTAACAACACAGCAACAACATCAATCGGATTGAATAAATAGAAAAAGCCAGAATCGAGAGAGAGAGAGAGTGGGACGATGACGGCAAATGGTAATGAAAGCCTGAAGAGTGGTCGGAGGTGGAACGGTTTGTTGAACCTGTTCAAGGACATTCCGAAAGGCAGAGGCAGAGACGCTCCAGCGGATGCATTATCTATGCATAGTAGAGCCTGCCATGTTATCTCGTTCGGAGTGGATCCTGCCTGACTGCCTGTCTGCCTGTCGGGCGGTCGGGGTCTGTGTGTGTGTGTGTGCTCGGACAAATGGCCCTTATTTAGAGTAAATTGCATGTACATGCGATGCATTGATTTCAATCCACTGTAAAATCTCCGAAACTGACTACAACACTGATTGCGTCCAGGCGAAGCCCATCCTTTTGGAGCTCTTCCGCCTTCTCGCCTTAATTTTAGAGAGATGCCTACATTTGTGTAAACCGAACGGTGCATTGTGCGCTGTGGCAGAGGCTGCATGTGAGGGATGAACTTTAGACGATGAAGGACTTTGGGTTTCATCGCGCTCCTGAGCACTGGGGGTGCATGCATTTTGAGTCAAGGATTCAGAAGGGATTTGTTGGGAGGTCCTTTTTTTCGGAGGTATTTTTGAAGCTCTACACTGGAGCACTCAGACTCAAAACTGGTCCATTGCACTGCCAGGTGGCAACCTACTCCTTCCTCTTCTTCTTAGGGCGCTACAGTCCGAGGTGGACCTGGGCCTCACTCAAAGCAACCTACTCCAGTGCCGTTAATTTGATCCCAACGCCAAATGGTGACTGGATCAGATTCGATTTCACTGGGATTCGAACCTGGGACCCCTCTAACTTGGGGCAGGCATCAAACCAACTGAGCCATCCAGTCGTCGGCAGCTCCTCACTTTCTCACTTAACAGGCCTAATGTTCGTGGAGGGTCCGAGCATGAGATATCGCATCGTTAACTGCTTCCAGTCATCAAGACCAAGCTGTTTTGGGTCCGTGATGACTTGGTCTTTATACCGAATGTTGGCAGCTCCAGCTTCTCGGAAACTTGATGCTCAAGCCTTGAAATGATGGAGATAAAGGGGAGACTCCAACTGGGACTCATCATCCACTGCCATCGAAAAGAAGGGAATTCCTAGAGGGAAATACGGGGAAATTATCCTTTTTTGGGACTTTTGAGGTTTCTATTAACGATTAATGAGAGTTGGGTAGTTCCTTCATGCAAAGCCGAGACCAACAGCGACTTACCTTTGGCCACTGAGATGTCATGTGGTTCGGGAGAATATCGAATACGGGGAAATTATGCTTTTTTTGGGATTTTTGCGGACTTTACCGACTGCCGTTTGGGATGAGATCTCTGTCAAGGAAAGAAAGTCTCAAGACCCACCTTTTCTTCAACAAGTGTCCACCCAGAGCTGAATCTCCAAGCAGACCCTCACTTCGCCAAGCAAAACTGAGCAGTAAAACTCCTCTTTTCCCACTTTTTGGGACTTTTGGCAAAATCCTACGGACTGTCGTTTGGGATGAAATCTCCGTGAACGAAAGAAAGTCTCAGGAGCCTCCTTTCCTTCAATAAGTGCCCACCCCGAGATGAATCTCCAACTGGGACATATCCACTGCCATCGAGAAGAAGGGAATTCCTGGAGGGAAATACGGGGAAATTATCCTTTTTTGGGACTTTTGAAATTTCTGTCAACGGTGAAGGGGAGTTGGGTAGTCCCTTCATGCAATGCCGAGACCAAAAGCGACTTAACTTCAGCCACTGAGATGTCACATGGTTCGGGAGAGCATCGAATACGGGGAAATGGTCCTTTTTTGGAACTTTTGGCAATCTTCTGAAGACTATCGTTAGGGATGAAGTCTCTGTCAAGCAAAGAAAGTCTCAGGATACCCGTTTCCTTCAACAAGTGTCCACCTCGAGATGAATTTCCAACTGTGACTCCTCCAATGCCATCGAGAAGAAGGGAATTCCTGGAGGGAAATACGGGAAATTATTTTTTTGGAACTTTTGGCAATCTCCTACCGACTGACGTCTGGGATGAAATCTCTGTCAACAAAAAGTCCCAGGAGCCTCCTTTCCCCTCAACAATTGTCCAGCCAGAGATAGATCTCCAAACAGACCCGCATTCCTCGAGGCAAAACTGAGCAGTAAAACTCCACTTTCTGGAACTTTTGCCAGTTTCCTTCCGACTGACGCTTGGGATGAAATCTTCGAGAATGAAAAAAATGTCCCAGGACCCTCCTTCCCCTCAACAGGTGTCCACCCAGAGATGAATCTCCAACTGGGACTCATCAACTGCCATCGAGAAGGAGGGAAATACGGGGAAATTATCCTTTTTTGTAACTTTTGGCAATTTCCTAACGAGTGACGTTTGGGATGAAATCTCTGTCAACGAAGAAAAGTTCCAGGACCCTCCTTCCCCTCAACAGGTGTCCATCCAGAGATAAATCTCCAACCAGACCCTCACTTCTCCAAGTAAAACTGAGCAGTAAAACTCTCCTTATCCCACCACATTATCCACACACAACACAACACCCAGTCCATGTCGCCAATCCACCGCCCGAACAGAGAGTCCTCGTGTACCTACTTTAACATTCATGTCCCATTCGTGCAATTGCTGTGCATATTCCCATAGTGTGATTTCCCTGTCATCTCCACACACACGCACACATGCACCCGCAGCCAGGATCAAGAGCGATAGACAGAGAGAGAGAGAGGCTTTTATCGCTACAACAGAAACGGATAAAACAATTCCAGGATAAAATGCAATTTTTTTTTTGGTTACCTCTCCTTGTTGCCGTCGATCCCGATCCCCTGCACCCCATCGACCGGCAGCAGTCCCATGAGAGCGACAGTTTCTGTCGTTCCTCGACCAGACCCGGCCGCCGCCTCCAGAATAGTGCAGAGAGCGCCTCGCACTGCGGCCGAGACCGGCCAGTGCAGGTGGTGGGGGACTGGGGGATGGTAAAGGATTTTGCCAATCGAACCGAAAACAGGACACGTATCGGTTGTGTGTAATTGATTATATCACCCATGTTAATTTTGATTAAATATGCAAATCGACACAATTTTCATTGTGCCGCTGCCATTACCAGCATTCGAAGCCGGCCCCCGGCCCATTCCCCCGTCGCCACCGCCCAGATGCAGACGAATGCACTGTGTCCTGGGACACCGATACGAGTGATGCACACTCACCCGGTGGTATCTTTGGACGCAATGACATTCTAAATACCTCTCCTTGCGCATATAAATTAGATATTAAAATTGATTCTTATTCATAATGGGGTGCATGTGTGGGCCCCACGACGGGCCCCGAACACACGCCCGCACGGGATAATTGCAAGAAGACCGGCAACAAAAAAACGTGATAACAGATTTCAATTGAGGACGAGTGTGTGGTGGTAATCCAGGAGCTTACACACCTTTTTCGACAAAATTCATTGGGACGCAATAGGATGTGCCAGGATGAGGCAGGATGTGCCAGGATGTTGATGGTATTCTTACACTTGTCGGAGGATATGATGGCGGGAGGCGTTAATAAAATTGATTGAGTTCAATTAATATTCAGTTATTCTGACGGGGAATATTTTAATTAATTTCAGTCCCGTCAGCAGCGAGCAACGGTACCTGGACTCACTTTTTGCGTGGAAACAAATCAATTTGATGGAGGATGACTGGGCTGGCTACCTTTGGCGGTGTTTGAGGTGCTCTTGATGGGGGAAGGGATGGAGAATTTGAATTTGCCCAAAATTTGATGGGAATTCTTTTCAAACTTAACGGTGTAAAGGTAAGAGAAGCCTAAGAAGTAATAAAGTCGTTTATTTTCGAGTTTTTCTGGGGTTCTTTTCGGGAAAATTGAAGGAATTTGATTGACATTTCAATTTTCGATTATTTGACCAAAGCCCGACTGATAAAGGCGTGGTTTTAATGACTTTAAAGATGGCGGAATGTCATTTAAGAATAAAGAATGTGTGTTTTGGAAATCTGTGTATCTCCACAAATGATCGCATGAGGGCTCTGATGATGGGTAGTCTGGTGACAAGGACTGTGGTGATGAGGACCCTTGTGAACCATCTCATCCCATCTCATCTCATTTTCACTGACCCGCATGTTCTATTAAAGGAGTCTCGGGGGTAATGCACACACACGGGGTCTCAAGCCACTCGATCCATCTAACCATCTAGAGCCATCGACTCTAACTCATCAGGAGCTATGTCCAAGTGCAACCAGGCGAGTTTTTGAACTTGGTCCAATTATCTCGTCCTGGGTCTGCCAAGCGGTCGCCTACCTGATGGAATAACATTCAAGGCAGCCCTCGAAAGTCGTGATGACGGTTATATTCGTGCTACCATCGAAGTACAGCCGGCTTGGTGTGCGAAAGGAGACAGCTTGCGAGAGATCGTGCTGGCTGGGGAGGCATGTTGGGTGAGGCCCAGGTCCTCATGTCCAAGAAGAAGAAGGAAAAGCGCTTTGTCAATAAAACGAAGGATTTCCTGGGCTTGGAATAAAGAATAAGAAAGAGTCAAGATATCTCCATCAAAGACCCTGATAGTTCCAGTCCTGTTGTACGGCACATAAGAATTGAGACTAACCAAAGTGGAAAAACGACTGGATGGCGGAGTTGGTTAAGCGCCTGCCCCAAGTTCGAAAGGTCCCAGGTTCGAATCCCAGTGAAATCGAATCTGGTCCAGTCACTATTTGCCGTTGGGATCAAATTAACGGCACTGGAGTAGGTTGCTACCTGGGAGTACAATGGACCATTTTTGAGTCTGAGTGTATCAGTAGTGTTTCAAAAATCCTCCGAAAAAAAGGCGGCATCAATCCGTCCGAGTCCGAGTCCGAGTCACAGATGGCTAGGTCATGTAGAGCCAATGGACACCAATCTTCTGGCCGAATCCAACCCCGAGGGAGAACGCTTTCAAGACAAACCTGGCCTCAGGTGGCGTACACAATTGGAATCGACCGTGATGGATGGAGAGGAATGTTGACTGAGGCCTAGGTCCACCACGGACTGTGGCGCCAGCTGAAGGAGAAGAAGAAGGCGAAGGGAGTCAGTACGACAGGCACGTAGTGTCTAAATGCAGGGGATAAAGCGATGGATTTTGATGGGACCAACTTGGCGTGTGATAGGAAGCAAAAGGTCATGTTAGATGGAAGGGTTTGTTGGTTGGGTTGGACACCAACGCTCCGGCCAACTCCAACCCCGAGGGACAAAGTTTTCAAGGAAAACCACGCCTCAGGTGGCGTACATAGTTCGAAAGGACCGTACTGAATGGAGAGGAATATTAGCTGAGGCCTAGATCCACCCCGGACTATAGCACCTTAAGTAGAATTCTTTGATTCTGAAGATGATCCGTCTCCAAGAAGACAGCTGGCGAGTCTATGGTAGCCTATGTGGATTGCTTTAAATAAGTCTCTGAAGATAAGTACTCATTTTGAGTCTTTTTCCATGGGTTCTCCTCCAAAATGACTGCTTCCACAAGTCCTTAGAGCCACGAGCTGACCTGATGAACTCCACAAGTGACATCATAATGCGCACTCAACACACCACAAGACTGAGTGAACGAAAGCCAGTGCCGCATTGAACCCACCTAGAGTCAGCCGATGGTCAAATCCTGCTGACCCAAGATAATGAAAGCATAATGAAGAGAAACGACAGAGACATCAACCACCAAACCACTCTCCACTGCCGCGGCAATGTGCAATCTTGCAGATAATCCTCCCTGTGAAAAATAATTACGCCAGCAATGCAATTTTATTAGTTAATAGCAAAATTACAAGAGTTTATTAATTGTTCTGCCCAATCGCCTCCCCCCACCCCCCCATACACACACAGAGAGCGACACATAAGCGACCCCGAGTGTGACCAACATCATCGGCTAATGAGGACGTAATTATTTGCCTTCCATTATCCTCGCTGATAATGATGGCTATATTCACAGCATGGCGCGACAGGACATACCATCCGATGCCACACAATGCGAGGACAATTAACCGAAAAAGCAACCAAACCCCCACTCACACACACAGAGAGGCAGAGCGAGAGATAAATAGAAGTGCTGATGCAACCCCCACTGACTCTGGTAACATAATTACGCCAATAAAAGTCCTTTAAATCGATTTTGACAATATTTTATTTGATACCAATTTTAATAAATCGAATCGCCACCGAATGCCGTCCCGATAATCGTCCTCGCTGCCCAGTCCGGCTGCCACAGCACTCCGCCGCGCCGTTTGCTCCAGTCAGTCGTGGCCGCAGAGCATCAGGATTTCGCATTTAACACCGAGCAAATTGTGTCCCGGTTTTTGTCCTTTTTTTCCCCGGTCGATTTTAATTGTATCCCTCTCCCCCCACTCCCGGCTGCCACTCCCCATGAACACCAAAAATAATTGCATAAAACCACCGTGCGTGAGCCGTGGGTGTGCGGGAGTCTGTATCGGTGTTGGTGGGTGTATTAAAAATACATATCTCAGATATCCTCGGAACGACAAACTATATCGAATTGCCATTTAAAAGGATACAAGGGGATTACCTGATAAAAACGTGGGGGCGTCCCGTGTCGGCGTGGTGGCGGCCAGGACACATTCTTCACAGTTGGCTTAATGCGGAATTTAGCGGTGTCGATGGTGGCTGGCTGGAGGCTGCCTCATCGCGGCACCCGAACAACAACAGCCTCGGGGAATGTTTTGCGGTTTTGGTTTAATTTTATGCTACGCAACAATTTAGGCGCGCTGGAGAATTACACAGGCGTGAGTACTCAACCAAACACCCGCCCATTCGCGACGCACTGCATTCGCTTGCCGCTGCTGCTCCTGCTGCTGCTGCTGTCCGCAATCAATGGCGTGGTGTTGAATTAATTGGCGGCCAGAATGGACAGGACATCGGACAACAACACCGAAGCGTGCAAAAAAAACCACCCGGCGAGAGAAATTATAAAACGTTTTGTGTGTTTTATTTTAATTCGCCGGTGTGTATTATAAAGGATTTTGGATTTTTGTGTGTTTCACTTGATTTGTGAGCGCGAGGATGAGTGGGGGCTTTTTTTTTCGAAAATTTTGGACAAAAAATTGGAACAAAACCGTCACCGCATCGGAAATATTGTTTTAATTTGCCGCAGAGGAGAACAAACGATGGACGCAATGGAGGTTTAAATTTGATTCATCCGCTCAGACGCTGAGAGTTAAAGTGACAAATTGGTGGGGATTTAAATGCGGTGTGGTTGGTGTTTCAGTTCGAAACTGTGTGAGCTCTGGCGATAGGGAAAAACAACCCGATTGGCCCTGTCAGTGCCCTTTTCCATGCGAACCTCTTGAAATCAGATGACATAAGCTTAAGCTCGTTGACTGGATGGCGCAGTTGATTAAGTGCCTGCCCTAGACTCAAAACTGGTCCATTATACTGCCAAGTAGCCACCTACTCCAGTGACGTTAATTTTATCCCAGCGGCAAATGGTGAGTGGACCAGATTCGATTTCACAGGGATCCCTCGAACTTAGGGAAGGCACTTAACCAACTGATCCATCCAGTCGTCTGCCCTCAGTTAGAGGGGTCCCTGGTTCGAATCCCAGTGAAAGCAGAGTTTATACGCTTTTATCCGGTTTTTGCCGTTGGGATCAAATTAACGACACTTTCACTGGACCGGTTGATCAGTGGTAGAAGTCTGACTGCGGGTATCACAATGGACCAACGTGGTCTAAGTGTGCTGTTGAATTCACTAGCATTTCCCTAAGCTAACCTTAAAGTAAACGAACTGAACGAAATTAACGAACTGAACGAAGTGTCAAAAAACACGAGTTAGAAGACTACAAGAACTTCTGAAACATGAGGCACTTAAGATGTGACAGATTTCACGACGTTTACGTTGGCAGCAACGGACAAATCCCATTAAGGTTAGCAAGCATACGACTTGTTGTGTTTTTTCAGTGATCTCTTGCTGCTCTCACTTGTCTAGGATCTCAGGAGGCGATGTTTAGCCCCTTTCCTGTTAAGACAACAATGTTTTGCTTGCCAACTTCAGACACAGCACTCCTTCGTCAGTCTGCTTCCTGTCACAGCAGAGAAATTCTAGAAGATTCTGTGCAGCATCAACCAAAGTACTCCTCAGGTTCATGATCCCTAGTCGAATCTTCGGCGCCAACGATGCGAACGAACAGCTTCTGATTGGACTAACAGATGATTTTTAATGAGCAGTTTTAAGGGTGATTCACGTAGAGGTCACAATTTGAAACCCAGATCATTGTGAATTTTTTAAGAATGACTTGAATATATTTCTCAGCACTTGCAGAGAGAAAGAACTGCCATTTTCAAAAGTGTATAACATGCCATAGCAAAGTTTGATTTGATGGCTTTTGTGGGCATGCAAACACAGATCATTTTCAGGAAACATCATTTTCGGCGAATCTAGAAAATTCAATTTTCTCAAATTTTTAAGGATTTTGACTGAAATTTTGGAAAGAAACGGCTTAATTTATCCTTTACACACTCAGCCCCATGCATTTGCCGTAAAATTTGGGTCGAAACACAAAGAAAATCGACTTTTGAAAAAATGGCACGTGTCGCACGAAAAAATGCAGTGAACTCATAACACAACGGGGTAGCATTTGTTTTGCTGAAAATGAACGTGTTTTTGTCGACGTCGATTTGATGATTAGAGAATTTTCCGAAACGAATTTCTCAGGATCTAGGACGAATTGAAGGACGAAAGATATCAGAATGGAAAGGGAATTTAATGTAGAAGCGAAATGAGGTACGATTTTGCAACGGGAGTGCTGTGGTTGGTTATTTGGAAGCAAAGTTTGGAGGAACCTACTTTTTCGCAAGAAAATTTCTGGTTTTTGAAGACACGATGTTTTCTGAAACGATTTTCTCAAAAATTAGGACGAATTGAGGAATGCGGGATATCAGTATGGATAGGGAATTGGTTGAAGAAGCGAAAGTTGAGATTTTGTAGCGGGGTGTACCCTGCTTGGTAGTTTGGAAGCGAAGTTCGGAAAGTGCCATTTTATCGCATGGAGTTACGCAGCTGGAGAGGATTTCTTAGACATTTTGTTATCGAATATCTTATGGATATAGCAGAGGCATCAGAAAAAGCTTGGAAAAAACAAATATAAAGAAATAATTATTGAAAGCCGTGCTTAAACGTCTTTATTTTTGCCATTTAGGGCGTCCAATCACTAGTCCCAACGAATCTCCATCAATCTCGAATGTCCCTGATGTCCTTCATGTCCTCCGATTCTCATCAGATCACCTTATCAACCAGACCCTTCATCTGACAGACCTTAAACATCCCCAATCTTTAACTTCCCCATAACTCCAGACACCCTCGTTCTGGCTGCACCAAAATCCAAGTTCAAAATTCAATTCACTGAAAGTATCTCATTTACTTATCGCCAATTGCCAGCAATTCGATTCGAGTTTAAAGTTTTCTAATCGGTTTTGAATTAAGTTTTCCATGATCTCCCTCTCCCCCACCCAATCAGAGAGACAGCAGAGGGCTATCCAACTCCAACTCCAGCGCCAACCGTCCCTTGATACGATTAAACAATAAAATGGACATGAAAAGTTGCGACAACTTTCTCTTCCCCCTTCGCTCTCTCCAGAGTGCGTTCCGAAACAACCCCTTCTCTCTGACTTGAACGTAATTGTCCTTAGAGCTCTAATAGGCCTGTGCACTAGCACAGCCAGCCACTATGCGAGTGTACACGAGAACTAACAAAAACTTTTTCCTGTCTAGCGGTTTAGCATTTAACACAATACAAGCAACCGACTAACTCTCAACGCCACCCCCTCAACTCAAACACAAAGCTTGAGGTTACATTCGGTTTAAAAACGGGACGAAACTTAAGGTCCCTCGAGTCGAGTGGTGTGTTGTGTTGTCGGGCAGATGGCTGACGATGGTGGCGGCATGGGGGGATGGGGGCAGTATGCTTTTTGCATAAATTTCCTTCCTTCTCTCAGGCCGGGGGCCGGAAAGTGTTGTTTCCCTTCGTCCTGGTCTGGTCGGATGGATGACTCGGTTGGGGGATGGGGACTGGTTGACTCTTCCAGTCAAAAGAAAACTTTTCACCAGAGACGCACAATAAAACACAGGCCCAGTCGGGTGAGGAATGAAAAAGTCAACTTCTCACCAAACACAAGGTCTCCCTCCCTCAACACAGATTTGACGGGGCCAACGAGACTGATCTGCGAGCGGGTTCGTTTGAAAATCCACCGCGTTCCCTGGATTCAGCGCCACAATTATGGCGGATTTTAGGCGCAATTATCATTCCAGATAGAGCGGCCTATCCCCGACGGGCGGATTATCGAGGACCCTCGCACACAAAAAACTGCAACCAGGCTGGAATAGATAAGTGAGGGAGCGATAGACAGACAGATGGATGTGCGCTGTTTGCGGAATTCGGTTCGACGTCACATTCGTGACTAACATACGTTACGTGGCGATGGTTCTTGACGGGGTTTTCTCCTTTTTTTTGCCTTCACAACTCCTTCTCCTCGGCGGCGAGTGTATGCAGTGGTTCGACGGCACATTGGAACAAAACGCATCCGGCGTTGAACATAAATATTTGTCGCTTGCTGATTTCGAATTCAGATGTGTGGTTAAGCAATGTTTACATGGCGACGAGGGCCTCGTGACAAAAGGCCTATGAACTGTGCTGCGAGGATATTCGTCTCTCGTTTTTCTGCTCGTGTCACACACATTCTTATGCAAATAGTTTCGCAAAAGGGTGCATCGCTCGTTCGATGGCTGGGTGAGGAATTTGTGGGTTGAGAGCAAGCAAACGCGGTGCAGGTTAAGGTGCAAGGGAACGTGGATGAGTTGGCAAATCACAAAGACACGACTGAAGGTGGTGATGTAATGAGAGCTTTGTGTCGGAGCGCTTTGAGCACGTAATTTCCATGCGAGAATTGACGCCAAGCTGGCGAGGGGTGTTGGATGAGGCCCAGGTACACCACGGACTGTGGCGCCACAAGAAGAGGAAGAAAAATTGACGCCGCCCTAGTCAACTTGAGTGAAATCGAGGTTCAAGGTTCGATTGCTAACAACTCACTGACAGAAGCCAACCACTTCAATTTCCACTAGAGAATTGACGCCTAGCTGGGGGGTTGAGGCCCACGTCAACCCCTGACGCCCGCTACAAGAAGAAGAAGAAGAAGAACAAATTACACCGCCCTTGTCAACTTGAGTGAAATCGAGGTTCGAGGTTCGATTCCTAACAATTCACTGACAGAAGGGAAGCGCTTCAATTTCCACTCGGGAATCGACGCCGAGCTGCCGAGATTGAGGCTCAAGTCTACAAGAAGAAGAAGAAAAATTGACGCCGCCCTAGTCAACTTAAGCGGAGTTAACGTTTAGGAAGGCTTCATTAAATTCCTAACACTCCCTGACAAGAAGACGTCTAAAAAAAGAAACCCAACGCTCCGCTTTGAACTGATGACTGTTCGATCACCGATAAAACTTCGCCTCACCAATCCCTCGCGTCGCGTGCGTAGTCGGAAATTGGACCGAAGATCGGTCCGAGGATCAATCAGGAAATTGGCCCCGAGATCGGTCCAGAAATCGATCAGGAGATTGACTCGAGGATCGATCAGGAAATTGGCCCGGAGATCGGTCCGCAGATCGATCTGGAGATTCCTAACACTCCCTGCCAAGTAAATGTCTTAACCACCTCCTTCGCTTTGAACCGATCACTGCTCGACCACTCATAAAACTTCGCCTTACCAATCTGGTGCGTCGCGTGCATCGTCGGGGCAGAGTTGACAAAAATGTTGGCAGCTCGGGCAGAACATGAGCCAGGACCCAATTAAAGCGACGGTTGGCGCCGGCTCAAAGGGGATACACCTCATCTCTGGGAGTGCGAGAGGTGGGCAAGGCTTGCTGAAGCGATCTTGTCTGATCGAGTGGAGCTTTAAGAGGAATTTAAGCAGGATTCTGATTCAGATTGATTTTTGAACACAGCCATGAGCTACTAAACATCAAAACGATCCATATTCTTCAGCATCGATCAGGAGATCGTCTCGCAAATCGATCAGGAGGTCGTCTCGGAAATCGATCTGCAGATCGACCTGAGGATCAATCAGGAAATTTGCCCAGTAATCGGTCCAGAGATCGATCTGGAAATCGTTCCGAAGATTCCTAACACTCCCTAACAAGAAGGCTTCTCAACAAAGAAGCCCACTGCTTCGCTTTGAACTGATCACTGCTCGATCACCCATAAAACTTCGCCTCACCAATCTCGTGCGTTGCGTGCGTCGTCGGAAATTGGCCCTGAGATCGGTCCAGAGATCGTTCAGGAGATCGGTCCAAAGATTCCTAACACTTCCTGACAAGCAAATGTCTCAACAAAGACGCCAACTGCTTCGCTTTAAACTGATCACTTCTCGATCACCCATAAAACTTCCCGTCACCAATCCCCAGCAAAGACACAAATCAACAAATACTCGCACCATCCTAGTAGTATGCAATATATTCTCTCCAAAAACTCTAACATTTCTCCTACAGCAACTTAACAGAACTTCTGTTAACTCTCTGTAACCCCGTCTATCCATCGTTCTGCCGGCCGTACAACTGCGCCGGCGTCGGAATGTCCTCCACAAAGAAGTTCGCCGGAATGTAGTGGAAGATCTTCTTTAGCACATCCAACAGAATGTCTTCGATTGTCTGCGTGATCACCGAGTACAGGGCATCGGCCAGCATCTTCCAGTTGTCGTTGAAGAACTTATTCGTGCTGTCCTCTGAAATTGAGAAGGCACACGTTGAAGACTGATTTGGGGGTTTAATTGGCAGACTCACCGAGGACTTTGTTTCCGTTGAAGAGGTTCGAGAAGTGTGACTTGAGTCCGTCCAGCCGGAAATCAACCCTCACGTTGGTCACGTTGTAGAAGGTGAAGCCGCCCTTTTCGTAGAGATGTGTCTTGGAGGTCATCACAACTGTCATGTTCTCTGAAAGACAAAGGGGAGTTTAGGCGGTTGGAAGATGAAAAAGTGGGGGAATCCAAACCAGCGTCGAGGAGAACCTTTCCTCGTCCATTCAGCGGAATGAGCAGGATCCTTCCCTGAAGACTGTAGTCACCGAGGAGTTTCATAACCGGCAGCATGAACGTCGTCTTCCAACTGAAGTCCTTCGGGTAGACTCTGCAAATGAAACAGAATGATTGAGGCCTTAGATGGAGGGGTACTTTGCAGGACTTACATGCTCTCGATGACGTTCGTCTTGCCGAAGCCCACGATATTGATGTTCGACAGCTCCACTTTGAGATTGATCGCCTGGCTGTTCCCCTGGTTAATCTTGATCCGGTTCAGATGAAAAGGGTCGAAGCTTTTGATGCTATCCAAGCCGGGAATGCCTGTAAGAGAGAGAGGGGGGTCTTAAGCTTGATCGGGAGAGAGTGGGGGCGTACAGACCTGAGCCAAGTTTGTCGAAGAGCTGCTGAATGCTTTTCGTGGAGCACGCCACGAAGTCTGCGTCCGCCACACGACATTGTTTGATGTAATCTGCTGTAAGGAAATCAAACGCAGTTATAAGTTCAAAATTTACACGAGTTTAAGGAGGGGATGAAAGTCAAGGGCCTAATTTAGGGAAGGGATGAAGACAAATCAGTTCTGACTTAAGGACCTTCAAACTGGACCAAAAATCGCCGAGGACATTAGAAAGACCGTCTAAAGCCTGCAACAAGCACCCCTTTCGGCATCTCCTCACTGAGCCGAGGACATTTGAGAGACCGTCCAAAGCCTGCAACAAGCGCCCCTTTCGACATCTCCTCACTGAGCTAAGCCCTTGACTTAAGGACCTCCAAACAGTCGCTTAGATGGAGGGACAATCGGACCAAAAATCACCGAGAATGTCTGAAAGACAGTCAAAAGCCTGCAACAAGCACTCCTTTCGACATCTCCTCACTGAGCTAAAGACCCCCTTGCATGTATTCATCGCTTGCGCAAGAGAACATATCACACCCGGCACCACCAAACCACCAGCAGAACTCCCAAAACCTGCCCCGATGTCGCAAGATCGAGCTCTGCAAGTCCGCTTTGGAAGCCTAACCACAGTCTTCGCGAAATAACCCGAATTGGAGGTGCACTTAAATTTTATTTGAACCTCACACATGCATCGACTTAACGAGCACGGTAACTAAATCACTCAGAAACCAGTTTCGTCCACCGTCACCGACTCCGACTTCGACTCCGAAGGAGGCACCATAGCAGACCCAGTCCCATTCACCCGATTATTGCCTTTAATGTCATGCTTCATCGAGATTTCATCACCCAGCCCCATCGACCCCCGTCTCTCGGGCAACTAACGAAACTTGACATTTCCAGACGGGGGCTTTGTCGATGTCGCAAGCCAAAGCCAGCGCATTCCTCCGCTCGTATCCTTGGCTTTGTGCTCAAATGGAATCACTTTCCGATAGCCACTGAACCAGTTTCACTTTCAACACAAACCGACGAGCCGTGAAAGTCGCCTCTGTACCCGCCTCTGTCCCCCCGTCGTCATTTCTCTCGCGACTTACGTTGATCCGTGAGAAATCGATCATCGCCGTCATCCCCTGCATCAGCGGCCACCATCGAGACCGTCGCCACTGCAGCCAGCAGGAACTTGCAAATGAACCGCACCCTGGAATTCATCTTCCGCCCTCGCACACACTTTCCGCACACACTCTGGGTAACTTCCGACGGGAAACTTTCAATTTTCTTTCGAGCACCTGATGCCTGGTCTTCAGACCGTTCTTGCCTCCACTGGGTAATCCGCACGACCGACTTCCACAATCGCAAATGCGCCTCGGTCTGCACGCGACAATTCAATTATATAACTTTGCGACGATGCTGGCTAATGGTGGCTGGCTGGCTGGCTGGCTGTTTGGCTGCCGCCACTCGCATCCATCGAGCCGGACAACTCGGTTAGGAGGCTAAAGCCCACAGCTGAAATGAGCTGGAGTGGCAAAACGCAAACAGCTGCCAACCAGACCAGTCTTGGGGCGAGCGCATGCACCTCCGCGTGCTGTTTGCTCAAAATTTTAACAGCATCGCATCGCAAATGTTGCACCACCACAGATTTCCGCATCGGCGCAAGGGGGTTGCCCGCCGATGGGATGTGTGAGCGATAGCCTTTGAGGTGGAAAACTCATGCATGCTCCATCGTGTCGCTCTCTTGGATGCAAACAGCAACAAAATATGGGTAAACATAATTGCGCCACCAGTTTAGCGGAACGACATCCCCCACCGCCACCACACCACCACCACCATCGCCATCGTCGCCTCCATCAACTATCCGGCTGTCCACGCTTTGGCTTGGTGACTTTCCGGGGAACTGGTCGTTTTTTTCTTTTTTCCGTCTTTTTCTCCGCGTGGAGATCAGATTTTCGCAAACGACTGCGACTTCCATTGCCCAATGCAACAAGGCCTCTGCGGATGGGGAATTTTCCGACGGAACAAATGCGTTTTGCTGCCACAAACGGTAGCGCAATGCGTTAGAATTTGGTAATCCACGGAGTCAGTGACATGGACATGGATGCATGGCTTGGCTGGGGGTTATGAAATTCACTGATCATGCGATACGAGCTGGGCGTGCGTTGCCGGGGCAGAGTTGACAAGAATGTTGGCAACTGGGAGCGGTGACCTCGGGCGGAACATGAGCTAGGACGCAGTTAAAGCGACGGTTGGGGCCGTCTCAAAGGGGAAACACTTCTTTTTGGGCAGAGTGAGAGTTGGGCTAGGCTTGCTGAAGCGATCTTGTCTGATCGAGTGGAGCTTTAAGAGGAATTTAACCAGGATTCTGATTCAGGTTGATTTTTAGATACAGCCACGAGCTACTAAACATCAAAATGACACACATTCTTGAGCATCGACCAGGAGATCGTCTTGGAAATTGGCCCGGAAATCGATCAGGAGATCGGTTCGAAAATCGATCAGGAGATCGGTCCGGCGATCGATCTGGAGATCGATCTGGATATCGGTCTGGAGATCCATCAGGAGATCGGTCAGGAAGTCGATTCGGAGATCGATCAGAAGACCCATCCGAAGGACGATCCAAAGATCGATCCAGTGACCAATCCGGAGATCTATCCGAAGATCGGTCCGGAGATTGGTCAGGAAATCGGTCAGGAAATCGATCAGGAGATCAATCCGAAGATCAGTCCTGAGATCGATCTGGAGATTGATCAGGTGATCGATCTGGAAATTGATCTGCAGATCCATCAGGAGATCGGTCAGGAGGTCGATTCGGAGATCTATCCGAAGATGGTCCGGAGATTGGTCAGGAAGTCGATCAGGAGAACGGTCCGAAGATGGTCCGGAGATTGGTCAGGAAATCGATCGGGAGATCGGCCCAAAAATCGATCAAGAGATCGATCAGAACATCAGTCCGGAGATCGATCAGGAAATCAATGCGAAGATCGATCAGTTCGGAGATCAATCGGGAAAGAGAGAGACTCGTCCTTCAAGCACCTTCACACCGTGACATTCTCCGTCCTCCGTTGGCAAGGATTTCGTCTCCTTTCCTTGTCCAATCTTTTCCCTAAATTTTCTCAAAAATGTTCACGTCCTTTCCCACGACATTAGCTATAGATCTCGCATCCACCCCGAATTCAAAAGAAGTCTGCAAAAAGGACTCCCCTCCCCCACCAACTCCCGGCCAAAATGTGTCGTCTCAGTAACCGCACATCATATTTAATGCCCCAGGATATCTCGTTCTTCAACGGCGACAATCCACATGAACAGCCACAGGATCAGCCGCTTTGTCCACCAAAGTACATGCTCGCTTTCCGCATTCATTTTGCGGCGAGGAAGTCCTGCAGGAAGAAAAAAACCCAGACCCAAATTAGTGTCGGGCAGCAATTTTTTTCCCGGCCATCATCCGCCACCCTCGCCGGCTTACAGTTCACAACTATCTTAATTAAAATTTGCATTTTGTTAATTTTCCCGTCTCTCTTTCGGCCGGGACGCCGTTTTTTTTGTCCCTGCGACTGTGGGTGCTGTGTGTGTGGGCTTCCCTTTTTTTGAGTTCCACACATTTCTCATCCATAATCGCATTTACGTGGTGGGAAACCCGGGAAGTCTCAAAAAAACTTTTTCCCATCGCTCCCGCCTCGTGGATAGGGGCTTTTGGGGGTTCTCCGCTTCTCGTTTCGGTTTCGCCTCTGGCCAGCTGGCCGGGCTAAGCTAAGTTGGTTCATAAAATAGTGCACCTATGTTCGGATTATAAATCCAATCCCCCCATCCCTCCCCCGCCTCGCACAGCCCACTCATTCGGAGATTAATTTCATCAGAGTGTGGCAATTGAAACTGCCAGCAGGACATTCCTACAGTCTCTCTCTCCCTCTCGGTGCGACTGTCCCCCCCCATGGAACGGACAAATTAATAATAATACACAGAAGTACAAATCCGCTTCTAGTCGGGGGGCACACGAAATAAGTAATTTCGCCGTGGACGGGGACGAGACAGACACAAAAACTCATTTCATGGGTCAAAAAGTATATCCTCTGAGAAATGTTCACGAGAAGCCGTATGGACCCACAGTCCCTCGCCCCACCTCAGATGGGAGCTTATTTTTTGTTCAATTTTAATGCAGTTAGTGGTAGTTAACCTGTCCTCTGGGCCGGGCACCGGGGAGAGGGCAGATGAAAGATGAAAATGGACAGATATGGCTTGGAAACAATTCAATTTCGCACAGATGTCCTTTGTTTCATTTAACTGGCTACAAAAGTCACAAGCACCAGGAGTCCTGTATTCACAGTGGAATACCCAGAAGAGGACACACACATTGGGGGGGAGGAGGTGTTTGTGACAATTGCAAAGAAGAGGTCCTTTGCATTGTTGGCTCGACACCACTCTGCTGCCGATTATGGTGATGATGATGACTACAACGATTATGGACGAATCCTTGAATCGCAGTTATTCACAATGCTCCAGAGGGAAATCCGATTATCTTTTTGGGGAAATTTTCTTTTATTCCCTTTCTGTTGCTTGTGATGTTGCTCGAGAATGGATGTGGGGATTGTTGCCGAAAGGAAATGGACGCTTTTTTTGGCATTTATTTGGATTTTTAAGTGTCCTGGCAGAGAGCGCAAAGAGAGCGACGAATATTACGCTTAATGTCCTTCAGTTAGCGCCTTGAAAGGGGAGACAGCCGGAAGTATTTTGCTGCAGCGTGTCAACAGCGATCATGATGAACGACCTGCGACGAGGTGACCACTTGGCGATGAGGGGCTAAGGTAATTTTCAGCTTATCGTTCGAAGCTTGTGTGGATCGTGGTAGCAATTTATGAGCCCTAGACCTCATCCATTTGTCTTCAATGCCGCTGGTCGGTAATTGATCTAGTGATCGATGAGTTGGCCACCTGTGCGTTGCCACAACTGCTCCGATCTACTCCTGATCGATCTCCGGATCGATTTCCTGACCGATCTCCGGACCGATCTTCGGATCGATCTCCGGATCGACTTCCTGACCGATTTCCTGACCAATCTCCGGACCGATCTCCAGATCCATCTCCGGATTGACTTCCCGGCCAATCTTCTGATCGATTTCCGGATTCGTCACCGAATCGATCTTCGGATCTTCCTTCGGATGGGTCTCCTGATCGATTTCCCGATCTCCCGATCTCCCGATCTCCCGACTTCCCGATCGATCTCCGAATCGATTTCCTGACCGATCTCCAGATCGATCTCCGGATTCATTTCCCGACCGATCTTTAGATCGATCTCCAGACCGATTTCCAAATCGGTCACCTGATCAATCTCCAGATCGATCTCCTGAGCGATCCCCAGATCGATCTCCGGACCGATCTCTTGATCGATCTCCGTACCAATCTCCCGATCGATCTCCGAATCAACTTCCTGACCGATCTTCTGATGGATCTCCAGACCGATTTCCAGATCAATCGCATGACCAATCTTCAGATCGATTTTCGGGCCAATTTCCTGATCGATCCTCAGGCCGATCTCCTAATCGATTTCCGGACGATCTCCTGATCGATGCTCAAGAATGTGTGTCATTTTGATGTTTAGTAGCTCGTGGCTGTGTCCAAAAATCAACCTGAATCAGAATCCTGGTTAAATTCCTCTTAAAGCTCCGCTCGATCAGACAAGATCGCTTCAGCAAGCCTTGCCCAACTCTCACCCTCCTAAAGAAACAGTGTTTCCCCTTTGAGCCGGCGCCAACCGTCGCTTTAACTCGGTCCTGGCTCATGTTCCGCCCGAGGTCACCGCTCCCAGTTGCCAACACTCTCTGTCAACTCTGCCCCGACGACGCACACCCAACTGTTTCGTTGGTGGTTGCTCTGATCGAACTAATGAGGACTTGAGACCATACTCCGCTTTTTCACGACTTTCAGCTGTTCTAAGGCTCTCCTCTGCATGAGAGATACCGTCAATGAGGATAAGGTCTTATTCTGGACAGGATCAGATCTTGGAAACAGTTGATGGCGTTGATCCTCTGCGAGGAGACTCGTTTGACAGTCTCAAAAATGAGTCACTCATTTAAGCACGCGATTCTCTGGTCTCTTTTTCCTCGTGTGGTCCGGGGTGGAGTGGACCTTGACCTCAACCAACAAACCTCTCCGGCTAACTGTTGCCAATTGCGCACGCTGACTTAGTTGAGCTACCTCTTCACTTGGGAGCGCCACCTCAAACGTAGACGCGTTGTCTGTGGCTAGCTAGCTGCTGCCAATGCCGCCGTCAAGTTGGTAAAGGTCCCTCCTCACTTAGATGCGTCACCTTCTCTTAGGTGCGTCACCTTAGACGTGGTCGCGGATGCTGTAGCTAGCTAGCTGTCGCCAAATACGGACATCAAGTTGGTTAAGATCGCTTCTCACTTGGGTGCACCACCTTGGGCGTGGACGCGGTTCTTGTAGAGGGCGCCACGAGGAAACTGTATGCCAACTCGACCCGTGCATCTAAAGGGATCCTTGCTGGCATCTCACAGGGTTGCGAGCAATCAACAAATTTACTCTGGATGCACAGGCACATGCCTTCTCTAGTCACTTCCAAAAGCAATTGCTTGAGACTGAAACCCTCTGATGCTTTGATTCACAAATCGCATTGAACGCTGAAGGACCATTAAGGACCTTTTCTTGAGATTGACACCCTCTGATGAACGCGGTTGCTGTAGCTAGCTAGCTGTCGCCAATTGCTCACGCAATTGTTGGTTGCGGTCGCTGTCCACTTGGGTACGGCACCTTAGACGTGGACGCGGTTGCTATAGCCAGCGAGCTGCTGCCAGTTGCGTCCGCCAAGTTGGTTGAGGTCGCTCTCAACTAGCTTGCGGCACCTTAGACGTGGGCGGAGTTCTTGTAGAGGCTATCCAAAGAGCGCCATGAGGAAGCTGTATGTCAACTTGACCCGTGCTAGCTTCTCACCAGGTCGAGACTAATCAACAACTTTACTCTGGATGCATGGGCCCATGGCTTCTCTAGACACTCCCAGAAGCAATTGCTTGAGACTGATACCCCATGATGCTTTGACGACTTGTGAAAGCCGCATTGGATGCTTTAGGACTTTTGCTTTAGATTGACACCCTCTGCTGCTTTGATTCCCAAGTCGCATTGAATGCTGAAGGACCATTAAGGACTTTTTCTTCAGATTGACACCCTCTGATCCTTTGATTCCCGAGCCCCATTCGACATCTAAGGACCATTAAGGACTTCATCAAAATGACATGACAAACATCTTCGTCATCATCCAGCGCGGATCTATGCAAACTTATGACATCCTCCCTGACTTGACATTTTCAGTTTCAATAAATCAGCTGCCAAACCGCAGGAAAACCTTCCTCCTCCTCCTCTCCTCTCCTCCATCCCCAGGAACACTTTCATTAATAACATAACTTAAAGCAGAAAACATCCTTTCCCGCAGCAATAATTCATCCTAATTTAACTCCTTCGTCAGTTTTATTGAATTTTCCACTACAGCTAACCAAAGCGCTTAACCTCCTCTTCCGTCTCAGTGCGTAAAATCATGAAATCTCTATCCCATCCACCTCCTCCTCCTCCCTGCGAATCTCTACAGTCATCCATCACAGCATCGTTGCGCATCGCATCGCATCTATCTGTGTAACCTTCTCACCCAGCGGTAGCACCGCACCCACCTCCACCTTGTTCTCAATCGCGCTGAACTTGCAAATTAGTTGTTGAGCGAGAGGAACAAGTCGTCGTCGTCGTCATCGTCGTCGGTAGTCGGCAGTCGACAGGCGGTAGGCGAGGAGGACGTCAACGGTAGAAAATATCCTGCGTATCTCAAAAAAGTCTCCTTGTGGCATATTAAATTTAACTACCGAACGACGATGATGATGATGACGCCTGCCCGGAGTAACTTTTTAATACATAAACACCGCCGCACACGGATTAGAGGAGTTTCCCGCTGAACGACAGAGACGACGAGCATGCAACACGGGGAAGAAAAAACGAACTCCCGCACAGGACGAGGAAATAATTTTCTAAGAAGTCGACGAAGAAGCCCTTTTACAAAGACGCAACCGACGAATTTTCCGCCGTTTCAGCGAAATGGAAGTTTACCCTGGCGTAGGAAAACCTCCTTATCCCTTTCGCCTCTAATCTCTATGAAGTGCCTGGGTATGCCGCAGCAGGATGTACGCTGCTGCTTTTTGGCGTATGTGTAGCCGCCTAGCATCTAGCCAAGTGTAACTAATGCGCCTTCAACAAACGTTCTGCATCACAGGAATCTTGACGGAATCTTAGTTTAGAGGGAGGACTCTATATCATTTCTCGTTCTTTTTTGAAGAATATCTTTCTTTATTCGAAAATGTTGAAGTGGATAAAGTTTTCGGAAGCGAAGCCATGGTTTTGGCTGCGCGGGGTTAGCTATCGCTTTACCTAAGCCTTTTGAGAGCAGTTTTTCATGTTTTGAAATGGGGATTTCGTGGCGTTTTATTGGGGGATAATTTGAGCGGTGCTGAGATTAAATTGAAATATTGTAAAAGTTTTCGCTTTTTTTTCGGGAGATTTTTTTGAGACCTACTTTGAGTTTGGAAAGTTCAAAGAAATAAAACGAGTTTTTTGTTGAGTAGTTTTTTGAATGATGTTTCGATGTTGCGAACGGGGTGGAGTTTAAATCAAAATCTTGGACTTAGGGAGTTCGAAACTAAAGGCATTGGGGGTGGGGCAGGTTTGACAAGTAGCTTCTTTTCGTTCTTGTGAAACTTTTTCAATTCCGTGAGACCTCCCTGTAGGTTAGAAACGGATTTGAAGAACGATAGGTTTTTATGGGAACTCTCGAAAACTGTTTGAACAATCTTGGAAAATGTGCGATAAAAACTTGTGAATACCAGAAAGCTAAACGAAAACCTCAACCTATGTCATAACTCCAAGAGATTTGGAGAATTTTAATCACGTTTTTGAAATTTTTGAATGTTCGAAAACGTTTTTTTGAAATTTGTGGATGTCAAAAAGGTTTTTCAAATTTTTGAATGTTCAAAAATAAACACTTTTGCAAATTTGAATGTTTAAAAATAAACGTTTTTGAAATTTTTGAATGTTCGAAAACGTTTTTGAAATTTTTTAACGTCAAAAACGTTTGTCTGTGCATTGGGAATCAAGTGTATCCTCTGTGACAGGTTTGAAAAGTAACATCCTTTCGCTCCTTTGAACGTTTTTCAATTCCTTGAGACCTCCCTGTAGGTTAGAAACGGATTTGAACAACGATAGGTTTTTATGGGAAATCTCGAAAACTGTTTGAACAATCTTGGAAAATGTACGATGAAAACTTATGAATACCAGAAAGTTCAACGAAAACCTCAACCTATGTCATAACTCCAAGAGATTTGGAGAATTTTAATAACGTTTTTGAAATTTTTGAATGGTTGAAGAAGTTTTTGAAATTTTTGGACGTTAAAAACGTTTTTGAAATTTTTGATTGTTCAAAAATAAACACTTTTGAAGTGTTTAAAGGTTCAAAAATAAACGTTTTTGAAATTTTTGACGTTCGAAAAAGTTTTTGAAATTTTTGGACGTCAATAACGTTTTTGAAATTTTTTAATTTTCAAAAATAAACACTTTTGAAGTGTTTAAAGGTTCAAAAATAAACGTTTTTGAAATTTTTGACGTTCGAAAAAGTTTTTGAAATTTTTGGACGTCAATAAAGTTTTTGAAATTTTTTAATTTTCAAAAATAAACACTTTTGAAATATTAAATGTTCAAAAATAAACGTTTTCGAAATTTTTGAATGCGGATTCGGTTTGAACGGTTTCATTTTTGATATTTTTAAACGTCAAAAAATGTCAAAAACCTTTTTGAACGTCATATTTTTGACGTTTTGCAAAATTTAATGTTAAAAAATAAACGCATTTGAAATTTTTAAAAGTTCAAAAACAAACGTTTTTGAATTTTTTGGAAGAACCGTTTTCGACTGTTCAAAAATGTTCAAAAGTGATTCAAATTCAAAAACTTGGAAGTACTGAGTGATTGTGAAATTATGTGCAAGCGAATCCTCAAATCTGATCAGAGGATTCCTACTCATCCCTCCAAAACTCTCAAAAGCAGACCAAAACCCTTTCAGAGCAGACCCTCATCCACTCCTGTACATCAGAGACGTCTAATAATCGCATTAATTTATGAAATCTTACTCTCAACCTCTTCCAGACGTTTAAACAAACAAACCTCCACTCGAAACACTTCCAGCAATAACTCCTCACGCAAATGGATTGGTACAGGTCCTCAGCAGTCCTAGAGCGCCCCCACTCGTCTATTTTTTCCTTTTTAATCAAACAAAAATAGTTTTAATGCAATTCGACGAGACTTTTGACGAGAGTTGAGTTTATTTACTCACCTCCCACCTCCAATCTCCAACATCCCCATCGCTGACTGTGTCCTGAGTCAAGTCTCCGAGTCGACTTACGAAATTACAGGAGATTTTCGGGAAAGTTTAATGGATACTTTCAATAATTGCATTACCCCGTTCATTTTTCTTCTCCGGGACTCTGCAGAACAAGTGTCCCTTGGGGAATTCCCTCAACGAGATCTGGATCCTTTTTTTGTTTTTTTGTTTTGTGTGCCCCCGTCCCCACAGAAAAACCCCAGCACTCGTTTGAATATCATTCGAATGCAAACTCTGCCTCTGGGGTGATTTCTTTTTTGTTTTCCTTAAAGATTTCGCCCGAAAAAGCCGAAGATGATGGCGCCGAGTCCTGGATTCAAAACAGAATTTATCCTCTGATGAAATTTATTCCTTCAAACGGAGTGCAGGACTCGAAAACGGGGCGGAGGCGGCAGAGGCGGCGGCATGGGCTGTATAAATTTTCACAGAGTTTAATTTCGAAGAAGACAATTGAAATGTTAAACACAAGTGGGAGGGTCCTTTGCCGGCGGAATGAGGGCGCTCGCTCCCGCACTCTCGCCTTTGCCGAAAGAGGAAATAATGTTTACTTATAATGACGAAAGAATAGGCCTGCCTGCCTGCCTGTACAGGTGGCAGGGAAGAAGAAATAAGGTACAAAAAAGAATTCAAATTTATATCCGCGCAACGAGAGCAAAAGGAGTAACACGGGACGAGTGACTAGCGAACAAGGCAATGATAGCGCGGTGAACGCTAAATTAAATTCTCCACCTTCTTCCTGCTCCCCTGCTCCATCTCCTCCTTCTGCTCGTCCTTCGTCAGTGGTGCTTGGCTTTTGTGTGAAGCTGTGAATGTTAGGGCAGTAAAATTTTATTAAGTTCAGCTCAAAGGTACAGATAGAGGCATCGGCTCTAAGGATCGGATCATCTTTGTGCCTTTGGCAGGAGGCCGATGGAGAGGGGGGAGGAGTGTGAAAATTGTTCATGTGAAAATTGCCGAATTCACGAGTTTAGTGTGCGCACACTTCACCGGAGAGAAAATCCCCCACACACACGCCCTTAGACAAATTAAATCGTTTTAATGCAAAACGTTGGCAAGCCAAATGCGACTTTAGCCTCTGGTGTGTGCCGTCAGTGTGTGTTTCTGTGTGTGGGTGGCACAGCCAATAAATTTGCCACTTTATCACGTTTTTTTTATGAATTTTTATACTTCCTCCCGGCGGCAGCGTTGGGTTATCCCATCTCTCTCATCAGGCAAAGACGGCGGTGGGTGGCGGCGGACTTATGACTTTCTGAGGTGTTGCTAGAAATTGCAATTTCACTAGCAATTCACCCCGGATGATGGATGGCGTTGAATGGTTTATTTAGATACTCTGAATGAGTTATGGGGTAATTTTATGGAAATTAGAACTGGAATTATGCACTTTAATCACTGGTTCAGTGGCTGATTGAATTGAGGGGTGCTAAAACGGGGTTTTTATGAGTTGAAAACGGTCGTTTTTTGAACACTGCCATTTTGAGTTTGTTAAAATTTAACGAGTTGTTTAAGGGGCGGGCGGTGGATTTGTATTCAATTGGAATTTGTTGTGAATTTGATGAGGTTTATGCGAGGTTGGAGTTTATTAAAAAGGATTTTACGTTTGAATTTGTGTGGAGATTAAACGTTGGAGATGGGGCCTCCAAGTTTGGGAGAGGAGACTTGAAGACAATTAACGGGATTTTATTACAGGCAGGGTCTCAGTGAGCATTTAAATCACTTTTGTATAATTTATCAATTCAATTCAGACTGAGGGCGTTTGCAGGGCCAACATTTTTGCTGCTTTTCTTAGGACAACACCCATACTTCAGGATCCATCTTCTGGAACTCCGATCCCACGGACCAGAGGGAACTAATTCCAAGTTAATTTCAAAGAATATCCTGCGAAGAACTGGGAAACTCAAACAGTTTTCATTGCTTATGTGCCAAAAGAGGATATCACAAATCTGGCCTCCAAACAACCATCCAAAGCACTTCCGCTGCAAAACGTTGACTCATTTCTCTTCTCCAATCAATTTCCTGTTTATTTTGATACCAAACATCCTTCAGATCGTCCTAATTATCGAGAAAATCGTTTCACACAACTTCACGTCTTCCAAGATGACTGCTTGAGAGAGGATATCCAGAAAGTCGCTTACAAACGACCAACCACGCTATAAAGTCTCAACTAAATTCGCTTCTACAATTCATTTCCTTTCCATTCTGATATCCCACATCCTTCAATTCGTCCTTATTTCTGAGAGAATCGTTTCAGAAAACAACACGTCTTCCAAGTTTACTGTCTAAGAGAGGATATCACAAACTCGCTTCTAAAAGCTCAAGCACAACACACTCTTTACAAAATCGTACCTTATTTCATATCTGTATTTAATTTCCAATCTATCCTGATATTCCGCGTCCTTTAATTCGTCCTACTTACTTACTTAGTAGGCCTACGACCCATATAGGGTCTGAGCCTGATAAATCGCTGCCTTCCATCGTTGACGGTCCTGGGCACGCTGCTTCCAGTCATCAAGACCAAGCTGTCTTACGTCCGCGATGACTTGGTCTTTGTTCGGTCTTCCTCTCCTTCTCGAACCAGGAGGCTCGGATTCCAGCTCGGATTCGAATTTACTGGTTCGAGAAGGAGAGGAGGGAAAACCTCAGGCTCGGATTCGAGCTCCGATTCGATCCTCCTGGTTCCAGAAGGAAGACCGAAACTCCGGTACAAAGACCAAGTCATCGCGGACGTAAGACAGCTTGGTCTTGATGACTGGAAGCAGCGTGCCCAGGACCGTCAACGATGGAAGGCAGCGATAGCTCAGGCTCAGAAGAGGAAGACCGAATCTCCGGTGGAAAAACCAAGTCATCGCTGGAGCGTTGTTCTCCATGCGCTCGATGTGGCCGAGCCAGTGCAGTCGACGGATTTTTGTCTTCTGGACTACATCTACATCCTTGTACAGCTCATAGACTTCGCGTGGTTGTGTCTTCTCCTCCATTCGCCTTCCTCGCAGACGGGACCATACACCCGACGTAGAATTTTTCTTTCGAAGGCACCAAGAATCAGCTCCGCAGTTCTGCTTAGTGTCCAGCTTTCGGCTCCATATAGCAGGACTTGCAGAATAAGAGTTTTGTAGAGCATGATTTTGGTCCTTCGAGTCAGGAGTTTTGAGCCCAGTTGTTTTGACAAACCGAAGTAGCATCGGGGCGATTCTACGTCGGACCTCCTCTGTGATATCGTTCGTGGAGTTCACGTTTGCCCCGATGTAGACAGACTCCTTCACTACCTAAAAATTGTGGCTGTCGAAAGTAATGTTTTGTCCTAGGTGGTGTGCGGCAGATCGTTTCTTGCTCGACAGCATATACTCCGTCTTATCCTCAATGACCTTAAGACCAGCTCGTTTCGCCTGTTCTTCAATCGCCGTGAAAGCTTCTACCACGGCTCGCTGGGAACGCGCAACGATGTCGATGTCATCTGCGTATCCCAACAGTTGGACTGACTTGTTGAAGAGAGTGCCTTCCGTGTTTACAGCAGCCCGCCGCACTTTCTTCTCCAGTACCAAATTGAAGAAATCAATTCGTCCTAATTACCGAGAAATCCGTTTCAGAAAACAATCATGTCTTCCAAGATGACTGCTCAAAAGAGGATATCACAAAAGTCGCCTCTAAATGACCAACCAAACCACTCCCGTTGCCAAATCAAAACTTATTTCGCTTCTATAATTAATTTCCTATCCATTCTGATATCCTACGTCCTTCAGTTGTTAATTGTCAAGAAAATCGTTTCAGAATAATGCATGTCTTCCAAGATCACTGTATGAAAGAGGACCTCACAAAAGTTTCTTCGAAAAGGCCAGCACCTTCACTGCCGTTACAGAAACTGGACTTAATTCGCATCTACACTCAATCTCCTTTCCATTCTGATATCAATCATCCTTCAATTCATCCTAGTTTTTGAGAAAATCGTTTCAGAAAACATCGTGTCTTCAAAAACCATAAATTTCATGCGAAGAAGTAGGTTCCTCCGAACTTTGCTTCAAAATTTCCAACCACGATACTCCCGTCACAAAAGCATGCCTTATTCCGCTTCTACGTTTAATTTCCTTTCCATCCTGATATCCACCGTCCTTCAATTCGTCCTAAATCCCGAGAAATTCGTTTCAGAAAATTCTGTGATCATCAAATCAACTTCGACAGAAACACGTTCACTTTCAGCAAAAAAATGCGACCCCGTTGTGTTATGAGTTCACTGCATTTTTTCGTGTGACACGTGCCATTTTTTCAAAAGTCGATTTTCTTTGTGTTTCGATCCAAATTTTTCCTTAAATGTGTGGGGCTGAGTGTGGAAAGGATGAATAAAGTTGATTCTGTCCGAAATTTCAGTCAAAATCTTTGAAATTTTGAGAAAATTGAATTTTTCAGATTCTCCGAAAATGATGTTTACTGAAAATGATCTGTGTTTGCACGCCCACAAAAGCCATTAAATCAAACTCTGCTATGGCATGTTATACACTATTGAAAATGGCAGTTCTTTCTCTTTGCAAACAGTGAGAAATATGTTCAAGTCATTCTTACAAAATTCAGAATGATCTGAGTTTCAAATTGTGACCTCTAAGTGAATCACATTAAAACTGCTCATTGAAAAATCATCTCTTAGTCCAATCAGAAGCTGTTCGTTCGCATCGTTGGCAACAAAGACTCCACTTGAATTCATGAACTTGAGAAGTCCTTCGGTTGATGCTGCACAGGATCTTCGAGAACTTCTCTGCTGTGACAGGAAGCAGATTGAGGAAGGACTGCTGTGTCTGAAGGTGGCAAGCAAAACACGAGAATAATTGTTTATCTGGCAATGCTGGCTTGGAATGCAAATTGAGTGAATTTTTTGACATGGTTTCCGTCAGTTGGTGAGACAAATGAAGGGAGAATATTGTTGGACGAGTTTGTGAGTTGTTTTTGGACATGCATTCAGTGTATTTTCTCCGGCAAAACCATAAGGAATTTGACTGTTTCTCATTCAAAGTGACAGTTGGTTGTTTCTGTAGAGAACTATGGAGTTGCCATGTATGACTTTTTGATGAGGAAAATTATGTTTGATATAGGCTGCGGTCTTCGACTCTGAGCCTGTGGGACAACGCAACAGAGGACGTCCACGAACAAGGTGGCGCACACAAGTCGAGGGGGACCTCGGCCGGCTTGGTGTGCGAAACTGGAGACAGTTGGCGAAAGATCGTGCTGGCTGAGTTGAGTAAGGCCCAGGTCCACCTCGGACTGTAGCGCCCTAAGAAGAAGAAGAAGAAGAAGATAGGCTGCGGTTAAAATATGTGGAGCAAATCAAAATCATCGAAAATGAGATGTGATTGGAGGGATTTATAACTTTTGAGTTGGAGATTCGCTCGGATCAGCTACCGAACAAGATCGTGATCTATGCAGCTGTTGCATGAATTGAAGGCGACTAGGTTAGGTTAAGGGGCTGCTAGTGAATTCACCAGCAAACTTAGACCATGTTGGTCCATTGTGATGCCTGTGGGCCTGTGGGCATGTGTGAATATACCAGCAGCCCCCTAACCTAACCTTACCTAAGCCTTCGACTCCAGTGATAGTGCCGTTAATTTGATCTCAACGAAAAATGGGGACTGTACCAGATTTGAAAAACCGGATAAAAGCGTATTAACTTTGCTTTTCACTGGTATTCGAACCTGGGACCATTCGAACTTAGGGCAGGCACCAACTGCGCCATCCAGTCGTCCTGGTTGAGTACATGATCCTCATCTTTCGTCGGTGCTGCTTGGGGTTGCCTTTGAAAATCCGGACAAAAGCGTATTAACTTTGCTATTCAGTGGGATTCGAACCTGGGGCCCCCTATAACTTAGGGAAGGCACTTAACCAACTGCACCATCCAGTCGTCCATTGCGGAGATTTAAGATTTCGAGCAAACGAACATTCACCATTTTTATTTGCACAGATCTTGGTTTGTTCTGAAATCACACTGCCGCTTCATTTTCGAGTCTCCTTTGTTTGTTCTCATGGCTCCATTATATAATGACATCCATGTTCATCCAGCAGATGATCCTCTCCGAACTATGACACTTCAAAAACTAGGACCTCAAGTCCTTGGCTCACATAAATAAACCGCACAACCCCTTGGCTATCCATCCAACCCATTGTCTTCCCTCTGCCCCTTCATCCCCCCTCACCCGCAGCACTCGGGTGACGCTCTCAACTGACAGTAATCCGATGATCCTCCTCAAAGATGCATCAACCTTCATAGCATAGGCTCTCACATCGAATCTAAAGCTCGTGACCGTTAAACACACATTCTCGTTATACTTAACCGCGATCTCTCATTACGTGAGGCTAAGTGCTCAAGTTGCTCTTGAAAATAGAGAGAGAGAAAAAGAAAAGGAAATACCCACCCACACCCATCGACATGGTTACAGAGCACTTTTGAAAAGTGACACGATAAACCTCTTTCACTGACTCTCCGCCCACAGCATCCTTTCGCAAGACTACACACACACACACAAACAGGGGCATGCATGAAGCCACATTCATGGCATCAGTGTCAATTTTCCAGCCGAAAACCTCTAGACACACTCCCACAAACGTACAGGCGCTCACCTTTAATATCATTTCCCACTGCAGGTGCGGGGGAAAACGGATTTGTCTCGGGTGCTAAATCCCACTGATCGCATTTATCCCTTCACCCCCACACACACACACACACCACTCGACGTAACCTTTGAATACCGCTGCTGTGTGTTGATGAGATGACGATGACGATGATGATGGAAGGATGCACCTCTCAACCAGCAGCACCCATCATCCGGCATCCACTTGGAAGCCAACAACTATAATACTCCGGCACATATTTACGTTTTATCCTGACTTTGGGTTCCATCTTCTTCCTCGTCTTCGTGTCGGTGTTGTGTCCTCGTCTCGTCTCCCACAGGAAACCAGGGAGTAAAATATAAAGGAAAACATTTTGTTTGAGTTGAACTTGAAGTGATCTCTCTTCTCATTCATTTGGAGAGGGAGTGAGAGGGAGTCGAACACAGAGGGCCCTGAGCGGGTGGTAAACTTTAAGGTGCACCGCTGTTGCCGCAAAGGATAACATCGAAGTGTGCGATTGCAAAAGGCAATACCGCTCGGCACATAGCTCACAGAAATAGACTCCTTTCTCGGTCTGGGGATGTGTGTGAGTGAGAGAGGGGGAGGGAGGGCAGCATCACCCGTCAATGTTTGTTTTTCAAATTATTTGCTAAGGTTTCAACGACAACGACGACGACGACGATGATGATGATGACGACGACGACGACGATGACGATGAAACCTAAGCTGTTTAAACGATGCCAGCAGTAGGGCTCCAAAGTGTGTAACCAGCACTGTCTAGGAAATAGTTTCGAATCCCCAAACTCGAGACGGGAACGAGGAGACATTTAAAGCTCTTAAAGTCAATCTCGAGTGGCAGAGGAAAGAGATCCTCATCCATCATCACCATCATTGAAAGCCAATCAATGGAATTCAAAGTTTCCCTTGCAACCATCTCCCCAACGCATCTCTCGCTTGTCAGTTAAAAGTGTTTGTCTGTGTTATTGCAACAAGGATAAGGAAGTAAGTTATGTGCGGCACATGATGCCTGAGTAAATAAAATCGAGCGATGATACCAAGAAGAGAGGCTTTTTGAGACTGAGACTGAAACAACTAATTAAAGTGGAGTTAGTTGCCCCCCCCCTCCCCCACAGTCGAAGGATCTCCCCCACAATCACAGAGTGGGGGTTTTTTGTGATGACTCCTTCGATTCCTTTGAGGGCGGATGTAATTTCTGCCTGATTGTGTCCGACAGAGGTTAAATTTCTGGACAATAGATTCCAATTATATCACTTTCTTGAGTTCGCTCTCATCCTTCGCCTTCGTCCTTTTGTTCAGCCAAGGGGGTGGAGAGAGAGAGAGAGGGGGGGATGGTATCCTAAGTCCATTTTGTCAATTGTTCCAAATGAAAGAGACTCCGCGCGCACACACAGTGTCGCATCCGAAAGGAGTTAAACGGAGGTCGGTAGTTAGTGACCATTATCCTTTTTTTCTGTCCCCCCTCCCACATCTTCCCTCGAGTAAACTTCTTCACTCAAAAACTGATCGAAAAATCGAATGAATAGAAATTGATTTAGTTCAGCATAATAGAATTGTTCTTTGCTCCCTTGACCCTTGACTCCCGTGCCGTCCCTCATCCCTCGTCCTCCTCCCACACCCGTGCGGTTGGTCCCATGAGAGGCACCCCTTCGTCGGTGTGGATACATCTGACCGTCCTTAAAAATAATGACATCGCCAGCAACAACATCGATTGTTTGGGTAAACAAAGAAAACCCCCTGGGCTTGCATGTCCTTTTTTTCCACCATTCTTCCCATTCCCCGTCTGATCCTTTGCCAATAAAAAAATGGTATGTGCAATAATAATAATAAGGGACATTTAAATTTTTGATTCGACCATCAATGGGGGGTGTGTTGTTTCGGTGTCGGTGTTTTTTACGATGTCATTCGGTGCGAAGTGAATTGGTCCTAAAGTGAGTTGTTAACAATTTAGTTTACATCAGGCCGCAACAAGTGGATGCCGCTGACTGACTGCTGACTGACTTCTTCGTTCTGGGGACTGTGTGCATGTTCGTATTAATGTCTTAATTTGCATGCTTAAATGTGCTGTTGTGTCGTTACTTTTTAAGAGGATGGCCGCTGTTGATGGCCGAACGGGCGACGATGTAAATTAGAATTGTTATGACCGCTGTTAATATCAATTTGCGAGCCATAACCTGTGCTCTGGCAATGCTCTGGAGAGGGGAGTTATAAAAATGTTAATAGACAGTTATGGGGGGTGGCATTTCCTGACTTTCAATTAATTCACAAGTTCCGTATCTTATCTAGTCGCGAACGGGTGTGTCAAGGATGAATGCTGATGTGCTTTGCGCTCGAAATTAGTGCACTTAACAGTCAGTTCACATCCCTCTCGCGCAAAGCGATCTATTTAAGCGATTTTTGTGTCGGACTACCCACGGTCTGATGGGTTTTTTTGTTATTTTTGTACGCTTTTAAACGGGATCTACCTGAGGAGCACTTTCGATGAAATGGTGGCAATTTAACACGAATATTTGACGCCTTGTATCTGTGCAGAGAATTCGGGGAGGAAACAGCAGAGAGGACGTCAAATGAGCGACAGTTTCTTCCTCGGGGACGGTTCTCACTCGCAGTCGACTCCCTTTAAGTTGAATTTTTGACGCGATTTCAAAACAAAATTTCGAGTTAGAGGGTTTTTGACTTAAAGGACTACTTTTCTATGGAAAACTGAAGGGAATGCAAAACAAAAAGGGTCCAGAAGTGCAACTTGGAGGAGGTCCGACTCAGAGGAGGTCCGACTTAAAGGACGTCCGACTCAGAGGATGTCCGACTTAGAGGACGTCCGACTCAGAGGAGGTCCGACTCAGAGGACGTCCAACTTAGAGGACGTCCGACTTAGAGCACGAGGACGAGGAGGTCCGACTCAGAGGAGGTCCGACTTAGAGGACGTCCGACTCAGAGGAGGTCCGACTCAGAGGAGGTCCGACTCAGAGGAGGTCCGACTCAGAGGAGGTCCGACTCAGAGGTGGGCCGACTCAGAGGACGTCCGACTTAGAGAACGAGGACGAGGAGGTCCGACTCAGAGGAGGTCCGACCCAGAGGAGGGCCGACTCAGAGGAGGTCCGACTCAGAGGAGGTCCGACTCAGAGGACGTCCGACTCAGAGGACGTCCGACTCAGAGGAGGTCCGACTCAGAGGAGGTCCGACTCAGAGGACGTCCGACTCAGAGGAGGTCCGACTCAGAGGACGTCCGACTCAGAGGAGGTCCGACTCAGAGGACGTCCGACTCAGAGGAGGTCCGACTCAGAGGAGGTCCGACTCAGAGGAGGTCCGACTCAGAGGAGGTCCGACTCAGAGGAGGTCCGACTTAGAGGAGGTCCGACTTAGAGGAGGTCCGACTTAGAGGACGTCCGACTTAGAGGACGAGGACGAGAAGGTGCGACTCAAAGGAGGTCCGACTTAGACGACCTTCGACTTAGAAGACGTCCGACTTAGAGGACGTTCGTCTCAGAGGAGGTGCGACTTAGAGGACGTCCGACTTAGAGGACGTCCGACTCAGAGGACGCCCGACTCAGAGGACGTTCGACTCAGAGGAGGTCGGACTCAGAGGAGGTCCGACTCAGAGGAGCACCGACTCAGAGGTTCGACTTAGAGGAGGTCCGACTTAGAGGAGGTCCGACTTAGAGGATGTCCGACTCAGAGGAGGTCCGACTTAGAGGACGAGGACGAGGAGGTCCGACTCAGAGAAGGCACGACTCAGAGGCGGTTCCATTCAGAGGAGGTTCGACTTAGAGGAGGTGCAACTAAGAGTTCGGTTTAGGGTTCGGCTTAGAAGAGGCGGAGGAACCAAACAAATAAGGCAAACGCAAAATCCATTGTTTCACAGGGAATCGACTGGAGATACGATCTATTGGTCACAAAAGTTCGATTCTATTCCAAAAACCAACAGTCTCCTCCGTCGCCAAAGTCAATGACCCGCTGTCAACCACTAGAATCCCTCACCCTGTCATCCGCCATAAAAAAATGGATGTCTCTCGAGTAATCTCAACGCAATTCCCATCCCCTCTCGAGCCCATTTTTCCCACATCAGCAATTAAAGCCTCAATTCAAATGCAACTTCCGTCGCTGTGTGTGAAAAATCTGCCGAATTGGCATCAATTTACGTCAAACCAATCCATCCCACAGGATTCATTCGAACAGCCCCGACACCCTTCGTCAAAAAAACCGAGAGAGAGAGAGAGAAGGAAAAAAACCAAACTCAAAGATACGCCAAGCAAATGTCCAACCGGGGATATAAATGTTTTACTAAACCGTCGTTATATTTTGACATCGCTTCAATTTATATCACACCATCGGAGTGTTCTAGGATGTCCAGGATGTTCCTGGTGTAAACGGTTGCAGGACCATCCAAAAAAAATCCTCCATTTTCCTCTTCTTTTTTTGTTGTTGCTGTTGTTTTATTTGCAGCATGAATATCGGAAGCGTTTAAAAGTGTCCGCTTCATGAGTTATGCAATCCCAAGTGAGATGGGATGCGAACAGAACATCGTGGTTTCCCTCCTCTCGTTTTTTGTTGTTGTGCCATGTAACGCAGAAATCATTGTGTGATTCTCTCTGAGGAGAGAGAGAGAGGAAATATCGCTCGAATGGTGTTCATTTTTAACTTAATTGCGAAAAAGTTCTTCTCGTCCTGCCGCGAGAGTGTGTCCAATGGTGCCACGGCGACATGTGTGATTGCCGCCATCAGCAGCCGGCTGTTGTGCTCTTTTTTTCCTCGTTTGACAGGGGGGCAGGGAGGGCGCACCTCTCTTCCAATTACCGGCAAGGGTTCAGGGAACCCCATAAGAACGCCGCCGCCGCCGCGCCGTGATTAATGGCCTTTAATTATGTCAGCCTCGAAATGACACAAAAAAAGGTCTCACAATACTTCGTCCTGGGATCATAAATTTTCCCCAACAATCACCTCGTCCTCGTCGGCCGCTTCTTCCGAAGGGATTCTTTCATTTTTTCGTCGGTTTGTCATAACACTGCAAGTGTCCTGACTGTGCAGCCGCCACACACTCACTGCACTTCATGCACCTGACCTTAAATGAGTCCGCGTCTGCATATCTGCGTGGCAATAAATTTCAATTTCAAGTCAGTTTTTAGATTCGTCTCCTCATTGATTTATGCAGGGATATGACCAGACCACCACCGGGGGCTAGGTGTAATCAACTAAGACAACACAAAATCCAATCTCATGCCCTCAAGGAGCCACACACGAGCAAAAAACTCGACAAACCAGGACCTCTGCATGGGGAGTGTGCGGAGAGTGTATTCAAAACAATGTCCTGGCTACACCCCCTCGGTCGGTGGCTATAATTTAATCCTTGCAAATTATGCAGAGTTTAAAAGTTAAATGAATAATGAACGAGTAGTAGCTGCACATCTCCTCTTTTTTTTGCGTCCCCCCCACACCCACACCCACACCTTCGCCCATGCGAACGACGAACCCTTTTTCAGCTTCGACACCCTTTGGTCCTGTTTATAAACTCGCCAGTTTTGCCCATCGGCTGTTTCTCTCTCTCGTTCGGTCGGTGTTCCGTTCAGTCGATGGTGTGTAAAGTGTCCTTAATTCTCAATTCATATGCAAATTTATTTTATCGCCATTGCATCGTCACTCAAAATGGAAAATCATCGCAGCAATTCGTCGTTGTGTCGTCCATACACTCTGCTAAAAGGGTCTTCCATTCCGAACCTATTCACCAGCCTCTCCTCCTATCCCTTTCGCCCTCCCCCGCCCCCCACACACACACAGTCTCTCGCTCTCTCTCGTCCTGTCTTCCAACCGTCGTCGTCCTGAGGACTGGTGGAATTTATAGCCGATCCGGTAGAGTTTTAGTTTGTCGTTCCGATTCGGTCGCCGTCGTCGTTGACAATGACTAGGAATTCCCACTTCAATGCCCGACCAGTGCGGGTGGGGTGGGGAAGAATTGTTTTTCCAAAGGACAACCATCGCTGGCTGCTATAATACTCGAGGATAATCACCACCCGCACGTCGTCGCGAAACGACTGTGTGTGGGTGTGGAGGGTGATGTCAAACCCTCACAAGTCGATTTGACGATGATTACCGTCAGGGTTTGCCGGGCGATGTTGACTGCGCTGGGGCCGGCTTAAATATGGAAATGTAACCGGGCTATTTTGCGGATGAAAATTCAATCATTACACTTCATCAGCGGCACCGTGTGAGCCAAATGATGTGAGCGACGTGGTGTGAGCTGATGTTGGTGTTTCATGGATGCCTTGGAGCTGATTTTCTCTCGTTATGAGTGATGGACGGGGAGTGGAGGAGGATGAAGGATGCAATGATGATGTTTTTGGCCAAAAGCGCTTTGAGTTGGGTTCGCACTGCGAAGCACTTTGAGTGACCTGGTGACTTCAAAAACTGCTTTTGGATTTTGCAGCAAAGTTGGCTGATCGATTCATCGATTTACCGGAGCCAATGGTGGACTGGGGGAACTTAATCCAATGCCCTTCGTGGGTTCACTTTGGAGCCTGAGCTTAAAGGGCACTGGTCCTTGGAAATTCCCGATGTGCAGCACTTTTTTAAAATCACAACAGACAGAACAGACAGAGCAGACAGAACAGACGAAAACAGACAGAAAAGACAGGAGACACAGAACAGACAGAACAGAACAGACAGAACAGAACAGACAGAGCAGACAGAACAGACAGAACAGACAGAACAGGCTAAACAGACAGAACAGACAGAACAGAGCAGACAGAGCAGACAGAACAGAACAGACAGAGCAGACAGAGCAGACAGAACAGACAGAACAGACAGAACTGACAGAACAAGCTGAACAGACAGAACAGACAGAACAGACAGAACTGACAGAACAGACAGAACAGACAGAACAGACAGACCAGACAGAACAGAACAGACAGAGCAGACAGAACAGAACAGACAGAGCAGACAGAGCAGACAGAACAGACAGAACAGACAGAACAGGCTGAACAGACAGAACAGACAGAACAGACAGAATAGGCAGAACAGACAGAACAGACAGACCAGACAGAACAGAGCAGACAGAACAGAACAGACAGAGCAGACAGAGCAGACAGAACAGACAGAACAGACAGAACAGGCTGAACAGACAGAACAGACAGAACAGACAGAATAGGCAGAACAGACAGAACAGACAGACCAGACAGAACAGAGCAGACAGAACAGAACAGACAGAACAGACAGAACAGACAGAACAGACAGAACAGACGGAGCAGGCAGAACAGACAGAACAGACGGAGCAGGCAGAACAGACAGAACAGACAGAACAGACAGAACAGACAGAACTGACAGAACAGACAGAACCGACGGAGCAGAGAGCAGGCAGAACAGCTTCAGTTTGGCTCGTTTTCTATCACAAAGGGTGGCATTTCTTTATGATAGCTTCTCTGTCATCCACGAAGCAACCAAACCACCAAAACCTCGCCCCAAGATCACGGACTCCCTCCATCAAAACCGACCGACCGCGGAAGTATTTGCAATCTACATCAGGTTTCCTTGTCCTCTGCCTGATTTACTACCGCCCGTTGTTGCAATAAATTCAAAGGCTCCCCCACAACCCCCTGAGTAATCGATGCAAAAGCGAACATGAGTCCAGCGCCCACCTGCTTTGCCTGGAGAACCTGACCAAGGGTAGATAATAATATTTGTCAGGGTAAATGAACAAATTCCACCTTCACCAGGACAGGCAGGGAAGGCGGACAAACCAAGACAGAGGAGCCCCGGACAAGCCAAGACAGAGGAGACGAGGAAAAACTCCCGAACTGCTTCATCATGATATTCCCAAAGACATAGAAGTCCTTCGTCCGTCCAAAGAGGAAGGAAATCATTTCACAGCGATTGTAATCATTTCGACCTTCCGGTGGTGGGTAAGCTGCACGTACAACCCCTTCCCTCATCCACCGCACGTACAACGAACCCCCTCTCTCTCGCTGTACTCAAAAATTGGACATCGACCAAACCTCGAACGGGCATTAGACCACAATGACATAGATCCTGATATATGGCGTCTACTTAAAAATCGCAACTGCAACAGACCAGTGAGCGAGCGCGCCTAAGACGATGTGTGCTGGACACAAATTCGAAAATCCTTTCTGTCTGGCGGTGGGTCTGTGCATCACCAGACCAGACCAGACCAAGAGCCTACGGTGCACACAGAGACAGAGAGAGAGAGAGAGAGAGATTCCTGGTGGTTGAGGGAAGTTTTTTGTCTTCAGCCCGAAGGGAATCAATTTCCCCGCATAGTTGCACAGCACAAATACCGAATGCGAGAGGGAGGAAGGATACAAATGACGGGAAAACACGATAAAAGTCAAGCAAGACCCAGCCGACCTCTCCACGATGCATCAAAGCAAAAGAGAGTTGCTTGTTGGTTCTACGGCCGCTCCCCATCTCACAGCCTGGACACGTTCGTTGCTTACTTCTCACTCACTCAAGACGTTGCCTGGTGGTGGTGGTGGAGGATTATGTGTTTCCTCGTCTCGTTGTGTTCTTTGGCGATATACTTTTCCCTGATTTTTTGTTGCTCCCTGATTCCTCCTTTTTCTCGGTTCGTCCTTGCAAATTCATTTAGACGGAGGAAAAGGTGCATTCAAGCGTTAAAGTAAATATCTCATCTTTTTATATTGGAATAGTTTCAACGGAAGGACTGCAGGAAACAGTGGGCTGGGTCCTGGCTACACCCACTTCCTTCCCTTTCGTCTTTCTGGTTTTTTGATCCTTTTTGTCTTCGAGATTCGACGAGATGATGATGGCTGATGTTTCCCGTGTTGTGGGCTGGCCAATTGATAGGCGCGGCGATAAGTCTTGAGGAGCTCCTGAGTGGGATTTCGTAAGCCTCCTTAAATTCCATCAGTCGTTGACTTAAAGCACACACACCCGAGATTCGGTGGCACCATCATTCTTCATGAACACCGCAGTTTACCACACTCCTTTGGCACATTTAAGGACACATTTTTCCAATCCAACGAGTCGCTTAATATTCCTCAACTCAATGAAATGTGTACACCCGTCAGGCGGCGGCGGCAGCACAGCGAACGCTAAGGATTCCCCCCGCTTACACAGAAAATCAATCCAGTATCCTTTTCGCATCCTTTTTCTTTTTCGTTTTCTTCGTTTTCCACCCGCTCTATTTGCATAATGCAAAAGATCAAATGAATTTCTTATGCGATATGAATCCCACCAGGGACATTCAATTTTCCCGTGAATCCTGCTGGCATCCATCCGCCTCATCGCCATCGCCCTGCCGATCGGTATACATCATTGAAATGTCAAATTGAGATGCAGCCAGGGGCCAATTTCGAAATGATTTTGTGCGCGTTGCCAAGATGAATGAGCAGAGAGAGAGAGAGAGAGAGAAGAAGAAGGGAAATCTGCATCGCGGCGGCATATCCTTGCCATAATCCCAAATGGAAAATCAACAAAAAACGCTAACTCCCCCCTCCATTTTGTTCGCACACGCATGCAACCGGTTATGGGGTGTTGAAGGCTGCCATTTGCCGCATATGCTCGTGGCTATCTGCACGCAGCCTCATTCTCCGAGCGAGAGAGAGAGAGAGAGGATGAGTGACATAACATATGCTTAATAGAATTGAAGTGACACATAGCGGTATCAGTCCCAGAGGGGCGAACGTTATAAATTTCGAATGGAAATTGGGTGCGTTCAATGATTTATGCAGTCCTCTGCCAGAGAGAGAGAGAGACCAGAGGAAACACTTTTACAAATAATCGCATCGCAAGAGCATATCCTTCCTTCCTGTGAAGCCTCATTCTCTCTCTGGCAAGACTTCAGCCCCACACAGATGGCACACACTGCGCGTCCAAACAAAACGTCGTCATCGTCGTCGTCGTCGTCCTCGCACAGACAGGCGGCTCAATTCGGCAGCAGGAAAGGAGGAAGGAAAAAAAGGAGAACAGAAAAATATGTCCACCACCACCGCTCTCCTTTCCGCATACAATATAAGCTCTCAAGGATTTATTGGCTAAATAGACAGATTTGACTATGTGTTATCCCTGGGAAAGTTCACAATTGGAGAGCAGTCGAGTCCTTTGGTCCTTTAGCCGGCGATGCTGTCTGCCGTGTGGCCGCCCTCTGTGTGTGTGGTGTGCATTGGCTGCCCTGCCATGCCGCTGCCATGCCGCTGCTAGGACTATTGATGAATGTTGAAGCTGGTTTTAGCGTTTTTTTCTCTTCTCTTTTTTTTGTCATCCTTTGGCTGGAAAGGAAAATGTCTTCTTTAGCATAATGCCACTTTCGTTTCTTTCGGTTCAGTGGAATCCTTGGTCGCAATTTTTTCGTCCTCCTGCACGTCTCCGAGCGAGTCTGGTTGACTGGGTGATATCGATGCGATGGTTGCCAGTTGTGTGGTGCGGCAGCATCGCTGCATTAGATAGAAACAATTGAAGGGTAAAGAAAGGATATGTACACTTCCATTCTTTTGCTCGCTCTTCATTCTTCATCTCCTTCGTCTTCGTCTTCTTCGTCGTTGCCGTTGTTGTCTTATTCGGCCAGATTCGGATTTTACGATTTGCAATTCATTTTATGTCCGATTGCATAAATACAGTTGTTTTAGTGAAGATTTATTCCTGTTTGGTGTGCTGTGGTGTGGCTTCGTTACGGGGAAAGGATTTTGTCTTAGGAGCTGACCAGGGGGCCGTGGACCTTGGCAGGGGAATGGGTTACAGTTTGATGTCCGGATTAGCTTGTAGTTCTTGACACAGTTGCTAGTTTTGTTGGATTATGCTGTGTAACAAGGCGTTGCGCTTGGATTTGGCCTTCTCTGCCTTCTCTGGACGACTCTGGACTACGGGGTTAGATTTGATTTGAAGAGAAATGGGGATCCATGGGCTTTGCCAAGAATGCTCAGGTAATGGACTTGATTTTAACATGAACATGAACATGAACCACAACATGAACATAAAGCTGAACATGAACATGAAAATGAACATGAAGCTGAACCTGAACGTGAACATGAACTTGAACTTGAGCTTGATCTTGAATTTGAACTTGAACATGAGCTTGAACTTGAACTTGAACATAAACATGGTCATGGACATGAACATGAACATGAACACGAACTTGAACATGAACATTAACATGAACATGAACGTAAGCTTGAGCTTGAATTTGAATTTGAACTTGAACACGAACTTGAACATGAACATGAACATGAACATGTACATGAACATGAACATGAACATGAACATGAATTTGAACAAGAAAGTTGAACACGAACTTGAACATGAACGTGAACATGAACATGAACTTGAACATGAACATGAATCTTAACATGAACTTGAACTTGAGCTTGATCTTGAATTTGAACTTGAACATGAACATGAACATGAACATGAACATGGACATGGACATGGGCATGGACATGGGCTTGGACATGGACATAGGCGTGGACATGGGCTTGGACATGGACATGGGCGTGGACATGGGCGTGGACATGGACGTGGACATGAACATGGTCATGGACATGGACGTGGACATGAACATGGACATGGACATGAACGTGGACATGGACGTGGACATGAACATGGGCATGGACATGGACATGGGCATGATTATAGACGTGGACTTGGATATGAACATGAGCATGAACTTGAACAGGGATATGGACATGGACATGAACTTCAACATGAACCTGAACATGAAATTGAACATAAACTTGAACATGGACATGGACATGGACAAGAAAATGAACATGAAAATGAACATGAAACCTGAACATGGATATGAACATGAACATGAACGTGGACATTACCATGGACGTGGACATGGACATGAGGGTGGATAGAAACACGAACATTTTGCAGAGACAAAATCTCTCCAAACCCCAGCAGAAATGTTCTTGTCGGCAGCCTAAAGCTATGAACATCCTTTTGGCGTCACAGACCCTCTTGGAGCTTCACAGCTTCACCAAGATCAAGTGGCACAACGATTCCTATTTGCCGGTTGAATTTTTCTCCATACATCTTCAGCCGCATTACAGCATCTCGTCCTGAAGTCACTGAGAAAAACTACTCACTTTTTCTTGGCCGTGAACCAAATTAAGACGTCCCACTCGAGAAATAACTGCATGCCACTTGTATCCTTTCATTTTAGAATGTTCCTCAGCTTTTGAGACGTCCCCTTCGAATCCTCATTAAAGAATTGAATATCCCCCCCAGCGTCAAGCACACAGCCATACGAACAGTTATCGTCCGTCGCTCCCCAGGATATCATCACCGCCACCGGTGAGAGGCAACAGGGCAAAGTGTATTAGAAGAGGAATAAAAAAAAACACCATAAAATATCCTGTCTACTCTCTAATTGAAGGGGATACTGTTAGTGCTGTCGGATTTGCTGTGCGGGTGTTCATATGAGTGTCCCCGACGTTCTCCGCCGCCGCCTGTCCAAGAGTCTATCTATTCAATAGTGAGCTGAAATGAAATAAGGAAAAAAAAGCCTGAAAGACTGTGTAAGATCAAAGGCCAAGATGGTGAACATTACAGCGTCAATGGTGGCGGTGACGGCGACGGCGGCATTTGAGTGCACGACGACGATGAAAAACTGTTGAACCGTTAAAGGAAAAAAAGAAGTGGAAGGAAATCTTTTTAACTATACACACCAGCATTGGTCGAGGACACCTCCTCGTGCCACCGTTCCGAAAAAAAAGTAAAGACCACTCTTAAGTGAGGATGACGACAACGACAACGACGATGACGACGGCGACGACGACGACAAAACGATGGAGGAGAAGTATTCATTAAAATGGCATCGAAGTCTAATTGCCACTCACATAGAACTCTGGATGATGACGCTGGGCAGACTGAAAGCGGAGCCAGATGAAAGTGACAGGACAATTACCATAAAACGAAATTGTAGTGGTGAGTAATGCGGATGGGAGAACCTAAGCACAATCACGCAAACATACGGGCGCTGGGAGAGTTCTTTTGTGAAGCGATTTCCGAAAAGACGCAAGGCTATCAATAGGGCTAAGTGAAATTTAATTTGTACTTTGTATGGGAAAAGGATACGATAACACCGTCGTGAGGATCTACATTCTGGGGGGAGGGGAATTCAATTGCGACCGGGATTTTAAGCGGGCTTCGACTGGATGGAGCAGTTGGTTTAGTGCCTGCCCTAAGTTAGAGGGGTCCCAGGTTCGAGTTCCAGTGAAAGCAAAGTTCATACGCTTCTGTCCGGTTTTTCAAATCTGGTCCAGGTACTATTTGCCGTTGGGATCAAATTAACGGCACTATCACTGGAGCAGTCGATCAGTGGTAGTCGTCTGATGGTGGGTATCACAAAGGGACAAACGTGGTCTAAGTGTGCTGGTGGATTTACTATCAGTCCCCTAACCTAAGCGCTGTTCGTTGTAGGAGACCCCGTAGCGACATCTGTTTGATGGTGACCTATAGATCTCTATTTGGAAAAGAGATGGCGCTTCTGGCGGATCGGTGGACGCATCAGAAGTATTGGGAAACTCAAACAGTCTTCACAGTTTATGTGCCAGAAGAGGATATCACACATCTCTGCTCCAACTAACAAACCAGACTACACTCGTTGCAAAATCTTGCCTCAATTCCCTTCTGCATTTAATTTTCTATCTATCCTGATATCCCGCGTCCTTCAATTCGTCCTAATCTTCAAGAAAATCGTTTTAGAAAACAGCTTGTCTTCGAAGATGTCTGCTTAAAAGAGAATATCACCAAGTCGCTTCTAGAAAACCAACCACGGCAGTCCCTTTGCAAAAACATACCTTACTCCACTTCTACACTTAATTTAACATCAATTTTGGTACTCTAAGTCTTTCAATTCGCCCCAATTTTCAAGAAAACCGTTTCAGAGAACATCAAGTCTTCCACAATGGCTGCTTGAAAGAGGATATCACAAAAATCACTTCTTAAAGATCAACCACGGCACTCCTGTTACAAAACCTTACTTTATTTCGCTTCTACACTCAATCTCCTTTCCATTCTGATATTCCGCATCCTTCAATTCGTCCTAGTTTTTGAGAAAATCGTTTCAGAAAACAACGTGTTTTCGAAGATAACTGCTTGAAAAATGATATCACAAAAGTCGCCTCTAAATGACCAACCAAGCCACTCCCGGTGCCAAATCAAAACTTATTTCGCTTCTATAATTAATTTCCTATCCATTCTGGTATCCTACGTCTTTCAGTTCATCCTAATTGTCAAGAAAATCGTTTCAGAAAAATGCATATCTTCCAAGATCACTGGTGGAAAGAGGATATCACAAAAGTTCCTTCGAAAAGGCCAACACCGTCACTGCCGTTACAAAATCTGGACTTAATTTGCATCTACACTTAATCTCCTTTCCATTCTGATATCAATCATCCTTCAATTCGTCCTAGTTTTTGAGAAAATCATTTCAGAAAACATCGTGTCTTCAAAAGTCATAAATTTCATGCGAAAAAAGGAGGTTCCTCCGAACTTTGCGTCAAAATATCTAACCACAGCACTCCCGTCACAAAATCATACCTCATTTCGCATCTACGTTTCATTTCCTTTCCATCCTGATATCTTTCGTCCTTCAATTCGTCCTAGATCCCGAGAAATTCGTTTCAGAAAATTCTGTGATCATCAAATCGACGTCGACAAAAACACGTTCATTTTCAGCAAAAAAATGCGACCCCGTTGTGTTATGAGTTCACTGCATTTTTTCGTGCGACACGTGCCATTTTTTCAAAAGTCGATTTTCTTTGTGTTTCGATCCAAATTTTTCCTCAAATGTGTTGGGCTGAGTGCGGAAAGGATGAACAAAGTTGATTCTGTCCAAAATTTCAGTCAAAATCGTTGAAAATTAGAGAAAATTGAATTTTTTAGATTCGCCGAAAATGATGTTTGCTGAAAATGATCTGTGTTTGCATGCCCACAAAAGCCATCAAATTAAACTCTGCTATGGCATGTTATACACTTTTGAAAATGGCAGTTCTTTCTCTTTGCAAATAGTGAGAAATATGCTCAAGCTATTCTTGCAAAATTCACAATAATCTGAGTTTGAAATTGTGACCTCTACGTGAATCACTCTAAAACTGCTTGTTAAAAATCATCTTTTAGTCCAATCAGAAGCTGTTCCTTCGCATCGTTGGCAACAAAGACTTGAATTCACGAACCTGAGGAGTCCTTCGGTTGATGCTGCACAGGATCTTCAAGAACATCTTTGGTGTGACAGGAAGCAGTCTGATGAAGGACTGCTGTGCTTAGAGGTGACTTAGGTGACCAGAGCTGGATTTTCTTTGTATTTTGACTCAAAAAAGGTTCCATTCAGTTCATTACCCTCTAAACCAAAGACTCCCGTGACACGACTGGATGGCGCTGTTGGTTATGTGCCTGTCCCAAGTTAGAGGGGTCCCAGGTTCGAATCCAAGTGAAATCGAATCTGGTCCAGTCACCATTTGCCGTTGGGATCGTTTTCACGGTACTGGAGTAGGTTGCTACCTGGCAGTACAATGGACCAGTTTTGAGTCTAAGTGTCCCAGTAGTGTCTCAAAAAATCCTCCGAAAAAAAAAAAAATTGTCCATACGCTCTCCATGGCCTAGCCATCTTAGGCGTTGGATCCGTAGACGCCTGGCTAGACTCATGTCGCTATAGTTCGTGGTTGAACCTTCTCCTCCTTCTGGCATCAACGCAAACAGGAGCAAAGAACGCACGAAGGACTCTTCTCTCGAAAAGACCAAGACACTGTTCATCCGCTTGGGATATTGTCCATGCCTCTGCGCCGTAAAGCAGGACTGGGATGATCAAGGTCTTATACAGAGGCAAACAGCGGTTGGCAAGAGTTATTCTGCGTTTAATCTCGGTACGGCAAGGGTCTTCCCTAAAAACAACAAACTCCCAAATGAATGAATATCCTTTCAAAAACTCACACGACCAAGGATCTCCACACTCAACTTTGTGAAACTGCAAAAATCCGAGAAATTCAATCATCATCATCGTCCTCGACTCGCATTATACTTTAAATGTCAAGTAAGCGAAACCAATTCATGCCCGGAGTGCCATCAAGTTGAACTCGTTCCACCCAAAGACCATGTCCACAAGTCATTCCATCGCCACGCAACCGATGAGGGTGACCCTCGTCACCGGCAAACTGCGAGAAGGGTTGAGAACCATTTCAAAATTGATACTTGCCGCGCGACATAGTCATGTCACTTATGCAGAGTTTGCTAATTATCAATGCGATGTGAAAGTGTCTATGCACAAGGACCAGAAAGGAGCAGCACACACCATCGAAGTGTTCGAGTGGAGAAAATGCAAATCACGCTGATTGATTCTTCGTTCCTCGCCACTCTCTCTCTCTCTCTCTCGGCATCAGTCGCAGGACCTCTTGCACATTTCAAGTGTCATCCTTTTGCGATGGAAAATTAATTTAAAAAAGGACAAGCCAGGGGCTGAGGGGAGGCGACAATTAAATGGACTCAAGTGTAACATAAATAGAAAAGACAACATTGTAAAGCCATCAGAGTGCGGGGGGAAGAAACTAAAGCACGTGATAGAACAATGAAAATTAAGTACAACAGGACACGTTAAAACACCCCCCAGGACCCTCAGAGTTACCCCGGGGGAGTCCACAAATGAGAGGGCTGCACAAAAAAAGGACATACATCAGTTTGGCCCGGTCTCACCCCTCGATGGGTGATGTTGAATATGGAAAACAGGCATAGGTCGTCTTTTTTCATTTCGGAAGAGAAATGTCCTCAGAGATGTGATCCTGGCTGGTGTCTGTGTGGGTGACGGTGGTCACAACCACCAAACGTAACCATCAGCAGAGGACGTGTGTTGGTCTTTTGGCTTTTCTGGCTTTTGCAGACATTGTGTGTTGTGTGTTTGTTCTTTGTGCTAAAAATGGACACTGATCCTTGACAGTTACTGCCCCGGAGGGGGCGGCCAGCCAACACCGAGGAAACTGGAGGGAAATTGATGCTGTCCGAGTTTATAGAAAATTTCTGTGGTTGAAAATTAAGTGGTGCACTTGTGGTTGGAATTGTGGGCCTCCTGCTGGGTGACCAGGTGAAGTCAATTTATTTTGTTACACATGGACCCTCGACCTCAACAAAAGGGTCACTTTTTTTTTTGGAAATTAATGAAAGTTCTTCTTCTGGTGAATGCGATGAGGTTGGATGAGGTGGGGGTTGGCTTTGGGATGAGGCGGGCATCGTCGGCATCTTGAGCAGTGTCATTTGGTGGTTAGACAAGAAGAGTCAGCAAGAATCTTCGTTGGGCGCCACTTTGAAACTCGCGTGGTGTTTAGACGAGAAGAGTCTGAAGGTGGCGCCCAACGAAGATTCTCGACGCGTCATTGAAGCAGATTACTACGGGATGAGGCAAGCATCGTCTGCACCTTGAGCAGTGTCGTCTGGAGAAGAGTCTCAAAGTGGCGCCCAACGAAGACTCTCGATGCGTCATTGGAACAGAGTGGAATGAGGCATGCATCGTCTGTATCTTGAGCAGTGACGTCTGGTGTTTAGACGAGAAGAGTGATCGAGAATCTTCGTTGGGCGCCACTTTAAGACTCGTCTGGTATTTGGACGAGAAGAGTGTCAAAGTGGCGCTCAACGAAGATTTTGAGACTCGTCTGGTGTTTAGACGAGAGGAGTCTTAAAGTGACGCCCAACGAAGGCTCTCGATGCGTCATTGAAGCAGAGTACTGTGGGATGAGGCATGCATCGTGAGGCATAGATGAGAAGAGTCATCAAAAATGTTCGTTGGGCGTCACTTTGAGACTCGTCTGATATTTAGACGAAAAGAGTCTTAAAGTGGCGCCCAACGAAGATTCTCGATGGCTCATTAAAGCAGAGTGCTGTGGGGTAAGACTTGCATCATCGGCATCTTGAGCAGTGTCGTCTGGGGTTTAGACTAGAAAAGTCTCGAAGCGGCACTCAATGAAGACTCTCGATTCGTCATTGAAGCAGAGTGCTATGGGATGAGACATGCATCGTCTGCACCTTGAGCAGTGTCGTCTGGGGTTTAGACGAGAAGAGTTATCGAGAATCTTCGCTGGGCGCCACTTTGAAACTCGTGTGGTGTTTGGATGAGAAGAGTCTGAAAGTGGCGCACAACGAAGGTTCTCGATGCGTCATTGAAACCGAGTGAAACGCAGTAAATCATGCAATCCATGAAAGCACCTTCCATCGATAGTCTCTTCGCTCCCCCATTATCCTGCTTAACGTTCACAGATGACGCTGATTGGACATTTGTTTCAGTCGTACGCCCTCCTTGTCGATATTAACCAGCAATCTGAAGAGAAATTCCATTAGATTTAATCAGCTTAGACCTCGCAACCCCTCGACAAGTCCCTTTGACAGCAAATTTCCAATTCCCCACTTGGCCGACCAAAGACTGCTGCTGCTGGGGGACGACGACGACGTCCAAGACCAGAAAATGAACAGCAACAAAACAGAAAATCAAAGCCACATCACATGGCAAAATGGGATAACAAAAAAAGAGATTCTTTTCTCAAATTTCGATACAATTTGCCCGCACACTCGCCACCCCTCACCCCCTGACAAGGTAAGATAATCCGTTCAATTCCTCACTCCTCCAAGCACTCACTCTCGCCCAATTCCACATGCAACACACTGCAGGGGAAGAACAAGACATCGATGTACACCAGCGGCATCGTCGAGCCAAAGACCAAGACGTCACAACTGGCAGGCGGCGGCGGCGGCGGCGGTGGCAGCAGGACATACTGCTGCAATAAGTTACCTTAAGGCTATTTAAGATAAATCCACATCCGAAGAACAATCTTTTCTTCTTCTCGTCGCTCCATAAATAGCCCGGGATTAGAGATGTATCCCGGATATACTCCTCGTATGCAACAGAGCAGCCGATGGTGGGTAACATTATGTGTCCAATACATCGTTCGTCCCTTTTCTCTTGTGTTTTGTGAATCAATGAAGCTTGAGAAGCGAACGTCGTCGATTGGCCGGAAGGGCAGAGTGGATAGACATACGTGTACTTAATGTTGAGAGTCGCCTGAGCGACTGCTGGTGGTGGTGGCTTAGGAATTACGATAGCAATCAAATTAAGTTTAACTGCCAAAAGGTGGGTTAAGAGGATGAGGGTTGTTCGAATGGGGATAGCATATTACAGCCCCTAATCGGTTTTAGACGATTTCTTTTTTGTATCCTCCTGTCCTTTGTTCTTGACTCGATGTTGAGTCAAAAATAAATTGCAGCCCCCCACGGGATTAGAGGAAAGAAACTCCACCACATCAACACACGAACACACCAGAAATTTATTCAGAATCTCCTCACAAAAGAACTTCATCCCAAGCTAAAGATCTTCAAGTTGTTGAACCCCTTGGACTTGTCGATCTTCCCATGCAAGCTCCCCTTGAAGATCGCCGGCGACTTGTGCGGCAGAGTCCACAGGATGTCGACGAACAAGCTGGTCTCCGGCACGTAGCTGGGCAGCATTTCCTCATCGATCCGGTAGTCGTGCAGGTAGTAGATGCCCTTCTTGATGGGACAGCTCTTGAAGAAGTTGCCATGCTTGAGAAGATCCTCGTAGATCACCTTCAAGATCGGCTCAGAGGATCTGGACAACAGGAATTTGCAGAAGTTCGTGGTGCGATTTACCAGAGTCGTGATGTTCCCCTCACCGGTCTCGAATGAAATCGCGTACATCAGAGTTAGGTCGTCCAGCTGCTCGATCACATTCAGGTGGCAGTTGATCGTCGTCTCTCCCGTGTCGTTCTTGATCTCCAGCTTCACCTCAACGAAGTCCTTGTTGAATTCGAACGGAAAGCTTGTGAACAGGACTTTGAAGGAGCGCTAAGGAGGGGATTCTGTCAGAGTTTGAGAGTTAAAATGTGATGTAGAGACTGATCCTCACCCATCCAAGAACGACTCCAGCGACAGAGAGCATCCCCAGCAGGAGAACGTGCGACTTCATGACTTTCGAACTGGAAACTGAATCGAATCAAAGTCGTTTTTATTCTAGACTATTGCCCCCACTGATTGCTGAGGCCATTAGGCCAAAGCGATCTTCGATAGCAAGCCCACCAGAGCGTGTGATCGTCTTCACTGAACCGAGACTCCAATGACTCCGCCTATCGATCGAGGTGATCTTGTCCACCGCAATTATGAACGAAATATTTAAATGCCGCCACTTTCCAGACCGTCCCCATAGACAGACTAGCCACAATGGATCTCAAACTAGCTCTTGGACTGACTGTGATCGCCCTGGCCCATGTCGTGGCTCCCGGATCGACTGAGGTAAGTCGACTCGCATCACGAGGATCATTCTGACTGAGTTTTGTTTAGAAAATTCTCCGCTACATGCCGACGGAGTACAAGCTGTGGACTGACAACGTCGTGCTGAACTACAGCTTCGCCATGGACGAGAAGGTTCCCTACGTCAACATCACTGTCAACGTTCTGCAAGATCTCAAGACGGTTGACCTGCATCTCGAAGGATCACTGATCGGCAAGAAGGATCCATCGCACTTCTTCAGCTTCAATGCGACCTACAACTTGTGCAGTCTGCTGGCTTGGAAGAGTGGCTCTCCGATGGGAATGTTGGCATTCGCCTACCTGAAGGAATATGGCAACATTCCAGACTCCTGTCCGATCCCAAAGGTAAGCGGAAGTGATCGCCCAGAGATCTCCACTCGCTGACACTGCGGCTCTCATTTCAGGGTGAATACAAGCTGCACCGCCTGTGGTTCCCAGAGGATCCAATCTCATCCACCCTCCCCGAGGTCGATTTCAACCTGAACATCCAAGCCTTCGTCACCACAGTCGATGGGGCGCATGTCAACGAGCTGGCCATGAATGACTTCTGGAAGGGCGAGGCCACGGTGAAAGAGGTGTCGTCCATCAAGAAGAGTGTCCTCTCGCTCCTCCCCAAGATGCACCTGATGGGCTAAGTGTGAAATGCATTTCAAAGGGATCAAGGCAATCACCGACAATTTATAACGTCTCCTTCTCAATCAATCAGCCATTCTCACACCTCCCATCCGCCATTCATTTGCATGCCGTGCCGCCGCCTCTGTCAAAAGCATTCACAAATCTGTCACAGGCGGAGCTGAAAAAGAAAGAAACACAATCACACATAGATACGGATGATTGTCCCTCTCCTTAACGACTTCTTGAGTGGATAAACTCATTAATCACCCGCCAGACCTATTCCGCACTCAGACACCACCTTCAAATGGAATGCAAAAATCATCGTCATTACGTGCGACGGAGAGTGTGCACCCGAACCGTACACGTTCCTAGAATCAAAGCTATTTGTCTTTTAATAAAAATGTCATTCATCCGGCAGAGAAGCAGCCTATCAATCTTTCTCTCTCTCTCTCTCTCACTCGCCGCCTCCATTCACACATGCATTCCACACATTTGCCAGGTGGACACATTTTCAATTAAATACCCCACGTTACGATAGACTTTTCAGCGCCAAATGTTCACATCATCATCGCCCTGAGACTGCGCGTCGCACCACCAACCGCCGGTGCTAAGATCTCGGCGTCCGCGTCGTCGTCGTCGCCGTCGTTTTTTGTAAGAAAACGTAAAAGACCTGCGATAAATGTTCAAACAAATCCATCCCACGCCCCATACCCCATGCCGGCTTACAGATACAGAAAAACAATCCGAAGCCGTCTGCGGCCGGTGATTAAAGATTCCCAGCACACAACCGGACTTGAAATATTTAACACGATTTTATGCGAGAGCCTCTGGTGACTCATGTACTTCACTCGATCGGGGAAGATCACGTGAAATGGTCTCTGTCAGAAGATCGGCCATGGATGAAGATGGCTAAGAAGGATTTTTGCCAAGAAAAGGTCAACGCATGAGGGATGATCGGACAGCAAATAACTGCTTCGCAGAAAATGTCGTTGGGTCGAAGCTTGGATGGATGCGATCAACGATCGTTGACACGGCTTGCAGATTTGTTCTCTTTTTTTCAACAATGTGCGGGTTTATTAGACCACGGAGTCTACTGGGCGGTGAATCAAAGTGTCTGTCAGAGTCAATGACTCTCGTCTATCTGGCTGGGATTCTTCTTCTGTGCAGCTTCTCTGAAGTGTCGCCAGGAGTTGTCTTAATAGGAGAAGGGCTAAGCATCGCCTCCTGAGATCCCACAAACGTGACTGTTGTCTTACCAGGAGAGGGGCTAAACATCGCCCCCTGAGATCCCACAAATGCGGCTGTTGTTATAACAGGGAAGGGGCTAAACATTGCCTCCTGAGATCCTACAAACTTGACTGTTGTCTTACCACGAGAGGGCCTAAACAGTGGCTCCTGAGATCCCACAAATGTGACTGTTGTCTTACCAGGAGAGGGGCTAAACATCGCCTCCTGAGATTCCAGACACGCGAGAGCAGCCAGACATCACTGAAACAACACAACAAGTCGTATGCTTGCTAACCGTTTGGCTAAAGATCTGAGAGACCGTTGGGAGATTGCCATCAACAAGGCCAAAATAAGACTTTGTATTCCGTCGGGGAAGAGTCCTCAATGTTGACGTAGTTCTTGAGAAGAACTGACTGAAATCCATCACAATTTAGAGTAAATCCTTTAAGCATCAGAGAAGTTGATAACCACTCTGGGTCTCCACGAAATGGCTCGAAAAAAGCCTTAACAGGATTTGTCCGTTGCTGCCAACGTAAACGTCGTGAAATCTGCCACATCTTTAGTGTCTCATGTTTCAGAAGTTCTTGTAGTCTTCTAACTCGCGTTTTTTGACACTTCGTTCAGTTCGTTATAACCAAGTTAACTTCGTTTACTTCGTTAACTTTGTTTACATCGTTTACTTCGTTCATTTCGTTTGCTTCGTTTACTTCGTTAACTTCGTTTACTTCGTTAACTTCCTTAGCTTCGTTAACTTCATTTACTTCGTTAACTTCGTTTACTTCGTTCACTTCGTTTTTTTTTTAGGTTTGGGGGCTGCTACTGAATTTACCAGCACACTTAGACCGTGCTGTTCCATTGTGATACCCACAGTCAGGCTACCACCACTGATTGACCGCTCCAGTGACTGCGCCGTTAATTTGATCCCAACGGCAAATAGTGACTGAAGCTGATTTGAAAAACCGGATAAAAGAGTATTAACTTTGCTTGTCTTTGGGAATCGAACCTGGGACCCCTCTTACTTAGGACAGGCACTTAACCAACTGCGCCATCCAGTCGTTTCAGTAGCGGTAAGTTCGTTTGGATTTGCGAGCGAATACACACTGTGACAACTACTTCGTTCACTTTCGCCTACTTACGCTTCGTTCAGTTTCGGTAAGTTTGTTGGGTTTTGGGAGCGGATACACACTGTGACAACTACTTTGCTTAGTTTCGTTAAGTTCGTTCACTTTCGCCTACTTACGCTTCGTTCAGTTTCGGTAAGTTCGTTGGGTCTTGCGAGCGAATACACAACAAGGACTTAACCAACTGCGCCATTCAATCGTCTTCACTAAAATCTTCAGAAATTTGATCTGTCAAGCCTCAAAAAGTCAACTCAACAACTGTCACAATCTAACGCCTCGTTGGAATTTCAACGGGAAATTCATTAATTGCCGGCTCATCGGAGGACTCAGCAGTTTTCAACTGTTTCCCGTCACCCACAGTCCACCTCTCCCACATCGGAAAACTCATCAAAAATTCAAATCAACAAAAGTCTTTTCAACTGTCACTCGTCTCCCACATCCATCAAAACTTCAGAGCAACAAACGTCTTTTCAACTGTCTCCCTCGTCTCCCACTCTTCTTCAACCCTCTCTCATCACCCACAGAAATACATCAAAAATTTAAGCAAAAAACTCTTACTTACATCTTTGCACAAAATATCGAACTTTACACCCCGCTTACACTGAACCACTTGCTTTATTTCACAACAACGACTGAGCAGTCAATGTTTGCCACTCAAACTTCAACTCATTTGCCCTTGACTCTCCACTAAAACACAACTTGTCAAAACAAGGCCAAGATTTGTGTCTATCTCTGTCTCACTCAAATGCAACTGACAGCTGTCACACAGAAAACTGATCTGAAAACGTCTGCTGCTTGAACAGCCTAGGCCTACAACCAGTCTGTCGCTTAGTTTGTATTCCCTCAGCCATCACCTACGTAATGCAATTCAACTGTCACCCTTGTGTCAAAATAAGTGCCAGTCACCCATAGCAACACGATAAATTCCCCACGTGTGAACCGCCTAAAATACCAAAACCAAACCTTGTATCTGGTTAAACGCCTCACGCCGCGATGTCCTTGTCAAAAGTACCCTCTCCCCCTCCCCGCCCTACCTGTCTGTCAATTAAAGACGAAATCTCCTATTTTGTGGTCGTTTATTTTATTTTAAACGAACTAAATCACTTAATCAGTTCAGCGAGCGGCGAGCAAAGCAAAGCGAGCAGCAGTTATTCGCACAAGCTGGTGTTACCTTCAAAAAATTGATGTGACACTTGCGGACTGAATATTCATTTGAGCAAGCACCTCATAAAGTGTCAATAAAACAAAAACAAAAATAGCAGCCCGCATTCAAATTAAGAGCGAACGCGAACGCGCACGCTGAATATCACATCACAAATGGCACCCGATTGTTGTTAACCGTTGATGGATTATCGGATAAACCAATAGTCTGTCGCTGCTGAATTATGTAAGAGTTGTGGTTGATGTTGGTGTGGTTGCTGCTGGCGGACTACATCCGACATTCGTCGACTGTGTCCCGGCCGGTGTTCTTTTTCAGTCGTTCAGACCCGGCGTGTTGAGAATATTTCCGCATTTTGGGAAATTCTGCGCACAATAAAGTGGTTATAAAACAAGAGGTTCGAACAGCCCTTCAGCTGAACATGACAACCAAGAACCGGCACTGATCTGGATGATTTTCTGGTTGACTCCGTTTCAGTCGTCCCGAGGCGAACGTGCACAGGGTTGTTAAGCGAGTTGATTTTAGGGTGAAAACAACAAGACCTCGATCCGAGCGACATATGTACATGTGTAGACAGTGATACACAAAAGAGACCTCTACACAGGCGGAATGAGAAATGAGACGGCTATGCTCGGTGCCGGTTATGTGCGGAATGATTGGCTATTTCGATCATGATTACGATGATCATGTCTGCATTTGCGATTCAATTTGACACCGAATGTGGAATACTAACAAAAAATTGGAGTACTATACGGTGTCCGCTCATCCAACACCCCCCCCCCCCCCCCCCCCCCCTCCATCCTCCCTCTATGCTCCATATGTGGCACCGCCTCGGGAAGTGTAGAAAATGATTGCTGAATAATGTGGTGACATTTGCAAATATTACGAGAGGAATCAGAACCTAATTTGCATGATGACTTGCAAATGGATGGGTGTGGGGTATGGATGATTGCGGAGGAGGGGGACTAGGATCAGAGCACCACCAAGTCCGGATTGGAGAGTTTCGAATGCCTCACTTAACGACCGGGGAGTATTTTTAGAATCGCTTGGCACTTAAAAGCTTTGAACACGTGTGTGAAAAGTCATAAAACCAATTCAGGAGCACCTGGATCGTAAATCTGTGCAAGAAAGCACTGTTAAGCGTTAACTGTTGTGACTAAGAGATGGGTTTTTTCTTTTGAAACATTTTATTACACACAACTTACGTGATTTTAAACGCATTGGCGTCATGGAATGTCCTGGAATGGAAGTGGTTCATGCGAACAGTTCTTCGTGCTCCACTGCTCCACTGACCAAACGATTCTTTCCGATGAATTGAGTTATTCGGCCGAATGTCAAAATGATATAAACCATGAAATGCACTTCTCAACTGACAGATGTCACCTTTCCGGTTGTCACAATGATACTCTTTTTTTTACGTAAACCATGAGATGCACTTCTTTGTTGACAGATGTCACACGGGCGCCTGTCACACTGATCCTCTCTTTTGACATAAGCCATGGAATGTAGTTCTTAACTGACAGATGTCATCCTGCTGCCTGTCACAATGATCCTTTTTTTGACAGGGATGCACTTCTCAACTGACAAATGTCACCCTACGGGCTGTCACAATGATTCTCTTTTTGATAGCGATGCACTTCTTAACTGTCAGATGTCACCCTGCCACCTGTCACACTGATCCTCTCTTTTGACATAATCCTTGGGATGCACTTTTCAACTGAAAGATGTCACCCTGCCGCCTGTCACACTGATTCTCTTTTTGGCATAATCCTTGGGATGCACTTCTCAACTGACAGATGTCACCCTGCCGCTTGTCACAATGATTCTCTTTTGACATAAGCCATGGAATGCACTTCTCAACTGACAGATGTCACCCTGCCGCCTTTCACAACGATCCTCTCTTTTGACATAAGCCATGGAATGCACTTCTCAACTGACAGATGTCACCCTGCCGCCTGTCACACTGATCCTCTCTTTTGACATAATCCTTGGAATGCACTTTTCAACTGAAAGATGTCACCCTGCTGCCTATCACAATGATTCACTTTTTCGACATAAACCATGGGATGCACTTCTCAACTGACAGATGTCACCCTGCCGCTTGTCACAATGATTCTCTTTTGACATAAGCCATGGAATGCACTTCTCAAATGACAGATGTCACCTTGCCGCCTGTCACACTGATCCTCTCTTTGGACATAATCCTTGGGATGCACTTCTCAGCTGACAGATGTCACCCTGCCGCCTTTCACAACGATCCTCTCTTTTTGACATAATCCTTGGGATGCACTTCTCAGCTGACAGATGTCATTCTACCGCGGATGCACTTCTCAACTGACAGATGTCACTTCGTCGCATGTCAAAATTTGACATAAACCTCGGGATGCACTTTGGATGTCGTCCTTGCCGCCTGTCACAATGATTCTCCGTCACCTTTAAAGATGAAGAAGGAAGAGTTAGAAAAAGGAACCCACTTTAAGACGTCAAAACTTGTCATCTGTTTAAAATTCCCCCAGCTCACAACCACCGGAGTAAGCATTAAACAGACCTACGTCTTGACTCATCAAATAACACTTTTAGTATCAAAAAAGGGCTCTCTCTAACCTCACCTGTCAACAGAAGAACAAGTCTTTGAACTCGTCAGCACTCGTAGCTCATGCCAAACAGATCACCAGTTGAACCGCAGATCTTATCACTTCACCAACCAACTACGCCCTTAATATCACTCAAACTCACTGTATCCATTCCGGATCACAAACCGCTTGCTAGGAAGCCTCACGTTGGGTATCGCGCTCGTCAACATGTGCCACATTATATCGCGCACATGTCCAAATCGTTATCCAGCCACATGTGCCTTTCGCGTACTCTCCAGGGACACTATGTGCGCCATTGTTGACTACAACAAATTCTAGAGTAAACATCCAACCTCGTAGTAAACTAAACCTCACTCTTTCCCCCAAACAAACACCCCCCCACACGATCGTTGTGACGCTGAAGAACGGACGGGACACAAATCACAAGCAAAAATAAAAACACAAAATCTAATAACAAACACGTGACGGAATAAATCACCGCACTCGGTGATGGCTGGTCCTACTAAATAGGCGAAACCCACTCACATCTCGACATGTGTTTACTCCACTTCCAATTCGAACGAATTTTTAATGTACATCTTCTCGATCAAGATTCTAGATAGCAACTAGTGTTCAATTTGGAATGATAATCGCCTGCAAGTGACAAAAACAAACAGCCATCAAGCGACTGTGACAACAAACCGTGGCGGCTGTTTTCAAATGCTAACGACCTTCTGGGGCGGTGCAAAACGCAAAACGCAAAACGGCAAAGCACATCTCTGGCATTGCCGAGCTGAGTGAAGCCAACTGAGCTGAAGCCATGGGAATTCTCAGAATGCTTAAACAGCCCATCCGTCTTCCAATTCTCTAGTTCGGAACTCAATTCCGAAGCTGTCAACCGGAGCGCAGATAACATCTCGACCGTAAAATCAAAAATCAACAAGAATACCCGTGACAGTTCTTTTGTACAGCGTCGCGTTATCAAACGCGAAATACCGCTTCGTTTGCATAAGCAAACCTAGTCCGAGTCAGAATTTATTGCACACTAAAACGGCCTCTTTGTGTGGGGTCAGCGGATAACTCAAATGATTTATGCTCGATCTTAACAACCCTGTGCGCTGTGACATCCCTGCTCTAGATGGCAGTCTCTATCTACGCAATAGAGGCCACGCAGCACTTGGCGTGCACCTGACTAGCAACCGGCGAGGATCTGCTTCACATCTGCATGCAAATGGCTCCGTTGCCGGTCCAAAAGTGAATAGTTGTCTAGCATGTGCTATCGGCGGGGTATAAGTGTGTATCTCTGGCCGTACCTGATCGGTCTTTATTCAAATTCGATATCGAATTGGCCAATTTGGCAGTCATTCGAAACGTGCGCGCATCCATACTGGTCAGACAAATGCCGAGAGATTGGTATTCGCTGTGACATCTCTTGTCCTGGGTTCTGATTGCTGCGCTTTGGCTTTTATGGTTGCGCTCGATCTAGCATGAAATTAAGTTGAATTTGCACTTTTATACATGGAAATGGGATTTCCACAAGGACGCCGCGATTTGTTGCTCTTGGTGTCATGTGTTGGGCGCCGCCACCGAAACGAGACGACGGCGGCTTGTTTCCTTGTTGGTTGGCTGGCTGACGATTTTGAGTCATTTGCATGCGAGGCAGACTCTTGATTTCCGGAAGATATCTTTTTTTTTATTCAGAACTGGATCAATGCAGTAGAGTCTTTGTAGATAGACCTCAAGTGGCTGTAAGAGATCTTGGGTAATGCACAGACGGTGGATATGACGTGGATTCTTGTGGGTCGTCTTTGAATTTCTCTTTTGGTAGACATTTGTTGAACCAAGACTGGTCTTGAACTCAAGTTTCCTTGGATATTGTCTTCTGAATTCCCCTACATTCTTTACTTCGAAACCCGACGCAGTTGGTTAAGTCATTGTTGTGTATTCGCTCGCAAAATCCAACAAACTTACCGAAACTGAACGAAGCGTAAGTAGGCGAAAGTGAACGAACTTAACGAAACTAAGCAAAGTAGTTGTAACAGTGTATATTCGCTCGCAAATCCGAACGAACTTACCGAAACTGAACGAAGCGTAAGTAGGCGAAAGTGAACGAACTTAACGAAACTAAGCAAAGTAGTTGTAACAGTGTATATTCGCTTGCAAATCCGAACGATCTTACCGAAACTGAAACGACTGGATGGCGCAGTTGGTTAAGTGAAGCCCCAAGTTAAACGGGTCCCAGGTTCGAATCCCAGTGAAAAGCAAAGTTCATACGCTTTTATCTGGTGTTTCAAATCTGATTCAGTCACCACTTGCCGTTGGGATCAAATTAACGGCACTGTCACTGGAGCGGTCGATCAGTGGTAGTAGTCCGACTGTGGGTATCGCAATGGACCAACATGGTCTAAGTGGGCTGATGAATTCACTAGCAGCCCCTTTAACTAACCTTATCTTGCTTCGAAATCCGGAGCTTAATTTATTGTCTGACAGGTGAAGTAGGGACCCACACTGGTACCCCAGTTCTGCAGTGCTGCCTGCCGTACAGTGCTCCCTAACATGCAGTGCCCTTTGATGTGCAGTACTTCCCGATATGCAGTGGTCCATGCGTCCAGCGCTCACTGCTGTGCACTGCTCCCTATCGTCCTGTGCTACCTGACGTGCTTTGGTCCCTGATGTCCCAAACCCCATGACGCGCAGTGCCCCCTGACATGCAGTAATCCCTGACGCGCAGTAATCCCTAACGCGCAGTGATTACTGATGTGCAGAGCCTCCTGACGCACTGTGCCCGCCTGACGCGCAGTGCCCCCTGACGTACTGTGCTCCCTAACGTGCAGTGCTTCCTGACGTACGGTCCTCCCTGACGTGCAGTGCTCCCTGACGTACGGTCCTCCCTGACGTGCAGTGCTCCCCTACGTGCAGTAGTCCCCGACGTGCAGTGCCCCCTGACGCGCAGTGCCCCCTGACGCACTGTGCCCCCTGAGGTGCATTGCCCCCTGACGTCCAGTCCTTCCTGACGTACTGTGCCCCCAGACGTGCAGTCCTCCCTGACGTGCAGTGCCCTTTGACGTGCAGTGCTCCTTCATGACGTGAAGGTGCTCCCTTACGTGCAGTGCCCATTGACGTGCAGTGCTCCTCCATGACGTGAAGGTGCTCCCTAACGTGCAGAACCCCCTGACGTGCAGTGCTTCCTGCCGCGCAGTGCTGACTGACGCGCAGTGCTGCCTGGCATGCAGTGCTCCCTGACGTGCAATAGTCCCTGACTTGCAGTAGTCCCCGACGTGCAGTGCGCCCTGACGTGCAGTGCTCCCTGATGCACAGTACTCTCTGACGTGCAGTGATCTCTGACGTGCAGTGCCCCTGACTTGCAATGCTTTCCGCCGTGCAGTGTTCCCTGGCGTGCAGACCTCCTTGACATACAGTCCTCCCTGACACGCAGTCCTCCCTGACACGCAGTGCCGCCTGACGCGCAGTGTTCCTTGACATGCAGTGTTCCCTGACCTGAACTTCATCCTGAGCAATTTGAAGATTACTGTCGATACTCGTTGTCTGTCAAGCGATTTTTCCGAAAAATCTGAAACAGAAGGGCGTGAAACGACGCCTTTTCAAAACAGTCGACGTCTTCTTCATTTTCCGAGTGGAATTATACCAAAGAACCTTAGTCCTTGCTCTCAGAAGCATGCACGATAACCTTGCTTAGAACTCTCCATTCGGGTACCGATGTACCCGCTGTCCTTTTTGGTCCCATTCTAAATTGATGACGCTCATAACTCCCACCTCTTCACATCCCAACCACTAAGACATAACCTCAAACTCAAACATCCGTGTTTGAGCTGAAAACCCCGTCACTCGTTTTTAGGATATTCCAAGTTCAGCCCAAATCTATTCCATCATCTGCTTGACAATGCCCACTGGCAACTTGTCAAAAGAGACGCGAAAGAAAAAAACGCGAGCAAAGATCAATAAAAACATGATTTCAATTCACATCAGGCGAGGCCATTCGAAAGCCATTAAGCCACAAACGTCGAGCCCAAGACACGTTTATCGCCTTCTGAAAGGGCTCATAATTTACAGCCCGATCCGAAGGATAAGCCCAGAGGAGATTTGTCATCGACACAACAAAGATAGCCTCTGACATTTATGGTCTCGAAACGAGCTTAGATTTCGTGTCGCTCCAAGGTCCAGGAAGTTTCGAGTTTTAAGCGTGATCGCGATCGTGGTCCACCACGAAACGTGTCAGCCATTAGCTTACTGCGCACCCTAGATCGATCGAGTTGTTACAATTTTTTTGTTTACAAAACCAAATCAAATTCGGAAACCTTCAGAAGGCGATCCAATAACTTTTGAATTTCATTGTTCGGTCGAACGTGATCGTTCATTCGTTCGTTCGTCCGTCGTCGTCGTCGTCGTCGGACAGGTTCTAATCAACCCGGAAACTCTTCGGTTCCCAAAGCGCTCTTGTGGACATTTTAAAATTCACCAGGAGACGCCAAAACATCAATATAAACAAGACCCGGACAAAGTCCCACATTAAAGCGAAATAAAAGCATAATTCAACAGAACGTACGTATGAACAGACAGCACATAAATATCGTCTAATGTGTTCATCCGAAATTTCTGTCTTGATGAAATTATTAGAATTTCGACAAGAGACAGGAGAGTGAGAGGGAGGATAGAGAATGTCCAGCACACTCGATGTTCCGCAAGAACCCAGCCCCTTCTTGGTGAAGTCTTGAATCTCAAATAGCCCCCCAAACTGGGATCGAAACCATGGGTGAGGCGTTGTCGAAGTTGACGTCGTCTTTGTCACCGTGCGTCGTCGTCGTCGTTGTCGCTGACTTTCCTAGTACTCGTTCTTCGTGTGCCGAACCTATGAGCGGTGGGGTGGCTGCGTCCATAAATAATTCAAGTCCTCTAATCGATTTTGGCATTTTCGCCCCGTAAGCTGCGAATTGGTTTTTGGCCCGTCCACCCTACTTGGGATTCGTCGCGTCGTGACATTTATGAATCAATTAATCCCTAATTATAGACACACGCAAATAAATAAGCTCAACGGGACAATAAATCACTCGGTGCCGCAGTGCACAGGGTGATTGGCTAATTGATTTCGGCCGTGGAAGAGTTATGGCCGCGTTGACGTGCGACGGCCGCACTAGACCGGCGCTTAATCACCCTGTGGTGTCGATTGGCGATTGGGGCTTGTTCGTTTCGCTTTTGGGCACATCGATGCTTATCAGCATCTTCGCGCGCCCATCCACCAAAAGCGTTTGTCATGAATTAACAAGTGGCGAAAGTTTAGAATTGTAACTGTCTTATCAGCGGATGCCGTACCCACTTCTGGGGAATCCCCAGGCCTTATCAGTGTCATCCGGTTGTCATGTCAATGGACTCGAGGTGAGGCTAATAAACGCCACTTGTATGCGCGAAATGATTCGCGTCGCGCCGTTGACTCCCTGTTCTCGCGGTGGCTCCTGCCAGCAGCAGTGGCACGGTGGCACCCCCTCAGTCTGAGTCAACTCTCATATCTCTCGGATCGGCTGGGACGGATTTGGTAATTATCATTCGAATGGCAACATGGTGCTAAACATCTTTTTTTGATTGTTCCTTTGGCACTAGACAAGCACCAGTTGGGAATACCCAACGCAGAGGAGCACAGCTCTGGAGATTATTCGTGGCGATTGGCATGACCATGGAATTCCAATCGCGATTTTTTGGGGAAATTTGAACGTTTTGTTGTTTCTCTTTTGGTTGAGGCGGTGCTGGATCTGAATTTGGAAACAGACAAGGATATCGCGGCGAACGAAGTGGGCAGGGCGGGCAGTTTATGTCAATAATTCTGGCAAAAAGACATTTGTCTGCGGGATGTGGATTAGGTATCTGACAGATAACAATATGCACTGCAGTTGTTTTTGGGACGATTTTTGAAATTTTGATTAGCGACCAACCGGGCATTTGCATGAGCCGATGTGGACGCCCGATGAGTGATGAATTGATATGCGAAAGTGACACTTGGGTGAGTCGGAATTCGGTTATGAGGTTTGAAGTCGAACAATTCCTGGAATTCACGAGTGAACTTTTCAGGATGCGAGCGCCTTCAAATCCCGCCGTGATCTGAGTGTGATCTAAATGCTTGACATTTATGAGCCCATTTACATGCAGCAAGTCCCTTGGCTTGTCTCGTGGTTTTGACAAACATGAGACAGAAGTTTATGACCGGCAAACAGCGATGGGATTGTAAATCGTCGCTTTTATTGCCTCAACTGACGTGTCCGAGCTCATTTTTCAACCAACCATCCACTGGAATAGTTTCCAAATCACGTAGCATGTCTCTCTCTCTCATTCATTCTTAACTTTATCCCCCCAGCCGAAGAGGAACTCTTGTAACAACAGATGGTCTCTGATGCTGGAGTAGACAGCTGCATCCGTATCTTCTTCTGTTTTGTTTCCTCCCCCGGGAAGCGCGCTCCACATTTTCTTCCACTTCTCATTTAACTTTTCAACCTCCCCCCCCCACCACCCTTTAATTGCGCTGAAATGTCAAAGCAACACAGCACAACAGCCATCACACTTAAAATTAAGACGGTCCCAGAAACCACCCATCCGCAGGCCCGCCAACAATTGGAAGTGAACTCTCGATTCCTCCTCCAAGGCGGGGACGAGACTTTATCTTGTTTCCTCGGAGAGTGTGGTGCCACTGTTGCAAGTGTGACAATTCATCCTCTCTTCTTTTTTTTTTGCGTTTTGCACTTTGTCTGGTTTGCATGTCCACGAGCAGTGGAGAATTGGAGCTGCCTGCTGAGTTGGCAGATGTTCTTCTTTGCTTCCTTAACTCACCAGGGCTGGAGGAGGGGGGGATTTTTCTGCTGTTCCCTGCAACTTTTTCTTTGCTGTTTTCGAGTGTGTGTGGAGGGGGATGCAGCTGAAGTTGTGGTATCCTACCAGAAAAGTTTGAGGTTTCAGGGAACGAAACTGCCGTCGTCTGTGGTGTTGGTGTCTGCGTAGTGTGTAATGCATGACCAACAGGACACTTAATCACAAGTGCCAAATGCACTTGGAGGCCAATTATTCTCTCCCACCGCCACACAGCCACAGCCACAGTCACACAAAAGTGAGGATGCGGCCGAATGCTACAACAGCAAAAACTCAAACCCAGAACCCAAACCCCAAACCCCAACCCATCTTCGAATGCACTGAACTGAATGTGTTTGGCCGGAAGTAGCGCCTCTGCAGCAGTCAGCAACTGCCAGCTTGCCTACAATTAATGCGGTTAACAATTTGACAAAAGTAATGGTGTCCGGCTCGCGCGACCTGACGGAAAATGTTTCGTAACGTGTCCTCTCGTCGGCGTCGTCGTTGTCGTTGTCGTCCTTCTCGAACGGACCCATCGCCATTCGTTCGTTCGCATTCGTTTTCAACTTGCACGCCCATATTTTCCATATGTGGTTTTTGGGAAATAAATTGTAACTTCGATGATTAATTGCGATGTCAAAGAGCAATGCCGCCGTCGTCGTCGTCGTGTGAATGGTGAGGCTACCGTCGCGCGGTACCGTGCCCAACGGTGGCCCGAACGTGTCCAGTGCGAGTTTAATCAAATTTCATATAAAAATGAAAGCTTGGAAAATGAGAAAATGAGGAACGGATGATTTTTCGGTTCGTGTTACATAAATTACGCCCGTTTTTTTTTTTCCTGTTCTTTGCAGCAGTCGCTGTGTCAGGTGGGATTTCAGGACGATATGCTGCCGAGGATTTATGCGAAAATGACGCAATTAAGAAGGATGATGAAGTTTCGCCGCGTAAGCCGGGCACACAAGGTGTGCAGTGAAAAATTGTCGTGGACACTGCAGTTTTATTTAAAATTAATGCCCGCAGGTAGTTGAGAGTTAATTTTGTTGAAGGTGGGCGTATAAATTTGCTGAGAAATGGCGCCCAACCCCTGGTGCGTCTGAAAGAGACTTGGAATATTCCGACGGCGCGTATAAATTTGCCGAGAAATGGCACGGAAAAGGGGTCCATCCCGTGGTGCGTCTGACTTGGAACATTCCGACCGAGCGTATAAATCTGCCGAGAAATGGCGCCCAACTCGTGGTGCGTCGGCGAAGGAGACTTGGAACATTCCGACGGGGTGTTGCTCAGATCAGACATCAGATCGATCAGATCGATCGTCTGACTTCCACTCGAAATGCACGCGAAATGGCTGCTCATTTCCGGTGGCTTAAGTGTCAAATTTGACAGCGCTTCTAAAGTGTTCTCACTGAACACACCCAAAAAATTACATCGCGACAGCTATTCAGGTGGGCGTGTAAATCTGCCGAGAAATGGGACGGAAAGGTAGACCACTCCGTGGTGCGTTTGACTTTGACTTGGAATATTCTGACGGGGCGTCTAAATTTGCCGAGAAATGGTGCGTAAATGGAATCCATCTCGTGGTGCGTCTGACGGAGACTTGGAATCTTCCGACGGGGTGTTGCTCTTGGGACCAAAGACAGATCTTGAGATCAATCTTCTGACTTCGACTCAAATTGCGTGCGGAAAGACTGCTCATTTATGGTGGCAAGTGTCAAATTTGACAGCGACCCACTTTAAATATATTCTCACTGAACGCACCCAAAAATGACATCGCGACTGCCATTCAGGTGCGCCCAAATGGCGCGGGAAGGACGACTATCCCGTGGTGCGTCTGACTTTGACTTGGAATATTCCGACGGGGCGTTTAAGTCTGCCGAGAAATGGAACGGAAAGGGAGTCCATTCCGAGGTGCGTCTGGCATAGACTTAGAATATTTTGACGGGGCGTCTAAATCTGCAGATAAATGGTGAAGAAATGGAATCCATTCCGTGGTGCGTCTGACATTTGACTTCGACTGTTCTTGTGTTGTTCTTAGCACCAAAGACAGACCTTGAGGCCGATCGTTTGACTTCAGCTCGAATAGCGTGCGTAATGGCTCCTCACTTCCGGTGGGTGAAGTGTCAAATTTGACAGCGACCAACTTTTGCAATATTCTCACTGAACATACCCAAAAATGATATCGCGACAGACATTCAGGTGGGCGCATAAATTTGCATAGAAATGGCGTGGGGAAGACCCCAGACCGTGGTGCGTCTGATATAGACTTGAAATATTCCAACGGGACGTCTAAGTCTGTCGAGAAATGGTGCGGAATTGGATTCCATTCCATGGTACGTCTGACATTTGACTTTGATTCCAACGGGGTGTTGTTCTTGGCACCAAAGATGGACTTTGAGATCGATCGTCTGGCTTCGACTCAAATTGCGTGCGTAATGGCTGTTTATTTCCGGTGTCAAATTTGACAGCGACCCACATTTGCAACATTCTCACTGAACATACCCATAAATGACATCCTGACTGCGCGTATAAATCTGCCGAGAAATGGCGCGGGAAAGACGACCACCCATTTAAGGCGCCCCAACTCCAGATTTCAATTCCAATTCAACTCTTAATTTATTCAAAAGTCAAAAATTCCAGAACTGTCATCCGATCGACTTGCTCCTCACATGCGTATGAATCAATTACACACCTCCGTACAGGGCATGTGTGGAACACCTCATCAATTCAACCGGCGACGACGATGACGGTCAGCACTGGCTGACGTATTCACAGCTCACGTCCCACCCAGTACGCGTTTGGATAAAAAACCCATTCGCGCTATCGCAGTGCGGTTCATCTTCAACCGCACAGTTCGCTGTTCCCTAATGACGTCTGCCCACACCAAGCCGATCGTCTCGACGACGTCGACTACCCGCCACTGACTCACTGAATGCAGATCAAAAAGAATTCGCATACAATCCGCTGTCCCACCGTCACTCCAGCGCATCACGAACGCATTTCTCATTCCGAATGACAACACTGCAACCGACAGCCGCACACTGCGGAGGGCGCCAAAAAGCGTGCGCCTGCATCGAATGCGATGCAAATTGAAATGCATGCACTATCACATCCATCATCGTCGGACTTACAAGCAATAACACATTCAACGGGCGTTGCATGACAATTCCGCTCAACTTCCTCCAGAAGTGCGGACCTTCTGTCGGTCGAAATTGTTACGTCAATGCGCCGACGCGCATGCTTGCGTAGCCTAAAAATAAATCCATTGGGATTCCCTAATTAGGCCCAGCGATTCTCAAAAAATCCGACTGAGTTATGTCATCGCGCCGCCTGTCGCCTGTCAGCCGCACAACAAGAAGAAGATGGCGAATCGTGCTCACGCCAAGGAAGTCGTTAATTGAAAAAAATGTGAAATTAAAAAAAGAAAAAATCATATTTTCGCCCAGCACCCGGTTGTCATTCCATTCCCCACGCCAACCGACAGTTCTGGCATTCATAAGCAGCCACTCACCGGCCAGAGGTGGACGTCTGTGGACGGGAGCTGGGGGATAGCCAAGCATTCCTCGCAGCTCACAGCTCAATTTTATGACAATTTTATTACCCTTTAAGTGCTGTATGCTTCTGTGTACCTTACACGTTCTGTCGTTTGGTGAGACTCGTCCGGAATTATGTCGGTGGGCTATCCAGAAGTTATTTGAAATTCCCAGACCGCCCATGAAATAAAAGTTCTAATTAACGACAGCCACGATCGGTCTACGATCATACGCACAGCGCACAAAAATGTTCGAATTTTTCAAATATTCCCTTTCGACAATTGCCCATGCGAGTGTGTCCGAAAACCACCACCCAGTCGCCTGACGTCCCATCTGCGGAATACGCTGTCAAAAAACGTGCTGACTTAATTGGCCATTTCGGACACAGGTGCTCAAATTGTCTCGTCTATTTTCGAAAGACGAACCCCAGAGATGTGAAATAGTAAATCTTGCGATGTGATTATTCGATCGTCTATATTCTGTACGAATTTTGAATTTTATAACAGTTTCTTGTTTGAATTCGATTCGTTCCTTTTGTTGTGCGCGATGTGTTCGATGAGTGGCTTCTTATTCCGCAGGCATAATGAAGAGGCTAATGAAGACGAGCTTATAAATTCCGATAAAGTAAAGCTGATGGCTCTCGCGCGAAAAGATTAATCAATTAGGCTCGCTCTCAGGGTGACAGCGGGGCGAGGGCACACGAAGCAGGAGGCCAATCCGGAGGTGGTGTGCTTCTGTTCTCCTCATAGATTTTACTTTCAGTGTCTTATATAACAGAGGAGGAGTATAGAGGGAATAAAATCAAAGCAAAACATGGGACTGGACTGTACTGAAAGCAAAGATGTCTTGGCATTCAAAGTGTTCAATTAGAATACTGACATAGATACCAATCGAGCATTTTGCGAGCGGTATGCTGAGCAGAGCAATCAGGGAAAGTGTTATACATTCTGCGGGCTGACATGCACTAAAGAGAGCGGATGTGAATTGGAAAAACCGGTCTTCAATGAGAACTGTGAACTTTGTCAGTGTCTTTAGCCTAAGACAACACTGACATCCTGTTGAACGATGTGGATCACGTTCGGCTCTTTTATTCACATTTTTGTTGTGAAGAAACAAGTTTTTTGAACACAGCCTCTGTATGAGGTGAATGAATAAAATGACGGAGTTAGAGGTCTCTCGTTGGTTTGGTTGACTTCGAAATGTCTTCCTGGCAGGTTTTTGAAACTTCATTGCATCCACTCAAGGATACTCCTTGTCAACTGCACCTGAATCATGGTCTCAAAAAATTGGTCAAGAATTAGTCAAAAATTGTCAAAAATTAGTCAAAAATTGGGCAGAAATAGTCAAAAATTGGTCAAAAAATTAGTCAAAAAATAATCAAAAATTGGCCAAAAATTAGTCAAAAAAATGGTGAATAATCAGTCAAAAATTGTTCAAGAATTAGTCAAAAACTGGTCAAAAAATAGTCAAAAATTGGCCAGAGAATAGTCGAAAATTGATCAAGGATTAGTCAAAAATGGTCAAAAATTGGCCAGAAATTAGTCAAGAATTAGACAAAAATAGACAAAAATTGGCCAAGAATTAGTCAAAAAGTGGTCAAGAATTAGTCAAAAACTGGTCAAAAGTTGGCCGAAAATTAGCCAAAAATTGGTCAAGAATTAGTCAAAAATTAGCCAGAAATTAGTCAAAAATTGGTCAAGAATTAGTAAAAAATTGGTTAAAAATTAGTCTAAAATTGGTAAAAAAATTTATCAAAAATTGGTCAAAAATTGGCCAAAAATTAGCCAAAAATTATCAAAAATTAGTCAAAAAATGGTCAAGAATTAAAAAAATGAAATGAAAATTGGTTAAAAATTAGTCAAAAATTGCTCAAGAATCAGTCAATAATTGACAAAAAACTAGTCAAATATTGGTCAGAAATTAGTCAAAAATTGGTCAAAAATTAGTCACAAACTGGTCAAAAATGAGTTAAAAATTGGTCAAAAAATAACCGAAAAATAGTCAAAAAACGTTCAAATATTGGTCAAAAATTGGCCAAAATTTAGTCAAAATTTGGTCAAGAGTAAGTCAAAAAATGGTAAAAAATTGATCAAGAATCAGTCAAAAATTGGCCCAAAAATTAGTCAGAAATTGATCAAAAATTGGTCCCAACTTGCAATATTAATTCAAAGACTTCCTTTCGCACGCTTTTCGTTTCGTTGTTCATTTCCCGGTTGAACGTCCTCTACCTCCACTCAGACACAATGTAACTGAATTCAGGCCAAGAACTGCCTCCCTTTTTGTATCTGCTCACCGAAAAGGGGGAACCTTTCACAGCCCACAAAGCCCAAAAAAAAAGGTTATCAGACACCCATTCTGAGACAAAAAACCGACCACTTTATATTCCCTCCAATCTGATATCTACGTCAGTCCATCAATGACGATCATCCGACCACAAGATCACTTAAGAATTCATCAAAGGAAGCTCCTTAACACATCCTGATAACAAAAAAAAAAAACAAAACGAGTCTGTAGGCACACACTACACTGAATTTAATTGAGCATAATTCGAAAAAAGCAGCCTTTTTGAATTCTAATGATCGGCCAGCTACGATTGGCACGTATTTATCGATTGATTTTGAGGAGAAATAAATGCTCGATTGCTAGGAATAGAACCAGTTACTAGTTGAGACTTTTAAATCCAACCGGATGTACGAAAGTGTCATTGAATAAATCGGCGATTGGAAGGCAAGGAAGTGAGGAGTTGGATCTCAATGAGATTGGTGTGAAATGTACATGAGGGTGTTTGATCAGTGATCGTGTCAGATCATAGACTCGTTTGACAAGTTATTTTCAGGGAACTTCTGGAGCAGTTAGACGATGTCTCTTTGGTGCTTTACCGAATGAAAATAACTGAAAATAGTCTCTTGGTTTGAGGGTCCCAGGATCTCAGGGCTTTAAGGTCTCATGGTATCAGGATCTCAGGGTCTCTAGGCCTTAAGGTCTCAGGGTATCTGGGTTTCAGGGTCTTAGGGTCTCAGGGTCCCGAGCAGAAACACCTGAAAATAGTCTCAGGTTCCTCAGGCCTCAGGGTCTCAGAGTCTTAGGGTCTCAGAATCTCAGGCTCTCAGTGTCTCAGGGCTTTAGGGTCTTAGGGTCTCAAGGTCTCAAGGTCTCAAGGTCTCAAGGTCTCAGGATCTCAGGGTTTCAGGGTCTCAGAGTTTCAGGGTCTCAGGGTCATATGGTCTCAAGGTCTCAGATTCTCAGGGTCTTAGGGTCTCAGTATCTTTGGGTCTTATGGTCTCAGGGTATCAGGGCATTAAGGTCTCAGGGTCTCAGGGTCTCAGGGCCTTAAGATCTCAGGGTATCTGAGTCTCTGGATCCCAGGGTCTCTGGCTTTCATGGTTTCAGGGTCTTAGAGCCTCAGGGCCTCAGGGTCTCAAAGTCTCAGGGTCTCAGAGTCTCAGGATCTCAGGGTCTCATGGTCTCAGGGTCACCATTCTCACCACTGAAAGGCAAGTAAGCAAAGTCACAAACCAAGTAGTGCATCGTGCAAGAAATTGAGATTGAGACTCAAAATGAGCCATTTTCAAATGAATCCATCGATTGTCTTGTTCACTTGGAGAACTACTTGAGGATAACTCAAACTGACGATGGAAATGCCAAGGAGTCCTCCAGAAAACATAGCTTTTCATTCGCTTGAGAATCAGTTGGAAGTAGGAAGTGGTTCTGAAGAGATCTCGGGACTGAAGAGATCTGATCTGGAGAACCTCAGCTTCAACTGAAACTCACTCATCCACGTAGACATTCCCCATAAGGATGATTATCGACGTACAGGAGCGGAAAAAGGCATGGAAGATCGATATCTTTGAGGAGGAAGTGTGGGTCTAAGTCTAGTCTAGTCAAGTCAAATCAGGAAATCATGGGGAATGAGACGCAGAAGCTGTTCAGCATCCGAAAAGACGATGTCCAGAATTGCAAACGATAGGTTTCTGAGCTAAAGGATACACCTGCGAGGAAGATTAGACTGAAGGGCCATCTATGGCCGTATGGAAGCTCAAGAAAACTGAAGGAACCAAACGAAGACACAAAAATGATACGATGCGACTATAATAGCCACCTGGCTTACTTTCGGTAACTTCGTTAACTTAAGGAACCTTAAGAGAACTGAAGCAACCGAATGAATATTCAAAATGGATGCAGGGTGACCAGAAGAACCACTTGGTTTAGTTTCGTTAAGTTCGTTGACTTAAGAAAACTTGAGAGAACTGAAGCAACGGAGTGAATGCGCAAGATTTATGCAGAGTGACTATAATAGCCGCTCCACTCAGTTTCGTTAAGTTCGTTAACTTTTGCCTACTTTCACGGAAGCGAAATAAATCGCTCTCTACGTATACAAATGTCAGTTGACAGGGGAATCATCCTTAAGCTTCTATGAGCAATTATGGAGACTTTTAATTTGAGGGTGCTTCTGGTTGCTTTTCGTTTGCTTTTAACGTAGGCTTAGGTTTTCAAAAGGCTATAGAAAGGCCCTTAAGGATTTTGTGACTGATTCTTTATTCAAATAAAAATGCTTTTGTTGAAGAAACGTTGGATACGATTTGAACACAGTCGAGACAAGTATTTTTAAAGAGGATATTTCTCCAAGATTTTGGTTTAGTTGGTTCGCTTTTCGTTAAGTTCAGAAATCCACTTGGAGACACTCAACTGATGAGTCTTTTTGTGGAGTAAAAATCGCGATGATTAAGGAACATATTGCAGACAACGTTCGAGGAAATTATTAGCAAACTATCTATCGGATCACATTCGTTAAGTCTATCCGACCAACCATGACCAGACAATCGCGGATATAATTCAAGCTTCTGTTCTCTTGCCCGATTCATTAGAATACCCAGACACATGCCCAGACAATGATCAAGCAAAACTAGAGCTAACTCTAGCTATTAGTAGTCAATTCGCTAGATAACTGACGCAACTTTCTGAAAAATGATTAAACCAAATTGCAGCTGATATCCTCCATGAGCTGAGTTTTGAATAAATGAATTTCGTACATGTGAGCAGTCACGTCAGCCGCCCCCGATAGTTGAATTGGATTAATCGATACACGGAATCCAGGAAGTGTTCGATCGAAATTCAATGAATGTCAATCAGAGCACCCCTGTTAACTGAAATTGCGACAGAAATCTCGCTTGACGACAAAATTTCCCGTCGAATGAGTGCAAACAACTTGACCAACTCCACCCGCTGCACCGGGTTAACAGCCCCCACTGGCCTTTCGAGCGGTAATCGTTCAAAGTCATCAACCTCTTATCTGTCGACCTTCCTGCAAGGTTCATAAAGATTTAGGTGCTCCATAAATCCGTTTTCCAGCACCACCATCCCCCCCTCCACGTCCGCCTGCAGCTGACTCGTCCGCTTGCCGATCGCAACGTTCCCAATTAATTTACATTTCAATGGCTCTGTGCCGCAAGCACATATGTATAATTTATTTTGGAGCAATTCCACCTTCAGGCGGGGCGTACTTGAGTTTTACGATTAATCTATTTCAGCCACAAAAATAAATTCACTCTGAAACGTAAAAAACATTCAAATTTCCTAGTTCGCAGCGAGCATCGCCAATTGAATGCGATATCAAGCGCGAAAAACAAAGCTCACCTGTCCGCATAAATCTCTGATTTAGCTGTCATCCAGATGCCGCCCTCTAATCGCCGAAAAACACAAAAACGACCGCCGGCCACCCAAGCGTCGGGCGACCTCTGTAACGTGCATGCAACCCTGACTCTGTCAACAGGCCTTCGAGCAGTGACGCTGGTGCGCGGTCTGATTTCTGATCGCAACGCGTTACGTCAATGCACGAGGATCAGACTCAGGGCACACACCGCCACCGCCATCGGCAGAGGGGGCCGCGAAATGAATCAACCACCAACGCCAACTACCAAGCTACCAAGCCCGCGTATGGTGTACTCCGCACACATAACGCAGCGGAGACCAACAAAAAAAAAGAGCAAAAAAGCGAAGCAAAAAAAACGCGAAAAAAAAAACATTCAAGACAGCGATTGGACGTGAAGAACGTTCTATGAATGCTAAGCAGACGTCCAGTCGCCTATTTTGGGAGGGGGCGCACATCACTTGGTCAGATTCTTATAAAATCTAACGTCCGCCAACAATCGGACATCACTTGTCTGGTGGAAACTTACCGAAGAAGTTAAGTTTAGCTCCGATATCAAGTCCGTTGAACAGTAAAGAGAAGCATATCTCTGAAAGTATCCGCAGCGCCTAGCAGTTCTCCAGTGGATACCAGTATCTTTCTCCCTCAACACACGAAAAAAGGATAAAAATTGTCAAAATGAAACTTTGTACCGTTGCCGCAGTGCTGCTCGTCAGCCTTTTCGCCACCTCCATGGCCCTCCCAGCCCAGAGAAGTACGCATCCTCACCACGACCACCAGCCGCTTCCAGATACTAATCAGATTTTTCTTTCTTTTCTTCCCAGGGATTAAGAACTTGCGTTCTTCATCACCCCAAAGGTTGGTGGTCATGCAGCGCCTGGTCGCAGCTCCAGTTCACAGGAGGGCTCACACTCGCTCCGCTGCCTTCACTGCCGCCGACTCTGCTGGTAAGCTTTTTGCCGCAAGCCTTCTCAGAGGTGCTGCATTTTTTAATAGATGATTGTGTTCATCCAGGTGATGTAGGCGCTATCGAACAACAGACCGCCGCCGAGTCAGTCCTGAACAGCGAATCGGATGTCGAACCCTACGCCCCAGCCGGTGGCCAAGTGTCGTCCGAATTCGAGGGAAGCTACGCCGATGGTGGTGCCGATACCGCAGTCGCCGGAGCCGAAGAGATCCCAGCCGATGAAGTCCCTGCCTTCGCTGATGCCCCAGCCGCACCAGAAGCCCAACCAGAACTGTCAGAGCTCCCACAATCCGGCGAAATCCCAGAGGCCCCAATCGTAGACAACCAAATCTTGGAGGACGAAAGCCCAGAAGCCCCAGCCGCTGATCTGCCATCGGACGATGCTGCCAAGGAACCAAAGGAGTTGAGCTTTGATGCCCCAGCCGATGCCCTCCCCGAAGCACCACTTGATGCCTCCCCAGAAGCCCCAGTCGAAGCACCAGTTGCCGAAGACGCTGTCCCAGAACTGTCCGCTGTTCCAGAAATTCCAGAAGTCCCAGCCGTCCCATCCATTGCCGAGAGTGCCGAAGGTGCCGCCGCTGCCCCAGCCGATGAAGCCCCAATTGCCGCTGCAGCTCCAGCTCCCCGTCCAACCGCTGTCGCCCCACCAAAGCGTTACCTCCCACCCAGGAGGAAGGTCTCCGTCAAGCTCGAAGGCGATTCCGCTGATGATGATGCCGCCGCCAACTCATACCGTCCAGCTCGCATTCCAAACGCCCGTCGTCCATCCAAGGGCAACACCGCCGCCGCCAACAGGGGCAAGGGTGCCAAGGCCCCACTTCCCGCTGGAACCTTCTTCCCAATCAGCTTCGGAGGCACCGCCGGCGGAGCCATCGCCATCGCCAACAGCTTCAGCACCGGAGAGGGCGGCTCAGCCACAAGTCACGCCATCGCATACGGCAGCCCCGATGCCGCCAGAGCCAAGGCCCGTCCATCCCGTCGTCGTCATTAGGTAGATACTCTAGACAAACCCCTCCCCACTCCACGATCACAACGACCATCGCATCGCTAACGTCCGGCAGAACAAAACCCCAACCTTTTTGTTTGTTTTTTTTTTTTGTTTAAATTAAGAACATCGAACCCTTTTATGTTTTTGTTTATTTTAAAATTGTAGTCCAATTTATTAACGAATGGCAGTGTTTTTTGCTGCGGAAAATACACAAAGAAACGATTTTATCCAAAAAAAAATTTACTGATTATCATTCTTTGCTTGGGTTTGAGTTTAAAATCAAACCTCAACCTTAAGTCGAATTCAAACAGGAACTTGAGACAATTAATAAACGATCAGAAAGCGGGCAGTTGTATTCAGTTTGACAGAGAGGATCAGAGGGCATTCTTTTGTTTGCGGGTTTTGAGCTTGAGACTGTCGCAGGAATGGGCTCGGACTTTGTGGAAGGTTGCAGTTAAAAGGTGGCTAAGGTGTCCTGGGGAAAGTGGTTCTCTTCCAGTTTTTAGGAGCTGAGGACCAGCTTCCCAGCCTTCTAGCTTCCGGTGCTGGGGACTAGCGAGTGGCTCACTTCTAGTTTCAGGAGCTGTGGACTAGCAAGTGGTTCTCTTCTGAAAGCTGGAAGAATTGAGAGGAGGAGCAGCTGAGGAGCTGAGGAGCTGAGGAGCTGATGAGCTGATGAGCTGAGGAGCTGAGGGCTTGAGATTTTCTAGTTTCAGGCGATGGGTCTTTAGTCCCTTTTCCAATTTAGTCTTTAGTTCTTAATTTGCTGTTTAAGGAGCTGGAGATGATGTGTCCTCTCCATTGTCTTGCGGCACATCGGGTGGACCTAGGCCTCAACCAACAAGCCTAGCTAACACGATCTTTTGCTAGTCTTCAGGGTGGGCATCCTTTGTTGCGTTGTCCCACTGGTTCAGAGTCGAAGATTGGATGCAAGACCCTCTACAGACTTGTATTCAATCTGAGCTCATGTTTTGACGACGAAAAATATAAAAAGTCCACAGGATTTGATCGAAAGCAAAATGTGGTTGTGGACTTCAAATGTCGACTCAAGGAGATTCATTCGTTAAATTTTTTTCCTGGGGATTTTTGAAACTCTTCTGGAGCACTCAGACTCAAAAAACTGGTCCATTGTACAGCCAGGTAGCAACCTACCCGATAATTTGATCCCAACGGCAAATGGTGACTGGACCAGATTCGATTTCACTGCTATTCGAACCTGGGACCCCTCTAACTTGGGACAGACACTTAACCAACTGCGCCATACAGTCGTTTCAGTTTCGGTAAGTTCGTTCGAATTTGCGAGCGAATACACAACAATGACAAACTGTGACAACTACTTTGCTTAGTTTCGTTAAGTTCGTTCACTCTCGCCCACTTACGCTTCGTTCAGTTCGTTGGGTTTTGCGAGCGAATACACAACAATGACAAACTGTGACAACTACTTTGCTTAGTTTCGTTAAGTTCGTTCACTTTCGCCTACTTACGCTTCGTTCAGTTTCGGTAAGTTCGTTGGGTCTTACGAGCGAATTTACAGCAAAGGCTTAACCAACTGCGCCATCCAGTTCGTACAACTTGCTTACTTACTGAACATGCCTACGACCCATGGAAGGTCCGAGCCTGGGATATCGCTGCCTTCCATCGTTGACGGTTCTGGGCACGCTGCTTCCAGTCATCAAGATCAAGCTGTCTTACGTACGCGATGTTTTGTTCTTTGTACCGGGGGTTCGGTCTTTCGTACATCTAGCTGCTCTAAATCTTCCTCTTAAAGGAGGGGCCTACATGGTGAAATGGAGGGCTTGCTGAATGTACGAACATCCGCTTGCTTATGAGTTTCTTTTGAGGACATTTCTGAAGGCGATGGCAGCTCAGTCACTTTCTGTACTCTAGTTTATCATTCTTCCTTCATCTTCATTGTCGCTCAAGGCATGGGCTTCCTTTCATGACAGACAGACGTCTAGTCCAGTTCACGGTGAGGATGGTGAATGAGGTATGAGTCAAGACAGTTCAACGAAGTAAACGAAGAGAACGAAGTGAACGAAGTGAACGAAGTAAACGAAGGGAACGAAGTGTAGGAAGTACGCCACGTGAACGAAGTAAACGAAGTAAACGACTGGATGGCGCAGTTGGTTAAGTGCCTGCCCCAAGTTAGAGGGCTCACAGGTTCGAATCCCAGTGAAAGCAAAGTTAATACGCTTTTATAGGGTTTTTCAAATCTGATCCAGTCACCATTTGCCGTTGGGATCGCATTAACGGCTCTATCACTGGAGCGGGCGATCAGTGGTAGGAGTCTGACTGTGGGTATCACAATGGACCAACATGGTCTAAGTGTGATGGTTAATTCACTAGCAACCCCCTTACTTAACCTAACCTAAACGAAGTGAACGAGGTAAACGATGTGAACGAAGTAAACGAAGGGAACGAAGTGAATGAAATAAACGAAGTTAACGAACTGAACAAAGGGTTAACAAACACGAGTTTGAAGACTACAAAAATTTGAGAAACTGCAGGTGTGGCAAATTTCACTACGTTTACGTTCTCAGCAACGAAAAAATCCTGGTAAGACCTTTTTCGAACACAAAATGATGGACACAGAGTGGTCTTCGATTTCTCGAACGAAGTGAAGGAAGTGAACGAACTGAATGAAGTGTCAACAAACACGAGTTTGAAGACTACAAGAACTTCTGAAATATGAGAAACTACAGATGTGGCAGATTTCACGACGTTTACGTTGGCAGCAGTGGTTTAGTGGGCGCAGTGGCGTTTTGGATATGTGCGTCGACTCCTACGCTCGAGGTCTAAGGTTCGAATCTCGAAAAAAAAAACACCTAAAATTTGTTCACGGCTCCACCTCTTTCGTGTCACTGACAATGCTCCTCAATCTCGCCGTTCGGAGTCGGCATTAAGCTGTAGGGGGCCTCCACTCGTGGGAGACGAATAGCACGCACAACACAAATGGTTGCTGAGAAGTTGGGCCCAGGTCCACCGCGGACTGTAGCGCCGCCATTATTTTTATTATTATTACGTTGGCAGCAACTAGACAAATTCTAATAGGACCTTTTTCGAGCACGAAATGATGAAGGCCGAGAGTAGTCTTCGATTTGGTGTGGATTTCAATCAGTTCTTCTCAAGAACTACGTCAACATTGAGGACTCTTCCCCTACGGAATACAAAGTTTTACTTTGGCCTTGTTGATGGCAATCTCCTAACGGTCTCTCAGATCTTAAGCCAAGTGATTAACAAGCATACGACTTGATTGTTGTTGAACTTGAAGGCAATTTCAATAAATGAAGGGGAAGTCCCAGGTCCACTTCGGACTGTAGCACTCTAAGAAGAAGAAGAAGGGGAATTAAGCGCTTGATGTTCTTCTTCTTCAAGCTCAATTTTGGGCATTGATTTGGATCATAATTCAGGTTATCCTCAACGTTTTCAGTTGCAGTTTGATTTTGCCTTGAAGCTCGATTTTTGGGCTTAGACCTGGACCATGACTCAGACTATCCCCAACTTTATGCTCAACGTTGTGAGTTACAGTTGATTTTGACTTCAAGCTCTGGCTTGGACCATGATTTAGGGTATCTTCAACTTCATGCTCAACGTTTTCAGCTGCAGTTTGATTTTGACTTCAAGCTCGATTTTTGGGCTTTAGTTTGGACCATGATTTAGAGAATCTTCAACAACACTTCCAATTGCTGTTTGATTTTGACTCCTTTTATCTTGAAAAGAAACTACAACAGCCCCTCTGACGAACAACGTCTGTTTGGACATCAAATTTTTTACCCACGTCAGCATAAGTCACATCCGTCAGTCCCACTCGCCTATGCCAAGGTCAACACTTTCCGCAAAAAAACACTTTTCAGCATATTCTGTCTCAAAAAGAGACAAACTGCCCATAATCGTTAAACGTGGCCAGTTATAGATGACCGTCACTGCAAGCGAAACTTTCCCAAAGTCATTTCACATAAATCTCATCGAACAACTGTGCCCGAGTGTTGGCAAAAATATTATAAATCAATCTATCAGCAGCAACCAGGATCGGGCCAAAACTTCACACAAAAACAGAAGCAAAACCTGTCGATACTACGCTTACAAACCGTAATTAAGGCTAGGGGTGCAACAACAAACCGATTGATACGCTGCTCAGGTCCGCCTGAAATTTTATCGTTTTTCTTTTTCTGTTTGATTTTCGCGGTTAATTTTGGGTTACTTAATTTTTTTTCGATAGATTCTCTCACTTACGTATTCAGGTGGAGTCGCTGACCTGAAGACTCGAAAACTTCTTCTTCTCCATCGTTCACGGTTCCGGGCCACAAGGTGTTTCTAAGTGTTTTAGACCAAAAACTGTGTGCGCCAAGTGAGGGGTTCTTAAGTTTGGAGGTTAGAAGCACGGTGTGCGGAACACTCCTTGGACTGGGTGGTGAATGGAGAACTGTCGTTCATACACGCGCCAATTTTGGCATTGAATGCTCGCCGAGGATTGCAACAATCGGCACAAAAATGAGCAGACAAAATACGCGAAGAATGGTGTTTCTTTTGAAAAACACTCAAAATCATCTCAAGACGACGGCTTCTGAATCATGAATGAATCATTTACTATTTTCGACGAGGCATTAACTCATATTTCCTCCAGTTTTCAATTTTTTATTTAATATTCAGAGCCTCCATTCAGCGGCTGAACAAAACACTGTTAAGTCATAAAAACAACCAGACTTCGGCTTCTCTAAGACCAGTCTCAGCCCAGAGCCTCCCAGATGATGACAGCATATACTCGATGCGATGATAACGTTCGGTTTTATTGTTCGGATTTATGCTTGGATTAACGATTGATTTATTGAACATAATCTGCTCAAAGTAACCGAATGGATGATGTGAATCTAGTCGTCAAATTCAGCACGGATCATAAATTGGCGTAGACTGTTTGTTGCCAATTTTTTATAGAATGGGTTTGGGTTTGTAGGCAATTTGGCAGGTGTTTTGTTTTGGTTTTGTGTTGGATTTGGAAGAAAATTTGTTGGAGAGACGTTTAGATACCGTCGAGACTATTACATTTCGGAATTGAAGCTAGAAAAGCCTAAATAAGATGGAATAGCGGTGCAGAAAGATCTCAAGGAACGTCTAGGAAATGCAACCAAGTTCTTATGCAGAATGTTCTCAAATGTTTAAGGCCAGACCTTCCAGGAGTCGCATGCCTGATAAGTAGGCAACTAAGTCTCAGGTAAGGTAAGGTTAGGTTAGGGCGCAGCTATTGAGTTCATCAGAACATTTAGGCCATGTTGATCCATTGTGATACCCACAGTCAGACTACTACAACTGATCGACCGCTCCAGTGATAGTGCCATCAATTTGATCCCAGCGGCAAACCTGGCGACCGGACCAGATTTGAAAACCCGGGTAAAAAGCGTACTAACTTTGCTTTCACTGGGATTCGAACCTGGGGCCCCTTTAACTTAGGGAAGGCACTTAACTAACTGCGCCATCCAGTCGTTTTTCCACCAGTAAAGCCTGAATAAGGGGGAACAGCAGTTGACAAGGATCCCCAGGATCCTCCAGGAAATGCAACCAAGTTCTTATGCAGAATGTTCTCAAATGTTCAAGCTTAGACCCTCCAGCGGTCACAAGCTTGATATGTAAGCAAGTAAGTCTGAAATCTACAATGGACCAGTATTTGAGTCTAAGTGCTCCAGGATAGTGTCTTGAAAACCTCTGACAAATAAAGAGTCTCAATTGAATCCCCTTTTGCCTTGACAATAAGCAGCAGAGGATTAGTTAACAAATTTCAAACCTAGTCCTTTCTTAATCTGACGGTGGCAAGGTATGCAAACGGAAGCAGGAGGAGGATCCTGGCAGCTATAGTCTGCTTCTTCTTCTTCTTCTTCTGATGACGCAGAATGAACCTAGGGCTCAACCAACAAGCTTCTCCAGTTGGCACGATCTTTAGCCGGTTGCCTTCAATTCCGCACGCCAATTTGGCTGAGGTCCTTCTCCACTTGAATGCGTTTGAATCGGTTTCGTGGGATTTAGCGAATAAATTGGCTCGAGTTCCCATCAGAGATTGTTGCTTACTAAAAATATTCATCTCCAGACAGCTCCGTCGACCCTTAAATATCTGCTGCAGAAGAAGGCTCAAAAGATATTCTTCTCTGAGGAAACATATAGCTCCATAAACCCCAGCATCGATGAGCAACAAAAGGATCTACTGTCCACATCCTTCATTCGTCTTTGAAATTTCAAAACTCTTTGCTACCCAAAAATGACTTCTAAAGTTGGACTTACTTACTTATCAGGCCTGCGTCCCATGGAGGAACTGGGCCTGAGCTATAGCTGTTTTCCATCTTTGACGATCCCGGGCACGCTGCTTCCAGTTGTCTAGACCAAGCTGTCTTGAGTCCGCGATGACTTGGTCTTTAAGCCTGAGGTTCGGCCTCCCTCTCCTTCTCGAACCAGGAGACTGCCTTGCGTCCGCCATGACTTGGTCTGAGGTTCGGTCTCCCTCTCCTTCTCGAACCAAAATGCTCGGCTTCGAAGACCGTCTTAGCTGGAACATTGTTGTCTATACGCTCGATGTGGCCGAGCCAACGTAGTCGACAGACTTCCACCTTCCTCACAGATATACAGCCTTGGCCAAATCTATTAGGCACCCTTATCTTTTTGTCTTTGCTGCCAAATCACGTATCGGAAGTAATTAACTTGAATTTTACGGTTTTCGGTGACACTATCTGAGGTCGTAAACGATTTTTATTTTTTCCCATCATTTCATTAATTTGTTTTGCTTTTTGAAGGTACAGTCAAAATCGGTTATAACGACCTTCAAGGGACTGGCGAATTTGGTCGTTGTAAGCGATATGTCGTTGCAAACGATGGATGCTCTTGGATTTTATACAATGGAGCTCAGGCGGGACCTAAGAATTTTGTCGTTACGATCGATGCGTCGCTATAACCGGCGTCGTTGTAAGCGATTTTGACTGTATAACGAATCTTAATGGGTTCCTAACAAATTTGGCGAAGGCTGTTGGACAGCAGCTACCAACTCATCACTTAAGCGATGCAGTTGACAAATTCGGGGAAAAAACTCTGCTCTGTAGCAAGCACAAGGAAGGAGTAGATCAGGTCCCCTTTCTTTAATAAAATCCCCGGTTTGGAAACTCTCCTACTCCAATCCTGAGGGACAACGCGGAAAAGGAAGACCACGTCTCCCGTGGCGAACACAGATGGAAACCGCCTTCAATCGTCGCGTCGTTGGACATCTAAAGATCACTTCATTTGCATGCGCCTGCACATGATCGTGCTTTGATAAGTTTGCATGCGCCTGCACACGACTTTGCTGAATGGACCGTGCTGGATGGAGAGGAATATTAGTTCAGGCCCAGGTCCACCCAGAACTGTAGAAGAAGAAGAACTCGATACATCCGATATCCTTAGAAAAAACTGCCCCACAATTCCGACGAAGAAAATAAAAATTCAAAACTTAACGAAGCGTGGTGGCGTGCAGGTGTAGGAAAGAAGCATGATTATCCCGAACTGAAGCAGAACTCGATTCACCTGAACCAGCTACAAAATCCTGGAAAAAATTTAAAACTTAACGAAGCACACGATCGCGTGCAGGCGCAGGAAAGGGACTTTAATCGTCGCTTCGCTGGAAGCAGATACCACAAGACCGTGCTGGATGGAGAGGAATGTTGGTTGAGTCCTAGTTCACCCCGAAATGTAGAAGAGCTCGATGCACTAACTTCAGCTCAAAATCATTGGAAAAAATGCCCTCGATTCCAACGAAAAAAAATATATCAAAACTTAACGAAGCACGATCACCCTGAACTGTAGAAGAACACCTAAATCATTCCTACAAAATCTCGGGAAAAAAACATTCCTACGAAAAAAATAAAAAATTCAAAACTTAACGAAGCACACGATTGGGTGCAGGCGCCGGAAAAGGACCTTAGTCGTCACTTCGCTGGAAGCAGATAGCACAAGACCGTGCTGGATGGAGAGGAATATTAGCTGAGGCCCAGGTCCACCCCGAACTGTAGGAGAAGAAGAAGAAGAACTTGATACCGTAACACCAGCTCAAGATTCTGGAAAAAAAAAACCTGCTCCCAATTCCCACAGAAATAAAACTTAACGAAGCACGATCACCCCGAACTGAAGCAGAACTCGATTCACCTAAAACAGCTACAAAATCCTGGAAAAAATTCAAAACTTAACGAAGCACACGATCTCGTGCAGGCGCGTGCACATAAATTGATCTTTTGTGATGTCGATCACAAAACTGTCATAAAAATCACCGCATTAATTTGAAATTCAAAAACATAACCGCCAACGGACCAGCAACGGATCGTGCGCACAATAACGACACGACTTTCCACCCAAAAACCGATCACAACAAGAAATCATCGTTAGGTCCTCCGAAATGTATCAGATCAAACGTGACGATAGCGTACACATGGCATTTTTTAATAGGGGGTGAAAACTATTACTTCCTCCTCCCGTTCACAGACTCCGTGCGAATCTGAATTGCAAATCGCGAACACGAGTTCGCTCTCAAAACACACACCAAAGGGGGAGCCTTACAACAGCAAGAAAAGTAATGTTCCCACGTGTACTGATTTTATTGCGATTTCGTTCAAGGGCTGAGCACTAATTGCCTGCGGTACATGTTACAATTCCGTGGAAACAAACTGTGCCATCAATCAAGGAACCCAGTCAACAACGCGAACTCGTAAATCCGTTCGGTCTCCTTTAATGGCGTTCCGCCGCCGGTAGCGGCCTTTTACGATCGCCGATGTTGAGTCATGAGATGGGATTTACGTAAGGGTTTCTCCGCACACGCATGCAAACGCAGCAGCGCCGCAATGCAGCGTCAGATTGAGAACAGTCCGTGCAGGGTGCGCCAGCCACACTTTCAATTTCCTACTCAAACCGTATCGTCTATACGCATATAATATATAACACATGTTGTCTTTAAAATTTTATTTAAATTTCCTCTTTGTAATGTTTTTTTACGAATTTCCATTCTGACGGCGGGCGCGCTCCTTGCATACTAAGCAGCGGTCTGTGCTGGCCTCGCTAGGGAGGGGGCGCACATCAGTTGGCCAGATTCTTATAAAATCTAATGTCCGCCAGCAGTCAGGTATCACTTGTTCCGTGGAAACTTAGCAAAGCAGTTAAGTTTAGCTCCGACCTCAGTGCAGAGAAATCAGTTCTACCTTGCCATTGGATTTATCAAATTTGGTTCGCCAAGCCATCGCCAGAAAGGATTATTGCTCAGCAAAACAAAAACTAACGAAAATGAAATCATACACCGTTGCCGCTGTGCTGCTCGTCAGCCTTTTCGCCACCGCGATGGCTTTGCCCGCAAGTAAGACGCGCCGAGGATCAGCGATCGCATGGAAGAAGACTAATTGAAACTGTTTGTTTTTTTCCTCCCCAGAGTTGTCGTACTACCAGCAACCATCGTTCTACTACCAGTCCCGGTCATCGCCCCAACGCCTGATGTACTTGCAGTACGTTCAGCAGCCATCCTCCTCCTCACAGCGTCACAGTGCCCGTCTGACCAACGCCGCTGCCGCTTTCGTGGCCGGCGACTCCGTTGCTACTGGCACCTACGTGAAAGGTAAGCATTCGCCGCTTTAACTTGTGACTGGTTTTGAGTGCAGCATTCTCTTCTGCAGACGATGTCAGCGCTGAGGAACAGCAGATCGTTGAGGAGTCCGTCTTGGCCGACTCCGGAGCCAATGGTGCCTCAGCCGTTGCTGAAGCCTACCCAGCTGGTGGCTCTGCCGAGCTCGAGGACCCAATCAACGACGAGTCTGCTGATGCTGCTGAGATTTCCGAATCCGAAGCTGATGCCCCTGCCCTGGAAGAGGATGCCCCTGCCGATGACCTCCCAAGCGGAGACGAAGACGAGCCAGCCAATGTTGAGCCATCCGTTGCTTTCGCCGCCGAACTCCCAGCCCTCCCCGCCGATGCCGCCAACGATGACGAAGAGGAAGCCGACGCCGCCGAGAACACCCCACGCCAGGTAGGCCGCAGACCAGCATCCCAACCCGCTGCCTTGCCCGCCGGCACTTTCTTCCCCGTCGACTTCGGAGGTGCCGATGGTGGAGCCATTGCCATCGCCAACAGCTTCAGCACCGGTGTCAGTGGATCGGCCAAGAGTCAAGCCATCGCCTACGGCAAGCCCGAATCAGCTAGAGCAAAGGCCATCCCAAGCCGTCGTCGTCATTAAGCAGCACGCTCCGCTGAAGACGCAGACGAAGATTTCAAACTTGTAGACCAATTATTATCGAATGGCAGTGTTTTTTGCTGCAAAATATACACCCAAATAAATTAAGACACATTTGTTTCAATCGCCCAATCGCCCAATCGCCCAACGTGCCTGTGGTCACGACTGGTCACGACAGTCTCCGCTTCCTTATAGGCGAAGGCATTTGCATAATCGATTGGCTCCGTCCATCACATTTCTTTTGAAGTTCATCCACTGAAATGGCTCTGATTTGTATGCTGCCACCGGTAGTTATTGGAGGCATTAATCCGTGCCCAAATTGATAAGGAGTTCACTTCGGAGCGGGCGGGTGGACAAGAGGTGACTGGGTTTGATGGAGACGTTTGGCTTGTGTCTGCAATTTGGACTAAGTGGAGCAATGCAGTGGAGGACAAGGTCAGCGAAGTTGAAGGCAGTTGAAGACATGTGCCGAAATGGAGACGGGTGGTGGGAAGTGATTGTGTTTGCTGAAGACAGGTGATGGCTGGGGACCTGGTCCACTTCTGAGGAGAGTTCCGCTTCCATTTTATGACTTTATGAGCACAGTGAGTCCATAACTGGATGTAGTGCCTGTCTTAGACTGCCAGGTAACAACCTACTCCAATGCGATTGATCCCAACGGCAAATGGTGACTGGAACAGATTCGATTTCACTAGTATTCGAACCTGGGACCCTTCGAACTTGGGTCAGGCACTTAACCAACTGCGTCATCCAGTCTTCTGTCCTAAGTTAGAGGGGTCCCAGGTTCGAGTCTCAGTGAAAGCAAAGTTAATACGCTTTTAACCGGTTTTTCAAATCTGCTCCAGTCACCATTTGCCGCTGGGATCAAATTAACGGCATTATCACTGGAGGATCAAACGCCGCTTTCAAGGCGCTAATTGGATGCGACAAACAGGATCTGTATGTCCACCGCCACTTTACCTACCTACCTACCATCACTGGAGCGGTCGATCAGCGGTGGTGGTCTGACTGTGGGCATCACAATGGACCAACATGGTCTAAGTGTGCTGGTGAATTCAGTAACACCCCCCTAACCTAACCTAACCTATGAGCTTCTTATTCTCCGGCTTCCGTTTCAGATAACCTAATCCCCGATGATCGACAAGGTACGCAGTGCGGCATGGGCAGCCGAGAGACTGATTCACAGCTTATCACTTTCAAGAACCACCATGAAACTGTCAATTCGATAACGGGCACCCGACTGACTAAGATAAGGCGAAAATTAAAACAAATATTTGGCACTTTTTTGTGAATCGTTGCGTGGTCTAGATAAGAGTTGAATTTGCCACGCTGTTGCGACATTCTCCTGCACAAACGTGGGACCATGCTTTTCGAGTGGGTAGTGGATTGGCTAGAGATGAGGAGACGGATCTGTCTTGACGTGGTTGGAGGTCCGTTGACCCTTGGGGTTTGCTTTTTTCTTTCGATCTGTGGCTTGTGGGCGGTTGCCAAAGGCTTAAGATGGCACAGAGGGGAACAGTTAAGACTTTTGGGATCAATTTTAGATCAATTTTGAGGAAGTGTGCAATCAAAAGAGAGAATTAATGGCCAAACATAATAATATTAATAATTTTGGCGGCGCTACAGTCCGAGGTGGACTTGGGCCTAGCTTCTCAGCAACCACTCGTGTTGTGCGTGCTACTGTTCTCTCAGGAGTGGAGGGGACCTACAGCTTAATGCCGACTCCGAACAGCGAGATTGAGAAGCTATTTCTAGACAGTTATACTCTTTGAGCATTGTCAGTGACTAGAAAGGGGTGGAGCCATCAAAAAATGTGTTTTTTCGGGATTCGAACCTTAGACTTGAGTATAGGAATCGAAGCACGTATCCACTACGCCACAGCGCCCCCAAACATAATGGCCATACAGAAACTTAAGAGAACTAAAGCAATCAAGCGAATACAAAAAAAAATGATACAGTAACCGCTTTGCTCACTTTCGTTAAGTTCGATCACTTTTGGCTACTTCCGCGAACGCGAAATGAATCGTTCTCTACGTATACAAATGTCAATTGATAGAGGAATTCTCCTTAAGTTTCTATGAGGCATTATGAGTACTTTGAAATTAGACGATGCTTCTGGTTACTTTTCGTTTGGTTATGACGGTTATGACGGTCATAATGGTTGACCCTTAAGCTTGAAGATTTCCGTGGATTGTCATCTGAAGCAAAGGAAAGGAGTTTGGAGGTAAGACGATCGTGGAATGGTAGTATTTCTCTCCACACAAGATTGTCGTAGATCTAGGGGAAGGGTTTCTACATAAACTTGGCTCTCTTCTTCAACAGGAGATCATGGAATAGAGCTAAGGAAATGTTGAACTATCTCTTTAGTGATCTCCAGCTGAGACGATCATACAAAGTCGACTTTTGTTGCACTCAGGACTGGCTCTGGCCAAAATCTGAGCCAGGAAGGGAATGTAGTCGAATCTTCACGGACGGCTTCAAGACCAATGAAGGATCTGGTGGTGGTGCCTTCGTGGAGAGCGACAACTTTTGATTGCACACCTCGTTAGGTAAATTTGCGTGGGTTTTCCAAGCGAAACCTATGCAATCCTAATGGCTATGAACTGTATTGTGAAGAATAGGTGGAAGGGGCGAAGTAGCGTCTGTAGCGACAGCCAAGCTGTGCTTATAGCCTTGCTCAGTCCTTTAACCACTTCCAGGATAGTTCAGGAATGCAAGTGTACCTACTGAGCCACTACACCTTCGCCAAACACCTTAATGTGTTTGGCCTAAGCGACGGAACCATGTGCGACGCCTGTCGAGAAGATGATGACATTGCAGAGCACTTCCTCTGCCACTGTCCTGCCTTTGCTCGTATCAGGTGGCTGTTATTTGGTGCTGATGAGGTGAGGGCTGATGGCGTAGGCTCCTCATCACAGAAGCGCCTGCTGGTCTTCGTTCGGAAAATCAAGAAATTCCAGCAAAAGTAGTTTGCTGCCTGGCAGTACAATGGACTAGTTCTTGAGTCTGAGTGCTTCAGTGCAGTGTTACAAAAACCTACGACAAAAAAAGTGACTCAAGATCTTAGTCCATTAGATGTCTTGTATGAGAAAGCAGAAGAATATGCTGTCATCGAGAAATTACGCACGACATTGGAGACTTGTCCGGAATGTCACAATAGGCAGCTATAACTTCGAAGTCATCCCAATCCTGCTTTACGCCGCAGAGGAATGGGCAATATTGAAAGCGGATGAAGGAGTCTTTTCGAGGGAAAAGTTCTTCGTGCGATCGTTGGTCGCGTTTGCGTTGATGGCAGAAGAAGATTAAACTACGAACTGTATGGGCTATACAGCGACATGAGTCTAGCCAGACGTCTACGAATCCAACGCCTAAGATGCCTACTCCGTGTGGAGCGCTTGGACAACTTAGTGCCGGCCCAGAGCATAGTTGACTCGAAGCCAGTGGTATAACGCAGGATTGTTGGTTGAGACCCTCTCCATTTTTTGTTGTTTTTTTTTGGGTTGAAGAAGAAGAAGAAGATAAAGATGACAATGAAGAAGAATTCGAAGAATTCGAAGAAGGAGAAGATTCCGAAAAAAAAGAAGAAGAAGATGAAGAAGATGATGAAGAAGAAGAAGGAGAAGATTTCGAAGAAGAAGAAAAAGAAGAAGAAAAAGAAGAAGAAGATGAAGATGAAAATTAAGATGACGAAGAAGAAGAGGAAGAAGAAGAAAACGAAGAAGAAGATGAAGATGAAGATGAAAAAGAAGATTTCAAAGAATTCGAAGAAGAGAGGAATTCGATGAAGAAGAAGAAGAATAAACTCCAAAAACTCTTTGAATTTGATGGTTAGCCTGGATTCCGTCAGTCTTGTTTAGACACTAGATCAGAGTGTATGATAAAAGATCCCCGATAAAGTAGGGTGCCCAGGTCCATCCCTGACTGTAGCGCCACAAGAAGAAGATGAAGTAGGGGCTTTGAATGATTTTCGAATAAATGGTGACACTTTCTGTGTCATTTGGTATGGATGTCTTTTTATGTACGACTTGCTAACACAGTCCCTTTTTTCGTCTTTTTAGAATGCAAGCAGTCTTATGGTTAGGTTAGGTAGATGGGTGGTGACATGAAGAACATGTCAACGGCTCAGACCACCATGCGTCCATTGTGAAGCAGTCTTATGAAATGCCTGCCTGACGTCTAGAGCGTAATCCTTCCTTTTCTACAGCAGAGAAGGCAGTGGGAAGTTTGTTGGCATTTTTTGGGAAATTTTTTGAATGCGATGCTTGCGGATCATATTGGCTTCGATTGTTCAATCCTCGAATGGATCAGGTGAGGAATCTTCAGTGATGTGGTGCCCCAAACTCCTGATTGCTGTCTTCCGAAAGGAATAGGCTGATAAGCAGTGATGTGGATGTCGTCTGACAAGGAAATTTCTCCCCAAATCTGTTCGACCAAAGGATATGAAACCGTTGTGAGGGAGATTCAATGGCGAGGAGTCACTAGAACTTATCAAAACCTCTCTAAATAGCAGACTAAATAGAAGCATAGTTTTTTTTTGCGATTATTCAAGGCGAACAACACCACATTCTCAACCCACGGTCTACAGTCTGGGAATGAGATGCGAGAAAAGGGTTAACGGTACGACCGAACCTCCATTTCAAGCACCAAGCTATCGCGGATGCCAGAGCACTTGGTCTGGATAACTGGAAGCAGCGGCAGGGCATAGAAGCATGCCGGTTGGGAGCCCGCTAAGTAGTAGTAAGCCTGAAACCCTAAAGCACAATGCCAAGGAAAGTAAACTCAAGACCACCATCCATGCTTCAATGCAGTTAAGCTTTATTCTCTTTGTTTTTGTTTTCTAATGTATATATAACATATGTTCTCTTAATAAAGTGTTTAAAATGTTCTCTTCGCATCTACTCTCCCCTCGGGCGAAACAGTTTCCGAAAATATAAAAACTAACGTAGAACAGAAAAACGTTTGAAACAAAAAAAACTAAAAATGAGAAAAGTAAGACGGTAAGACCCGGTCTAAGACCGACAACTCGTTCGTCTGCAACTCCTCAAGACTGCGTGTGGGATCAATGTGAAGGGTGATTAATATATTTGTATATTTATATGCGTTAGAATGTTTTAACTAGAAGTGTCTTGACCTTGATATCTCTCCTTCATGCTGTGGCTCAGAAGCGAACCGTTTGAGTGGTAAATTTTTCTAGAAAAAACAATTTCGACGAAAGAAAAGTATCCTGTAGTAACTAGACTGAGAAGGTGTTGGAAAAAATATCAGTATCCGTATTTGTCTTGCAGGGAGGACATGACGTCGTTGGCTAATGTGCTTAAGCGGCCAGCGACCTTTGTGACTCCTTGTCGCACACTCTCCTTGACGTCCTCCAAGTCTGGTGCATTGAAATTGACGGCTGTGGAGTAACCTAAAACAAACCAAAAGATGATGGCGGGTTTGCGGATCCGATTGTCAGAGGTTTACCTCTCCTGGAAGACCGATTGGATGTGGTGGACGAGCTGTCGCCGAAGTAGTCCGAAGACGAAATGCTATTGGATCCCTGGAATCGTGACAAGTTTGCCGAGCTGCTGTCATTGCTGCTTTGTTCGTTGCCAAAGTATTGATCGGATGAAATGCCCTTGGCGCTGCCAAACTTCTTTTGAGCCACATCATCACCGTCACCGCTCGCTGCTGATTTGTTGCTGGAGGAGCCGTATGGCTTTCGTGCCGAAGTTGTCTTGTCGTTGCCCGATGAGATCGGTTTACTTGTGTCCGCTGTGGGCGATACGATCATCGGTGTGATGTTGGAATGAGGCAAGTCGATGGGTTCAATCGATTGGAAACCCATCAGTGCAAGTTCTAAGTCCACGCATGGTGAATTGTCGTGGGGGATGCCGAGCTCGTACCGGTCTCGGTCGAATGAGGACTTCGTTGCCGACTTCGGAGCGGCTGTCTGTGTGATGGTCTCCATGTCACTGATGGCTGAATGCGAGACATCCGATCTGGACAAAGGATTTCTTTAGAAACTATGAACTTTGTGGATGTGGAAAACAAGTACGAACCCCCTTAAACTGAATCCCATTCCGAGTCTTTCCATTTGCTTAGCCTTGACGGGATCGATGCTCTTCAACTTCTCCTCCTCCTTCGACTTTTTGATTGAGAGGTCCTGGTATGCTAGTCGGACACTGGCCACCGACTCCAGCTCCTCCTCTTCGGTAAGTTTCTTCTCAGGCACTGGCTCCTTGCATTGATTGGCCATGTTGGCCCTTTGTTCGATTTCAGCGAAATTCGTCTTCACTTTTGTGGCCCCCAGTCCGCCTTTACGGGCCCCTATCTGCAAGAGAACGAGGTCGTCAGTGCTGTTGACAATGTTGTGTGCAATTGAATGTGCTTACCCCGGATTTCTTCGGCTGAATCTTGCGCACGCCGATCGACTGTGCTGGAGACTTTGTTGTGATGCCAGAGTTCAACAAGTCAACGCTTGGCTCCGTCTGGAGACTGGTTGAGTCTGACAGAGTGATCTGTCTTGGGGCAATCTCCATCTGCGGGTACAAGAACTGAGTTAATTTCTTTGTCGCTTCAGACCGTGAAAAGTCAGTTAGTTTAGGGAACTCAAAGCCAAACGTCAGCACTTTTACAAACCTTGGACAAGTTGGCGCTGTTGTTGTTCTGCTGATTCAAGGCCTCGAACGAGTCGTCGCACTGAGTGAAAAAGTCTTCCTCTACCTTATTTACCTCATTCTCTCCCTTCTCGTTCTGATTGTCCATATGAAGCTGCAAAACGCATCGAGAAACCACACACAAACACGAGAGTTAGTCAAACGGGACAAACCACAAAGGAAACACTTGGAATAAGAGGGTGCTGACAACTTACCTTTGTTCCATGCAGTTTCATTGCATTCTGAGCCATGCTCTGGAGTTTATCTCTGTACAATTGAGCAGCTCTGGAATTATACTTCTGCTGCGCATCTGTGGTGCTGCAGTTGTGCTGTCTGAAGAACTGCGAAGCATTGGCATTCCCTCCCAGCTGCATCTGGCGCAACTGTAGCCATGTCCAATTGGTGTCGAGATTGGTGGAACGAACGAACGTCAAATGTACCCCAAGGTTGCGATGTACTGCTGAACAATCGATGCAAATGAAAATCCCATAGGTCACCGATGACCAAGTGGGTGCTTTTGCTCCGCAATCAAAACAAGACTGCACAAGATTCAGAGAGTTGTTAACGAAATTGAAATGCAACTAATTTTTTGCCACACATTTACCTTGTTCGCTGCCTGGGAGCGCAATCTATTGAAAACTGATTCGATTTCCTGTTTTGTTGGACCAGCGGACGTCATTTTGCTGCTTATTCTTGTGTGTGATTGATTCTGTTGATGGATTCAATGGAACTCTTGATGGATTACTGTTATTTTGTTCAGTTTTTTTACCGAGAAATGAATGCAGAAAACGAGTCGTTTTTGTGCAGAGAAAAAACACTTTGAAAGAAATCTCTGACGAATAATTTTGACGTGTTCGTTCCAACAAGAAGTTAGACAGAATCCAAATTCCACAAATTCCCTACTGTCCACGTTCGATATGTCAAAATTTTGCCTTCATTCAGGTGGCACTTGTACAGTGGGGGATTTTGCAAGTTGAACAGCTGGTGGATGAGCATGGTTTTTGGAGCAAAGAATCCTAAACTGGTGCTTAAAGGAATCACAAGTTGGACATGATTGTTGCGGTGTATTTTAACGAAGAATTTCCAGAAATGGAGTGAAATTCAAGCACATCAACACCATCCACAATTTCAGGTTCCACAAGGAAAGATAGAGACTTGGCATCACCGAAACCCAAACAAACCCTAATCTCTGACTCTGACAATTGAGTAAATAATTTCACAAGTGCCAAAATAAAGAACTTCTCAAGTGGACACGTCAGTGGCGAATCCCCACTTAATTGAATAAAAACATTGCCTTTTGCATATTTGTAACAAACTAAATAGTCACTAGTTAAGTAACGAACAAATTGATCACTCAAAGACGCACAATGAAGCAGGCAAGTACGATTGTGATACTTGCGATCACGATTGCACTGGTGGCAGCGTTACCAGTGACGAAGAACAAGAAAGAGGAGAAGCCAGAAGCGACGGAAAAACCAACAGGTGCTGAGCTAGCAGTAAGTAGACCGTATTTCCCATATTGCAGCATCATGACGTGTGTACTTTGCCTTCCAGACTGTCCTTGAGTATGAGCGGTACCTCAAGGAAGTGGTAGAAGCCCTTGAAAGTGACCCCGAGTTTCGTAAGAAACTCGATAAGGCGCCAGAGGCCGACATAAGGGTAAGTCGCAGATGTAAATCACCGTGCATATTAAGTTTCTGTGTGCATTTTCGTAGAGTGGGAAAATTGCTCAAGAGTTGGATTACGTAAATCATCACGTCCGTTCGAAGCTTGACGAAATCAAACGGCGCGAGATTGACAGATTACGTGCGTTGGCCAGCAAACAGTACGAGCTGACCAATGGCATTGACAGAGAGCACCTGAAGATTCCAATGCATTTGGATCATGGCAACGAGCATACGTTTGAGATTGACGATCTGAAGAAGCTGATTCTGCAGACGTCTGAAGATCTCGCCGAGGCTGACAGGAAGCGTCGCGAGGAGTTCAAGCAGTACGAGATGCAAAAGGAGTTCGAGAAAATGGCCACCCTCAACGAATTGACCGAAGATGACAAGAAGAAGTTTGAAGAAGATCTAAAGCATCAGAAGGAGAAGCACAACGAACACCCAAAGGTGCACCATCCAGGCAACAAAGCACAGCTGGAGGAGGTTTGGGAGAAGCAGGATCATCTGGATAGGAACGACTTCAACCCCAAGACTTTCTTCATGCTACACGGTAAGTTGATGCCGAGCAGCCGAAGGGTGTTCATGACCTTTTCGATTCCTCTTAGATGTGGACAGCAACGGCTTCTGGGATGAGAATGAGGTAAAGGCTCTGTTCGTGAAGGAGCTGGATAAGGTTTACCAATCCGGTCTGCCAGAGGACGATATGCGTGAGCGTGCTGAGGAAATGGAACGCATGCGCGAGCACGTCTTCAAAGAGACCGACACCAACCGCGATGGCTTGATCAGTTTCCAGGAATTCCTCGATCAAACGAAGAGGGAAGAGTTCCAAACCGACCCAGGCTGGGAGACTGTTGACAATCAACCACAATACACTCACGAGGAGTATTTGGAGTTCGAGCGACGCCGTCAAGAGGAAGTGCAGCGCATGATTGCCCAGGGACTCGTAAGTTTGCCAAGAATTCATAGAAAATGTGTGTGTACTTGATGTGGCTTTTTTTTTTCAGCTCCCCCCTCATCCAAACATGCCCAATGGCTACTATCCCAACCCAAATGCCGGATACCAAGTCCATCCTCAGCAGGGATACCCCAATCAGCAGCAACAAATGCACTACCAAGGACAAGGACAAGGACAGCAGCAATATCACCCGGAAACTATGCAGCAACAGCAGCAGTATCCTCAAGGTGGACAGCCGGTTCAGTTGAACAACAATCAGGTTTACCAACAGGTCCAGCAGCAGCAGCAACAGTACCAACAACAGCAGCAACAGCAGTACCAACAGCAGCAGCACTATCAACAGCAGCAGCAGTATCAACAGCAGCAACAGCAGTACCAGCAGCAGTATCAACAGCAGCAGGTGCCTGTTCAACAGCAACAACAAGCTCCGGTGCAGCAACAGCAGCAGCAACCCCAGCAGAATGTGAATCAACAGCAGCAGGCACAGCCACAAGCCACTCAACAGCAACAGGTGCCCGTACAGCAAGCGGCTCCTGTCGCCCAAGCTGCACCAGCTCAGCAGCCAATCCCTGCTCAGAAGGCACCAGTTCAGCAAGCTGCCCCTGTTCAACAAGCCGTTCCCGTTCAACAAGCCGTTCCCGTTCAACAGGCCGCTCCTGTTCAACAAGCCGCGCCCGTTCAACAGCAACAACAGGCCGCACCCGTTCCACAACAGCAGCAGCAGCAACAGCAACAACAACAACAACAGGTTCCCGTTCAAAAGCAACAACAACAGCGGCCACAACAGAACGCAATAAACCCTTAAACTCACCACCCAACCGGTGCCCACTCGACACATTCATTTGGAACTTTGTCATTCTATCATCTTTGCTCTTAACCAAACCCGAGATTAACCTCAACCTCAGCCCATGCGGACTCCATTTTGTACCAATTTTCTCAAAACCGATCTATATCATGAACTAAACTTTTATTTGTTGTGAATGCGCACTGCTCAGTGCTGATTGTATAAAAGATTGTTTATCCAACTTCAAATATAAATTTTGTTTATAAAACGCAGACGCCGATGTTTGATATCTCTTTTGTCAGATAAGTTTGTTGATAGGACCACGGTCGAGTGCATTGACGTCAACGCCGATGATTCAGCGTGACCATGAACTTGCGTCGAGATAATGGAAATTGGAGCAGACTGCGGTGATGTTGTGATGGTCTCCGATCGTTGTGGCACCACAGTTGAAATGCTTCAGGTACGCCGGGATTGTAAGATCAAGGTCCAGTTGAACAGCAATTACCTCACTCGTGGCAAGTGCGTGTGCCAAGATTTATGCTTGTCGTTAAATTCTTTTTATAGATCGCGAATTTGAAGTCGTGTCATGTAGGGGATTTTGTTTGCGATGATTGACAAATGGTTTTGACGAGGAGGTGAACATCTGTTCATGAAAAATTACGTGGTTTGCTTGACTCTCTCACAAAGTGGCACGCGTGGCCAACCCTTTCTAGTGAGTGGTACGTACCAGAAATCATATAGTAAAGCGAAGTTGGATATCTCTCTACTATTTGATTTCTGGTACGTACGTTGCCAGGGCAGCAAATACTGAAATGGCGTGGCTTGCGAATGAATTGCGCTGATTGACAGGTGGCTGTGGGGGAGAAGAGAACATCTGTTCAGGAAGAATGACGAATGAATTCCACTGATAGCCAAGTATTTCTGTGGAGGATCGACAGCAGAAATCAGTCAAATAGTTGATTCCTGATCGACTGTTGATCATCTGAAAAAATGGAGAAGAAAGCGAAAGCGTGGATTAACAATGAATTCCTAACCTGCAATTTGAAGGCGTACCTAAAAGCTATCTCACTCCGACTCCGATCTTACCAAAGTGACGGCTGAGATGGCTTTCTGTCTCTGACTGCCATCTTACTAAAGTGACGGCTTTCCCACTCCGACTGCCATCTTACCAAAGTCGGGGGCTTTCCCACTCCAAAACCACCAAAGTGACGGCTTTCTGACTCCGACTCCGATCGTACCAAAGTCACAGCTTTGCCAATGAATTCCTAACCTACAATGGGAGATGCTATCTCACTCCGTCTCACATCGATTCTCATCTCATCTCATCTTCAATGACCCGCATGTTCCACTAAAAGGGTCGCGGGGGCAATGCACGCACGAGAGATCTCCAGGCCACTCGATCCTCCGCCACCGACTCCTCATCTGGAGCTATGGCCAAGCGCAACCAGGCGAGTTTTTGGACTTGGTCTAACCATCTCGTACTGGGTCTGGCAAGCGGTCCTCCGCCATCGACTTCTCATCTGGAGCTATGTCCAAGCGCAACCAGGCGAGTTTTTGGACTTGGTCTAATCATCTCGTCCTCAGTCTGGCAAGCGGTCCTCCGCCATCCACTCCTCATCTGAAGCTATGTCCAAGCGCAACCAGGCGTGTTTTTGGACTTGGTCCAACCATCTCTGATGGTCGCATTCAAGGCACGACTCGGAAGTTGTGATGAGGGGGACATTCAATGGAGTAGGACCTCAAGCGCTGCTGTTGGCACTGTCCTTAGGGCACCCGTGATTCCTAAGCAGGCCGATCTTTGGACCTTCGTCAAGCTAGAAAGGTGTTTCTTCTCCAGTGCTTGCCACCAGACTGATGATCCGTAAGCTAAGATGATGGGTACCTAAAAACTGACTCCGATCTTACCAAAGTGACGACATTCTGACTTCGACTGCAATCTTTGCAAAATGACGGCTTTCCCACACCAACTCCGACCTTACCGAAGAAACTTACTTTTTCCTCTTGTACAATCCTGCCGTGAAGGCAGCGACACTGCGACCTAAAAAGGTCTATTGTATCGACAAGGAACTTACTTACTTACTTAAGGTGGCGCTACAGTCCGGGGTGGACCTGGGCCTCAACCAACAAGCGACTCCAGCCAGCCCGATCTTTAGCTAGCTGCCTCCAGTTTCGCACGAACAGTTGGTTGAGGTCCCTTTCCACTTACGTGCGTCACCTGAGTCGCAATCTTCCTCTACTGCGCCGTCCCTCGGGGGTGGATTCAAAGACTTTCCGGGTTTCTGACTCTGACTGCCATCTTTTCCACTCCAAAACCACTAAAGTTACGGCTTTCCCACTCCGACAGCCATCTTACCAAAGTCAGTGGGTTTCCCACTCCAAAACCACTCCAGTGACGGCTTTCTGACACCGACTCCTATCGTACCAAAGTCATAGCTTTGCCAATGAATTCCTAACCTGCAATGGGAGATGCACCTAAAGACTATTTCACACCGATTCTCATCTCATCTCATCTTCAAAGACCCGCTTGTAGCATTGGTTATCATTCGCTCTACGTGACCTAGCCATCTTAATCGTTGGATCTTCACCCTTCTGGCTAAGTCGATGTCGCTGAACAGCTCGTACAGTTCGTTGTTACATCTTCTTCCTCCACTCACCCTCTATGCAGACGGGACCCAAAAATCACCCGAAGAATTTTACCGAAGTGACATGCTCGTGAAATGAAGAAACTAAGCATTCAGTCAACTGGCAGTGAACAAATTTCAACGCTTCGTTAGAAGTTAATGCGCTCAATTGCAACGGAATTTGACACAGCTGTCGAATGAACCGTTAATTGCTCCCCATCGTCAATTGCAACGGAATTTGACACAGCTGTCGACTGAACCGTTAACTCCTCCCCATCGTCTCACATCAGACCACCAGTCAAATAAAACAATCCATCGTTTTCAACTCAAAAATGGTATCGAAATGAAATCATTCTTTATTAATATAGATAGGGTATATGTAAGTATGTATATATGTATCTCAGTACAAGCAATTTGTTGTTGTTTGATCTCAATGTACGACAATAATAATACAAATCAAAAACTCGGTATATAATGTATACGTATAAAAAGAAAATGAATAAATTTAACAGAGAAACAGCAGATTCGATTCACGGATGAGTAGATACAACGCATCCGCACATCTGTACGCTAAACAAATACATTCGTACAAATCTATTTCACTTACAGGCTAAATTATCTAAAATATATGCGTGGGTATGTATAAATTCTTGAAGGCGAAGAAAATCTCATAAGCGGCAGGTAGCAAATTACTGAAAGCACGAAAACATGAAATGAGTACAAAAAAATGTGGAAAAAAAGATAAATGGGAATAAATTAAGGGATCTGCGGCAGGCTCCGGGCGAAATCGATTCGAAAGAAAATCGAAATTCTCTCTTTGATCCGCACGGAAGCGGAAGCCAGCCGCACAGTGTGTCTGACAGGGGTTTTGACGATGGCGATGGGCTCTTTATCGAACTGACGTAACAAAAGTGTTATGCGGTCGTTGATAAATCAAAAAGAAACCGAAAAAGAAACACCGAAGAGGGTGCATGACGGGGTTCACTTGAGTGGAAGAGGGCAGAAATGTCGTGTGATTTTCCATCCACTTGGAGAGGGATGCATTTTCGACGATCCAGCCAACCTTTTGGCAAATCATACGAAACCTCTCACATTTCTGCCTTCTTCAACTCACTGAAACACCACCTACGCCCTCTCCGGGATGGGAAATGAACAGAGGAAAGGGAAGAAAACTAAACGTAAGCTAACGAGAGTGTTTAAGACTAAAGTAAATGATATTCGTATGATAGTAGTAACCATGTTATTTGTTTTGTTTTGTGTATGCATATGATGGGGGCTGCTTTGCCCGGGACCGGGGGCGAACAATCCATCACTTAAGGCGCGATTCTCTTCGGAGAAAAGGATAACAACAAATCAATACATATACACAATTCTGTTCGCTTGTCCGTCTCTCTGAGACGCCCAAGCCGAGGGTCTCCTCACTCCCTCTCACAATCTCTGTTTGATTACAAAAAAATATTTGTTCATATATATGTATGCTTGTATATTGTAACAGTGTTAGTTAGACTTTTGTTTTTTTAAATTAACCGTTTATTTACTCTCTGTTCGCGGATTGAATTTGACCTAAACTATCGCCTAACAATACTTGCCGGTCGCGGAAGGCCACTTCGTTTTACGTTGGAAGGTGGTCTCAGACCGGATGGTTTGGGAATACCAGTTGATTTTGTTGCTGGCTGCTGTAGCGATGACGTCGATGGGGGTGGCATTAGTGAGCTGTCTGATGCCTGTGTTGAGCTGGTGCCATTCATGAATGGTTTGCCTGTTGAACTACCGCGGGAACTTGCTGAAGACATACTCTGCAATGAAAAAAATGAATCATTTCCCCCCCTTCGCCCTCGTCAAATTCTTTTTGCTTACATCTGTCGGTGAATGTCTCCCGGCGTCTAGGTCGGCGGTGTTCAGCATGTCTCCTCCCTTCGTCACGCTACAGCTGTAGTAACCCGATGAGGGGCGGATGAGTCCAGTTCGTTTGGCTGACGGCGCACGTAAGCCAGAGACTAGACTCGGTGTTTTGAAAACTGTTTCATCGGGCTTCTGCAAAAGAGAATTTCCTCCATTAACACACTCACTGTGGCTCTAAAGACTTTAAACGCCTTTGGCGCAACAGACTTGAAGCGCCTGTGGCGCTACAGACTTTAAGCGTCTGTTCTGTTACAGACTTTACGCGCCTCAGGTGCGACAGACCTTAAGAACTTGTGGCGCTGCAGACCTTAAACGCCTGTGGCTCTACAGACCTTAAGAGCCTGTGGCGCTACAGACCTTAAGAGCCTGTGGCGCTACAGACCTTAAGAGCCTGTGGCGCTACAGACCTTAAACGCCTGTGGCTCTACAGACCTTAAGAGCCTGTGGCGCTACAGACCTTAAGAGCCTGTGGCGCTACAGACCTTAAGAGCCTGTGGCGCTACAGACCTTAAACGCCTGTGGCTCTACAGACCTTAAGAGCCTGTGGCGCTACAGACCTTAAGAGCCTGTGGCGCTACAGACCTTAAACGCCTGTGGCTCTACAGACCTTAAGAGCCTGTGGCGCTACAGACCTTAAGAGCCTGTGGCGCTACAGACCTTAAGAGCCTGTGGCGCTACAGACCTTAAACGCCTGTGGCTCTACAGACCTTAAGAGCCTGTGGCGCTACAGACCTTAAGAGCCTGTGGCGCTACAGACCTTAAGAGCCTGTGGCGCTACAGACCTTAAACGCCTGTGGCGCTACAGACCTTAAGAGCCTGTGGCGCTACAGACCTTAAGAGCCTGTGGCGCTACAGACCTTAAGAGCCTGTGGCGCTACAGACCTTAAACGCCTGTGGCTCTACAGACCTTAAGAGCCTGTGGCGCTACAGACCTTAAGAGCCTGTGGCGCTACAGACCTTAAACGCCTGTGGCTCTACAGACCTTAAGAGCCTGTGGCGCTACAGACCTTAAGAGCCTGTGGCGCTACAGACCTTAAGAGCCTGTGGCGCTACAGACCTTAAGAGCCTGTGGCGCTATAGACCCTACGAGCCTGTGGCGCTACAGACCTTAAACGCCTGTGGCTCTACAGACCTTAAGAGCCTGTGGCGCTACAGACCTTAAGAGCCTGTGGCGCTACAGACCTTAAGAGCCTGTGGCGCTATAGACCCTACGAGCCTGTGGCGCTACAGACCTTAAACGCCTGTGGCTCTACAGACCTTAAGAGCCTGTGGCTCTACAGACCTTAAGAGCCTGTGGCTCTACAGACCTTAAGAGCCTGTGGCGCTACAGACTCTACGAGCCTGTGGCGCTACAGACCCTACGAGCCTGTCGCGCTACAGACTTTAAGCGCTTGTCGCGCTACAGACTTCAAGCGCCTGTCGCGCTACAGACTTCAAGCGCCTGTCGCGCTACAGACTTCAAGCGCCTGTCGCGCTACAGACTTCAAGCGCCTGTCGCGCTACAGACTTCAAGCGCCTGTCGCGCTACAGACCTTAAGCGCCTGTGGCGCTGCTGACTGTGGCGCTACAGACTTTAAGCGCCTGTCGCGCTACAGACTTCAAGCGCCTGTCGCGCTACAGACTTCAAGCGCCTGTCGCGCTACAGACTTCAAGCGCCTGTCGCGCTACAGACCTTAAGCGCCTGTCGCGCTGCAGACTGTGGCGCTACAGACTTTAAGCGCCTGTCGCGCTACAGACTTTAAGCGCCTGTCGCGCTACAGACTTCAAGCGCCTGTCGCGCTACAGACCTTAAGCGCCTGTGGCGCTGCAGACTTGAAGCCCCTGTGGTTCTACAGTCCAATGCAAACTTGACCCTAAGCCCTTCCTTACTTACCTCCAATTTGGAGATTGGTTGCTTCACGTTCGTTGATGCCGGAGCAGTGCTGATTCGTGATGTCGTTCGTGTTGTATTAACTTTACCCTGCAAAGAAAAACCTCTTCCATCTGACTCTCATCCTAACCTCAAACTCCAATCGGTTTACCTGTTTCTCTGTTAGAACACTCCCCGCTGTTGTTGATTTCCGTACTCCCGTCTGTAGGGGCGCAAGTTTTTGCGCCCCATATCCAAAGTTGCTCGATAAATTATGAAAGGATTTTGATTTAGTACCCATTGGACTCTTCAGATCACCCGCCGCCGGCTGTTGTGTCTTGTTGAAGTTCTCTCCGTCACCAGTCTTGCCGGTGTGTTGCGCGGTTCTTTCTAGATCTCCAGCCGAGATCGCCTTGTTTGTGGCACCGAACTTTTGCAGTCCACTCAAGTACCGGGGACGTGACAGTGATCGCTGTTCGACTGCTGGCCTCTCAACGGGCGGGATGACCGGTCTATTCAGCTGATCACTGCCATTCACTCCACCAGCGAAGCCACCAAATCGTCGCACCTTATCTTTGGGTTTCTTAAATGTCGCGTAATTATTGCTCTCCATTTCCGATTGATTGCTGCTTTCCACCTCCGACTTGTTGTTGTTGAAGACCACCGGTGGTGTGTTACCTCTTCGTGAAGTACGCTCCAGTGGTGCCGGCAGTTCCGGTTGAGGTGTTTCCTCCTCAGCTGTGGAAGGTAGGTGTTCAGGTTCATGTTGCGATTCTCCATCGATACAAGGCACATTCAGTTCATTGGCTCCGTCTTCTTGTCGCTTGAATATACGTATCGTTTTGAATCGGTCACGATCACGTTTCTCTAGTTTACTATTGCGTGCTGCTTTCTCTTCTAGGGTTGTAAATTCATTTGACTCAGTCGCTGTGTTGCAGTGATGCTCGTCAGTCTTTTTGTGAGCTTCATCCAACTCTCCTCCTCCTCCTCCTCCTCCTTCAGTCTCTTTTACAAATGAAATGGAATTTATTGAGCCACTTGGTGAGCTTTTCAATGTTTTTGTTATGTTTATGTCGTCGTACAGGCGACTGCGTCGACTCAGCAGGCGGTCACCACCTCCGCTGCTGTTCATGGACAGCCCACTGGAAGCCATTTCTGCAAGAAAATAAAACACAAAAATCCCTGAAATGTTGCCCTCCTCAAGCTCTGTGGAGACACTGGTACATACCTGAACTACTGATTAATGAGCTGTCCTTAGCCTCAGGTTTGTCCATCACTCCGTAGGTGAACCTCTTCTTAATCGTATCCAGCGATTTTTTCATTTTGATTTGCTCCTCGTTCAGTTCTATTTTTCCGATATTGTCAAGCAGGTTATCGAACGCCTCCTCGTCCGCCGCATCCACCGATGGCGTTCGGACGAGGTGGCTCTTGTTGAAGGTCTCATTCGGATTTATGTTCTCCAGCAGTTCCATTGTCTCAAAGGCAAGATTCACTTCAGCCTCGTAGTCCGTGTTCCGTGTGCATGGCAATCGTGCGAGCTGAATGGGCTCCGAGAACGTCTCGTTGCTGATGCGCTCCTTAAGTATATTCGTGGGAACCTGATTGTGACCCTCCGACTTGTCGAACGTCTCGTTGAAGGTCCTGTTCACTGGGGGGCCGATAATTGGCGAGATATTCACGTCGGCGGCCTTAATTGACGGCGTAAACTGCTGCTTGTGACGCAACGAGGTGTAGGAAGTGTTTTGCTGCGGCGTTGACTGCTCGTAATACTTGCCGTGTTTCACCGCACTCTCCGGAGTCTCGCACTGCACTTTCGTCTCGCTGCAGTCGAAGGTTGTGTTCACCACTTCGAATCGCTTCGCACACGTCACATCTTCACTCAGCGACTTGCGGAAAGTTTCATTCTGAAGACCGCAGGATTCGACAATCTTCACCTCGTCCGCCTGCTGGACTGGCACTATACTACTATCCACCAAATTGAAGGTTGTATTCGCAATGAAATCGTCGTCAATGTTCGGAGCAATCTGCTCCTTTCCGCTTGGATAGGTCTCATTGAGAATAGCCTTCCTCTCGATCAACTTCTGCGGCACATCACTCACCTCCTCCTTCTCCGAGATATTGCACGTTCGACTGGAGAACGTCTCCGAGCACCCAATGCCACTGCCGCCCATGCTGTCCGTCGAATTGTTCATTGTGCTGCAGGCGGACGTCGTTTTACTGTTTATCAACGAAATATCATCTATTTGAGCAATATTTGAATCCTTGATCAGGGTTCCCTCGCCGGAGAGAGTCAACGATTCGAGGGCTTTCCGATCGCGAATCATGTCGCTGAGAGTGTAGCCATCTTCAGTGGCCTTTTCTGGGTCGAAAAACAGTCCCGATAGCGGCTCCTCTCCCCGAGTCGACTGGAGGAAATTGATGTTTGTGAAGTCCGCCGATGTGATGAGACTGCCATTCATGCCATTCATCGACACTTCCATCGAGGAACATATGGAGGATGGAGGTGAGGTGTCTTGCAGGAAGCTCTTTTGCATATTTGTCACTAAACCACCGATCTCGAGGTTTACATTTGGAGAATTCTGTTGCGAATTCGGGACGGGACTCTGAAACGAAACCAAATATTCCATCAGAAAACCGAATTTATTTAAGATCACCCGAAGAGAACACGAGAAACCGCGAATGCCACTAGTTGAGGTCTGTACCGATGTTCTCCAAAAGCATCGCCCAATGCGCATCAGCTCGATGAGAGCTGTCAAAATCTCTCTTGACCTTTCCATTCGCAACGCGTAAATCGATGCGGCAACGTTTTGTTGAAACAAAAATGATTCACTCGCAACTTTAGTCACTCTGGCACCCTTGACACTTAAACTGTGAATGTCATTGCTTGCTCGAAATCGGCTAGCATCTACCCATCATACCCTCGCGACACCCAGTCGCCACTCGCCACTCGCCGATTTGCTCGGTGATGCAAGGCGTGCATGTGTACATAACGAGTATGTACATCTCGCCACCTGATGAAGGAAAGGCCCATAAAAACAAATCAAGAAATTCGTTTAATTAGACGAAACGTTATGACAAGAGAACAGCACACGAGAGAGACAATGGAAATTCGAGAACCTCAAATTGACCTCAATAAAGTGCGTCTCCTTCCCGCGGTATGTGCAATCTCTCGCAATCTCTCCGTGTGGCGACGATCAGGTGTCTGTGTGGCCATGGGAACAGACAAACTCTGTCTGTTTTCCGATTCTTGTTCATTTCGCGTTCAAAATTAGCGCAAGTTCATTAAACTTCGAGATAGAAGCGGTCTTGCAGCCGTCCGGCCCTTGACGTCGTATCAAACCGCAGCAGTCGCTTGCACAAGAGAGTGGCGGCCGCACTGACCTTATCTAGCCGCTTCGTCAAACCAGTTTGAGATAAAAAAAAGAAACAAAAAAAAGTGCTGTACTACACCGACTTACAAATTGTGCCTCCAAGTTTTGAGCAGATTTCCTCTTTGGCCGTGTGAATGTTCTTGTATTCAGTTTGAAAGCTGGAAAATAAAAGCAAATCTTGATTAGACAACACACGACAACACACAACGATTCAAACAAAAACAAATTAATTATTCCCCCCAGAGTGGTCTCACACTGCTGTGGGGAGACACAGAGAGAACCAGGCAACGAAGCTACAAAAAAAAAAAGAAAAAAAAAAACAACAGGAAAGCACAGAGAGAGAAACTAAAATAGGCGTAGGTTCACCCCTTACCTTGTTCCGAATTGTTACTACTTGTGCAATTGTTAGTTCTCCATTGTTGTAGTATATTTGAGACATCATCGTGGGTCTTATCCTCAAGAAATCTACCAATTAGAGGGGCAATTAATTCACCAAAACCAGTTAACTGGGCCGAGCTGCTGGAGCTCCAGCGCACTTACATAAAAGAATCGTCCTTTAGGGCTTCATCAATATCCAATATATCCATAATCAATTATTTACTTTATTATCTTCCTATGAGCACTACAAAAAAGAAGCTTACATTAGGGACTTAACACAAAATGAAATGCAATAAAAAAATGCAGGAAACGACAAGAACGAAGGAGGAAAAAAAACTGACAAGATGAATAAGTCTTTTCTTTTTTTTTGTGTCGACGTTCGTTTTGGGAAAACATCTGTTTTGCAACGGAAATTGGCAGCGATCGTGAATCGCCTGGATATTTATAAATATGAAAATTATATAATTTGAATATTCATCTATGAGTTCACCTTTAAATAAAAAACAAACGTTTCGAAACCACTTAACAGGGGGCAAAATGAAAAACTTAAAATATAAAACTGTTGACAAGTTCCATTATTTTTCTAAATACTATAGTCTTTGCTGCTCTCTCTCATTTGTCGGATGACACACGATTGTGAACGTACTAGAGGTGTACTATGGAAATAATCTATGCCGTTCGTAGGGGAGTCTTGTGCTTCGTCAGCACTGAGTTCGGTTTTTTGTAAGCAAATTCAAACAAAATTCAGAAGAAATGAAATGTTTATGCCGCAAAATAAATTGAAAGACGAATTATATATTTTCCCGTTCATCAGAAAAATAGAATCGTTCACAATAAACTCTCAACAATTGAATATGACAAATGACCCACATTTTTCGAACATCAACGACAAATCTAGTACATTTCACAGCATATGTCACATTTGTGTCAACAGCTGATTGCGATGGCTATGTAAACGCATTTTTCTGCAGAAATGTCTTCGTAGCTCACCCCCATCGTAAACAAGTAATTTCAACCAAAAGGCAACCTGAGTTTTGAGAAACAGAATATCGTTTAAAAATGAATCAACCATGACAGAGTCAGGAAAGAAAACCATCCTAAACAATGAAGAATACAGTGCAATTTTGGATTTCATTCATGGCTACAGAGGACTGCCGATCGACTGTGAACTGGACATGGAGCAGAGATTTCCTGAGATACATCGACAAACGCTGAAAAGTATCCTATCCGCTGAGTTAAGGATTCGCACAAAAGTACACTTTGGCAATTATCTGGCGAACGCCGAGAGGCTGCTTAAAACGTTGGTAAACCCACAGGAGCTCATACTGTTTCAGATATTTAATTATTCTCCTCGTTACAGGTTTGAGAAGCGTTCGCTGCACAATTACAACAACAGCCTCCTCCTGGACTTGGCAGTGGCGGAGCGTATCTCGCCAGTGATTCTGTGTCGGATTATCCTGCAGGAGAAGTACAAAGATCAACAGAAAAGCTATGTGGCTGAACTGATGAGGAAACCGCACTTGATTGACGATGAGAAATTGGCGGGAAACGTGCGGCAGTGCATGCTGAGTGACAATCAAGAGGGTTCCATCGTGGACATCCGTCGGAGATGCTTGGGCGAGGAATATGAAGTCAAGGTAATGGATTTTTCTTGTGAAAGGAGGTCATGTTCATCTCCATTTTCCATCTTGCAGCTGAAGCAGATGGCAACAGAAGCAAAAATCGCATATTTTGACGAGAACGATCTGCGAAGGACCGGCTTCGACAAGACACCCGACCTGAAATTAGTGCTTCCTTGCTTGTACAAAGGCTGTGTAGTTAATTGGATCGAAAGCAAAGCGCTGTTTGGAGATGTTAAAACACATCGAAAGTACCTGTGTTCTCAACTAAGTAGTTATAGCAACAGGTACTTGCCATTTTGGCTGTCATTCTGATGTTCTTTTACTCATGCGGGTGCATTTGTTTTGCAGATTTGGTCCAGGGATTGTGATTTATTGGTTTGGATACCACGAAGAGATTGTTCACCTCAAGGAGAATGGCACGGGATTGATTATTCTCGCCGATTTTCCTAGTATCGATGATTTGGAGTTTCTTAAGATGTAAAATAAATGGGTTTAGAGAAATTTAAGCGATTGTTTTATTGAGGGGAGATTGATGCTGTTGCGCGATAGCAACAAGTAGCAACAAGAGTCACAGTCTGTCGGACATCACGTGTGGTGTTCTTTCTGGAAGCAAACAGCAGATTTACTTGAAGTCTGAAATTCGACGTTTAATTTGACACGAAAACCAGCGTTACGCGTCCATTAGGGTCCATCTCCTAACGACTCCTTAGCACCTAACGATCCCTTAGATCCTAACGACTCCTTAGCTCCTAACGACTCGTTAGCTCCTAACGACTCCTTAGCTCCTAACCACTCCTTAGCTCCTAACGACTCCTTAGCTCCTAACGACTCCTTAGCTCCTTACGACTCCTTAGCTCCTAACGACTCCTTAGCTCCTTACGACTCCTTAGCTTCTAACGATTCCTCCTCACCTGAGCCAACTTCTCAAAGGAGCAAACCTTAATTTTGACACGAAAACCATCGGCGTTACACGTCCATTGGAGTCCATCTCCTAAAGAGTTTCAGCATCATCATCATTTTCAGTCATCCTGGTTTTAGTTCCACTAAATGGGTAGCGGGGACAATGCACGCACGAGAGATCTCCAGGCCACTCGCTCCTCCGTCATCGACTCTAACTCATCAGGAGCTATACCTAAGCGCAACCAGGCGAGTTTTTGGACTTGGTTCAACCACCTCGTCCTGGGTCTGCCAATCGGTCACCTAACTGATGGAATCGCATTCAAGGCACGCCTCGGAAGTCGTGATGATGGGGACATTCGTGCCACGTGACCAAACCATCGAAGTACAGCTCCTAAAGAGCTTCATAAAGGAATTCCTCAACGGCTAGGACCTTGAATTTGATATGAAAACCTTCGGCGTTACACGTCCACTGGCGTCCATTTCCTAAAGAGCCGTACCTCAGCCAACTTCTCAAAGGAACAAGCCTTCATTTTGACACGAAAACCATCGGTGTTGCACGTCCAATGGAGTCCGTCCCCTAAACAGCTTCCCAAAGGAATTCCTCAACGGCTAGGACCTTCAATTTGACACAAAAACCATCGGCGTTGCACGTCCATTGGAGTCCATCTCCCAAGAGCCATGTCTCAGCCAACTTCTCAAAGGAACAAGCTTTCATTTTGACACGAAAACCATCAGCGTCACACGTCCAATGGAGTCCGTCCCCTAAACAGCTTCCCAAAGGAATTCCTCAACGGCTAGGACCTTCAAGTTGACAAGAAAACCATCGGCGTTGCACGTTAATTGGGGTTAACTTCCTAACGACTCCTTAGCTTCTAACGACTCCTTAGCTCCTAACGACCCCTTAGCATCTAACCTAACGATTCCTCCTTACCTCAGCCAACTTCTCCAAGGAGCAAACCTTAATTTTGACACGAAAACCATCAGCGTCACACGTCCATTGGAGTCCGTCTCCTAAAGAGTCGTACCTCAGCCAACTTCCCGAAGTAGTTCCTCAACAGCTAACCCACTCGAAGCCTGAAATCCGACCTTCAATTCGACACGAAAACCACGACCGTTACACATTTTTTAAATTTTATTTTAATACAAATTAAAAATTCACAAGTGAGTTACATGTTTCCTTTTTTTAGGTTATGTCTTTTGCAAAACGCAAAAGCAGTCGTTTTTATGTTTTTTTTTTTTATATTTTTACACAAGTCAGGAAATGCTGCTGCTCAGAGTTACGATGCACACCAACATCTTGATTAAATTTAAAGAAGGGAAACACACCAATAACATTCACCGTCCCCGCATCATCGTCGTTCCCACTTAAGTTGGTTATACTCTTTGTTTTTTTTTGTTTTACTGATAGAATACTTAAATTTACTAGATATATACGATTCTTTAGTTTCTTTTGTTTTTGTTGATTTTGTTTTCCCTCTTATTGTTTGTTTTTCATCTTCATTTGTATGTAAATCAGGATATTTGTTGCATTTTCTTTCAAATCATAAAAAAGTATTTAAAAAAAAAGAGAAAAACATTACATAGGTTGCATTTCTTTTGCTTGCAGTTTGCTTTACGAAACGAAGGAGTGTTGAGTGCTTGAGAGTTTAGACGTCCTTCAGGTCGGCAGGCATTTCATTCTTGGGATGTTTGTTTTCAAAGTGTTGCTTGTACGTTTTCGGATCGGGCATTTGTGACTGAAAAGAAAGAAAAGAAATTGATAGCATTGAGTGAGGGAAAGAAATCTGTTGATCAGAGAGGGGGGAGGGGGCCTTACACAACCACTTGGATAGCGTCTGCAGTTCGTGTCGTGGATACTGATTGTTCGTGGAGCTTGTTACATCACGAGAGATTGAATGGTAGATGCACGTGAAGTGAAAAGAAACTGAAAGCACGCTTGACGTTGAATTAATTAAACCACAGATCATTTCCAGTCGTAAAATATCTGCGGGAAACCCCAAAAAATACATGCCACGAGTGCTCAGTTAAGCGTCATTAAACAGGAACACATTTAACTGGTCGTCAGCATCAACTAACCAAACCAACAAAACGACTTTCTACCCGCCTCCATTGAACACGACGTCCAGCAAAGCATACGTTTGCTTATATTTACAAACATTCCGCCCTCAAGATTGATGCAATACCCTACGCATGACGTCACAGTGTATATTTAATAATATAACCCACAAAGATGATGAACAACAACAAAGACAGCAGTCAGCAGCAGTGATTATTCAAATATTTATGTGTCTATGGGAACTTAAGCATTTGCGTCGTCTCCTTAGCCCCACCACAACGAACTCCGGCGAAGAAGGAGAAGGAAAACTTGTAGAAAGTCCGATCCGGAAGTGTGCAAAAGCCAAAAAACACGTTAACAAAACTGTGTGTGGTCTACTGTTGCAGTGTTTTATGCAACCATTCAACGGTTTTGCGAAATTCTAAGCACTCTCAGTGTGTACAGCTAACCAGCCATGTGTTAATAACCATTAAGTCATCACAAATGTATCCGCAGATCATCTTTCCCCTTCCACACTGAAACTCACCTTACATACTGCACAAACGTGGACTAATGCCTTTTGTGCAGCCTTTTTCTGATCGTTGGCACTGTGTCCTTGTTGCTTTTTCATTTTCGCCTGTTTCTCAGCAGCCTTGGCTTGGGATTGAATCTTCTGGTGTCCGCGTGCCATTTTCCTATACTTTTCGTCTTTTATTTATCTGCAAGGAAACAATGCGAAACTTTTCAATAACCCCCTCATCGAATGACACACTTTTAGCACACAACTGATGAGTGGGTATGGATTGGATGGATGTTGCTTTTGCAATGTGATCCAAAAGAAAAATAGGAAAAAAAGCGACGTCCGTGGAGAAAGATGTTTTAAAGTGCTTCTCCGCTCGGCTTACCTAATGTCGCTACGAAAATCAAATGAATTGATATTATATCCGAAATTATTGATGTCTTGGTGTGATTAGCCAAAGCCAAAGCACGGTTTTTCTTTTAAAATTTCTTGTGATGAAAATAGAGAGAAATTCGATTTTGCTTTCTACTCGAGAGGACGACTTCTCATCTCACACATGAACGATACGTCGCAGTCAATTGGGTTTTTTTTTTCTTGGGTTTTTCGTTTTTTCGAAAAAGACGATGACGATGGGAGTGGGAAAAGGATGACAATAGTGCGGAGAGAATGAAGCAACATGACATATGAGGGATGACATTGAATTGAAACGGAACATGTGGAGTGTCAACTGAGTGATGGTGTTCGAAGAAACTTTTGCTTGAGGGGTTTCCTTTATTGAGTGCGAATGTTTTAAGGGGCAAAGGTGGGTCTGGAATTTTGAAGAGGTTTTCTCGGGACGTAGGGCAGTTCCAGATGAAGAATGTATGATTCTGCGGGCAAAACATAAAACTCTGCTGAATCGTGAACTCTACTCCACTGCACTCTACAGATCCGAGATCCGAATCGCTCTTGGCAACCGATGCTACTCCGGTTTCTCAAAACAACTGGGCTCAAAACTCCTGACTCGAAGGACCAAAATCATGCTTTCTACAAAACTCTTATTCTGCCAGTTTATAGCCAGTCCTGCATGATTTTGGTCCTTCGAGGCAGCAGTTTTGAGCCGAAAGCTGGAGACTAAGCAGAACTGCAGACCTGATTCTTGGTGCCTTCAAAAGAAAAACTTCTGCGTCGAATATATGGTCCCGTCACCGAGGAAGGCGAATGGAGGAGAAGACACAACCACGCGAACTCTATGAGCTGTACCAGAATGTGGATGTAATCCGGAAGGCAAAACTCCGTCGACTCCACTGGCTCGGCCACATCGACCGCATGGACAACAACGGTCCAGAGATGACTTGGTCTTTCCACCGGAGGTTCGGTCTTCCTCTCCTTCTGGAACCAGGAGGATCGAATTGGAGCTCGAATCTGAGCCGGAGGTTTCCCCTCCTCTCCTTATCGAACGAGGAGGCTCGGATTCCAGCTCGGATTCGTACCCTAATCTCCTTCTCAGGAGGTTTCCAGCTCGGATTCGAACCCTCATCTCCTTTTCAGAAGGTTCGTAACCGAGCTGGAGTCCACCTCCTGGTTCGAGAAGGAGAGGAAGACCGAACCTCCGATACAAAGACCAAGTCATCGCGGACGTAAGACATTTTGGTCTTGATGACTGGAAGCAGCCTGCCCAGGACCGTCAACGATGGAAGGCAGCGATAGCTTAGGCTCTGACCCTCCATGGGTCGTAGGCCTGTTAAGTACGTAAGTAAGTGAATCGTGAACTCTAGGACGAGTTTGCATGAGTATTCTTTTGAGCGCCGATTCTGGAGAGCTGGACAGTGGCAAAGCAGATTTTGGATCGTCTCGGTCTCTTCCTCATCTCCGCAACTCCGGCAGAGATCGTTGGATTCCGCATTCGATTTCCGGAGCATTGTTCCGATGGGGCAGAGTCTTGTGATCACTCCGACGAGCATACGGATCGAGTTTCAGTTCAACGCCAGAAGCTTCTTCGTTTTGTCGTAGCGAAAGGAAAGGTATAGATTGTGACCAAGTCCATAGTGTAATTCTGATTGTTGACAGAAACAGAGAGTCTTCCATAACCTCAACATTGTCGGCGAGCTGCCACCATTCAGAGGTCTTTAATTGAGGCACGTGCAAGTGCAGTAGCACTAGATGGCGCACTTGGTTAAGTGCCTGTCCCAAGTTAGAGGGGTCCCAGTTTCGAATCCCAGTGAAATCGAATCTGGTCCAGTCACCATTAGCCGTTGGGATCAAATTAACGGCACTGCAGTAGATTGCTACCTGGCAGTAGAATGGACCAGTTTTGAGTCTGAATGCTCCAGTGTAATGTTTCAAAACAAACGAAAAATAGGCACGTTTGAAGGCATAAAAGTGCTCAAACCTTCGTTTTGTTCACAGACTTCACATTTCCTTACTCTCATCGCAACGATTAGTAAGTGGCCATGATTGTTACACAAAAGAACCCGTAATCAACTCCCCATTTCATCGTCAAAAAAGCACAGATCGCATAGATCCCCTTCTGGAATCCCCTTTAAGGCTGCTTGTGTGTCCTTCCCTTCTTCTGTCCCTTTTTCCTTTTTCTTAGGGCGCTACAGTCCGAGGTGGACCTGGTCCTCACCCAACGTGCCTCCCCAGCCAGCACCATCTCTCGCCAGCTGTGTCCTTCTGTGTCCTTACCCAGCCTCAAAACGAATGAATCCCACAAAAAATGATGCCGCCAATCAACACACAATATATCCTTCATTTATAAAATTATTTATTCAACGTAACGGTATAAAAAATATATAAATTCTCATCGTGTATACAAATGTAAATATGATTTGGCATCACTGGCCCATAAAAAGTCTCCAACAAAACTTAACCTCTAAACCAGCATGCTGGCGTTATTGTCGCAAAACTCGTAGATATTGTCAACGAATTGCATTTGCTTTTGTTGCTTCAGGATCTCCTCGTCGCTCATCACCACAGGAGCGTCCCAAGTGCTCGGTGTCCTTCGCTTCACCGCCTCCTTGGGCTCCTTGAACGTCATCCTCTTCAGATTGTTGATGATCGACATGTCGTGCTTTATTTCGTTCTTGATCTCCAGCAGTTCCCGTTCAGTCTTCAAAATCTCCTCAGCGTACGCCTCGATGCTGTTCTGAATCTCTCCAATCGACTGCTCGAACTGCTGGTCTGGATTGGTGTAGAGTTCGTTCTGTAACTTGTATTGTCGACATTTGGCTGAGAGTTCCTTAAGGAGATGGGACTCTCTGTTGAAGAGCTCATCGATCTCCGAGGTTTTGAGGGCGATTTGATTTCGCAGCAAGCTTCGGATTGGCATGTCTTTGCGTCTGCGATTGGTTAATTTGGCGATTTTTGTGGGAGTCCTCTGACGTATGAAGGGGTGACGCTTTTTCTTCGGCTTCTCCGAAAGTCTGTACAGACGCTCCTTTAGGCGCTGCTCCTCGGTGATGGGCTTACTCACAGTTTCGTTGTTGTACTGCTTGTCGGGGAGTATCACGAACATCAACTCATCTGCGTCACTCTTGCTTTCGGCATGTCGACAGTCGACTGCCTCTGGAAGTTTTTCACTCTTATCGCCAGCAGCCTTCTTCTTTCGTGTCAGTAGCTTGAATAATTTATTGAAATATTTTCGTATTGACGTCAACGCTCTTGAAGTCTTCCTCTGCGGGGGAGTCAGACATTAGATGGGGGCGGGGTTAGAAAATGATTAAGTGATTTATTTTTACCTTCCGTTTCGGATGCATGACAACCTCCGAGTGTCGTTTCAACGATAAACGAATCTGTAACGAAGTAAGAAGGTGTTCTCTTGTGAAATGGTGTCATGCTTGAGGGGGGAAGGGATATGAAATAATTGGTCCTTGCATACATAACCTACAATCCACTCTATTTAATGACACAAAAAATTATCCTACTGTCCCCAGATCACGACGAAAATCGACTTCAGTTAAGCAATTAAAATGAAATTATCCGATTGACGCCGGATAAGAGGTGCACACATGCTCGCTCCTCCCACATCCGCACCCCTAATGGCCACTACATGTGCATGAAACATTTATCCTGTCCCGTTCGTTCTAAAAATACATACACTTCCGCTCAGCTCGAAACGCCGCCGCTCGCTCACTCGCGAGGAAAATCTGTGAAAGCAAAACCTGGTCCCAAATGGTGACTAATCCTGAAAAAGGAAGACAAAAAAAAATAATCGCGCCGAGTCCTTGAGCCCACACCCTGTGCGAGGCAAAAAAAAAACAACGAAAAATAATCGTGTACCGATGACTTGAGGATAAACGGCGCCACACGCGATTTGAAAAGTTCCTTCCGCCCTCCCCATTGCCACACACACACACACCCACACATATCATCGTTATCGCCGTTGTTATTATAATTATTATGCAATCTCATAAAATTTAAACAAATAAAAGAAGGGAATGAGTCAGGAGGACTAGTGAGGGGTATTACTTCATTGTGGACACGACTCCAGGCCTTCCAAACTGGCAGAATAACCATGTTGCCATCGTAGCTACGTTCGACGCCACGCCAGTATTCCGTTATGACATAATCACCGTAGTCACGCGATTCGCCATCGCCATCTGCAAGGACACAAAAGGAGGAGAACAACAAAAAAATGAGATTAGAAAAGAACAAGGAACACATAGCGGTGAATGTACATAAAAAGAATTATGTTCCTTCATTTACGCAGAAAGAAGTGTATATATGTTTCTCACCTCGACTGTAGGCACTGTTCACTTCGTCGTCAAGCAGAGCTCGGATAATGTCGTTGCATGTTGTGCGACTGGTAACACCGGCAACATAACGCGGCTCGTTGTCGATCCAAATTGGAATTTCCTTGTTCCCCTGTTCCTGTTTCGTTTTGTGTGTGGACGATAACGGTTAAGATTCTCTTCGATTTCCATTAAAAAATCCATAAACTTACCAGCGTACTTAGGGATCCATGGATTGATATGGACCGTGGGCGTCGATTCAACCTACATCCGGGGTGTGGAATGGGACTGTAATGGCGGAGTTCCTGTGACGACGGAAATCCGCTCGCGTTCTCGTCAATCAATGTTGAATTGTGTGGCGCCATCTATTAAGCAAAAAAAAAAACAGAGAAACGAGTTCAAATCAATAAAACCCACACAGAGGTTGCATGCAGGAATTCATTGGGGCCTTAATTAAGATCATTCGTTTGCGATAAAAATGCGAAATTATCCCCCAAACTTTCCCCCCAGAGAGAGAGAGAGAGAGAGAGAGAGAGAGGAGAGAGAGAGAGAGAGGAGAGAGGGAGTGAAGGAAAGAGGGAAAGTGAAAAAGTGACTGCAGACTGTACAAGCGTGTGCATGACTAACTGTGTTTGCCAGTTGTTGGTATGCAAATTCGTGTGGATATTTATCAGATTTTCATACACGAATAGGTCCCAGTTTATTTGTGAGTTTGTTCTGTGGCCATGGGTACCAGGCGAACGAGTGGCACAGGTGCAGTGGTTACTGACGTGAAACGAACTCTCAAATTAGGCGGTTACATAAGGGACCGTGTTTTTTTTTTTCGATGGTGTTGCAGTGAGTGCGTTCAACTCATCCCCCTTGGGTTTTTTTTCTGGTTTTGAATTGGATTTGTTGACAAATGAGTGCAGTCAAGGGGAAACTGATGCGGTGGCTACACAAATTTCTGACCAGAATTTCCTTGCAGGGATCTGAAACTTTATTCAATGAGAACACGACTCTTTACTGATCAAAGAAAAATAATGGGGGGAATGGGACTCCGATAAACAGGAGACATATGCCTGACGTGAACTCGAATGTCAAAGAGACGGAGTCTCTAATTTTGTGTTGACAGGAGACACGAGACTGATACTTTGTGATAAAGTATAGGTCTTTTGCTATGCGCCGTTTCGTAGTGGGTAGATGCGTCGACTCCTACGCTCAAGTCTAAGGTTCGGATCCCGAAAAAACACATTTTTTCACGGCTCCATCTCTTTTGAGTCACCGACAATGCTCAAAGATTAGAACTGTCTAGGAAAAGCTTCTCAAAATCGCCGTTCGGAGTCGACATTAAACTGTAGGTCCCCTCCACTCATGAGATAACACTAGTGAGAGAGAGAGAAGCTGGGCCAAAGTCTATATAGGATTGTAGCGCCGCCATGTGCCAGTTCTGCGAGCGACTAACAAAATCTCAAATCAAAAGGCCCTACTTCTTCTTCTTCCTGTGGCACTTTAGTCTGGGGTAGGTCTGGGCCTCAACCAAAAACCCTCGCAAACTGGCACGATCTTTTGTCAGCTGTCGTCAACTGCTTACGCCAAGTTGGTTGAGGTTCCTCTCCACTTGGGGGCGCCATCTTAGACGTAGACGCCCACTGGTTCAGAGACTTCAATCCACGTTCTCTTCAATCCTAGGTTCCACTTGAACACTTTCTGTACTGCTTGTGAAAGAATCGCTCAAAATGGCTGCCAATTTCAGGTCGCTACAGTCCCGAGTGCACAACTGGGCTTCAAACAACACTCGGGCTCAAAATGGCTGCAAGTTTTAGGTCACAATACTCTTCTTCTGTTTTGAGTGGCGCTACAGTTCGGAGTAGACCGGCGGGCTTCAAACAACATTCAGGCCAATGAATGGTCGCAACGACCAATATTGGAGTAGAGCTGGGCTGTTTGTGGAAAAATCTAAAGAATCCCTCAAAATGGCTGCCAGTTTGAGTTTAAAACTCTTCTTCTTCCTTTTATGGCACTACAGTCCGGGAAGAGCCTGAACTTTAATCAACAAGTCTCTCCAGTAAGCACGCTAGCTGTCGCCAATTACGTACGTCAAGTTGGTTGAGGTTCCTCTCCACTTGGGGACGCCACCTTAGACGTGGACGTCCCCTGTTGCGTTGTGCCACTGGTTCAGAGACTTCAGTCCACGTTCTCCTAAATCCAAGGTTCCATTTGAACAGTTTCTGTACTGCTTGTACAGCCTCAAAATGGCTGCCAGTTTGAGGTCGCAACTCCATTCTTCTTCTTTGAATGGCGCTACTATTCGGAGTGTACCGCTAGGCTTCAAACAACACTCAGGCCAATGAATTTATTGCTCGCAACGACCAATATTGGAGTTGCGCTGGGCTGTTTGTGAAAGAATCGCTCAAAATGGCTGCCAGTTTGAGGTCGCAACACTCTTCTTCTTTGAGCAGTACTACAGTTCGGAGTGAACCGCTAGACTGTTTGGGAAAGAATTGCTCAAAATGGCTGCCAGTTTCAGATCGCAACATTCTTCTCCTTCTTGGATGGCGCTACAGTTAGGAAAGGACCTGAGCCTCACACAACAAGCCTCTTCAGTTAGCTCCATAATTTTCTAGCTGTAGTCGATTGCACACCCCAAGTTAGTTGAGTTCCCTCTCCACTTGGTTGCGCCACCTTCGACGTGGAACGTGGATTAAAGTCTCTGAACCAGTGGGACATCGGAAAAGGACGTCCTCTATTTCTCTGTCCTCTGACTTAGTCGAAAAACCCTCCTGGATGACAAATCATTAAACACCCCTCAGTCAGCCATGACTGATCGACTGACGTCAAACATTTGTCACCACAAAATGTCAACAAATTGGTTTAAAGATCAAATTTCCTCAGCGGGGAAGTTTTAAAAACGTTATTTGTCGATTCTCGAAACTCCTCCCCCCTGCCCATAAAAAACCCTGTTATCAACCAAGGTAACATCCAAAAATAAACTGACAACTGGCAGTCAATAAAAAAAAGCAAACGCCCATAACAACCGCCCATCCCCCCACAAAATCGATCAATCAAACCCCCCACTAAGTGTGCATGTCTCGGAGGAGAAAAATTCAAGGCGTAATCTAAATCCTTACACAAATCAAAACGAATTTATACCGTTGCCTTTGTTTACAGCGCACACACGTCATATCCTGCTGTAGGTACACTTTGCATGAGCGAAAGGAAAACCCGTGTACGTACATCACGGCAAATTGCCTACCATCAGTGTGCTACCACCCCACGAATATTGATGTTTGCGGTTTTATATTAAATTGCATTTGAAGACCACACAAACTGAAAACACTAAAATGTTGTGTTTGAGGGAAATGCTATAAGAAATCTAATGCTACACCCACCATCCGTGGTCGTCGTCCTTCCGCTCACACAGAGGGTGTTCCAAGCGAACCCAACCTCTCCTTTCCGTTTTCCCCACACGGAAAGCGGCCGTAAAACGTAAAACGTCACCCCGAGTTCAGAATGTATCCTGTGTCTACACCCAGCATATGTGTACGACCTGTCCGTTGCATGGCAATTGGCCATATACACGTCTTGTGTGTGTGTACGTGCACGAGCATTTCTAGCTAGCTGCAATTTTTTATTACATTCTTATCGTACCTACCCTATCGCTTGAGTTCGCCCGAGTCGTTGGCTACAGTCATCAGCAGCTAGGCAGCCGCGATAGCCACAACAGATGGCTTGGTCAATCGCAAAGCCAATGACTGCGTAATGTCCTCCGCCACCCTCGCCTCGCCTCACCTCACCTTCTTCGCCGAAATAATGCTTTAAGGACCTTTTTCTCGACGACTGATTATTCCGTTCAAATGGAGGGTTAATTTGCTGGCGAATAAGGGGTCGCATCTAGACACGACAGTGTACCTGTGTGCACCCCCCTCCATAAACTCACTCACGAAGGACGACGAAGAGGGACGAGCGGACAGCGATCGAGCGCGACAAGGTGAGCTTATTTTATTGAGAGACATTTTTAATGAAAATTTAATTACATCATTCTGGTAGCCCGCTCAGAGAGGGCGGACATAAGGAAACTCCGCGCGGTCCACTGTTCAGTGATATTTTATTTAAACCCAAAATCACCCGTGGGAAAGTCAACGGGGGAGATGACTGCTTTCACATTCCCGGCTAATGGATGTGGTGTGCGTTAAAATCTATTAAAACACTTAGTGGCGTGTGGTCCAAAAACGAACGGGTTAAAGGACTGTTTTGGATTGAAAACTTTTCCACAACCGAACGCCCTCAGTTGACGTCATGTATTTTCATAATTAGAACCACCAAATCGATTGGTTGATGATTTTATGGGTAAATATTATGAGAGAGAGAGAGTGGAGGGCAGACTTAGTCATTTGGGGCTTGCGGTGAAGGTGGAGGTGGAGGTGGTTTGGCATTGATTTTTTTTTTTACACAGGAGGAGAATTTAAGCAGCTTGGTATACAACAAAATGGGGTTTTTGAGACGCAATTTGTCTTCTGTCTCTCAGTTTGTCTGAAATTGCCAAACTGAGAGACAGAAGACATGGAGGCGCTTTAAAAACTCTAAGAAACCTCAGAAAATGGAAGGAAATAAATAAATCTTTGTCGTTGCAAGCAATAAATTCATTGGCCTGAGTGTTGTTTGAAGCCTAGCGGTCCACTTCGAACTGTAGCGCCACTCAAAGAAGAAGAAGAGTGTTGCGAGCTGAAATTGGCAGCCATTTTAAGCGTTTCTTTTCCAAACAGCCCAGCGGTCCATTCCGAACTGTGCCATTCAAAGAAGAAGAAGAGTGTTGCGATCTGAAACTGGCAGCCATTTTGAGCGATTCTTTCACAAACAGTACAGAAAATCTTCAAGTGAAACCTTGGATTGAGGAAAAAGTGAATTGAAGTCTCTAAACCAGTGAGACAACGCAACAGAGGACGGCCACGTTGAAGGTGGCGCACCCAAGTGGAGAGTGATTTCAACTTGTTGTGCGCAATCCACGACAGCCAGGAAAAAAATGGTGCCAACTGGAGAGGCTTCTTGGTTGATGCCCATGTCCACCCCGAACTGTAGCGCCATACAAAGAAGAAATGTGTTGCGATCTCAAACTGGCAGCCATTTTGAGCGACAAACACCCCAGCTGTCCATTTCGAACTGTAGCGCCACTCAAAAAAGAAGAAGAGTGTTGCGAGCTGAAATTCGCAGCCATTTTAAGTGATTTTTTCACAAAAAGTACAGGAAATCTTTAAGTCTGTCCTTGGATCCAGAAGAACGTGGATTAAAGTCTCTGAATCAGTGGCACAACGCAACGCGGGACGTCTACATCTAAAGTGGCACCCCCAAGTGGAGAGTGACCTCAACCAAATTGGCGTGCGCAATTGGCGGCAGCTAGCAAAATGTCGTGCTAACTGGAGAGGCTTGTTGGTTGAGACACAGGTCCTTCCCGGACTGTGGTCCCATAGAAAAAAGAACAAGAGGGTTTGCGACCTCAAACTGGCAGCCATTTTGAGCGATTCGTTCACAAGCAGAAAGTGTTCAAGTGGAACCTTGGATTTCGAAGAACGTGGATTGAAGTTTCTAAACCAGAGGACAGAGGAACAGAGGACGTGCTGTTCCGATATCCCACTGGTTCGGAGACTTCAATCCACGTTCTACGCCTAAAGTGGCGCACCCAAGTGAAGAGGGACCTCAACCAGTTTTACATGCACAATCGACGACAGCTAGCAAAAGATCGTGCGAGAGGCTTCTTGATTGAGGCTCAGATCTGCCCCGAACTGTAGCGCCGTAAAAGGAAAACAGAAGAGTGTTGCGATCTCAAAACTGGCGGCCATTTTGCGTGAGCCTTTCTCAAGCAGAACAGAAAGTGTTCAAGTCGAACTTTCGTCAGCAGAATGGATTGAAGACTCGTCACGACACACACTCTTCGAACACATCCTGCCAAAGCCAGGCTTGAACCTCAAATTGAAGGCTTAAGGATGAGGCCTATGGCACTTCGATTGTAGGGGCACCTAAGAAGAAGGACACAAGAAAATAGGATTTTCTGCGATTTCTGGTTTTGAAATGAGTGGAGTGACATAAGTGAACAGCATTTGGCCACTACTGGGTAGTCTAATGCTTGAAGTTCTGCATTCAATCTGAGGACACATTTTTTGAACGGTATTCACTTGTGTCACTTCACTCATTTGAAAACCAGAAATAGCAGAAAATTCAAGCCTAGCTTCTTGTGTCCTTCTTCTTAGATGGCTCTACAATCCAGGTGTTCTAGGCCTCAACCTTAAACTTTTTAAATGGAGTTTCCTTCTAGAAAACAACCAACGGAATCTTAAACTTCGTGAACAATACTGAGTGTACTTAGAACACTATACTGGTCCCATTTCTAACGCCTTAACCCAGAACCTGCAATAATGCTTGACTTGAAAATTCGTTGAACCGTGGCAGAGTCTCTAATTTTACGTGAAGTTTAGGTTTTGTGCCAGTTCTAGAAATTCTTGCGAGCAACTAACAAAATCTCAAAAGAAACCTAGAAACCTTCTTCACTTCAGCACTTCAGTCCGGAGATCTGGGCCTCAACCAACAAGCCTCTCCAGTTAGCACGATCATTTTCTAGCTGTCGTTGATTGCGCACACCAAGTTGGTTGAGATCCCTCTCCACTTGGGTGCACCACCTTCGACGTGGACGTTGAATAGAGTTAAAAGCTACGATCCTAAAGAAAAATTAGAGCCAACAGATTTCAAAAAGACACAATTTTAAGTTCAGCTAGATCTCCTGTCTACAGTTTTTCAGAAGACCTTTCAAAGGGGGAAGCTTGGTCTTGAGTTCCCTGCAAAAAATAACACGATTCGACGTTTGACTAGATCTCCCGTCCATAGGCTTTCAAAAGACATTTTAAAAGGGAAGCTTAAGGTTTAGGAAGGTCGAAAAGAATGGTCTCAAATATATACCCTTAAGAATTTAGGAAAATTTCTAAAAACTACCCCACCACAATTTCTTTCACTTCGTTGAGCTTTGGCACGAAAAGATCCACAGAATTTTCAAAACTATTCAACTGTGAATTCTCCCAGTGCCAAGGACCACCAAAGGACATTCGACCACTTTCACTTTGTCATTCTAAAAATACCTCAAAAGATTTCCAAAATGCTTACCTTTGAAATTTCAAAAAATATCAGTAGCAATTCCTTGGCACGTACCACCACCGTACCTTCTTTTCGTCGTTGAATTTCACACAAGTTCTCTGCCGATTCTGACTATTATTAGATCATCATTTATTTATTTGGCCCGTTCAGTGTTTGGAAACTTGTGGCCAAGTTGAAGGAAGAACACACTCAGCAGGACTACTCGTGGTTAAATGTATTTTTTTGGAAGACCCATGTTAATCCTTTAAGCTTACGTCGATAACTAAAATCAAAAGTATTCCACTCTGATTCTGATGTGTTCTCCTTCGGGGAATACTACGACACCACTACCAACCACACAACTACCACTTTGTGTCCTTTCCGTCCCGTCGTCCTGCCAAAGGATATCACGAACGTATGCAGGCGCAAAAAAGGCACACCACGACAACAGAAGAGCGAGTGAAATAACACACTATGAATAATAGAAAACTGTATATTTGAATTTCTGCACTAAACCGAAGTTATGAGCAAGTGTATCCTTTTTTTCTGCGGCCGTTAGTCGAATCGGCCTTTCGTTGCTAGATAAAAACGCAATTGTTTGCACACACGTACAGCAAACTTGTGTGGCCGTGTGTATGAGTGGATACTCAACTAATGTATGATGTAAACGACAAAAATTAAAGCAACAACAACAACAACAATAAAAAATGAAAGAAAAATGAAAAACTCGTGAAAAGTTGTGTTGTTATCCTCGGTGTTACTACGGCGACACGCACTGTATCCTTGACTACGAATGACTAACTAAAAATTATTTGCTGAACTACAACACGACCGGTCGACGTGAGTCCTTTATCGGATCCCCCCACCCCAACCATCCATCCATCCATCCATCCATCCACTTCCACCAATTCCAGGGAAACCAACCAACAACTAACCAACCAACCAACCAACCAGCCAAGCAAACGACCAAAATATTTTCCACCAACCAAGCCCTTAAAAAAAACACACATTTTTGTTCGATTCTACCACCATTACCACCAATACACTCATGGGTAATACAATAATGATAATAACACAACAACGAAATAGTATAACCTTCCCCTAAAGTGGTCGACTGAAGGCACACACTCTGGCGCTCCGCCGCCGCCGCCGCCGTGTCAGTCGGTGGTGGTCTTACACTATCCCTCGCGCGACGAAGGGGAGAGCACCACTTTTTGATAGGGAAATACCAACCGACCGACGACGTAGGACTCTCCCCCCCCTCCCTTATCCTAACCTTTCCCTGTTCCGTTTCTACCAAAACCGACACAACACACCAAAAAACAACAGAAACCCCTAGTTTGACTCGATAGTGTGTTCCTCCTCCATAACTGAACACAGGAAGAATGGAAAAAAAAAGTGGAGAGAAGTAAAAAGACAGGAAAAAAAAAAGGTGGCGGTGTGACTACACGGTCCACCGCACGAGTCTCTGCACCGCCTGCCGCACAGTCCGCACCTGGCCATAGCCCGGTTTTGGTATGAATCCACCTGTCAGTCGATGGCACATTCTGTCTTCGGCACAGGCACACAGGTAGACAGAACTACGACACGGCACACAGAGATACACTTACGTTTGTGTCCTGATGTCGTCTCTTGTTCCCGATGTGTAACACAGGATGGGGCATTTTTATTGTATTGTGTGGCCGGTGGCGCATTTTCTGCTGCTCGGGGTCTTGTGTTGCGCCCACTCCCGTGACAAGGCGGCCAACGACAAAAATTTCATACTGCACAATATGGGTATTTGGTGCACTTAATGAAAATTAAATTCTCGGAAATGCCACCTGGAAGTGGGTGGCGATGACGATGGGTTCAGTTCTTTTTTCTATTCAAATCGATTTGGAACTGATTTTCGAATGGAACAGGTCTCGGCATGAATCAAAATCCGTTTCTGCTCCTCTCCTCTGCACAGACAGCGACGCACTCGCCTTGGGGAATGCCATTTGACTAGGAAAGGCCGCGCTGGTGGCAGGGAAATGTCACACGAGGTTATTGTCCTCGTAATTATTGGACGGTGAATTTGATGGAGTTAGTTTGGTGAAGACTTTAATTGGGAAAGTTTTGTCAGACGACCGGGATTCCAAAGGTCGCTTAGATGGCCACTCATTGGCTTGGGGTGAGCGGGAAGTCTTCGACTCTGAGCCTGTGGGAGAATGCAACAGAGGACGTCCACGTACAAGACGGGGAACACAAGTCGAGGGGGACCTCGACCGGCTTGGCTTGCGAAATTGGAGACAGCTGGCGAGGGAGAGGCATGTTGGGTGAGGACCAGGTCCACCTTGGGCTGTAGCGTCTTAAGAAGAAGGAGAAGAGCAGCTAATTGGGAGCTGTCACTACCTCGGACCTCGGACCTCGGCCGGCTTGGTGCGCGAAACCCGAGACAGCTGGCGAGAGATCGTGCTGGCTGGAGAGGCATGTTGGGTGAGGCCCAGGTACACCTCGGACTGTAGCGCCCTAATAAGAAGAAGAAGAAGAAGAAGAAAAAGAAGAGGAAGAGGAAGAAGAAGAAGAAGAAGAAGAAGAAGCGGGAAGGGTGATATTTGCCACGAAGGCTACTTTAAGGTATGAATGGGAGTACATTGTTAAGTTGGCGTCCTTTTTCACGCCTCCACATCGGCAACGAAATCAAATGCAATCTCCCCTTCGGCAATGACAGAGTCTTGGAATAGAAGAGAATTGGGTAACAGAGCAGGTTCCAGTGAGGCCAAATTGGTTTTTAATGGGTTAGGTTAGGTAAGGGGGCTGCTAATTAATTCACCAGCACACTTAGACCATGTTGGTCCATTGTGATACCCCCAGTCAGACTACTACCACTGATTGACCGCTCCAGTGATGGTAGGGAGGTAGGTAAAAGTGGCGGTGGACATACAGATCCTGTTTGTCGCGCCCAATTAGCGCCGTTTTGATACCACATCGTCCAGTGATAGTGCCGTTAATTTGATTCCCAACGGCAAGTGGTGTCTGGACCAGATTTGAAAAACCGGATAAAATCGTATTAAGTTTGTTTTCACTAGGATTCGAACCTGGGACCCCTTTAACTTAGGGCAGGCACTTAACCAACTGCGCCAAAGTCAAGAGTCTTGTGACTCTGTGACAAGTTGACTCTTTTAATCCGCTCCCATTCCAGTGGTGCCAAGTTGATTTCGAATAAGAAACTCTGTTTCTTCTCTTCAGCTCAAAAAGTCACAAGTTGACCCTTGCAACCCGCTCCTTTGGGCACAATGGACTCATAGTGATCTAAGTGAGTCGCTGTCATTTTTTTTATGTCAGCAAGGGCACCCATTTGCCTAACCTAACCCGCTGCCTTCACCACAACTCAAGAATTCTGTGAGAATCATATAAAGACGCCACGACTGGAAGGCGCAGTTTGTTCAGTACCTGCTCCAAGTTAGAAGGGTCCCTGCTTCGAATCCCAGTGAAATCGAGTCTGGTCCAGTCACCATTAGCCGTTGGGATCAAATGCACTGGAGTAGGCTGCTACCAGGCAGTAAACAATGGACCAGTTTTGAGTCTGAGTGCTCTAAAGCAATGTTTCAAAAATCCTCCGAAAAAAAAATATATAAACACGCCCGACCAGAACCTTTCGTTTGTAATCTTCAGGCTCGTTCAATTCAATGTGAACTGCTGTACAGAAACACCGCTCTGGTTGGAGGTAAACAGATCCAATGTCTGAAAAGGCTTGATAATCTTCAATGAATTGCCTAGCTTAGGACAAATGAGCATTTGATTTAGCGCTGTGACATTCGATCGGATAATGAGACTATCCGGATATCTGGGTATCTGAACAGTTGGGAACCGGGTAGTTCGAATAGTGTCGGATATTCTCAAATAGTTTCGCATGTCCGATACGAAACTGAAAATACGCCGAATTTAACATGAAAATCCCACAATTATGCGATGTGGACAGCCCTTGAATGTGATATGTCTCGAATAATTGTTCGGATAACCGGATATCCGAAATTTGCGCGAGCCTAGAGTATGTAGAGCCTAGAGACATAGACAGCTTGGTCTTGATAACTGGAAGCGGCGTGTCCAGGACCGTCAACGATGGAAGGCAGCAATATCTCAGGCTCAGATCCTCGAAGGGTCGTAGACCTGTTAAGTAACTAAGTAAGTCAAGGACCTCATCTCCTCCCTTGCGACAATGAAGCAGAATGTCTACGTTAAGCAATAATTGAAATAAATCATTTTCAGATGATGGAACAGAACATAGAAGAACAAAGGAAAGTAGTATCAGGTGTCAAGAATGGGTAAATAGGTTATCGGAAGTGACACAATTACCAGCTGCTTAACTATTCTCTCAAAAGTAAAGGAGTGTTCCAAAGGCGACGTAGAAACTGATAGAACTCCTTGGCGGTTGGTTATGAGTCACAGAAGTCCGTGAGGCGCCTGATTCATCAGTGGCAGCTTGGTAACTGGGTGTAAAAGGACAACATATTTGGCAATTATAAGAGTTCTCAATTATGGATGTAGATTGCATAGTTTTCGAATGTGCATTGGCTGGATAAAGCGCTCAAGTTTCAGAAAATTGAATGGTTTTTCACAGGAAATCATTCATGATCGATGCACTTGAAACTCGAAACATGAAATAATAATAATAATAGTGATGCTGAACGGCGAGATTGAGAAGCTTTTTCAAGACAGTTTCACTCTTTGAGCCTTGTCAGTGACTCGAAAAAGCTGGAGCCGTGAAAAAAGTTTGGTGTTTTTTTCGAGATTCGATCCTTAGACCTCGAGAGTAGCAGTCGACGCATCTACCCGCTATGAAATGGGGAGCATGTACTCCATCTGCCTACATCCTAGAGAGTCACGCCATCAGCGGTCATACTCTCGAGAGGTCTAGCCATCGATGGAAGCCCTAACCAAGGACACAGACAATCCTAGCGCAGGTTCAGGTCCTTAGAATACCTCCTCTGATCATCGCCTAGCAAGTTCATCAGCGATCTCATTGATATCAGTGATCCCGTGGTGGTCTCTTTGGAGCCTACTTCTTCGATGACTTCGATGAGCTGAAAAACGTCGGCATCAGTCAAGTTAAGCGCTTCGTAGCAAGCACTAAATAGTTTAGTTCCCGACCCGTTTAGCTCAGTCCAGTTGTTTGGGACTGTCTTTTGCACAAATTTTAGTGGAATTCTGCAAAAGTATAGCTCAAAAACACCCCCTTCACGAACATATTCGATTGCAAACTCTGATTGGATGGATCGATTATGAATGAAGCCTGAATCTCAAATGAAAGCGGCGTGTCTCATGTGGAATCCTGGGGTTTTCCCTCACACCAGCCTTAATGCGCTTTTAATTTCTTCATCAACTCCGAGGCAAAGCAAAGCAGACTCGGTGTAACGATAGATTTGAGGCCTAATTCCCCTCAATCAAGCAAAGCCCTTGTAAAATCTTCAATCAGAGGATAATTTTGAAAATGTCTTGACAAAAATTACTTATTTACTCTCCATACACACATCCATCATTCTCCCAAGCAGGGTGTGTCCAAAGACGAAAAGAAAATAACAGAAAGACGAAAGGGACACCTCCCACAGAATAAGAGAAAGGAAACTCAACACCCCCCATTCCAGAAGTATGCATACAAAATTATATCCTTTTCGAGATTCTCTCCTCGATATCTAGTGATTAGCTAGAAACAAGAGTTTCATGCGCCAAAAACTAACTCCCCACGCGGCCGTACATACACACGAGCCACATATAATTACAGCGGCTCCTTCTGTACATAGCGCACACACACTCACACGGAGTCGTTTGGGCAAAAGAAAATAAAATTTGTTAGATCGAAACTAACCTCACCGATGTCGAAAAATGCAAAACCTCACTTAAGGAATTTCGTCTCTCCTCCTTCTCTCCGCCTTATCACACTCGCTGATGTGTGTGCATTGTTCCTTCGGTACACACGAAACGCGGACTAACTGTTAGTTTGGCAAACACCAACACCAACACCATCCCAACGCGGCACTTAATTTTTCACCTGTAATTTCCTTCCTCATACAGTATCAAAGGAGCAAAATCAAAGCATACCCTGTGTGTGTACGGCACGAGTGGAGTTTGAAGCTATCACGGAGTCGGGATCTAGGTGGTGCGAGGCAAAGTTGGGGGCCTTCTCCGAGTGCCGCATTAGCACTGGAAACGTACGTATTCTGTGAGCTGTGAGTGTGTGTGTGTGTGTGCTTCTGTGGGGGGATATGTTCGGCATGCAATAATTTTCGAAATTGGTTAGATTTATAAGGACGAAGTTGGCACGAACCCCAGCGAAGTCTGGAGCCTGGGTGGAGAACGAAAACACTACGAGGAGCTTGGTTCGACAGGTTTTTAGCCGACCTCCACCCTAGAGGAAGGACATTGAGTGGGTCCCAAGCCAGCACAAGTCTCCCCCAGACTGTCAGCGGCAAGGAACTCATTCTAATCGTTCGAATCAATCCAACAAAGGAGCATGTCCCCTACGACGGAAAGGATCTAAAAATGAGAACATGGAGGATTGTGTTCTTTTTATACCCTGAGTGAGGTAATTTGAAATTCACGTTTTTGCATGTCAGAGTAGGTGGATATTTACGATGCAGGTTTTCGGTTATGCACAAAGGAAACCCTCCGCCTCCCTCCGCCGCCTTACGACAAAGGTTACATAATTTGGGAAAGACCTCATTTGTCAGCTGCCACTGTTGGATGGAGGTGAATGAAATGACACAACCGTCCCCGGTCGTAACACGGAGAATTGGAAAAATGAAGTCACAATCTGCTCGGGAGATCTGTACCTGCTGCTGCAGGATCTCGTTGCGTTCCCGACTCCATCCACCAACTGCGAGAAGGTCACTGAAGAAGAACGAAAAGGCAAGTGGAAGCGGGGAAGCAAACGAGCGAAATTATAAATGCCCACATATGTTTCAATTGAGAGGGATACGTTGACCGGTTCACCGCGTGCCTTTTGTAATGACAGGTGCAAACCACTCAGCGGAACGTCGCAACCTGTAAAGTTGAAGCCGATTAAAAACCTGTTGCAACGGACAATTCTGAACGCAGATACATTTTTTTAATTCCTTCCTCTTTTCACAATTTGTGATCAGTGACCCAGAAACGTACAGAGAGGATGGGGACATAGGGGACAGTCATATGCTGGAGATGATATTTCGACGAAGGAAAGGTGGTCGAGGTCAGTTTGGTTGGTTGATGCACCTTCGGAAGTGAGACTAATCGGTTTGGCTCTGGAAACTTTGGAAAGTGAGGCTTGTGAAAGTTGGGGAGATTTTAACCCCGACCTCCCAACTTTGACAAGCCACAGTTTCCAAACCAGGCGTCGTCCAGACGTGAAACCGCCATTTCTGGTGTGCTGTTGACCTGAATTTTCGATCCATGTACATTTTATTGCATTCTGAGAGCCTTCGATTTTTTCCTCGAAAAAAATCCAAGGCTAACCACTGTCATTTTGATTGAGATTTTAACCCCGACCTTCCAACTTTGACAAGCCACAGTTTCCAAACCAGGCGTCGCCCAGACGTGAAACCGCCATTTCTGGTGTGCTGTTGACCTGAATTTTCGATCCATGTACATTTTATCGCTTTCTGAGAGCCTTCGATTTTTTCCTCGAAAAAAATCCAAGGCTAACCACTGTCATTTTGATTGAGATTTTAACCCCGACCTCCCACAGTTTCCAAACCAGGCGTCGCCCAGACGTGAAACTGACATTTCTGGTGTGCTATGGACCTGAATTTTTGATCCATGTACATTTTATCGCACACCGAGAGCCTTCGATTTTTTCCTCGAAAAAAATCCAAGGCTAACCACTGTCATTTTGATTGAGATTTTAACCCCGACCTCCCAACTTTGACAAGCCACAGTTTCCAAACCAGGCGTCGCCCAGACGTGAAACCGCCATTTCTGGTGTGCTGTTGACCTGAATTTTCGATCCATGTACATTTTATCGCACCCGGAGAGCCTTCGATTTTTTCCTCGAAAAAAATCCAAGGCTAACCACTGTCATTTTGATTGAGATTTTAACCCCGACCTTCCAACTTTGACAAGCCACAGTTTCCAAACCAGGCGTCGCCCAGACGTGAAACCGCCATTTCTGGTGTGCTGTTGACCTGAATTTTCGATCCATGTACATTTTATCGCACCCGGAGAGCCTTCGATTTTTTCCTCGAAAAAAATCCAAGGCTAACCACTGTCATTTTGATTGAGATTTTAACCCCGACCTTCCAACTTTGACAAGCCACAGTTTCCAAACCAGGCGTCGCCCAGACGTGAAACTGACATTTCTGGTGTGCTATGGACCTGAATTTTTGATCCATGTACATTTTATCGCACCCCGAGAGCCTTCGATTTTTTCCTCGAAAAAAATCCAAGGCTAACCACTGTCATTTTGATTGAGATTTTAACCCCGACCTCCCAACTTTGACAAGCCACAGTTTCCAAACCAGGCGTCGCCCAGACGTGAAACTGACATTTCTGGTCTGCTATGGACCTGAATTTTCGATCCATGTACACTTTATCGCATTCTGAGAGCCTTCGATTTTTTCCTCGAAAAAAATCCAAGGCTAACCACTGTCATTTTGATTGAGATTTTAACCCCGACCTCCCAACTTTGACAAGCCACAGTTTCCAAACCAGGCGTCGCCCAGACGTGAAACCGCCATTTCTGGTGTGCTGTTGACCTGAATTTTCGATCCATGTACATTTTATCGCACCCGGAGAGCCTTCGATTTTTTCCTCGAAAAAAATCCAAGGCTAACCACTGTCATTTTGATTGAGATTTTAACCCCGACCTTCCAACTTTGACAAGCCACAGTTTCCAAACCAGGCGTCGCCCAGACGTGAAACTGACATTTCTGGTGTGCTATGGACCTGAATTTTTGATCCATGTACATTTTATCGCACCCCGAGAGCCTTCGATTTTTTCCTCGAAAAAAATCCAAGGCTAACCACTGTCATTTTGATTGAGATTTTAACCCCGACCTCCCAACTTTGACAAGCCACAGTTTCCAAACCAGGCGTCGCCCGCGCATAAAACCGCCATTTCTGGTGTGCTGTTGACCTGAATTTTCGATCCATGTACATTTTATTGCATTCTGAGAGCCTTCGATTTTTTCCTCGAAAAAAATCCAAGGCTAACCACTGTCATTTTGATTGAGATTTTAACCCCGACCTCCCAACTTTGACAAGCCACAGTTTCCAAACCAGGCGTCGCCCAGACGTGAAACTGACATTTCTGGTGTGCTATGGACCTGAATTTTTGATCCATGTACATTTTATCGCACCCCGAGAGCCTTCGATTTTTTCCTCGAAAAAAATCCAAGGCTAACCACTGTCATTTTGATTGAGATTTTAACCCCGACCTCCCAACTTTGACAAGCCACAGTTTCCAAACCAGGCGTCGCCCAGACGTGAAACCGCCATTTCTGGTGTGCTGTTGACCTGAATTTTCGATCCATGTACATTTTATCGCACCCGGAGAGCCTTCGATTTTTTCCTCGAAAAAAATCCAAGGCTAACCACTGTCATTTTGATTGAGATTTTAACCCCGACCTCCCAACTTTGACAAGCCACAGTTTCCAAACCAGGCGTCGCCCAGACGTGAAACTGACATTTCTGGTGTGCTATGGACCTGAATTTTTGATCCATGTACATTTTATCGCACCCCGAGAGCCTTCGATTTTTTCCTCGAAAAAAATCCAAGGCTAACCACTGTCATTTTGATTGAGATTTTAACCCCGACCTCCCAACTTTGACAAGCCACAGTTTCCAAACCAGGCGTCGCCCAGACGTGAAACTGACATTTCTGGTCTGCTATGGACCTGAATTTTCGATCCATGTACACTTTATCGCATTCTGAGAGCCTTCGATTTTTTCCTCGAAAAAAATCCAAGGCTAACCACTGTCATTTTGATTGAGATTTTAACCCCGACCTCCCAACTTTGACAAGCCACAGTTTCCAAACCAGGCGTCGCCCAGACGTGAAACCGCCATTTCTGGTGTGCTGTTGACCTGAATTTTCGATCCATGTACATTTTATCGCACCCGGAGAGCCTTCGATTTTTTCCTCGAAAAAAATCCAAGGCTAACCACTGTCATTTTGATTGAGATTTTAACCCCGACCTCCCAACTTTGACTAGCCACAGTTTCCAAACCAGGCGTCGCCCAGACGTGAAACTGGCATTTCTGGTGTGCTATGGACCTGAATTTTTGATCCATGTACATTTTATCGCACCCCGAGAGCCTTCGATTTTTTCCTCGAAAAAAATCCAAGGCTAACCACTGTCATTTTGATTGAGATTTTAACCCCGACCTCCCAACTTTGACAAGCCACAGTTTCCAAACCAGGCGTCGCCCAGACGTGAAACCGCCATTTCTGGTGTGCTGTTGACCTGAATTTTCGATCCATGTACATTTTATCGCACCCGGAGAGCCTTCGATTTTTTCCTCGAAAAAAATCCAAGGCTAACCACTGTCATTTTGATTGAGATTTTAACCCCGACCTCCCAACTTTGACAAGCCACAGTTTCCAAACCAGGCGTCGCCCAGACGTGAAACCGCCATTTCTGGTGTGCTGTTGACCTGAACTTTCGATCCATGTACATTTTATCGCATTCTGAGAGCCTTCGATTTTTTCCTCGAAAAAAATCCAAGGCTAACCACTGTCATTTTGATTGAGATTTTAACCCCGACCTCCCAACTTTGACAAGCCACAGTTTCCAAACCAGGCGTCGTCCAGACGTGAAACCGCCATTTCTGGTGTGCTGTTGACCTGAACTTTCGATCCATGTACATTTTATCGCATTCTGAGAGCCTTCGATTTTTTCCTCGAAAAAAATCCAAGGCTAACCACTGTCATTTTGATTGAGATTTTAACCCCGACCTCCCAACTTTGACAAGCCACAGTTTCCAAACCAGGCGTCGCCCAGACGTGAAACTGACATTTCTGGTGTGCTATGGACCTGAATTTTCGATCCATGTACATTTTATCGCACCCGGAGAGCCTTCGATTTTTTCCTCGAAAAAAATCCAAGGCTAACCACTGTCATTTTGATTGAGATTTTAACCCCGACCTCCCAACTTTGACAAGCCACAGTTTCCAAACCAGGCGTCGCCTGGACATAAAACCGCCATTCCTGGTGTGCTATTGACCTGAATTTTCGATCCATGTACATTTTGTCGCATTCCGAGAACCTTCGATTTTTTCCTCGAAAAAAATCCAAGGCTAACCTCTGTCAAGCGAGGTGGACTTGATTCCCATGCGAGGTGGGAAATAACTCCACTTTTATCGAAGTGGACTTGATTCCCATGCGAGGTGGGAAATAACTCCACTTTTAGCGAAGTGGACTTGATTCCCATGCGAGGTGGGAAATAACTCCACTTTTAGCGAAGTGGACTTGATTCCCATGCGAGGTGGGAAATAATTCCACTTTTAGCGAAGTGGACTTGATTCCCATGCGAGGTGGGAAATAACTCCACATTTAGCGAAGTGGACTTGATTCCCATGCGAGGTGGGAAATAACTCCACTTTTAGCGAAGTGGACTTGATTCCCATGCGAGGTGGGAAATAACTCCACTTTTATCGAAGTGGACTTGATTCCCATGCGAGGTGGGAAATAACTCCACTTTTAGCGAAGTGGACTTGATTCCCATGCGAGGTGGGAAATAACTCCACTTTTAGCGAAGTGGACTTGATTCCCATGCGAGGTGGGAAATAACTCCACATTTAGCGAAGTGGACTTGATTCCCATGCGAGGTGGGAAATAACTCCACTTTTAGCGAAGTGGACTTGATTCCCATGCGAGGTGGGAAATAACTCCACTTTTAGCGAAGTGGACTTGATTCCCATGCGAGGTGGGAAATAACTCCACATTTAGCGAAGTGGACTTGATTCCCATGCGAGGTGGGAAATAATTCCACTTTTAGCGAAGTGGACTTGATTCCCATGCGAGGTGGGAAATAACTCCACATTTAGCGAAGTGGACTTGATTCCCATGCGAGGTGGGAAATAACTCCACTTTTAGCGAAGTGGACTTGATTCCCATGCGAGGTGGGAAATAACTCCACTTTTAGCGAAGTGGACTTGATTCCCATGCGAGGTGGGAAATAACTCCACCTTTAGCGAAGTGGACTTGATTCCCATGCGAGGTGGGAAATAACTCCACATTTAGCGAAGTGGACTTGATTCCCATGCGAGGTGGGAAATAACTCCACATTTAGCGAAGTGGACTTGATTCCCATGCGAGGTGGGAAATAACTCCACTTTTAGCGAAGTGGACTTGATTCCCATGCGAGGTGGGAAATAACTCCACTTTTAGCGAAGTGGACTTGATTCCCATGCGAGGTGGGAAATAACTCCACTTTTAGCGAAGTGGACTTGATTCCCATGCGAGGTGGGAAATAACTCCACTTTTAGCGAAGTGGACTTGATTCCCATGCGAGGTGGGAAATAACTCCACATTTAGCGAAGTGGACTTGATTCCCATGCGAGGTGGGAAATAACTCCACTTTTATCGAAGTGGACTTGATTCCCATGCGAGGTGGGAAATAACTCCACTTTTAGCGAAGTGGACTTGATTCCCATGCGAGGTGGGAAATAACTCCACTTTTAGCGAAGTGGACTTGATTCCCATGCGAGGTGGGAAATAACTCCACTTTTAGCGAAGTGGACTTGATTCCCATGCGAGGTGGGAAATAACTCCACACTTAGCGAAGTGGACTTGATTCCCATGCGAGGTGGGAAATAACTCCACTTTTAGCGAAGTGGACTTGATTCCCATGCGAGGTGGGAAATAACTCCACTTTTAGCGAAGTGGACTTGATTCCCATGCGAGGTGGGAAATAACTCCACTTTTAGCGAAGTGGACTTGATTCCCATGCGAGGTGGGAAATAACTCCACTTTTAGCGAAGTGGACTTGATTCCCATGCGAGGTGGGAAATAACTCCACATTTAGCGAAGTGGACTTGATTCCCATGCGAGGTGGGAAATAACTCCACTTTTAGCGAAGTGGACTTGATTCCCATGCGAGGTGGGAAATAACTCCACATTTAGCGAAGTGGACTTGATTCCCATGCGAGGTGGGAAATAACTCCACTTTTAGCGAAGTGGACTTGATTCCCATGCGAGGTGGGAAATAACTCCACTTTTAGCGAAGTGGACTTGATTCCCATGCGAGGTGGGAAATAACTCCACTTTTAGCGAAGTGGACTTGATTCCCATGCGAGGTGGGAAATAACTCCACATTTAGCGAAGTGGACTTGATTCCCATGCGAGGTGGGAAATAACTCCACTTTTAGCGAAGTGGACTTGATTCCCATGCGAGGTGGGAAATAACTCCACATTTAGCGAAGTGGACTTGATTCCCATGCGAGGTGGGAAATAACTCCACTTTTAGCGAAGTGGACTTGATTCCCATGCGAGGTGGGAAATAACTCCACATTTAGCGAAGTGGACTTGATTCCCATGCGAGGTGGGAAATAACTCCACTTTTAGCGAAGTGGACTTGATTCCCATGCGAGGTGGGAAATAACTCCACTTTTAGCGAAGTGGACTTGATTCCCATGCGAGGTGGGAAATAACTCCACATTTAGCGAAGTGGACTTGATTCCCATGCGAGGTGGGAAATAACTCCACTTTTAGCGAAGTGGACTTGATTCCCATGCGAGGTGGGAAATAACTCCACATTTAGCGAAGTGGACTTGATTCCCATGCGAGGTGGGAAATAACTCCACTTTTAGCGAAGTGGACTTGATTCCCATGCGAGGTGGGAAATAACTCCACTTTTAGCGAAGTGGACTTGATTCCCATGCGAGGTGGGAAATAACTCCACATTTAGCGAAGTGGACTTGATTCCCATGCGAGGTGGGAAATAACTCCACTTTTAGCGAAGTGGACTTGATTCCCATGCGAGGTGGGAAATAACTCCACTTTTAGCGAAGTGGACTTGATTCCCATGCGAGGTGGGAAATAACTCCACTTTTAGCGAAGTGGACTTGATTCCCATGCGAGGTGGGAAATAACTCCACATTTAGCGAAGTGGACTTGATTCCCATGCGAGGTGGGAAATAACTCCACTTTTAGCGAAGTGGACTTGATTCCCATGCGAGGTGGGAAATAACTCCACATTTAGCGAAGTGGACTTGATTCCCATGCGAGGTGGGAAATAACTCCACTTTTATCGAAGTGGACTTGATTCCCATGCGAGGTGGGAAAGAACTCCACTTTTAGCGAAGTGGACTTGATTCCCATGCGAGGTGGGAAATAACTCCACTTTTAGCGAAGTGGACTTGATTCCCATGCGAGGTGGGAAATAACTCCACATTTAGCGAAGTGGACTTGATTCCCATGCGAGGTGGGAAATAACTCCACTTTTATCGAAGTGGAACTTGATTCCCATGCGAGGTGGGAAATAACTCCACATTTAGCGAAGTGGACTTGATTCCCATGCGAGGTGGGAAATAACTCCACTTTTAGCGAAGTGGACTTGATTCCCATGCGAGGTGGGAAATAACTCCACATTTAGCGAAGTGGACTTGATTCCCATGCGAGGTGGGAAATAACTCCACTTTTATCAAAGTGGACTTGATTCCCATGCGAGGTGGGAAATAACTCCACTTTTAGCGAAGTGGACTTGATTCCCATGCGAGCTGGGAAATAACTCCACTTTTAGCGAAGTGGACTTGATTCCCATGCGAGGTGGGAAATAACTCCACTTTTAGCGAAGTGGACTTGATTCCCATGCGAGGTGGGAAATAACTCCACTTTTAGCGAAGTGGACTTGATTCCCATGCGAGGTGGGAAATAACTCCACTTTTAGCGAAGTGGACTTGATTCCCATGCGAGGTGGGAAATAACTTCACTTTTAGCGAAGTGGACTTGATTCCCATGCGAGGTGGGAAATAACTCCACTTTTAGCGAAGTGGACTTGATTCCCATGCGAGGTGGGAAATAACTCCACTTTTAGCGAAGTGGACTTGATTCCCATGCGAGGTGGGAAATAACTCCACTTTTAGCGAAGTGGACTTGATTCCCATGCGAGGTGGGAAATAACTCCACTTTTAGCGAAGTGGACTTGATTCCCATGCGAGGTGGGATATAACTCCACTTTCAGCGAAGTGGACTTGATTCCCATGCGAGGTGGGAAATAACTCCACATTTAGCGAAGTGAACTTGATTCCCATGCGAGGTGGGAAATAACTCCACTTTTAGCGATGTGGACTTGATTCCCATGCGAGGTGGGAAATAACTCCACTTTTAGCGAAGTGGACTTGATTCCCATGCGAGGTGGGAAATAACTCCACATTTAGCGAAGTGGACTTGATTCCCATGCGAGGTGGGAAATAACTCCACTTTTAGCGAAGTGGACTTGATTCCCATGCGAGGTGGGAAATAACTCCACTTTTAGCGAAGTGGACTTGATTCCCATGCGAGGTGGGAAATAACTCCACATTTAGCGAAGTGGACTTGATTCCCATGCGAGGTGGGAAATAACTCCACTTTTAGCGAAGTGGACTTGATTCCCATGCGAGGTGGGAAATAACTCCACATTTAGCGAAGTGGACTTGATTCCCATGCGAGGTGGGAAATAACTCCACTTTTAGCGAAGTGGACTTGATTCCCATGCGAGGTGGGAAATAACTCCACATTTAGCGAAGTGGACTTGATTCCCATGCGAGGTGGGAAATAACTCCACTTTTATCGAAGTGGACTTGATTCCCATGCGAGGTGGGAAAGAACTCCACTTTTAGCGAAGTGGACTTGATTCCCATGCGAGGTGGGAAATAACTTCACATTTAGCGAAGTGGACTTGATTCCCATGCGAGGTGGGAAATAACTCCACTTTTAGCGAAGTGGACTTGATTCCCATGCGAGGTGGGAAAGAACTCCACTTTTAGCGAAGTGGACTTGATTCCCATGCGAGGTGGGAAATAACTCCACTTTTAGCGAAGTGGACTTGATTCCCATGCGAGGTGGGAAATAACTCCACATTTAGCGAAGTGGACTTGATTCCCATGCGAGGTGGGAAATAACTCCACTTTTAGCGAAGTGGACTTGATTCCCATGCGAGGTGGGAAATAACTCCACATTTAGCGAAGTGGACTTGATTCCCATGCGAGGTGGGAAATAACTCCACTTTTAGCGAAGTGGACTTGATTCCCATGCGAGGTGGGAAATAACTCCACATTTAGCGAAGTGGACTTGATTCCCATGCGAGGTGGGAAATAACTCCACTTTTAGCGAAGTGGACTTGATTCCCATGCGAGGTGGGTAATAACTCCACTTTTAGCGAAGTGGACTTGATTCCCATGCGAGGTGGGAAATAACTCCACATTTAGCGAAGTGGACTTGATTCCCATGCGAGGTGGGAAATAACTCCACTTTTAGCGAAGTGGACTTGATTCCCATGCGAGGTGGGAAATAACTCCACTTTTATCGAAGTGGACTTGATTCCCATGCGAGGTGGGAAATAACTCCACATTTAGCGAAGTGGACTTGATTCCCATGCGAGGTGGGAAATAACTCCACTTTTAGCGAAGTGGACTTGATTCCCATGCGAGGTGGGAAATAACTCCACATTTGGCGAAGTGGACTTGATTCCCATGCGAGGTGGGAAATAACTCCACTTTTAGCGAAGTGGACTTGATTCCCATGCGAGGTGGGAAATAACTCCACATTTAGCGAAGTGGACTTGATTCCCATGCGAGGTGGGAAATAACTCCACTTTTAGCGAAGTGGACTTGATTCCCATGCGAGGTGGGAAATAACTCCACATTTAGCGAAGTGGACTTGATTCCCATGCGAGGTGGGAAATAACTCCACTTTTAGCGAAGTGGACTTGATTCCCATGCGAGGTGGGAAATAACTCCACATTTAGCGAAGTGGACTTGATTCCCATGCGAGGTGGGAAATAACTCCACTTTTATCAAAGTGGACTTGATTCCCATGCGAGGTGGGAAATAACTCCACTTTTAGCGAAGTGGACTTGATTCCCATGCGAGCTGGGAAATAACTCCACTTTTAGCGAAGTGGACTTGATTCCCATGCGAGGTGGGAAATAACTCCACTTTTAGCGAAGTGGACTTGATTCCCATGCGAGGTGGGAAATAACTCCACTTTTAGCGAAGTGGACTTGATTCCCATGCGAGGTGGGAAATAACTCCACTTTTAGCGAAGTGGACTTGATTCCCATGCGAGGTGGGAAATAACTCCACTTTTAGCGAAGTGGACTTGATTCCCATGCGAGGTGGGAAATAACTCCACTTTTAGAGAAGTGGACTTGATTCCCATGCGAGGTGGGAAATAACTCCACTTTTAGCGAAGTGGACTTGATTCCCATGCGAGGTGGGAAATAACTCCACTTTCAGCGAAGTGGACTTGATTCCCATGCGAGGTGGGAAATAACTCCACTTTTAGCGATGTGGACTTGATTCCCATGCGAGGTGGGAAATAACTCCACTTTTAGCGAAGTGGACTTGATTCCCATGCGAGGTGGGAAATAACTCCACTTTTAGCGAAGTGGACTTGATTCCCATGCGAGGTGGGAAATAACTCCACTTTTATAGGAATCCGACGACCTTCGATTTTTTCCCTCAAAAAAATCCAAGGCTAACCACTGTCATTTTGATTGAGATTTTAACCACGACCTCCCAACTTTGACAAGCCACAGTTTCCAAACCAGGCGTCGCCTGGACATAAAACCGCCATTCCTGGTGTGCTATTGACCTGAATTTTCGATCCATGTACATTTTGTCGCATTCCGAGAACCTTCGATTTTTTCCTCGAAAAAAATCCAAGGCTAACCTCTGTCAAGCGAGGTGGACTTAATGCTCATGCGAAGTGGGAAATAACTCCACTTTTAGCGAAGTGGACTTGATTCCCATGCGAGGTGGGAAATAACTCCACATTTAGCGAAGTGGACTTGATTCCCATGCGAGGTGGGAAATAACTCCACTTTTACCGAAGTGGACTTGATTCCCATGCGAGGTGGGAAATAACTCCACTTTTAGCGAAGTGGACTTGATTCCCATGCGAGGTAGGAAATAACTCCACTTTTAGCGAAGTGGACTTGACTCCCATGCGAGGTGGGAAATAACTCCACTTTTAGCGAAGTGGACTTGATTCGCATGCGAGGTGGGAAATAACTCCACTTTTAGCGAAGTGGACTTGATTCCCATGCGAGGTGGGAAATAACTCCACTTTTACCGAAGTGGACTTGATTCCCATGCGAGGTGGGAAATAACTCCACTTTTAGCGAAGTGGACTTGATTCCCATGCGAGGTGGGAAATAACTCCACTTTTAGCGAAGTGGACTTGATTCCCATGCGAGGTGGGAAATAACTCCACATTTAGCGAAGTGGACTTGATTCCCATGCGAGGTGGGAAATAACTCCACTTTTAGCGAAGTGGACTTGATTCCCATGCGAGGTGGGAAATAACTCCACTTTTAGCGAAGTGGACTTGATTCCCATGCGAGGTGGGAAATAACTCCACTTTTAGCGAAGTGGACTTGATTCCCATGCGAGGTGGGAAATAACTCCACTTTTAGCGAAGTGGACTTGATTCCCATACGAGGTGGGAAATAACTCCACTTTTAGCGAAGTGGACTTGATTCCCATGCGAGGTGGGAAATAACTCCACATTTAGCGAAGTGGACTTGATTCCCATGCGAGGTGGGAAATAACTCCACTTTTACCGAAGTGGACTTGATTCCCATGCGAGGTGGGAAATAACTCCACTTTTAGCGAAGTGGACTTGATTCCCATGCGAGGTGGGAAATAACTCCACTTTTAGCGAAGTGGACTTGACTCCCATGCGAGGTGGGAAATAACTCCACTTTTAGCGAAGTGGACTTGATTCCCATGCGAGGTGGGAAATAACTCCACTTTTAGCGAAGTGGACTTGATTCCCATGCGAGGTGGGAAATAACTCCACTTTTAGCGAAGTGGACTTGATTCCCATGCGAGGTGGGAAATAACTCCACATTTAGCGAAGTGGACTTGATTCCCATGCGAGGTGGGAAATAACTCCACTTTTAGCGAAGTGGACTTGATTCCCATGCGAGGTGGGAAATAACTCCACTTTTAGCGAAGTGGACTTGATTCCCATGCGAGGTGGGAAATAACTCCACATTTAGCGAAGTGGACTTGATTCCCATGCGAGGTGGGAAATAACTCCACTTTTAGCGAAGTGGACTTGATTCCCATGCGAGGTGGGAAATAACTCCACTTTTAGCGAAGTGGACTTGATTCCCATGCGAGGTGGGAAATAACTCCACTTTTATCAAAGTGGACTTGATTCCCATGCGAGGTGGGAAATAACTCCACTTTTAGCGAAGTGGACTTGATTCCCATGCGAGGTGGGAAATAACTCCACTTTTAGCGAAGTGGACTTGATTCCCATGCGAGGTGGGAAATAACTCCACTTTTAGCGAAGTGGACTTGATTCCCATGCGAGGTGGGAAATAACTCCACTTTCAGCGAAGTGGACTTGATTCCCATGCGAGGTGGGAAATAACTCCACTTTTAGCGAAGTGGACTTGATTCCCATGCGAGGTGGGAAATAACTCCACTTTTAGCGAAGTGGACTTGATTCCCATGCGAGGTGGGAAATAACTCCACTTTCAGCGAAGTGGACTTGATTCCCATGCGAGGTGGGAAATAACTCCACATTTAGCGAAGTGGACTTGATTCCCATGCGAGGTGGGAAATAACTCCACTTTTAGCGATGTGGACTTGATTCCCATGCGAGGTGGGAAATAACTCCACTTTTAGCGAAGTGGACTTGATTCCCATGCGAGGTGGGAAATAACTCCACTTTTATAGGAATCCGACGACCTTCGATTTTTTCCCTCAAAAAAATCCAAGGCTAACCACTGTCATTTTGATTGAGATTTTAACCACGACCTCCCAACTTTGACAAGCCACAGTTTCCAAACCAGGCGTCGCCTGGACATAAAACCGCCATTCCTGGTGTGCTATTGACCTGAATTTTCGATCCATGTACATTTTGTCGCATTCCGAGAACCTTCGATTTTTTCCTCGAAAAAAATCCAAGGCTAACCTCTGTCAAGCGAGGTGGACTTAATGCTCATGCGAAGTGGGAAATAACTCCACTTTTAGCGAAGTGGACTTGGTTCCCATGCGAGGTGGGAAATAACTCCACATTTAGCGAAGTGGACTTGATTCCCATGCGAGGTGGGAAATAACTCCACTTTTAGCGAAGTGGACTTGACTCCCATGCGAGGTGGGAAATAACTCCACATTTAGCGAAGTGGACTTGATTCCCATGCGAGGTGGGAAATAACTCCACTTTTAGCGAAGTGGACTTGATTCCCATGCGAGGTGGGAAATAACTCCACTTTTAGCGAAGTGGACTTGATTCCCATGCGAGGTGGGAAATAACTCCACTTTTAGCGAAGTGGACTTGATTCCCATGCGAGGTGGGAAATAACTCCACTTTTAGCGAAGTGGACTTGATTCCCATGCGAGGTGGGAAATAACTCCACTTTTAGCGAAGTGGACTTGATTCCCATACGAGGTGGGAAATAACTCCACTTTTAGCGAAGTGGACTTGATTCCCATGCGAGGTGGGAAATAACTCCACATTTAGCGAAGTGGACTTGATTCCCATGCGAGGTGGGAAATAACTCCACTTTTAGCGAAGTGGACTTGATTCCCATGCGAGGTGGGAAATAACTCCACTTTTAGCGAAGTGGACTTGATTCCCATGCGAGGTGGGAAATAACTCCACATTTAGCGAAGTGGACTTGATTCCCATGCGAGGTGGGAAATAACTCCACTTTTAGCGAAGTGGACTTGATTCCCATGCGAGGTGGGAAATAACTCCACTTTTAGCGAAGTGGACTTGATTCCCATGCGAGGTGGGAAATAACTCCACTTTTATCAAAGTGGACTTGATTCCCATGCGAGGTGGGAAATAACTCCACTTTTAGCGAAGTGGACTTGATTCCCATGCGAGGTGGGAAATAACTCCACTTTTAGCGAAGTGGACTTGATTCCCATGCGAGGTGGGAAATAACTCCACTTTTAGCGAAGTGGACTTGACTCCCATGCGAGGTGGGAAATAACTCCACTTTTAGCGAAGTGGACTTGATTCCCATGCGAGGTGGGAAATAACTCCACTTTTAGCGAAGTGGACTTGATTCCCATGCGAGGTGGGAAATAACTCCACTTTTAGCGAAGTGGACTTGATTCCCATGCGAGGTGGGAAATAACTCCACTTTCAGCGAAGTGGACTTGATTCCCATGCGAGGTGGGAAATAACTCCACATTTAGCGAAGTGGACTTGATTCCCATGCGAGGTGGGAAATAACTCCACTTTTAGCGATGTGGACTTGATTCCCATGCGAGGTGGGAAATAACTCCACTTTTAGCGAAGTGGACTTGATTCCCATGCGAGGTGGGAAATAACTCCACTTTTATAGGAATCCGACGACCTTCGATTTTTTCCCTCAAAAAAATCCAAGGCTAACCACTGTCATTTTGATTGAGATTTTAACCACGACCTCCCAACTTTGACAAGCCACAGTTTCCAAACCAGGCGTCGCCTGGACATAAAACCGCCATTCCTGGTGTGCTATTGACCTGAATTTTCGATCCATGTACATTTTGTCGCATTCCGAGAACCTTCGATTTTTTCCTCGAAAAAAATCCAAGGCTAACCTCTGTCAAGCGAGGTGGACTTAATGCTCATGCGAAGTGGGAAATAACTCCACTTTTAGCGAAGTGGACTTGGTTCCCATGCGAGGTGGGAAATAACTCCACATTTAGCGAAGTGGACTTGATTCCCATGCGAGGTGGGAAATAACTCCACTTTTAGCGAAGTGGACTTGACTCCCATGCGAGGTGGGAAATAACTCCACATTTAGCGAAGTGGACTTGATTCCCATGCGAGGTGGGAAATAACTCCACTTTTAGCGAAGTGGACTTGATTCCCATGCGAGGTGGGAAATAACTCCACTTTTAGCGAAGTGGACTTGATTCCCATGCGAGGTGGGAAATAACTCCACTTTTAGCGAAGTGGACTTGATTCCCATACGAGGTGGGAAATAACTCCACTTTTAGCGAAGTGGACTTGATTCCCATGCGAGGTGGGAAATAACTCCACATTTAGCGAAGTGGACTTGATTCCCATGCGAGGTGGGAAATAACTCCACTTTTAGCGAAGTGGACTTGATTCCCATGCGAGGTGGGAAATAACTCCACTTTTAGCGAAGTGGACTTGATTCCCATGCGAGGTGGGAAATAACTCCACATTTAGCGAAGTGGACTTGATTCCCATGCGAGGTGGGAAATAACTCCACTTTTAGCGAAGTGGACTTGATTCCCATGCGAGGTGGGAAATAACTCCACTTTTAGCGAAGTGGACTTGATTCCCATGCGAGGTGGGAAATAACTCCACTTTTATCAAAGTGGACTTGATTCCCATGCGAGGTGGGAAATAACTCCACTTTTAGCGAAGTGGACTTGATTCCCATGCGAGGTGGGAAATAACTCCACTTTTAGCGAAGTGGACTTGATTCCCATGCGAGGTGGGAAATAACTCCACTTTTAGCGAAGTGGACTTGATTCCCATGCGAGGTGGGAAATAACTCCACTTTTAGCGAAGTGGACTTGATTCCCATGCGAGGTGGGAAATAACTCCACTTTTAGCGAAGTGGACTTGATTCCCATGCGAGGTGGGAAATAACTCCACTTTTAGCGAAGTGGACTTGATTCCCATGCGAGGTGGGAAATAACTCCACTTTTAGCGAAGTGGACTTGATTCCCATACGAGGTGGGAAATAACTCCACTTTTAGCGAAGTGGACTTGATTCCCATGCGAGGTGGGAAATAACTCCACATTTAGCGAAGTGGACTTGATTCCCATGCGAGGTGGGAAATAACTCCACTTTTAGCGAAGTGGACTTGATTCCCATGCGAGGTGGGAAATAACTCCACTTTTAGCGAAGTGGACTTGATTCCCATGCGAGGTGGGAAATAACTCCACATTTAGCGAAGTGGACTTGATTCCCATGCGAGGTGGGAAATAACTCCACTTTTAGCGAAGTGGACTTGATTCCCATGCGAGGTGGGAAATAACTCCACTTTTAGCGAAGTGGACTTGATTCCCATGCGAGGTGGGAAATAACTCCACTTTTATCAAAGTGGACTTGATTCCCATGCGAGGTGGGAAATAACTCCACTTTTAGCGAAGTGGACTTGATTCCCATGCGAGGTGGGAAATAACTCCACTTTTAGCGAAGTGGACTTGATTCCCATGCGAGGTGGGAAATAACTCCACTTTTAGCGAAGTGGACTTGATTCCCATGCGAGGTGGGAAATAACTCCACTTTTAGCGAAGTGGACTTGATTCCCATGCGAGGTGGGAAATAACTCCACTTTTAGCGAAGTGGACTTGATTCCCATGCGAGGTGGGAAATAACTCCACTTTTAGCGAAGTGGACTTGATTCCCATGCGAGGTGGGAAATAACTCCACTTTCAGCGAAGTGGACTTGATTCCCATGCGAGGTGGGAAATAACTCCACATTTAGCGAAGTGGACTTGATTCCCATGCGAGGTGGGAAATAACTCCACTTTTAGCGATGTGGACTTGATTCCCATGCGAGGTGGGAAATAACTCCACTTTTAGCGAAGTGGACTTGATTCCCATGCGAGGTGGGAAATAACTCCACTTTTATAGGAATCCGACGACCTTCGATTTTTTCCCTCAAAAAAATCCAAGGCTAACCACTGTCATTTTGATTGAGATTTTAACCACGACCTCCCAACTTTGACAAGCCACAGTTTCCAAACCAGGCGTCGCCTGGACATAAAACCGCCATTCCTGGTGTGCTATTGACCTGAATTTTCGATCCATGTACATTTTGTCGCATTCCGAGAACCTTCGATTTTTTCCTCGAAAAAAATCCAAGGCTAACCTCTGTCAAGCGAGGTGGACTTAATGCTCATGCGAAGTGGGAAATAACTCCACTTTTAGCGAAGTGGACTTGGTTCCCATGCGAGGTGGGAAATAACTCCACATTTAGCGAAGTGGACTTGATTCCCATGCGAGGTGGGAAATAACTCCACTTTTAGCGAAGTGAACTTGACTCCCATGCGAGGTGGGAAATAACTCCACTTTTAGCGAAGTGGACTTGATTCCCATGCGAGGTGGGAAATAACTCCACTTTTAGCGAAGTGGACTTGATTCCCATGCGAGGTGGGAAATAACTCCACTTTTAGCGAAGTGGACTTGATTCCCATGCGAGGTGGGAAATAACTCCACTTTTAGCGAAGTGGACTTGATTCCCATACGAGGTGGGAAATAACTCCACTTTTAGCGAAGTGGACTTGATTCCCATGCGAGGTGGGAAATAACTCCACATTTAGCGAAGTGGACTTGATTCCCATGCGAGGTGGGAAATAACTCCACTTTTAGCGAAGTGGACTTGATTCCCATGCGAGGTGGGAAATAACTCCACTTTTAGCGAAGTGGACTTGATTCCCATGCGAGGTGGGAAATAACTCCACATTTAGCGAAGTGGACTTGATTCCCATGCGAGGTGGGAAATAACTCCACTTTTAGCGAAGTGGACTTGATTCCCATGCGAGGTGGGAAATAACTCCACTTTTAGCGAAGTGGACTTGATTCCCATGCGAGGTGGGAAATAACTCCACTTTTATCAAAGTGGACTTGATTCCCATGCGAGGTGGGAAATAACTCCACTTTTAGCGAAGTGGACTTGATTCCCATGCGAGGTGGGAAATAACTCCACTTTTAGCGAAGTGGACTTGATTCCCATGCGAGGTGGGAAATAACTCCACTTTTAGCGAAGTGGACTTGATTCCCATGCGAGGTGGGAAATAACTCCACTTTTAGCGAAGTGGACTTGATTCCCATGCGAGGTGGGAAATAACTCCACTTTTAGCGAAGTGGACTTGATTCCCATGCGAGGTGGGAAATAACTCCACTTTTAGCGAAGTGGACTTGATTCCCATGCGAGGTGGGAAATAACTCCACTTTCAGCGAAGTGGACTTGATTCCCATGCGAGGTGGGAAATAACTCCACATTTAGCGAAGTGGACTTGATTCCCATGCGAGGTGGGAAATAACTCCACTTTTAGCGATGTGGACTTGATTCCCATGCGAGGTGGGAAATAACTCCACTTTTAGCGAAGTGGACTTGATTCCCATGCGAGGTGGGAAATAACTCCACTTTTATAGGAATCCGACGACCTTCGATTTTTTCCCTCAAAAAAATCCAAGGCTAACCACTGTCATTTTGATTGAGATTTTAACCACGACCTCCCAACTTTGACAAGCCACAGTTTCCAAACCAGGCGTCGCCTGGACATAAAACCGCCATTCCTGGTGTGCTATTGACCTGAATTTTCGATCCATGTACATTTTGTCGCATTCCGAGAACCTTCGATTTTTTCCTCGAAAAAAATCCAAGGCTAACCTCTGTCAAGCGAGGTGGACTTAATGCTCATGCGAAGTGGGAAATAACTCCACTTTTAGCGAAGTGGACTTGGTTCCCATGCGAGGTGGGAAATAACTCCACATTTAGCGAAGTGGACTTGATTCCCATGCGAGGTGGGAAATAACTCCACTTTTAGCGAAGTGGACTTGACTCCCATGCGAGGTGGGAAATAACTCCACATTTAGCGAAGTGGACTTGATTCCCATGCGAGGTGGGAAATAACTCCACTTTTATAGGAATCCGACGACCTTCGATTTTTTCCCTCAAAAAAATCCAAGGCTAACCACTGTCATTTTGATTGAGATTTTAACCACGACCTCCCAACTTTGACAAGCCACAGTTTCCAAACCAGGCGTCGCCTGGACATAAAACCGCCATTCCTGGTGTGCTATTGACCTGAATTTTCGATCCATGTACATTTTGTCGCATTCCGAGAACCTTCGATTTTTTCCTCGAAAAAAATCCAAGGCTAACCTCTGTCAAGCGAGGTGGACTTAATGCTCATGCGAAGTGGGAAATAACTCCACTTTTAGCGAAGTGGACTTGGTTCCCATGCGAGGTGGGAAATAACTCCACATTTAGCGAAGTGGACTTGATTCCCATGCGAGGTGGGAAATAACTCCACTTTTAGCGAAGTGGACTTGATTCCCATGCGAGGTGGGAAATAACTCCACATTTAGCGAAGTGGACTTGATTCCCATGCGAGGTGGGAAATAACTCCACTTTTAGCGAAGTGGACTTGATTCCCATGCGAGGTGGGAAATAACTCCACTTTTAGCGAAGTGGACTTGATTCCCATGCGAGGTGGGAAATAACTCCACTTTTAGCGAAGTGGACTTGATTCCCATACGAGGTGGGAAATAACTCCACTTTTAGCGAAGTGGACTTGATTCCCATGCGAGGTGGGAAATAACTCCACATTTAGCGAAGTGGACTTGATTCCCATGCGAGGTGGGAAATAACTCCACTTTTAGCGAAGTGGACTTGATTCCCATGCGAGGTGGGAAATAACTCCACTTTTAGCGAAGTGGACTTGATTCCCATGCGAGGTGGGAAATAACTCCACATTTAGCGAAGTGGACTTGATTCCCATGCGAGGTGGGAAATAACTCCACTTTTAGCGAAGTGGACTTGATTCCCATGCGAGGTGGGAAATAACTCCACTTTTAGCGAAGTGGACTTGATTCCCATGCGAGGTGGGAAATAACTCCACTTTTATCAAAGTGGACTTGATTCCCATGCGAGGTGGGAAATAACTCCACTTTTAGCGAAGTGGACTTGATTCCCATGCGAGGTGGGAAATAACTCCACTTTTAGCGAAGTGGACTTGATTCCCATGCGAGGTGGGAAATAACTCCACTTTTAGCGAAGTGGACTTGATTCCCATGCGAGGTGGGAAATAACTCCACTTTTAGCGAAGTGGACTTGATTCCCATGCGAGGTGGGAAATAACTCCACTTTTAGCGAAGTGGACTTGATTCCCATGCGAGGTGGGAAATAACTCCACTTTTAGCGAAGTGGACTTGATTCCCATACGAGGTGGGAAATAACTCCACTTTTAGCGAAGTGGACTTGATTCCCATGCGAGGTGGGAAATAACTCCACATTTAGCGAAGTGGACTTGATTCCCATGCGAGGTGGGAAATAACTCCACTTTTAGCGAAGTGGACTTGATTCCCATGCGAGGTGGGAAATAACTCCACTTTTAGCGAAGTGGACTTGATTCCCATGCGAGGTGGGAAATAACTCCACATTTAGCGAAGTGGACTTGATTCCCATGCGAGGTGGGAAATAACTCCACTTTTAGCGAAGTGGACTTGATTCCCATGCGAGGTGGGAAATAACTCCACTTTTAGCGAAGTGGACTTGATTCCCATGCGAGGTGGGAAATAACTCCACTTTTATCAAAGTGGACTTGATTCCCATGCGAGGTGGGAAATAACTCCACTTTTAGCGAAGTGGACTTGATTCCCATGCGAGGTGGGAAATAACTCCACTTTTAGCGAAGTGGACTTGATTCCCATGCGAGGTGGGAAATAACTCCACTTTTAGCGAAGTGGACTTGATTCCCATGCGAGGTGGGAAATAACTCCACTTTTAGCGAAGTGGACTTGATTCCCATACGAGGTGGGAAATAACTCCACTTTTAGCGAAGTGGACTTGATTCCCATGCGAGGTGGGAAATAACTCCACATTTAGCGAAGTGGACTTGATTCCCATGCGAGGTGGGAAATAACTCCACTTTTAGCGAAGTGGACTTGATTCCCATGCGAGGTGGGAAATAACTCCACTTTTAGCGAAGTGGACTTGATTCCCATGCGAGGTGGGAAATAACTCCACATTTAGCGAAGTGGACTTGATTCCCATGCGAGGTGGGAAATAACTCCACTTTTAGCGAAGTGGACTTGATTCCCATGCGAGGTGGGAAATAACTCCACTTTTAGCGAAGTGGACTTGATTCCCATGCGAGGTGGGAAATAACTCCACTTTTATCAAAGTGGAGTTGATTCCCATGCGAGGTGGGAAATAACTCCACTTTTAGCGAAGTGGACTTGATTCCCATGCGAGGTGGGAAATAACTCCACTTTTAGCGAAGTGGACTTGATTCCCATGCGAGGTGGGAAATAACTCCACTTTTAGCGAAGTGGACTTGATTCCCATGCGAGGTGGGAAATAACTCCACTTTTAGCGAAGTGGACTTGATTCCCATGCGAGGTGGGAAATAACTCCACTTTTAGCGAAGTGGACTTGATTCCCATGCGAGGTGGGAAATAACTCCACTTTTAGCGAAGTGGACTTGATTCCCATGCGAGGTGGGAAATAACTCCACTTTCAGCGAAGTGGACTTGATTCCCATGCGAGGTGGGAAATAACTCCACATTTAGCGAAGTGGACTTGATTCCCATGCGAGGTGGGAAATAACTCCACTTTTAGCGATGTGGACTTGATTCCCATGCGAGGTGGGAAATAACTCCACTTTTAGCGAAGTGGACTTGATTCCCATGCGAGGTGGGAAATAACTCCACTTTTATAGGAATCCGACGACCTTCGATTTTTTCCCTCAAAAAAATCCAAGGCTAACCACTGTCATTTTGATTGAGATTTTAACCACGACCTCCCAACTTTGACAAGCCACAGTTTCCAAACCAGGCGTCGCCTGGACATAAAACCGCCATTCCTGGTGTGCTATTGACCTGAATTTTCGATCCATGTACATTTTGTCGCATTCCGAGAACCTTCGATTTTTTCCTCGAAAAAAATCCAAGGCTAACCTCTGTCAAGCGAGGTGGACTTAATGCTCATGCGAAGTGGGAAATAACTCCACTTTTAGCGAAGTGGACTTGGTTCCCATGCGAGGTGGGAAATAACTCCACATTTAGCGAAGTGGACTTGATTCCCATGCGAGGTGGGAAATAACTCCACTTTTAGCGAAGTGGACTTGACTCCCATGCGAGGTGGGAAATAACTCCACTTTTAGCGAAGTGGACTTGATTCCCATGCGAGGTGGGAAATAACTCCACTTTTAGCGAAGTGGACTTGATTCCCATGCGAGGTGGGAAATAACTCCACTTTTAGCGAAGTGGACTTGATTCCCATGCGAGGTGGGAAATAACTCCACTTTTAGCGAAGTGGACTTGATTCCCATACGAGGTGGGAAATAACTCCACTTTTAGCGAAGTGGACTTGATTCCCATGCGAGGTGGGAAATAACTCCACATTTAGCGAAGTGGACTTGATTCCCATGCGAGGTGGGAAATAACTCCACTTTTAGCGAAGTGGACTTGATTCCCATGCGAGGTGGGAAATAACTCCACTTTTAGCGAAGTGGACTTGATTCCCATGCGAGGTGGGAAATAACTCCACATTTAGCGAAGTGGACTTGATTCCCATGCGAGGTGGGAAATAACTCCACTTTTAGCGAAGTGGACTTGATTCCCATGCGAGGTGGGAAATAACTCCACTTTTAGCGAAGTGGACTTGATTCCCATGCGAGGTGGGAAATAACTCCACTTTTATCAAAGTGGACTTGATTCCCATGCGAGGTGGGAAATAACTCCACTTTTAGCGAAGTGGACTTGATTCCCATGCGAGGTGGGAAATAACTCCACTTTTAGCGAAGTGGACTTGATTCCCATGCGAGGTGGGAAATAACTCCACTTTTAGCGAAGTGGACTTGATTCCCATGCGAGGTGGGAAATAACTCCACTTTTAGCGAAGTGGACTTGATTCCCATGCGAGGTGGGAAATAACTCCACTTTTAGCGAAGTGGACTTGATTCCCATGCGAGGTGGGAAATAACTCCACTTTTAGCGAAGTGGACTTGATTCCCATGCGAGGTGGGAAATAACTCCACTTTCAGCGAAGTGGACTTGATTCCCATGCGAGGTGGGAAATAACTCCACATTTAGCGAAGTGGACTTGATTCCCATGCGAGGTGGGAAATAACTCCACTTTTAGCGATGTGGACTTGATTCCCATGCGAGGTGGGAAATAACTCCACTTTTAGCGAAGTGGACTTGATTCCCATGCGAGGTGGGAAATAACTCCACTTTTATAGGAATCCGACGACCTTCGATTTTTTCCCTCAAAAAAATCCAAGGCTAACCACTGTCATTTTGATTGAGATTTTAACCACGACCTCCCAACTTTGACAAGCCACAGTTTCCAAACCAGGCGTCGCCTGGACATAAAACCGCCATTCCTGGTGTGCTATTGACCTGAATTTTCGATCCATGTACATTTTGTCGCATTCCGAGAACCTTCGATTTTTTCCTCGAAAAAAATCCAAGGCTAACCTCTGTCAAGCGAGGTGGACTTAATGCTCATGCGAAGTGGGAAATAACTCCACTTTTAGCGAAGTGGACTTGGTTCCCATGCGAGGTGGGAAATAACTCCACATTTAGCGAAGTGGACTTGATTCCCATGCGAGGTGGGAAATAACTCCACTTTTAGCGAAGTGGACTTGACTCCCATGCGAGGTGGGAAATAACTCCACATTTAGCGAAGTGGACTTGATTCCCATGCGAGGTGGGAAATAACTCCACTTTTATAGGAATCCGACGACCTTCGATTTTTTCCCTCAAAAAAATCCAAGGCTAACCACTGTCATTTTGATTGAGATTTTAACCACGACCTCCCAACTTTGACAAGCCACAGTTTCCAAACCAGGCGTCGCCTGGACATAAAACCGCCATTCCTGGTGTGCTATTGACCTGAATTTTCGATCCATGTACATTTTGTCGCATTCCGAGAACCTTCGATTTTTTCCTCGAAAAAAATCCAAGGCTAACCTCTGTCAAGCGAGGTGGACTTAATGCTCATGCGAAGTGGGAAATAACTCCACTTTTAGCGAAGTGGACTTGGTTCCCATGCGAGGTGGGAAATAACTCCACATTTAGCGAAGTGGACTTGATTCCCATGCGAGGTGGGAAATAACTCCACTTTTAGCGAAGTGGACTTGATTCCCATGCGAGGTGGGAAATAACTCCACTTTTAGCGAAGTGGACTTGATTCCCATGCGAGGTGGGAAATAACTCCACTTTTAGCGAAGTGGACTTGGTTCCCATGCGAGGTGGGAAATAACTCCACATTTAGCGAAGTGGACTTGATTCCCATGCGAGGTGGGAAATAACTCCACTTTTAGCGAAGTGGACTTGATTCCCATGCGAGGTGGGAAATAACTCCACATTTAGCGAAGTGGACTTGATTCCCATGCGAGGTGGGAAATAACTCCACTTTTAGCGAAGTGGACTTGATTCCCATGCGAGGTGGGAAATAACTCCACTTTTAGCGAAGTGGACTTGATTCCCATGCGAGGTGGGAAATAACTCCACTTTTAGCGAAGTGGACTTGATTCCCATACGAGGTGGGAAATAACTCCACTTTTAGCGAAGTGGACTTGATTCCCATGCGAGGTGGGAAATAACTCCACATTTAGCGAAGTGGACTTGATTCCCATGCGAGGTGGGAAATAACTCCACTTTTAGCGAAGTGGACTTGATTCCCATGCGAGGTGGGAAATAACTCCACTTTTAGCGAAGTGGACTTGATTCCCATGCGAGGTGGGAAATAACTCCACATTTAGCGAAGTGGACTTGATTCCCATGCGAGGTGGGAAATAACTCCACTTTTAGCGAAGTGGACTTGATTCCCATGCGAGGTGGGAAATAACTCCACTTTTAGCGAAGTGGACTTGATTCCCATGCGAGGTGGGAAATAACTCCACTTTTATCAAAGTGGACTTGATTCCCATGCGAGGTGGGAAATAACTCCACTTTTAGCGAAGTGGACTTGATTCCCATGCGAGGTGGGAAATAACTCCACTTTTAGCGAAGTGGACTTGATTCCCATGCGAGGTGGGAAATAACTCCACTTTTAGCGCAGTGGACTTGATTCCCATGCGAGGTGGGAAATAACTCCACTTTTAGCGAAGTGGACTTGATTCCCATGCGAGGTGGGAAATAACTCCACTTTTAGCGAAGTGGACTTGATTCCCATGCGAGGTGGGAAATAACTCCACTTTTAGCGAAGTGGACTTGATTCCCATACGAGGTGGGAAATAACTCCACTTTTAGCGAAGTGGACTTGATTCCCATGCGAGGTGGGAAATAACTCCACATTTAGCGAAGTGGACTTGATTCCCATGCGAGGTGGGAAATAACTCCACTTTTAGCGAAGTGGACTTGATTCCCATGCGAGGTGGGAAATAACTCCACTTTTAGCGAAGTGGACTTGATTCCCATGCGAGGTGGGAAATAACTCCACATTTAGCGAAGTGGACTTGATTCCCATGCGAGGTGGGAAATAACTCCACTTTTAGCGAAGTGGACTTGATTCCCATGCGAGGTGGGAAATAACTCCACTTTTAGCGAAGTGGACTTGATTCCCATGCGAGGTGGGAAATAACTCCACTTTTATCAAAGTGGACTTGATTCCCATGCGAGGTGGGAAATAACTCCACTTTTAGCGAAGTGGACTTGATTCCCATGCGAGGTGGGAAATAACTCCACTTTTAGCGAAGTGGACTTGATTCCCATGCGAGGTGGGAAATAACTCCACTTTTAGCGAAGTGGACTTGATTCCCATGCGAGGTGGGAAATAACTCCACTTTTAGCGAAGTGGACTTGATTCCCATACGAGGTGGGAAATAACTCCACTTTTAGCGAAGTGGACTTGATTCCCATGCGAGGTGGGAAATAACTCCACATTTAGCGAAGTGGACTTGATTCCCATGCGAGGTGGGAAATAACTCCACTTTTAGCGAAGTGGACTTGATTCCCATGCGAGGTGGGAAATAACTCCACTTTTAGCGAAGTGGACTTGATTCCCATGCGAGGTGGGAAATAACTCCACATTTAGCGAAGTGGACTTGATTCCCATGCGAGGTGGGAAATAACTCCACTTTTAGCGAAGTGGACTTGATTCCCATGCGAGGTGGGAAATAACTCCACTTTTAGCGAAGTGGACTTGATTCCCATGCGAGGTGGGAAATAACTCCACTTTTATCAAAGTGGACTTGATTCCCATGCGAGGTGGGAAATAACTCCACTTTTAGCGAAGTGGACTTGATTCCCATGCGAGGTGGGAAATAACTCCACTTTTAGCGAAGTGGACTTGATTCCCATGCGAGGTGGGAAATAACTCCACTTTTAGCGAAGTGGACTTGATTCCCATGCGAGGTGGGAAATAACTCCACTTTTAGCGAAGTGGACTTGATTCCCATGCGAGGTGGGAAATAACTCCACTTTTAGCGAAGTGGACTTGATTCCCATGCGAGGTGGGAAATAACTCCACTTTTAGCGAAGTGGACTTGATTCCCATGCGAGGTGGGAAATAACTCCACTTTCAGCGAAGTGGACTTGATTCCCATGCGAGGTGGGAAATAACTCCACATTTAGCGAAGTGGACTTGATTCCCATGCGAGGTGGGAAATAACTCCACTTTTAGCGATGTGGACTTGATTCCCATGCGAGGTGGGAAATAACTCCACTTTTAGCGAAGTGGACTTGATTCCCATGCGAGGTGGGAAATAACTCCACTTTTATAGGAATCCGACGACCTTCGATTTTTTCCCTCAAAAAAATCCAAGGCTAACCACTGTCATTTTGATTGAGATTTTAACCACGACCTCCCAACTTTGACAAGCCACAGTTTCCAAACCAGGCGTCGCCTGGACATAAAACCGCCATTCCTGGTGTGCTATTGACCTGAATTTTCGATCCATGTACATTTTGTCGCATTCCGAGAACCTTCGATTTTTTCCTCGAAAAAAATCCAAGGCTAACCTCTGTCAAGCGAGGTGGACTTAATGCTCATGCGAAGTGGGAAATAACTCCACTTTTAGCGAAGTGGACTTGGTTCCCATGCGAGGTGGGAAATAACTCCACATTTAGCGAAGTGGACTTGATTCCCATGCGAGGTAGGAAATAACTCCACTTTTAGCGAAGTGGACTTGACTCCCATGCGAGGTGGGAAATAACTCCACTTTTAGCGAAGTGGACTTGATTCCCATGCGAGGTGGGAAATAACTCCACTTTTAGCGAAGTGGACTTGATTCCCATGCGAGGTGGGAAATAACTCCACTTTTAGCGAAGTGGACTTGATTCCCATGCGAGGTGGGAAATAACTCCACTTTTAGCGAAGTGGACTTGATTCCCATACGAGGTGGGAAATAACTCCACTTTTAGCGAAGTGGACTTGATTCCCATGCGAGGTGGGAAATAACTCCACATTTAGCGAAGTGGACTTGATTCCCATGCGAGGTGGGAAATAACTCCACTTTTAGCGAAGTGGACTTGATTCCCATGCGAGGTGGGAAATAACTCCACTTTTAGCGAAGTGGACTTGATTCCCATGCGAGGTGGGAAATAACTCCACATTTAGCGAAGTGGACTTGATTCCCATGCGAGGTGGGAAATAACTCCACTTTTAGCGAAGTGGACTTGATTCCCATGCGAGGTGGGAAATAACTCCACTTTTAGCGAAGTGGACTTGATTCCCATGCGAGGTGGGAAATAACTCCACTTTTATCAAAGTGGACTTGATTCCCATGCGAGGTGGGAAATAACTCCACTTTTAGCGAAGTGGACTTGATTCCCATGCGAGGTGGGAAATAACTCCACTTTTAGCGAAGTGGACTTGATTCCCATGCGAGGTGGGAAATAACTCCACTTTTAGCGAAGTGGACTTGATTCCCATGCGAGGTGGGAAATAACTCCACTTTTAGCGAAGTGGACTTGATTCCCATGCGAGGTGGGAAATAACTCCACTTTTAGCGAAGTGGACTTGATTCCCATGCGAGGTGGGAAATAACTCCACTTTTAGCGAAGTGGACTTGATTCCCATGCGAGGTGGGAAATAACTCCACTTTCAGCGAAGTGGACTTGATTCCCATGCGAGGTGGGAAATAACTCCACATTTAGCGAAGTGGACTTGATTCCCATGCGAGGTGGGAAATAACTCCACTTTTAGCGATGTGGACTTGATTCCCATGCGAGGTGGGAAATAACTCCACTTTTAGCGAAGTGGACTTGATTCCCATGCGAGGTGGGAAATAACTCCACTTTTATAGGAATCCGACGACCTTCGATTTTTTCCCTCAAAAAAATCCAAGGCTAACCACTGTCATTTTGATTGAGATTTTAACCACGACCTCCCAACTTTGACAAGCCACAGTTTCCAAACCAGGCGTCGCCTGGACATAAAACCGCCATTCCTGGTGTGCTATTGACCTGAATTTTCGATCCATGTACATTTTGTCGCATTCCGAGAACCTTCGATTTTTTCCTCGAAAAAAATCCAAGGCTAACCTCTGTCAAGCGAGGTGGACTTAATGCTCATGCGAAGTGGGAAATAACTCCACTTTTAGCGAAGTGGACTTGGTTCCCATGCGAGGTGGGAAATAACTCCACATTTAGCGAAGTGGACTTGATTCCCATGCGAGGTGGGAAATAACTCCACTTTTAGCGAAGTGGACTTGACTCCCATGCGAGGTGGGAAATAACTCCACATTTAGCGAAGTGGACTTGATTCCCATGCGAGGTGGGAAATAACTCCACTTTTATAGGAATCCGACGACCTTCGATTTTTTCCCTCAAAAAAATCCAAGGCTAACCACTGTCATTTTGATTGAGATTTTAACCACGACCTCCCAACTTTGACAAGCCACAGTTTCCAAACCAGGCGTCGCCTGGACATAAAACCGCCATTCCTGGTGTGCTATTGACCTGAATTTTCGATCCATGTACATTTTGTCGCATTCCGAGAACCTTCGATTTTTTCCTCGAAAAAAATCCAAGGCTAACCTCTGTCAAGCGAGGTGGACTTAATGCTCATGCGAAGTGGGAAATAACTCCACTTTTAGCGAAGTGGACTTGGTTCCCATGCGAGGTGGGAAATAACTCCACATTTAGCGAAGTGGACTTGATTCCCATGCGAGGTGGGAAATAACTCCACTTTTAGCGAAGTGGACTTGACTCCCATGCGAGGTGGGAAATAACTCCACTTTTAGCGAAGTGGACTTGATTCCCATGCGAGGTGGGAAATAACTCCACTTTTAGCGAAGTGGACTTGGTTCCCATGCGAGGTGGGAAATAACTCCACATTTAGCGAAGTGGACTTGATTCCCATGCGAGGTGGGAAATAACTCCACTTTTAGCGAAGTGGACTTGATTCCCATGCGAGGTGGGAAATAACTCCACATTTAGCGAAGTGGACTTGATTCCCATGCGAGGTGGGAAATAACTCCACTTTTAGCGAAGTGGACTTGATTCCCATGCGAGGTGGGAAATAACTCCACTTTTAGCGAAGTGGACTTGATTCCCATGCGAGGTGGGAAATAACTCCACTTTTAGCGAAGTGGACTTGATTCCCATACGAGGTGGGAAATAACTCCACTTTTAGCGAAGTGGACTTGATTCCCATGCGAGGTGGGAAATAACTCCACATTTAGCGAAGTGGACTTGATTCCCATGCGAGGTGGGAAATAACTCCACTTTTAGCGAAGTGGACTTGATTCCCATGCGAGGTGGGAAATAACTCCACTTTTAGCGAAGTGGACTTGATTCCCATGCGAGGTGGGAAATAACTCCACATTTAGCGAAGTGGACTTGATTCCCATGCGAGGTGGGAAATAACTCCACTTTTAGCGAAGTGGACTTGATTCCCATGCGAGGTGGGAAATAACTCCACTTTTAGCGAAGTGGACTTGATTCCCATGCGAGGTGGGAAATAACTCCACTTTTATCAAAGTGGACTTGATTCCCATGCGAGGTGGGAAATAACTCCACTTTTAGCGAAGTGGACTTGATTCCCATGCGAGGTGGGAAATAACTCCACTTTTAGCGAAGTGGACTTGATTCCCATGCGAGGTGGGAAATAACTCCACTTTTAGCGAAGTGGACTTGATTCCCATGCGAGGTGGGAAATAACTCCACTTTTAGCGAAGTGGACTTGATTCCCATGCGAGGTGGGAAATAACTCCACTTTTAGCGAAGTGGACTTGATTCCCATGCGAGGTGGGAAATAACTCCACTTTTAGCGAAGTGGACTTGATTCCCATGCGAGGTGGGAAATAACTCCACTTTTAGCGAAGTGGACTTGATTCCCATGCGAGGTGGGAAATAACTCCACTTTCAGCGAAGTGGACTTGATTCCCATGCGAGGTGGGAAATAACTCCACATTTAGCGAAGTGGACTTGATTCCCATGCGAGGTGGGAAATAACTCCACTTTTAGCGATGTGGACTTGATTCCCATGCGAGGTGGGAAATAACTCCACTTTTAGCGAAGTGGACTTGATTCCCATGCGAGGTGGGAAATAACTCCACTTTTATAGGAATCCGACGACCTTCGATTTTTTCCCTCAAAAAAATCCAAGGCTAACCACTGTCATTTTGATTGAGATTTTAACCACGACCTCCCAACTTTGACAAGCCACAGTTTCCAAACCAGGCGTCGCCTGGACATAAAACCGCCATTCCTGGTGTGCTATTGACCTGAATTTTCGATCCATGTACATTTTGTCGCATTCCGAGAACCTTCGATTTTTTCCTCGAAAAAAATCCAAGGCTAACCTCTGTCAAGCGAGGTGGACTTAATGCTCATGCGAAGTGGGAAATAACTCCACTTTTAGCGAAGTGGACTTGGTTCCCATGCGAGGTGGGAAATAACTCCACATTTAGCGAAGTGGACTTGATTCCCATGCGAGGTGGGAAATAACTCCACTTTTAGCGAAGTGGACTTGACTCCCATGCGAGGTGGGAAATAACTCCACATTTAGCGAAGTGGACTTGATTCCCATGCGAGGTGGGAAATAACTCCACTTTTATAGGAATCCGACGACCTTCGATTTTTTCCCTCAAAAAAATCCAAGGCTAACCACTGTCATTTTGATTGAGATTTTAACCACGACCTCCCAACTTTGACAAGCCACAGTTTCCAAACCAGGCGTCGCCTGGACATAAAACCGCCATTCCTGGTGTGCTATTGACCTGAATTTTCGATCCATGTACATTTTGTCGCATTCCGAGAACCTTCGATTTTTTCCTCGAAAAAAATCCAAGGCTAACCTCTGTCAAGCGAGGTGGACTTAATGCTCATGCGAAGTGGGAAATAACTCCACTTTTAGCGAAGTGGACTTGGTTCCCATGCGAGGTGGGAAATAACTCCACATTTAGCGAAGTGGACTTGATTCCCATGCGAGGTGGGAAATAACTCCACTTTTAGCGAAGTGGACTTGACTCCCATGCGAGGTGGGAAATAACTCCACTTTTAGCGAAGTGGACTTGATTCCCATGCGAGGTGGGAAATAACTCCACTTTTAGCGAAGTGGACTTGGTTCCCATGCGAGGTGGGAAATAACTCCACATTTAGCGAAGTGGACTTGATTCCCATGCGAGGTGGGAAATAACTCCACTTTTAGCGAAGTGGACTTGATTCCCATGCGAGGTGGGAAATAACTCCACATTTAGCGAAGTGGACTTGATTCCCATGCGAGGTGGGAAATAACTCCACTTTTAGCGAAGTGGACTTGATTCCCATGCGAGGTGGGAAATAACTCCACTTTTAGCGAAGTGGACTTGATTCCCATGCGAGGTGGGAAATAACTCCACTTTTAGCGAAGTGGACTTGATTCCCATACGAGGTGGGAAATAACTCCACTTTTAGCGAAGTGGACTTGATTCCCATGCGAGGTGGGAAATAACTCCACATTTAGCGAAGTGGACTTGATTCCCATGCGAGGTGGGAAATAACTCCACTTTTAGCGAAGTGGACTTGATTCCCATGCGAGGTGGGAAATAACTCCACTTTTAGCGAAGTGGACTTGATTCCCATGCGAGGTGGGAAATAACTCCACATTTAGCGAAGTGGACTTGATTCCCATGCGAGGTGGGAAATAACTCCACTTTTAGCGAAGTGGACTTGATTCCCATGCGAGGTGGGAAATAACTCCACTTTTAGCGAAGTGGACTTGATTCCCATGCGAGGTGGGAAATAACTCCACTTTTATCAAAGTGGACTTGATTCCCATGCGAGGTGGGAAATAACTCCACTTTTAGCGAAGTGGACTTGATTCCCATGCGAGGTGGGAAATAACTCCACTTTTAGCGAAGTGGACTTGATTCCCATGCGAGGTGGGAAATAACTCCACTTTTAGCGAAGTGGACTTGATTCCCATGCGAGGTGGGAAATAACTCCACTTTTAGCGAAGTGGACTTGATTCCCATGCGAGGTGGGAAATAACTCCACTTTTAGCGAAGTGGACTTGATTCCCATGCGAGGTGGGAAATAACTCCACATTTAGCGAAGTGGACTTGATTCCCATGCGAGGTGGGAAATAACTCCACTTTTAGCGAAGTGGACTTGATTCCCATGCGAGGTGGGAAATAACTCCACTTTTAGCGAAGTGGACTTGATTCCCATGCGAGGTGGGAAATAACTCCACTTTTATCAAAGTGGACTTGATTCCCATGCGAGGTGGGAAATAACTCCACTTTTAGCGAAGTGGACTTGATTCCCATGCGAGGTGGGAAATAACTCCACTTTTAGCGAAGTGGACTTGATTCCCATGCGAGGTGGGAAATAACTCCACTTTTAGCGAAGTGGACTTGATTCCCATGCGAGGTGGGAAATAACTCCACTTTTAGCGAAGTGGACTTGATTCCCATGCGAGGTGGGAAATAACTCCACTTTTAGCGAAGTGGACTTGATTCCCATGCGAGGTGGGAAATAACTCCACTTTTAGCGAAGTGGACTTGATTCCCATGCGAGGTGGGAAATAACTCCACTTTCAGCGAAGTGGACTTGATTCCCATGCGAGGTGGGAAATAACTCCACATTTAGCGAAGTGGACTTGATTCCCATGCGAGGTGGGAAATAACTCCACTTTTAGCGATGTGGACTTGATTCCCATGCGAGGTGGGAAATAACTCCACTTTTAGCGAAGTGGACTTGATTCCCATGCGAGGTGGGAAATAACTCCACTTTTATAGGAATCCGACGACCTTCGATTTTTTCCCTCAAAAAAATCCAAGGCTAACCACTGTCATTTTGATTGAGATTTTAACCACGACCTCCCAACTTTGACAAGCCACAGTTTCCAAACCAGGCGTCGCCTGGACATAAAACCGCCATTCCTGGTGTGCTATTGACCTGAATTTTCGATCCATGTACATTTTGTCGCATTCCGAGAACCTTCGATTTTTTCCTCGAAAAAAATCCAAGGCTAACCTCTGTCAAGCGAGGTGGACTTAATGCTCATGCGAAGTGGGAAATAACTCCACTTTTAGCGAAGTGGACTTGGTTCCCATGCGAGGTGGGAAATAACTCCACATTTAGCGAAGTGGACTTGATTCCCATGCGAGGTGGGAAATAACTCCACTTTTAGCGAAGTGGACTTGACTCCCATGCGAGGTGGGAAATAACTCCACATTTAGCGAAGTGGACTTGATTCCCATGCGAGGTGGGAAATAACTCCACTTTTATAGGAATCCGACGACCTTCGATTTTTTCCCTCAAAAAAATCCAAGGCTAACCACTGTCATTTTGATTGAGATTTTAACCACGACCTCCCAACTTTGACAAGCCACAGTTTCCAAACCAGGCGTCGCCTGGACATAAAACCGCCATTCCTGGTGTGCTATTGACCTGAATTTTCGATCCATGTACATTTTGTCGCATTCCGAGAACCTTCGATTTTTTCCTCGAAAAAAATCCAAGGCTAACCTCTGTCAAGCGAGGTGGACTTAATGCTCATGCGAAGTGGGAAATAACTCCACTTTTAGCGAAGTGGACTTGGTTCCCATGCGAGGTGGGAAATAACTCCACATTTAGCGAAGTGGACTTGATTCCCATGCGAGGTGGGAAATAACTCCACTTTTAGCGAAGTGGACTTGACTCCCATGCGAGGTGGGAAATAACTCCACTTTTAGCGAAGTGGACTTGATTCCCATGCGAGGTGGGAAATAACTCCACTTTTAGCGAAGTGGACTTGGTTCCCATGCGAGGTGGGAAATAACTCCACATTTAGCGAAGTGGACTTGATTCCCATGCGAGGTGGGAAATAACTCCACTTTTAGCGAAGTGGACTTGATTCCCATGCGAGGTGGGAAATAACTCCACATTTAGCGAAGTGGACTTGATTCCCATGCGAGGTGGGAAATAACTCCACTTTTAGCGAAGTGGACTTGATTCCCATGCGAGGTGGGAAATAACTCCACTTTTAGCGAAGTGGACTTGATTCCCATGCGAGGTGGGAAATAACTCCACTTTTAGCGAAGTGGACTTGATTCCCATACGAGGTGGGAAATAACTCCACTTTTAGCGAAGTGGACTTGATTCCCATGCGAGGTGGGAAATAACTCCACATTTAGCGAAGTGGACTTGATTCCCATGCGAGGTGGGAAATAACTCCACTTTTAGCGAAGTGGACTTGATTCCCATGCGAGGTGGGAAATAACTCCACTTTTAGCGAAGTGGACTTGATTCCCATGCGAGGTGGGAAATAACTCCACATTTAGCGAAGTGGACTTGATTCCCATGCGAGGTGGGAAATAACTCCACTTTTAGCGAAGTGGACTTGATTCCCATGCGAGGTGGGAAATAACTCCACTTTTAGCGAAGTGGACTTGATTCCCATGCGAGGTGGGAAATAACTCCACTTTTATCAAAGTGGACTTGATTCCCATGCGAGGTGGGAAATAACTCCACTTTTAGCGAAGTGGACTTGATTCCCATGCGAGGTGGGAAATAACTCCACTTTTAGCGAAGTGGACTTGATTCCCATGCGAGGTGGGAAATAACTCCACTTTTAGCGAAGTGGACTTGATTCCCATGCGAGGTGGGAAATAACTCCACTTTTAGCGAAGTGGACTTGATTCCCATGCGAGGTGGGAAATAACTCCACTTTTAGCGAAGTGGACTTGATTCCCATGCGAGGTGGGAAATAACTCCACTTTTAGCGAAGTGGACTTGATTCCCATGCGAGGTGGGAAATAACTCCACTTTTAGCGAAGTGGACTTGATTCCCATGCGAGGTGGGAAATAACTCCACTTTCAGCGAAGTGGACTTGATTCCCATGCGAGGTGGGAAATAACTCCACATTTAGCGAAGTGGACTTGATTCCCATGCGAGGTGGGAAATAACTCCACTTTTAGCGATGTGGACTTGATTCCCATGCGAGGTGGGAAATAACTCCACTTTTAGCGAAGTGGACTTGATTCCCATGCGAGGTGGGAAATAACTCCACTTTTATAGGAATCCGACGACCTTCGATTTTTTCCCTCAAAAAAATCCAAGGCTAACCACTGTCATTTTGATTGAGATTTTAACCACGACCTCCCAACTTTGACAAGCCACAGTTTCCAAACCAGGCGTCGCCTGGACATAAAACCGCCATTCCTGGTGTGCTATTGACCTGAATTTTCGATCCATGTACATTTTGTCGCATTCCGAGAACCTTCGATTTTTTCCTCGAAAAAAATCCAAGGCTAACCTCTGTCAAGCGAGGTGGACTTAATGCTCATGCGAAGTGGGAAATAACTCCACTTTTAGCGAAGTGGACTTGGTTCCCATGCGAGGTGGGAAATAACTCCACATTTAGCGAAGTGGACTTGATTCCCATGCGAGGTGGGAAATAACTCCACTTTTAGCGAAGTGGACTTGACTCCCATGCGAGGTGGGAAATAACTCCACATTTAGCGAAGTGGACTTGATTCCCATGCGAGGTGGGAAATAACTCCACTTTTATAGGAATCCGACGACCTTCGATTTTTTCCCTCAAAAAAATCCAAGGCTAACCACTGTCATTTTGATTGAGATTTTAACCACGACCTCCCAACTTTGACAAGCCACAGTTTCCAAACCAGGCGTCGCCTGGACATAAAACCGCCATTCCTGGTGTGCTATTGACCTGAATTTTCGATCCATGTACATTTTGTCGCATTCCGAGAACCTTCGATTTTTTCCTCGAAAAAAATCCAAGGCTAACCTCTGTCAAGCGAGGTGGACTTAATGCTCATGCGAAGTGGGAAATAACTCCACTTTTAGCGAAGTGGACTTGGTTCCCATGCGAGGTGGGAAATAACTCCACATTTAGCGAAGTGGACTTGATTCCCATGCGAGGTGGGAAATAACTCCACTTTTAGCGAAGTGGACTTGACTCCCATGCGAGGTGGGAAATAACTCCACTTTTAGCGAAGTGGACTTGATTCCCATGCGAGGTGGGAAATAACTCCACTTTTAGCGAAGTGGACTTGGTTCCCATGCGAGGTGGGAAATAACTCCACATTTAGCGAAGTGGACTTGATTCCCATGCGAGGTGGGAAATAACTCCACTTTTAGCGAAGTGGACTTGATTCCCATGCGAGGTGGGAAATAACTCCACATTTAGCGAAGTGGACTTGATTCCCATGCGAGGTGGGAAATAACTCCACTTTTAGCGAAGTGGACTTGATTCCCATGCGAGGTGGGAAATAACTCCACTTTTAGCGAAGTGGACTTGATTCCCATGCGAGGTGGGAAATAACTCCACTTTTAGCGAAGTGGACTTGATTCCCATACGAGGTGGGAAATAACTCCACTTTTAGCGAAGTGGACTTGATTCCCATGCGAGGTGGGAAATAACTCCACATTTAGCGAAGTGGACTTGATTCCCATGCGAGGTGGGAAATAACTCCACTTTTAGCGAAGTGGACTTGATTCCCATGCGAGGTGGGAAATAACTCCACTTTTAGCGAAGTGGACTTGATTCCCATGCGAGGTGGGAAATAACTCCACATTTAGCGAAGTGGACTTGATTCCCATGCGAGGTGGGAAATAACTCCACTTTTAGCGAAGTGGACTTGATTCCCATGCGAGGTGGGAAATAACTCCACTTTTAGCGAAGTGGACTTGATTCCCATGCGAGGTGGGAAATAACTCCACTTTTATCAAAGTGGACTTGATTCCCATGCGAGGTGGGAAATAACTCCACTTTTAGCGAAGTGGACTTGATTCCCATGCGAGGTGGGAAATAACTCCACTTTTAGCGAAGTGGACTTGATTCCCATGCGAGGTGGGAAATAACTCCACTTTTAGCGAAGTGGACTTGATTCCCATGCGAGGTGGGAAATAACTCCACTTTTAGCGAAGTGGACTTGATTCCCATGCGAGGTGGGAAATAACTCCACTTTTAGCGAAGTGGACTTGATTCCCATGCGAGGTGGGAAATAACTCCACTTTTATAGGAATCCGACGATCTTCGATTTTTTCCCTCAAAAAAATCCAAGGCTAACCACTGTCATTTTGATTGAGATTTTAACCCCGACCTCCCAACTTTGACAAGCCACAGTTTCCAAACCAGGCGTCGCCCAGACGTGAAACCGCCATTTCTAGTGTGCTATTGACCTGAATTTTCGATCCATGTACATTTTATCGCACTCCGAGAGCCTTCGATTTTTTCCTCGAAAAAAATCCAAGGCTAACCACTGTCATTTTGATTGAGATTTTAACCCCGACCTCCCAACTTTGACAAGCCACAGTTTCCAAACCAGGCGTCACCCAGACTTTTTTAAAGTAGACAACTTACCAACAGTTCGCATTTCTCATCAAAAATGACAATACCAGGCTATCATGATGGCGGATATATAAGTAGGTGAACCATGTGCATATTCAACAAAGAAAATCCTTGCATACTTCTAGGTGTTAGAAAGTGAACCACTAAATATGCAGTAATTTTGCACTGAAATCAACGAAATTCGGGCCGATCGTATGTGAACTTAGAGGGAGTCGACTGTACTTGCATGTCCTATGGTACCTGAGCGCCAGTCGCGAGATTGACTGATGATTCTCAGAGGACTTTTAGCCGCGATTGAACACAATTTACTTAAATAAAAGCCCAGTCGGTGTTTTTTTTTGTTCCAGATTTATTTTTGCAAAGCTTTCGTGTGTGTATTTACATATTTGTTGGTTGGTTTTATTTCATTCTCGTCGATATTACAAATACGTCTCATGAAATGTGTACTTGATTAATTCGAGTTCGAAATCGTTTGTGTCTTGGTTTTGTCATAATTTATTTATGAATATAATTATCTTCCATCTACACTCGTCTTGTAAATAAATCTATCCCCCTTCTGTTTCTTCGTAATAATAACCATAAATATAATCATAATAAATAATGTATATCGTAATAATTAAATTGTATTTAGAATATTATGTACGAAATAAATAAATTACGTTCTCTTGTGATTTATATATTCTTTTGGTTTTAATAAATACAACATAAACAGTAAATATATCTTTAAGCATAGAATACAATGTGAGTACGATAACATGAATTTTAAATGTATCTTCTTTTGTTTTTCTGTTTGTTCATAGAATTTATTTATCGAGGCTTCGTCAACGGGTAAATATATGTGTTTATTTTTTTTTTATTTTTTCAGCTTTATCTTAAACTTTGCTCTGTCACTTAACTTACGATAGAATTTCTTCTTTTTTTGTTTTATAAGTAATAAATAGTAATAAAATGTTATTTACAATTTTCTTTGATGTTTGTTCTTTGTCTCGTGTGTGTGGCAGACACTTTGGATAGTGCTTCTGGGGAGACTGTCTCGGTTGAAGGGACCAACTGAGATTCAATCGCGCTGTGGTACATTGAATTGAATTGTATCCAGGTCTAGAGGGAACTAGCTTCTACGTCCGATTTCCCCACACACACGCTGGTTTGCTTAATTTTATCTCTTAATGCAACCACGAAGTACGAGTAATTTAAAAAGCTATTGGATACCATCAATAATATACAATCGTTCATCGTTTCTTCGTTAAATATCTGAATTAGTTGTTGCGTAAGCTCTGTGCTTAAAAATGATACATAATTTGTCTTTTTTTTTCTTGTTTTTATTCGAAGAAGGTCATGGTGGTTAGTAGCTAACACACACAGTGGAAAATTTAATCGTGAGATACTTGAGTGCGTTCGATATCTTCTTTCTCTACGTCAGTATAATAATGTCTTTTAAGTTGAGTGGTTTCGTATATCTATTTGGGTGGTGAGTTGGTGTATGAATGAATCTCTTATTCAGCGAAAACAATAGGAAAAGAGAATAAACGATTTGTTGAAAGAAAATCACTTGAAAGGCACCTATCGATTTCATGTATTTTTTTAGTAGCATTTATCTACCATCTAAATTGTTCCTAGACGTTATACTAAGTATTTTGTTTTTTTTTTCTTTTCATTAATTAATTTATTTAACAATTATTTTCTTTTTTTTTAAGATTTAGTTAATTTTTTATTTCATAGTTCTATACCCACAGGCGAAGGTTTGGAAAGTTTGTTTTTTTTTTCATTTTTATGATGATAATCAAGCGTTGGCATCTTTTGGATTTAAAATATTTCATCATTTTTTTAGAATTTTATTTAATCTCTTTTTATGTGTGAATATAGTAAAAAATAAACTTTCCTAAAAAACCTTGATTTCTAACAATTAAATGTGCCTATTGCACAAATGTAAGATTTTTTTTATTTTATCTGGATGGGGGAGAATCGGTTTATAAATCTTAAGTTTTGGCATTAATTATATTTAAATTGATTTCATTTTAATTAGATACATAATTGAATGTATTTATTTATTAAAATATAAAAAATCTACGTTAGTGCAAGTAAAGGCAATTAAATAAGACATTTGTGATGATTTAATTAAATGACACATTTTGTTTTGTTTTCTTGCGTTTTGTTTCGTTTCATTTTACTTTCTACGATCTAGAGAATTGATTTGAAAGGAAGGGATAAGGAAGTGGTTTGGAAAGCTAAAGTATTTGCAATTCAAGAAATTTACTACAGCGAATTTTTCTGCTATGTTATATTGAAGATGCTATGTTCCAATTGAAGGAGAATTAAGCGAAAACTGTTTGGAGATCTATTGGGAGTAAGTTTGGTCTTGTTTATTTATCTGAATCATGGCGAATAATGGGAGCAAGTTTCAGGGTGACAATGGTTTATTTGCTGAATAATGGCGACGCATTAATTTTGAAGCGTTGGCGCACCATGCAGACACAAGCGTCTGCACCTGGCCTCAATTAACGACCTCCTACTCTCAAATACGGCGAGTACTCCCCACAGAAGATGGGGTAACTAACCCTCGTGGGACGTCTAGGCGACTGCAAATGAGAGAGGGGGAGTGTGTGTCTACCAGGGCTCATCATTTTTTTTAGGATGACGGATCAACTGATTGGCCAACGGCGGCAGCCACAACTCCAGTCAGCAGGAGCTACCCTTTTTTTTTGGAGGGCTTTTGAAACACTAGACTGGAGCACTCAGACTCAAAACTGGTTCATTGTACTGGCAGGTAGCAACCTACTCCAGTGCCGTTAACTTGATCCCAACGGCAAATGGTGACTGGACCAGATTCGATTTCACTGGGATTCGAACCTGGGATTCAGTTGGGGCAGGCACTTAACCAACTGCGCACATGCAGTCGGAGCTACCTGGTTTCCATTGTAAGATCAGGACCCTGAAATAGAGATGGCGGCGGATGAGCTTAGGTAGGTGGGTGCTCTTGCTTTTGCTAACATGAAGAACATGTCAGCGGCTCACTTAGACCACTATGAGTCTATTATGCCCAGCCCTTCTCTTAGGGCCAACGGCGGCGCTTACAGCCGGCAAGAGGCTACCGACACTGGATCCTTCCGGACCCCTTTGTTCAAGGACTACACAAATGCATCTGTCCTCTCAGTTGGAGGTTGTGCGTGGAGTTGACTTCCTCGTCACGTAAAAAACTCCTAGTTCAGAAGCAACAACCTGCCTCGGATATGGACGGACTTATTGTTGCGAAACTGGAGACCGCTGGTGAGAGATCGTGTTGGCTGGAGAGACATACTTGGGTGAGGTCCAAGTCCACCTCGGACTGTGGCGTCCTGGAGCTGGAGAAGCATGTTTGGGTGAGGCCCAGGTCCATCTCGGACTGTAGCGCCCTAAGAGAAAGAATAGCGAACACAAAGCATCATCTAAGTTGTTGAGGAGTATTCTTACAGATCGCTCTTTGCACACAGTCTGAAAGGGACAGTAATTTGATGCCAGCACACTAGACGATGTCGAATTAATAATAATAATAACGGCGGCACTACAGTCCGAGTTGGACCTGGGCCTAGCTTCTCAGCAACCACTCGTGTTGTGCGGGCTACTGTTCTCTCACGAGTAGAGGGTACCTACAGTGAACGGCGAGAATCTTTTTCTAGACAGCTGCACTCTTTGAGCCTTTTCAGTGACTCAAAAAAGGTGCAGCCGTGAAAAAAATGTTAAATTTTGTTTTCGAGATTCGAACCTTAGGCCTCGAACGTAGGAGTCGACGCACTTATTCGCTACGCCATGGCGCCCGCAGGAGGAAGGGGAAGAACGCTCCCGAAAGCGAACTCTATCAAATGGATGGATATTTGGTCCTGTTTGCTTTGATGGCATTTGGAGGAGAAGATTCAACCACGAGCTATGTGGGCTGTACAGCCCTACAGTAACGTCCTAAGAAGAAGAAGAAGCAGAAGAATGGATGAACCACAACGAAAAATCAAAATCAGCGAAAAACAATTTCAAGACTCAAAAACAAGTCAATGCCACTCAACTCTGTCGCAACCCTTACACTAAATAACTCCATCTCCCAGGGCCATCTCCCAGAGCCATCCCCGAGCCATTCATCTGCATGATTCGCATAAATCAAAGTAAAACTGAATAACTCGCAAATCCTTCAAGTCAGTGGTCGAAAATGTATCAGCTACGTACTTCAAAGTGAACAAGAGTATTTCATAAAACGCAACGTTCAACTGGACGGGCAAGCACAGGTGGAAACAGTATTCTTCGTGAGAGTATACTTTTGTTTTTGTCTTATTTTTTCATGTAAAATATTGCATGTATGTGTAGGTATAGCGATTGTCAAATATTGTAAATATCATATCAATACTCATATGACGCAAGGACTAAAAGTAGGCAAATCAGAACAATAAATATCCGCAATAATTTACAACATCAAATACAAACATTTAAAGATTCTCTTATGTTCGTTTTTGTTTTTTTGTTTTTTTTTGTTTTAATGGTTCTCTTAAAGGCAATATGTCATTTTAAAAAATAGATTATATCATGTGTGTAAATATTAATACTTAATTATGTTGCTTAATGGTTCTTTCATGGTTTTTTTTTCTTGTTTCAATTTATATTCAATAAAAAGCACTTGTGTTTCAATATTTTTTTGGTTATCCGTGTTTTTTTTCTTTTTCATATACAAAATAAGTGGGTCTGAATAGACACTCATACGCTAAGTTGGTCTCAAAATAAGGTTAAGCTCAATCAATTGTAACCTCGAACGAAATCTACGCAAGACTGTCTTTTAGAATTGAAAGAATTGAAGTTGTTTTTGCAAAGAAAAATGCATAACCATCTCTGCTCATAAGAATGAATCATTTTGTTCACGTTTCGTTCTGTTCCTCTTTGGGGTCTCAGAACAACAAAAAACGGGTATATCTACACTCGTATGAATATTTTTTCGTAAGTTTAAGTCATATCTACATGAGAAAAGTACATAAAAAAATTTGATATGTATTTCAAAATCCACAGTGGATGCATAAGTGTTTTGTTCACGAAAAGAAAATCAAATGAAATGGAAAAAGAAGGTAAGTTATCCAACCATTCTGATCAATTTGTGTGTCCATTCCTTGAAGTTGTGTCAGCAAGTCATAGAGAGGTTAAATCAAACATCGTTCTTGCTTGCTTGTGTGTGGCTAATATCATAACTTTCGTGTTATTTTCATTTTTTTGTTTGTTTTTTTTTTTAATTTTTTTGATTTTGTTTAAACATAATTACTTATTGTTTTTCTCACACGCAGATTTTTCTTTGATTTTAATTTATTTTCACATTAAAACTATTATTTCCTATGTCTTAGGTTTTTTTTTTATTTTATGTTGTGTGTGTTTTTTTTGTTTTTGCAGATCATTGTGTAGTTTTTTTTTTTTGTTTTTAAAGTTTTTACTTGTATTTAAAGCTGGCAATACTGAAAAAAATTAAATGAATAATTGTAAAAATTGCTTACTCTTCTCTTTGTTAGAACTACAAGGTTTTGGTTTGTTTTGCTTTGTTTCTTTGTGAGTGCGTATAGTGTTCTAGTCTTAAAAGTAAATCGTTGTATATCGAGAATTAATTCATAAGCAATTGATTTTCTCCACGAAAATGATTGAAACAAAAACAAATTAAGTACAAAAAATTCTTCAGCCAACAATAGTCGACGTTAGAATAGGCGTTTTGTTTTTTTTCTTCTTTGAATCATTTCTTTTAAATATTTAAATATGAATATTTTACACAGCAATCATTTGAAACGTTGCCAAATCTAGTGTGCCTACATTTATGTACTCACACACTTTTTTATTCTTTCTTAAGTTGTTTTGTATTTTTGTTTCCATTGAGTTTTTATGCAAGTAGTACAAGAAATTTGTTTTTTTTTATGATTGAGTTTAATGTTAATTAACTTTAATTTTCTGTTTTCATTTTTATTTTTTTATAAAAGGCAGTCAATATAATTTGTTTTCTTTTATTTTTTGTAAAACATTCTACAGAAATGATTTGTTTTTTTTCATCATTTAGTTATGCTCTAATATAATTTCTCTAAGGTTTTTTTTTTGCAATTAATTTAAATGTATCACTTAAGTGTTTCCCTCTGTTATTTAACAAGTTTTTTTTTATTTATAACTAATTTATTTCACAGTTTTGACGATTTCTTTTCAAGTATTGGTTCTATAACAAACAAACGAAAAACATAAATAGTAAATAAATCTCTATTTTCTCTTCTCTATAACAGAATATAATAAATTTGACTAAGAATCACAAAAGTTTTTTTTTTCATTTTTTTTTAAATATTATATATCTATTGTTGTTTTAGCGTAATTTTCTTTTTTGAATTTTTTTTGCATTCACTGATAGATTATCCTAGACTAACGAACTTGGTTTTATTTTTTTGTGTTTTTTTTTGGTTTTTTGTGTGTCTAATTCGCGTAGCGTTTGTGTTAATTTTCAAAGCAATTTCTAGGAGAATCCTTTGTAGTGAACGAAGAAAAAGATTAAAAAAATTGCATAAGCTGTTGGAAATGTTATTCTTGCAATGACATCAATGGTCTTAGCCACACGAATTGGATGTGGTGGTTCCTTTTTTCGAACTTGAACGAAGCAGGTCTGAAAGAGAAAATATTTTGTTTAGAAATGGTCAGCAAAAATTTGAATTTAAAAAAATTTGAGTCAAGTTTATAAGGAGAGTCCTTCATCAGAAGGCTGCAAAAAGTGTGTTCAAGGACACTGCCGAATTGTGGGGCGAACGAACATGATCCACTTCACCTAAAGTTTTTGGAGACATCTTGACGCAAGGATGAGTATTTTGCTTAAGACCCCAAAAATTCGGAATAGACTCGAATTTCCCTACATTTCCTCGAGCTTAAGAAAATCAGTTCAAATTACATATTTCTAACAGAGCAGCAAGACCCAGATTTTCAGGACTCCGTACCGCTTAGCAAAACGCTGATTTTCAGAGCTCCGCACTGCGCAGCAAGGCGCTGATTTTCAAGACTCTGTACAGCCCTGATTTTCAAGACTCCGTATCGCGCAGAAACTCTGAGTTTCAAGACGCTGCACCGTGCAGCAAAAAGCTGATTTTCAGGACTCCGAAGCGTCCAACAAAACGCTGATTTTCAGAACTCCGTACTGGGCAGCAAGAAGCTGATTTTCAGGGCTGACTGTTAGGACTCCGTACCGTGCAGCAAGTCTCTGATTTTCAGGACCCCTTACTGCGCAGTAAAACGCGGACTTTTAGGGCTACGTACCGTGCAGCAAGACGCTGATTTTCAGGATTCCGTACCGCGCAGCAAAACGCTGATTTTCAAGACTCTGTACCGTGCAGCAAGTCACTGATTTTCAGGGCTTCGTACCACTCAGCAAAACCCTGATTTTCAGGACTCCGCACTGCGCAGCAAGACGCTGATTTTCAGGGCTGACTGTTAGGACTCCGTACCGTGCAGCAAGTCACTGATTTTCAGGGCTTCGTACCACTCAGCAAAACCCTGATTTTCAGGACTCCGCACTGCGCAGCAAGACGCTGATTTTCAAGACTCTGCACCGCGCAGCAAGACGCTGATTTTCAGAACTCCGTGCCACGCAGCATAAACGCTGACTGTCAGGACTCCGTACCGCGCAGCAAGACGCTGATTTTAAGGACTCCTTACCGCGCAGTAAGACGCTGATTTTCAGGACTTCACACTGCGCACTGTACAGTGCTGATATTCAAGACTCCGCACTGCGCAGCAAGACGCTGTTTTCAAGACTCTTTATTGATTTTACTGATTTTCAAGATTCCGTATCGAGCAGCAAAACGCTGATTTTCAGGAATCCGTACTGCGAAGCAAAACTTTGTTTTTCAGAACTTCGTACCGCGCAGCAAGTCTTTGATTTTCAGGATCCCGTAGCGCGCGGCAAACCGCTGACTGTCAGGACTCCGTACTACGCAGCAAGTCTCTGATTTTCAGGACTATTTACCGCGCAGCAAGACGCTGATTTTCAAGACTCAGTACCGCGCAGCAAGACGCTTATTTTCAGAACTCCGGACCGCGCAGCAAAATGCTGATGATCACGACTCCGTACCGCGCAGCAAAACGCTGAGTGTCAAGACTCTGTATCGCGCAGCAAGACACTGATTTTCAAGAGTCCGTGCAGCGCCAACGCTTATTTTCAGGACTCTTTACCGCTCTCCAAAACGCTGATTTTCAGGACTACGCACTGCGCAGCAAGACGCTGATTTTCAAGACTCCGTACCGTACAGAAAGACGCTAACTTTCAAGACTCAGTACGGCGCAGCAAAACTCTGAGTTTCAAGACTCTGTACCGCGCAGCAAGACGCTGATTTTCAGGACTCCGTGACGCCCTGTCATATCAGTCACACAACAATATCGATTATCCCCGAATGAAACGCATTCCCCCTCGAACTCGTAGGAATTCCCCCCCCCACCCACGTCCATCCAACCATAACAACCTCCCCTCTGCATGTGCCTACACCGCACGCACATCCCTTCATTCGCATTTGATACAGTCAGCCGGCCATTAAAATGAATACAGTTTTAAAATCACCTTCAACCTTTCGTCATCAGTGCCAAAGCCTAACCCCTGTGTTCACCGTAAAATTGAGCCCCTTTATCGCGGCGACACCGCCTTCCATGTCACATGCACAAACTGAATTATCGCGTCCGCCATTCAGCGCGACTGACTGGCTGCCTCGACGAGCATGCGACAGAGTGTGCTGGATCTCAATGCGTCCTTAGGTGTGGAATTAGCATATCCCTAACCTCTCATAGCATGTACCCTTATTTTTTCTCGAATCCGTAGGTGCGAGGAGGTGTGTGAGTGGGGGATATCCTTTGCCTCAGTGATTTGTCTCCCCCACGCAGTCCCATCGACGACCGGGGAGGCAATGATGACGAAGACGGCTCGAATGACGAGGGAAGATGTTCTCCGACGAGTATTACTCATGCAGACGGGGGTGGGGTGAAAGGGACTTCCAAAGTATGGCAATTTTCCCCCGTGATGGTGTCACGTGTCGAAAGTTGTTCCGTCGAAATGTTTTTGCAATAAATTCCCAAATTTAAAATTACTCGGAGGACACACATTTGAAGGAGCAGGGATACACAGGATGTATCATAGATCATTGGAAAAATGTTTCTTTCAAGGACACACACTCACCTCTGTTGCACATCCATTATTTGCTGAATGTGTACATGGACTGCTGCCTCCGCCGCAATTAGTGCATGCGACTATTTCATTTGGACCGCCAGTTTCACGTTTCTTCTCCCCCTGTTGAGATGAAAATCAAAATTCAGATCAAAGATCAACACCAAAAAGCACCCATAAACAATTCATCCAGCATGCATCGAAACAAACACCCACGACATAAGCACAACAAACTCTGTGAAAGCATCAGAGGTATTTACAAAAGCCAAGGACACATACTCACCGGCTTAGCGTATCCAACCAGTCGTGGGCAAATAAGAGGTTAAATAACGGGAAAAATAGAACCGATATTCTCATCAAATAAATATAGATGTATATTCAAAACGGAAAAACAAAACAAATCAAACGAAACACAAAATTACACTAAATTCATGTTTGTCTTGTCTTTTTACTCAATCTAAGACTTCGATTTGTGTGGTGGGCGGTGACGGTGGAGGTGGATATGAAATGGAAACAAATAACGAAACAAAACGATGAGGAACTCAAAAATTAATTTAAGAGTACGTTTATTTGTGTGACAGGCTGTGCTGTTATCTATGGCGACCAATTGTTTCGTGTGGACTGCACTTTTTGTTGCTTTCTCTAAACGTACTCCCGATCTGTGTGATGTGCGATGCGTGATGATTAATCGTATGCACTTTTGGAGAATGTGGGAAAGTATATAAATTCTAAGTTCGTTGACAGGGTGATTCAAAGCATTCACTGAGAGTAAAAATGTATATATGCAGCGGCTAACTAAAGTATGATAAATATTTCAAACGTGATGGGATATTTATAAAGCTTTCTTTTTTGAATGGATTTTTTTGCGTTTAAGGTTTTTTTTGTATTTTGCTCTCTAAGAAACAATATTGAACAACGGAAATCTGCTCAACAACTTGACAGCTAATCAACTTGTAACGTCAACTGCCTTGAACTCTTTACAAAATTAAAATACAAAAACTGAACTGAAAAGAACATAAGATGTGACAAAAAAAGGAGAAAATAACGGTGTAAGTAGAAATGTGAACTTTGTAACACGAGGATCTTGCCTTGAGAGGCCTTGAGACTTCGATTGGAGCTATCAGTCTATAATAGTAATAATAATGGCGGCGCTGCAGTTCGAGGTGGACCTGGGCCTAGATTTTCAGCAACCACTCGTGTTGTGCATGCCATTGTTCGCTCACGAGCTGAGGGAACCTACAGTTTAATGCCGACTCCAAACGGTGAGATTGAGAAGCTATTTCTAGACAGTTATACTCTTTGAGCATTGTCAGTGACTCGAAATAGGTGGAGCCGTGAAAAATGTTTGATGCTTTTTTCGAGATTCGAACCGACGACCTCGAGCGTAGGAGTTGACGCACCTACACACTACGCCAAGGCGTCCACAGTCTAGAGTTTCTAATAATCGTCTGTAAGCCACAGCCTTCTTTGACAAATTAATTACCGCCTAATTTCGGGCAGAACGTTGCTACTTTTCAATTTGCCTTTTGATTCAGCAAAGTTCAGTACAGCAGAGTCTCGAAAAGGTGAACAGCTATAAAGCAGGTCTCGTCCATGCTATCGAATTGTCCATCATTTGTATGAAAAAAGCAAGAAGACAATGCTCGTGCTCCTTACTCTTTTAAGTAGCCACTTTCTGCTCTAATTATGAATACAGTAGAGTCTCGAAAAAATGAACAGATATGGAACAGGGCACGCATCGAAATTTGGTTAAAGAACAAAAGGAAAAATGAGAAAGAAAGTCGTTCATCTTTCCAGATTGTCCACAGCTCAATTGCTGGGAACGAGAGAGCGGACAAACTTACCTGACAAGGGTCTGAAATGGACATCAGCGAAGCGGACACAACTACAACTACCGATCAGTGTAATTTATCGGATCATAAGTGAAACAATACAAAAAGAGGCCGACTCGGCGTGATTGGCCTACGACAAGATCAACGTGGCCAAAGCTTAACTACGTCAAAACGAAGAAGCTTCTGTGTAATTGTCCTGCAGTAGCTGTTAGGAGGAAGGAAACTCTAGGAAGATTCTTCTTTTCGTAGCTGGATGATCTAGAGAAAATAGAGCTAAGCAAACTCCTAAAATACATGTCTCCATCTCTGTGGTTTAGCTTAGTTGTCGATACACTGAAGTTTTAGGTTTTAAATTTGTTTGGGTTAAACTTAGCCGTAGTCTAAGTGAGTCGCTGACATGTCTTTATGTCAGCAAGGGCATCCATCTACCTAACCTTCTGGCGTTCAACCGAAACTCTATCCGTGTGCTCATCAAAGTGATCACAGGACACTGCCCCATCGAAACAATGCTCCGGCAATGGAATGCAGAATCCAGCGATCTCTGTCGGAGCTGCAGCGATGAGAAGAGAAAAATAGCGAGACGATCCAACATCGGCTTTGCCACTGCCCAGCTCTCCAGAATCGGCGCCTAGCTTCGCTGGGCCAAAAATTCTTCACAGAGACTGCGGACTTAAGATTTTTTAAGATTTATGAGGAGTACGGGGTGGTTTCAGCTGTCACGTGACGTGAGGATATGTTTTTAGACCGTGTACTCCGCAATCGAAGGGATTCACAATGGGCCCATGGCCTCCGATTGGAAGTGATGCTTTAACCATCACACTCCCCTTCCAAAACCTAACCTAACCTTCCAAATTGTTCATGTTAAAGAAACGTTCATGTTTTCGAGATTCTTCTGTACAGTTCTATAATTTTCTCATCGTTCTTCCGGGACGACAGTTTACTTTAGATCAGCTTTAAAAAAAAGTTCAAAGAGATGAGTAGGAGAAACCGAGTAAAACTCTGATGTGTATCTGGACATATGGGTATAGAAGGCAATGAAATGGCCGATTCCCTGGCAAGGAAAGGAGCATCTGGTCCTGAACCATTCTGCGCTGTAAGAGACCATATCCTGAGAGAATAATTCATTGAACTGGAAAGAAGGAACCGAATAGAAGCTTGAAACAACGATCTTAGAATAAAGCAACTCCTAGGAAATATATCCAAAAGAGGTTCGAGGCATGCATTAGAATGAGGAAGAACAACCTCCGTATCCTAACAGGCTTCCTAACGGGGCACTGTAGGCTAAGGGAGCATCTAAGGACACTAGACGACTGGATGGCGCAGTTGGTTAAGTGCATGCCCGAAGTTAGAGGGGTCTCAGGTTCGAATCCCAGTGAAATCGAATCTGATCCAGTCACCATTTGTCGTTGGGATCAAATAAACGGCACTGGAGTAGGTTGCTACTTGGTAGTACAATGGACCACTTTTAAGTCTGAGTGCTCCAGTGTGGCGCTTCAAAAACATGCGAAAAAAAAATCTAAGGAAACTAGGGGTATCAGAAGAAGGTCTCTGGAGATTTAGTGGAGAATTGAATGAAATTCCAGAACACGTACTGGGATTTTCAGCGACATCGACTTACCCAGAAGAATGAAGATCCAACGATTAAGATGGCTGGGTCATGTAGAGCGAAGGGAAACCAATGTTCCGGCTCAGAAAGTCTTCGAATCGACCCCCTGGGGATGTAGAGGAAGTAGAGGAAGACCGCGAATCAGGTGGCGCACGCAAGTGCAAAGTTGCCTGAACCAACTGTGCGTGCGAAACTGGAGGCAGTTAGCTAAAGATCGAGCTGGCTGGAGATGCTTGTTGAGTGAGGCCCAGGTCCACCTCGGACTGTAGCGCCACGTTAAGTATGTAAGTAAGTATGGTGGGATTTTGTAAGGTACTAGCCCACAAAAGAAAAAATTATCTGGGCAATTTCCTAGTATCAGAGTATGTAGTCACTGGAACCATCTCTCATTCTCAGATTCCTGAAGGAAACTTAGAGAGAATGCTCTTGAACAGAATTCTTTGACGTTAGGTAATAAGGTCTTAAGTCGGGAATTGCAGTTTTCGTTAAACCAAATTAAAAATAGATTACTATTTGCAAATCGGGATTAAATGTTTTAAAAAAAAAGAAATGATGGCAAATAAGCTCTGAAACGAAGTTGTGATAGACTTACGACGTTAATACCAAACGAAAATGAAACAGAATTAAATTAAACTCAATCAAAAACCGAAAATGTTTTTTGACTTAAGACCTTTTTGCTTAACGTCAAAGAATTCTTCACGCAATAGGAGTCTTTTACCCTCAATACAACTCTGAAAAGAACTGTATTGGAGGGGAACTCGTGCTAAGGTTTTGATAGGGGGCACAATAGATCTTGAAGGTCGCGGTGCAATATACCCTCAACAACAACAATAACAGGGTCCTGAAGATGGCTCACCTTGCTTTTTTCACACAATTTTCTTCACTATTCCAAGACCATCAGTCAACCTTTAAGGGTTTCTCAACCGTATCCTTTGGCCAGGAGAGAAATGGAACAACTTTCTTTCAGAAGTTCTTTCTAAACAGTCACTTCACCTAAATTTTTTGGAAACATCTTGTCGATTGATGTATTGATGGGGATTTTGCTTTTGAGTCCGAAAATTCGGGAAAGACTCCAAGTTTCCCTACATTTTCTCGAGCTTAAGGAAATCTGTTCAAATTACGTATTTCTAACAGAGACAGCTAGACCCAGTACTTTCTAAACAGTTGTCTCGTGAAAATTGGATTCTTTAAGCCGGGGGTAGGCTTGTCTACTCTCCAATTTCACGATGCGAACAAAAGAATCAATAAAAACTGAGTCATTTTCAAAGGAAACCGTGAAATCGCAGCAACAACCATCAAGAAACCTTGAAAGAACTTCAAATCCCATTCCAGACCTCCTCACCATTTGATGACGCATTCTGTAATTCCTTTAAACTTACCTCCCCCATCCAGTGCTTCCTGGAAGGCAATTCATTAAGATAAACTCCTCTCAATAGAGCACAAGTGTTCTTCTGATGGACAACAACTTCAATATTGTCCAGTCCAATTTCATTAATCTGATTTCACCTCCCTCCAGGGACTGTTCATTGTCTTTCGTTCCACAAAATCCACCAAAAAAACACACACCAAGTTGATGGAAGAGAAGGAAAACCCCATTTTAATGACAGAACCTCTGGTTGACACAATGTTTCTTAATCTCTCTCGAGATAACCGTGCTCTGCAGATGTTTCCTTAGCTGATAACGTCCTTTGAGGATACCCCTCAGCGCAATTGAACTCTCCCTCAACTTTTGGGTGGGAATCTCTCAGGGGGCATTCCTTCTTTTCTCGTAGTTTTCTGTTCGGTTACAAAAGACAAAAGTTTTCCCAAAACTTCAGCCGCACACAGTGAAGTGAAATTCTATTTGCAACTTCCAGTCGAAGTCCTTGTACGCATCTTTGTGCCAGTCCTACGCAAATTTGGCCTACTTCCACAGTAGTTCTGCTGGAGAACGGTTGTTTTTTTGTTGAGTGCGTGCCCACGTCATATTTGTCAACATCATTATAACTTTGCAGCGCACACATTTGTGTTCGTACGTTGCCCTTAAGAGCGCACAAAAGGACGCAGGAAAACAAGGAAAAAAATGTGTACACCTAATCCCAAGGATTTATTAACTATTCTCGTAGTTCCCTGCACCCTTTCGCAACCCCTCCCAGAGCATTGTTACCGTTGAGGGGGGCGGTGGATGAGTTAAAATGATTCAATTTAATTTCCTTGACGTTGCTGACTTGCTGCTGAGGGCATCTGAGAGCATGGAACAACAGAAATTGGATCACTTAAGCAAGCAAGCAACAACGGGACAAAAAACAGAACTTACATACTTCCTCCTTCCTTCACCGGCTCAAGACACACTCACATTCCGTTCGGGGAATGCAACGAGGGGTTGTTTCTGAACTACGACGAGTTAGCACGCTGGGGACTGGGTGGGGATGGATGAAGATAAAAGCTTAAAACACACACGTACGCAGACGAAAAATTTAGGTTAAATTGCTCCCGGAGGTGGAACATCACTTTTCCACCCCCACCCCACCCCACCCGTGCTTCACTGGAACAAAGGGAACTTAAGAATGCTGCTTCTGCTGCTACTGCTGCTGACCCCCTTGAACCCACAGCACACGTCCTCTGTGCGCTGTCATATCGCCAGGCATTCCCCCGCTTAACGATGTGTTGTAAGTGCAAAAAGAGGGCCAAGAAGATAGAAACAATTTAAGCACGAGTACGAGTATCTCCTCAGAACACACTCTTAATTCACCCCCCAAAGGCAGTCGAGAGTGGAGCAGACCAAAACAAAAGCAAAACAGAAAAGCTATGAAAACAAAAACAAAAAAACACAAAACCACGCCAAGAATTGTCGCAGCGCGTCCTCTCACAAAGCCACTTACAAGATTCTCCTTCGTTTTCATCTGACCAGCTGAGGCTTCCACGTCGTGGATGCCCGATGGCGTTGTGGAACGGCTTGATTTTCGCCTCGGAGGCTTTACGGGCAATTGACTTTCGGTCATTTCAACGTCCACTACTTTGTCCGAAGTAGTTATCCGCGTGGATGGTGACACTTTCCGGCCACCGACTACAAGCGCTGGTGTATTCGTACCCATTGAACGGGATTGGCGTCCGCGTTGCGTTACCCCATCTCCTCTGTACACTTCAACGGTCTCCGCGTAGACTGGTTCTTGCATTTGGCCAGTGGTGTCAACTTGTCCACGATCGCTGGCATTTATTGCGGCAGTTAGCTGCTGATGATGATGATGCGGTGAAAATTCACTTGGAAAATGCATTCCTGGCGGAGTGCGGTGGATTGGCGAAGGCGGTGCTGTGGCTGCCTTTTCGGATGACAAAGCGGCATGAAATTCTCGTTCGATAATTTCCTAATTGTTACATTTATTGAGAGCTGTGTTTTGCTTTTTTTTTTTTTATTCGTTTTTGTTTTTGGTTTTTTTTTTTTTTTTGTATAACAGATAGAAGGGAATGAAGTTGTTATAAAGAATTTGTTTGGTGATTTGAAAGAAGAATTTTTTTTTTAAGATTTGAGGGAGAGACGTATAACATCCCTGGTTATTTGAGTGTTCCTAAAGCAAATCGCTCTCAAGTTTACAGGGATGGCAGAGTTAGAGGCATGATTCTTTTGTTAGTCATTTCGTTGGAACGGGAATTTACGCAGTTGATAGATTACTGACGTTTTAGAAACATTTTCCAGGGATGGCCAAGGGAGTCACTGGCCAGATGAAGTCGCAAACAAGAGGAGATCGAGTTAGAAAAGTATCTCCCGAGATGGAAAAGGGATTTTGTATCTTTTAAAAGATTTAAGGGTTAGTTGGCTTGAGGGAGAGACGTATAACGTCCCTGGTTATTTCAGTGTTCCTAAAGCAAATCGCTCTCAAGTTTATAGGGAAGGCAAGGTTAGAGGCATGATTCTTTTGTTAGTCATTTCGGTGGAATGAGTATTTGCGCAGTTGATGAGTTATTCACGTTTCAGAAACTTTTTCCAGGGATGGTCAAAATGAGTCACTGGCCGTCGCGAAAAAGAGGAGGTGGAGTTACAAAAGTGTCTCCCGAGTTAGAAAAGGGAGACAGGGCGGCATTTTAAAAGATTTTAGGGTTAGTGGTCTTGAGGAACAGATGTATAACATCCCTGGTTATTTGACGGTTCCTAAAGCAAATCGCTCTCAAGTTTATGGGGAAGGCAAGGTTAGAGGCATGATCCTTTAGTTAGTCACTTCGGAGGGAGGGGTATTTGGGCAGTTTATGAGTTGTTCACGTTTCAGAAACTTTTTCCAGGGATGGTCAAATTAGGCACTGGATAGATTAAGTCGCGAACAAGAAGAGGTCGAGTTAGAAAAGTGTCTCCCGAGTTAGAAAAGGGAGACAGGGCGGTATTTTAAAAGATTTCAGCGTTAGTTGGCTTGAGGGAGAGACGTATAACGTCCCTGGTCGTTTGAGTGTTCCTAAAGCAAATCGCTCTCAAGTTTACGGAGATGGCAAGGTTAAAGGCATGATTCTTTTGTTAGTCATTTCAGTTGAACGAATATTCGCGCAGTTGATGGATTATTGACGTTTCAGAAATATTTGCCAGGGATGGTCAAATGAGTTATTGGCCAGATTAAGTCGCGAACAAGAGGAGATCGAGTACGAAAAGGGGGAAAATGCAGACAGGACAGTAGTTAAAGTTCCTTCTCAACAATCAAATGCAAAACAGTCGTGTTAAAAAGTTCTAAATTTCTATTTCAACTGAAAATCAAAGTTTTAAACAAACTTAAACACAACTGACTTAAAAGTTACAACAAAAAAGAACAGAAAATTCAAAATCAATTTGTTAATTAATTACAAACTATTTGTTAAATGTAACGTTTAATAAGGCAGTCTCAATATAAATACAATCAGTATATCATATTTTGTACAGGAAGCATTTAACCTAACAACTTTCAACTAAAGTAGCTTAATCTATGTAATTAGTTGCATATATCTAAGATATCATTTTTCTGAAGTTCATTAATAATATTATGTATCAAATTTTAATTTTTTTTTTAAAAGCTTAAGCAAAAGTAAATTGACTACTCAAAAATTGCTGCGGTTTGCCTTAAAATTTGTTCATCTATCAATGTACGTTCACTATCTAGGACGCATTGGGCCGATAGTGTACAACTTTTCATTAGCTCTCGTTTCGCCACACAACGACTGTGTGCGCTTTGAAACATTTTTCCCAATTATTTGTGACCTTAAAGTGTGTTTCAAGTAACAGAAAAATGAAAAAAAGAAAACCAAAGAATTGAACAAAGGTTTTAAGTTACAAGATACAAAAGCAGTAGCACAACGTAGATCAAGCCTTCTTTGAATAATGTTACATTGAAAAGCGTGCAAAGTTTTGTTTTTTTTTTTTTGGTTTTTTAGCCTAAAAAAATATGCAAATATTTTGTTTATAGCTGAATGCAACATGCGTTGGCTAGAAAATGGTTCGACAATCAATAGAACGACAGAATTCAAATATAAAATCAAATTTTATTGGGATCTAAACACAAGCATAAGCAGGTGACAATGAATGTTTTACTTAAACAGAATTTTAGTTTTTTTGATTTTGTGTGGTTGTTTTTTTGATTGGTTCTGTATATTTTTTTGTTTTTCGTGTTCTGTCACAATGTGTGGGGGAGTATTGTATCTGTAACGGTATTTTTTTTTGTGTTGTGCGAAATAGCTTACCAAAGGACTTGCAAGAATAACTCCGATCCTGCTTAGAACCGCTGGAAGACGCTGGAAAAATTTACACAAAATATGTTCATACTCAAAACACACTTTAAGATTTTTTTTGTTTTTTTTTTTGGTTTTGTTTTGGTTTTTTTTTTTGGTAAATTATATAAAAAGTAAATTAAGTAAAATACGGTTTTGTTAAGAAGGGGATTTTGATTTGATTGGGACTCAAGAGAAACATAGCTTTTGGAAGTGCGACTAAGAGACATGTCTTGTGTTAATCACGAAAATTGGGAAACAATGTTTTCTTTTTTGTTTGTTTTTACTAAATTTCATCGCATACGTTTTGCTTTTTGGTTACGCATTATTCAAACGCTGATTTAAAAGTTAGCTACGTCCTAAAATATAATTTAAAAATCTTGTAAACTCGTTTAAGTATTCTACACAAACTAAACGTATGTCCTTTTGTTAAGCAGAACAGAATAAAATGTTGAGTAAATACATATAAACAATAATACAAGTGTCACAAAAAAGACCGGACCTATAAGCCAACGATGGCACTCCATAGTACCCCATAGCACCTTATCGGGCTGTCAAACGACAAGATCAACGTGGCCAGAGCTTAACAACGCCAAAGAAAGAAGCTTCTGTTCGATTGTCCTGCGCTAGCCATTAGGAGGAAGGAAACCCTAGGAAGAATCTTCTTTTCGGAGCTGGATGATCTAGGGAAAATAGAGCTAAGCAAACTCCTGAGATACATATCTCTATCTGGGAGGTTTAGTTTAGTTGTCGATACACTGAAGTTTATGTTTTCCACGGTTTTAAAATTTGTTGGGCACAATGGACTCATAGTGGTCTAAGTGAGCCGCTGACATTTCTTTATGTCTTTATGCCAAAAATTCGTCACAGAGACTGCAGACTTAGCGGATCCTCTAAAATTCATAAAGAGGACGGGGTGGTTTTAGCCTCCACGTGACAGAATAGCTTGTGTCCTCCACAAATGAAGGGATTCACAATGGGACCTATGACCTCCAAACAGAAGTGATGTTTAACCAACACACTCCCCTTCCTAAACCTAATCTAACATATTCGGGCTTAACCATTTGATGCTTATTCCCTTGCTATTTGACACAATTCTATCTTTGGTCCTGTTTGCGTTGATGGCATTTTGAGGAGAAGATTCAACCTGGAACCGTTGGGGCTGTATCAAGACTTGAGTCTTAAACCAACAGGCACAACCATACGACGGCGAAAGTGGCAGGGGATTGGTCACACCCTCCAAAAGGGTGACAAGTCCATAGCTAACCAAGTGATGCAATGGAACCCGCTTACTTAGGATGGCAAAATTCGCAGCGGTCCAAGGAGTACGTGGCGCAGAACAATCGAGAAGGAAGCACGGCAACTGGGAAAAAGTTGCGAAGAGCTGAGGCACATTTCCAGAAACCGCAGTCGATGGCGCGTGGGCATAGTAGGGGCCCTAGGACCCACAAGGAGTTCTTCTAGCCGTCTCTGGATTCAACACTGAAGATGTCTAGACCATGTAGAGCGCAGGGACAACACTGCTCCAGCCCGAAGAGTCTGAGACTCTGCGCCCGTGTTACGACGCAATAGAGGACCCCCATTAAACCGATGACGGCCACAAGTGGAGAAGGACCTCACTCTACTTGATGTGCGTAATTGGACGCAGCTGGCTAAAGATCGAGTCAAGCCAGACGCCAACGGATTCAATGGGTAGGCCATGTCGACTCGGCATGCGTGGGACAACACAGTAGAGGATGCCCACGAACCTGATGGCGCCCACAAGTGAAGAAGGACCTTAGCCAGCTTAACGTGCATAATTGGATACAGCTGGCTAAAGATCGAATCAAACCTGGCGTCTACGGATTCAACGCCTAAGATGGCTAGGTCATGCAGAGCGCATGGAAAACACTGCACCAGCCCGAAGAGTCTTAGGAACACACTCCTTAAGAATGGGACTCTCTCACAACGACTTCTGCAGAAGCTACAGAGATGAAGAAGAGGAGGAAAACATTATGCATCCCCCTGCACTTGTAGCGCTCTCTGCACTCGCAGGAAAAATCAACCTTGGAGCCTTCTTAAACGACTTAAGCGAACTGCACAACGTTGGCATTAATCAACTCAGAAGCTTCGTGGCAAACACGAGACATCTGATCCGCACAGTACCTCAAGGGGCCAATGTTGGCCGGAAATGTGATTGCTTTCTGCAGTCGGCCACCTAAACCTAACCTAACCTAAGACTCCGCGCCACTAGACCACATGAGCAACACTGCTCCATCCTAAAGAGTCTTAGACTCCGCGAACGTGGAGCGACGCAAAAGAGAACATTAAACCAATGGCACACACGTGGAGAAGGACTTCAGAAACTAAGCGTGTCTAATTGGAGACAACTGACTAAAAATCGAGTAAAGCCAGACGCCTACGGATTCAATGGCTAGGCCATGTCGACTCGGCGTTAGTGGGACAACCCAGTAGAGGACGCCCATGAACCCGATGGCGCCCACAAGTGAAGGAGGACCTTAGCCAATTTGACGTGCGTAATTGAAAGCAGCTGGCGTCTACGGACTCATTTGGAGGAGAAGGTTCAACCACGAACTGTGTGGGCTGTACAGCGACTTGAGTCTAGCCAGGCGTCTACGGATCGAACGCCTAAGATGACTAGGCCATGTTGAGCGTATGGACAACTTAGCCCCGATTCAAAGAGTCTTCGACTTTGAGCTTGTGGGACAACGCAACAGAGGACGTCCACGTACAAAGTGGCGCACACTAATCGAGGGGAACTCAGCCGGCTTAGTGTGCGAAACTGGAGACAGCTGGCGAGAGATCGCGCTGGCTGGAGAGGCATGTTTGGGTGAGGGCCAGGTCCACCTTGGACTGTAGCGCTCTAAGAAGAAGAAGAAGTCTAGGGATTCGGCCAACTTGGCGTGCGTTTCGGCAACTAGCTAAAGATAGGGCGTCTTTTTGGTTGAGCCCCAGTTCCATTCCGGAATATGACACCATAAGAGGAAGAAGAAGAAGAGTAATTTGGCACAATCTAAGCTTCAGAAGTCCTTCTCTACGAGGAAAGATTCAAAATCTAAGTCAACGACTGGATGGCGAAATAGGTTAAGTGCATACACTAAGTTAGAGGGGTCCCAGGTTCGAATCCCAGTGAAAGCAAAGTTAATATGCTTTTATCCGGTCTAGCAGCCCCTCGAAGCAGAAGCATGGACTTTGTCAAAAGCGGATGAGAATCACTTCGGGTGATTTTCGGTCCCGTCTGCATAGAGGGTGAGTGGAGGAGAAGATACAACAACGAACTGTACGAGCTGTTCAGCGACATTGACTTAGCCAGAAGGATGAAGATCCAACGATTGAGATGGCTAGGTCATATAGAGCGAATGGAAATGAATGCTCCGGCCCGGAATGTCTTCGAATCCACCCCCGAGGGACGGCGCAGTAGAGGAAGACCGCGACTCAGGTGGCGCACGCAAGTGGAAAGGGACCTCAACCAACTGTGCGTGCGAAACTGGAGGCAGTTAGCTAAAGTTCGAGCTGGCTGGAGACGTTTGTTGGTGACGTTTAAAGATGACTGGGGAGACAATCTGGTGAAATATGCGAAATTCAAGATGACTGGGGAGACGGAGCAATTGACAGTAAATGCTTCGACTTGGCGAAGGCATAGCTCAGCAACTTGAGCCTCAAATTCAGTGAATTTGCTCTCTTCCCACTTTCTTCTTCAAGCCAGAAGGCTTGTAGTGCCCAACACTGCGTCAACTTGAGACCACCATGAGACCACACATGAAATTCTTGCAGAACACACAAGTAGGCCACAAGTGCCGAAACATGTGACACAACATACAAGTAAGCCACTAGTGCTCAAATCATGCGTTGCTAGTCTCAAATGTGTTATGTACTCTTCCAAGCACTTGACTTACTACCGAATGGAAGAATATAAGTCAAACAATGGGGCATCAAATGACAATAGCACATGTTACGTCTTCTTGCCAATAATTGCTGCTGTTTTTTTTAGACTTCGAGTGATTGACTAAAACTGAAAAACTTCTCAAACATCACGGTGAACTGAATGCCTACAGAAATCCTACGAAGTCCATGCTTGAAATCAATTCATTGACTTGAGTCGAATTTACATCGTACAATTTTAGACCATCTTCTCACATGACTGAAGCAGCTACGGAAGAAGCTGATAAGGTCTAGGGTGTCCTTTTTTGAGTTCTGCGAAGAATTAGATGACTCCTAAGCTCCGAGGATGACCATAGAAATCGAAGACCAATGTGTCACCGGTTTCGAACAACTTTATCCTCCTTCCGATTGACGTCGCGCGTGACCTCCTATCACAAATTCCTGCCTTAAAACTGCTTAAGCACACCACATGCAATTCGAATCACCTCAAAACGTATAAATTAAAGCAATTAAAACCACTAAAGGACTCGTAAACGGAATCATCGCCTCCTCGGCGTTCGTCGCTGAACGATAAAACACTCATCGTCGTTAATCCAATACAGTGTTTACACACTCTTAAGTGTGCCCCCTCATGTATCATTCAAATCCTTTGCTAAAAATATCCCCACACAATTGATTTTTCAATTCGCATTATTTCCTCGTTCATTGTCTTGCTCGCTCCTCAACTTCGAGCGCCGCCTGAGTCTGGGTGTGTGTTCTGGATTAATTGGCTGTTTGAATCAAATATCGTATTGCATTCATCATCAGTTGTCGTACGGTCGTACAAGAAACAATACAAAACAAGAATAAACAACAGAATTTATACACTGAGAGAGAGAGAGACAAAGAGAGAGAGAGAGGAAGAACTGTGTAGAAATGAATTGTACAGAAAACACTAAAAGAAACAAAACAACAGAATATACATGTTTGTACGAACGATGCAATACAGTGAGGCATACAAAATTAAACACACCAAAATAAATTGTTTTGTTTTATCGTTTTTTTTTTGCTTTCGGGCGACTCAAATTTCGGGGAATCTGTACAAGGACGAACATTGATCTATAACCTAACTTAACACTTAATCTAAGAGACACATTTACAGACTAAAATAAGACTATCTAGGATAAAATACAACAAACGGATGATATCTTAAACTTTAGTTTTGCTTTTTTTCTTTCGTTTTTTTGACTGATTTAAGGGATGAAGACGGACACTTAGGGTGCGCGAGAATATGTTTGTTTCGAGAATGATCTATACATAATTTATTTATTTTTTTTTTTTCAAAAAACTTATGAATCTGTAAGAGGAGTATGTAACATTTGTTTTGAGAGAGAAACGAAAAAAAAAATACACACGAATATGCTTAAAGTAAGGAAAAGAATGGAAACAAATTGGAATAAAATTTATTCGTTACCTGTGTGACTGGATTCTCGCCAGGACGATAGACGACGTTGTGCAGAGGACGCTTTCGACCCACATAGTTGACGCATACGAACTCCAGCAATGAGGCGTAGATAAAGCACATACACACCCCGTCCCAGACATTCATTGCTGTCAGATTTGAGACGACAGGTAGTGTACTTCTGAAACCGTTGGAGGTTGTGAAAAAATTCAACATTGTTGTTACACCTGTTTGAGTGAAAGAGGTTATGTATATCAATCTTGTTTTTTGACAATAAAACGTGGTTTTCTCTTTTTTTATGGAGATGGGGTATGATGGGGGAATGCATGTTTGTTGGGGATGTTGTATTTATGAGGTTGTCAAGAGAGTTCTGTCGTTCGTTTTCTGAATTTATAGCTTATTACATTGTAAAGCAATGTACGGGATGTAACTCTTTCGCAGCGCACGTTCTGTGATGGCACGTAGTCGTTTGGAAAATCTTTGAGTCATCTCAAGTTCCTTTGAATTCGTATCCTGAACTTCAAGAGGCATGAGACGTAGTCATTTGGAAAATTTTGCAGTCATCTTTGATTCAGTCGGAGCTTTGGAATTCTTATTCTGAAGTTCAAGAGGCATGGTACTCAGTCGCTTGGAAAATATCTGATTCATCTTAAATTCAGTCAGAGCTTTGAGAATGTATTGTGAACTTCAAAAGGGCGTGATAGGACTGGAATTGGGTTGGAGCGGGAGGGTAAAGTTTTCGGTATCGAGGGGGATTACTCTAGGCAGGCACGTTCGAGACCCAAAAACTTTTCTCTGAAACGGCGATTAGCGGGTCTTGACATAAAAAGGATTTACATGCGGCTTGCTTGTTCGAAATTGAAATCCTTCAAGCAGCTAGTTTAAGCAGGCTCAGACCCTCCATGGGTCGTAGGCCTGTTAAGTAAGTAAATTAGTTTGACAAATCCTTGGAACATTTTAGGAGTCAATGTTTGGTGAGGTAGGATACGGTCTAAGCAAAATATAATCAGAATACCCACCACAGGAGCTGGATTGAAGTCCAAGGACAACACGCAAGTTGGTACTAGAAAGGAGAAGGATGCTAGGGTCACGGAAGCAATTCAAGGATATTTCAGCAAGCAATGAGGACAACACGAAAAGACCTAAAGGGTGGGCCAGCTAGTGGTTCTTTTTTAAACCATATAGAGCCCTCTCTTGGAAGACCAATTTGGCTCTGTATAAGACCTTGATTATACCAGTACTGTTTCGCGGCAAAGAGGCATGAACAACGTGAAAACTGAGTGCTGTGTAGCCCAAACAGTGCGTTTTTTGGAGATTTTTGAAACACTACACTGGAGCACTCAGACTCAAAAACTGGTCCATTGTACTGACAGATAGCAACCTACTTTTACTGAAATTTCATGGTCTTCCGAAGGAGACTGACTGCTAGTGGACAACACTCATGGTCCCCGTCGTCGTACGGTGCTCACAGATGAAAATGTGGCTGCTGTTGCCGAGACTGTGAGACTCAATTCAGGAACATCAACTTGCCATCGATCTTAACAGCTCAACATTTCACGCACTAGTCTGAGGAGAATTCGAATTCTACACGAAGATCTCGGATTATTCACTTACAAGATTGAATTGAATCATCAGTTGAAGGCGCGTGATCATCCGCTTCGTTATCGCTTCGCAGTTTGGGCCTTAGAATCCATTACCCTCAAAACAACTCTGAAAAGAACTGTATTTGAGGGGAACTCATAATTGTGCTAAGGTATTTAAAGGGTGCACAATTGATCTTAGAGATCGCGGTGCAATATATACTCAACCATAGTAAATTGGGCCTTAGAGCAGCTTGACTTGGACAACGATTTTGGGAGCATTTTTATCTCGGCGGCTGCGTTAACAAACAAACTGCCGCATCTGGGGCTTGGAAAAACCCGCACATTATTGTCTTGAAGCCAATGCAACTAAACAAATCAAATCTCTCAGGAATCTTGTCAAGATAAGGCTTCAAAAAAATGCATTAACTTAAGTCTAAGACGGTTTTCGAGATTCCTTTGCGGAAGATGCTAATGAAGCAAGAAAATTGTAGAAAATCCGGCTCTGCAAAGGCTCAATAACCTCCTTAGCTGACCGTAGAAATCGAAGAACGCTATGTCATCCTTTCGATCAACTTTATCCTCCTTTCGATTGATGTCCCGCGAGAAAAAGAAAAAAAGCGTCCGAAGTGCACAAGGCTAAATTGTTGCGGAGCGATTTAAAAACACGTCTGATCTGGGCGGCGGTTAGCTATGAAAACTGGAAACTAAGGAAGCCAATACATCCACAGACAGTTACAGTTTGGTGCGGATTGTGGAGTGGTGGCATCAGTGGACCATTTTTCTTCGAAAATGAGGCTGGAACAACGTTTCTGTTAACGGTGAGCGTTACAGAGCCATGTTAACCGACTTTTTTGCACTGAGATTGAAGACATGGTTTTGGACGACCTCTGGTTCATGGAGGATGGTACGCCATGCCACACAGCCCATGCCACAATCGATCTTTTGCGCACCAAACTCCCAAATCGTGTTATCAGCCATCTTGGCGATGTCAATTGACCTCCTCGGAGCTGCGATTTGGACCCCTTTGGACTTTTTTTTGTGAGGAACCGATGAATTTTAATTTGTTTTTTGTGGTTGAACCAATGTTATGCCCACGATCCGGAAACGATTCAAGCACTTATGGTTAGTACCCTCCAAGCAATCCGTGAAAGCCCGAAACCTTCAACAAGGTCTTGGAAAATTTGGGTGACAGAATGCGCTACTGCGCGAACCCAGATGACGCAACCACTTGAACTACGTTGTACATTATAGTTAATGGGAATGTTTGTTCTTACTAATGAAGCCATAATACATGAAAAATATTTAATTTTCTTCATTTTGTTGCGTTTTTAAAAAGAAACTTGTATTTGGCCCACCCTGCATGTGAGGGTTTTGTGCAATCTTCCATCAAAACTATTCAAAAAGACGGCACATCCAAATGTACCGTTTAAGGTTAGGAGGGCTTTATGCTGTTGCCAGCAATGACGCCCAGAGGCCGTGGAGGCCCATTGTGTACCGTTGAAGGTCGCGGCGTTTTCGAGGGAGTCTGCCGAGGGACATACCATCTGCTCTAATGTGTGACACATTTACGACGCGCCTTTCCTTCGTCTCTTGCTCGACAGTTTTGGAGCATTTCGTTCTATCGATAGCCCGTCCATGGTTTACCACACTTTTCCTTAGGTTTTTGTGGGCAAAGTGGCTCTGAAGCTCAGAAATTAAGTCAGCGACAGAACACTTGCTCGTTGAGTTTCGTTTAATAAAAGGGACTTGTATTTGGCCCACCCTTTTTTATGTCATCTTTCTTCGGTTGACAAGGCTTTTTTTTTCTTTTTATCAGGTGTTTTTTGAAACACTACACTGGAGCACTCAGACTCTCAAAAACTGAGTCCATTGTACAGGCATTCTTAGGACCTGAACCTACGCTGGAACTGCCTGCGTCGTTGGTTAGGGCTTCTATCGATGGTTGGACCCCTCGAGAGCACAATCCAGGTGGCTTTTCAGGATGTTGACAGACCAAGCGCAGTTTTTTTTCGGAGGATTTTTGAAACTCTACTGGAGTACTCAGACTCAAAACTGGTCCATTGTACTGCCTGGTGGCAACCTACTCTAGTGCCGTTAATTTGATCCCAACGGCAAATGGTGACTGAACCAGATTCGATTTCACTGGGAGTCGAACCTGGGACCCCTCTAACTTGGGGCAGGCACTTAACCAACTGCGCCATCGAGTCGTCAAGGTTTAGTCCCTGGCACAAATTTTTGCTCCAATTTTCGTAGCCATTTTGTACCATCCCGCGCTTATTTCACACAATTCCCATGACAATTGGGAAAAATCCCCCCAAATCACAAAAAAAAAAAAAAACAGAAAACTACCGACAAAACTTTCTTCACAACCCACTGTGCGAGTGAGTGAGTGAGAGAGACATTGCGTCCACCCAAGAAGCAACCAATCGATCAGAAATCATCATAAACCACAAACCATGCGCATCGAATTCTTTAAATAGACACCGCAGCTCGCGGCTTATGACCAAATCGCATAAATCACAGCCGACAGTGCAATTAAATGGGAAAAACAAAAGGAAAGCGAATGTTTCGGTCATCATTAGCCATCCATCTCGAGTGTCAGAAAAAGGATTCCATTCTATCAAAAGATGCTTTATTCTGATTCGCGATTAACTTGTTTGCTTCTCAGGCGAACGCGCGCGCTGCATGAACAGACCACAAAAATGTGTGTTTCAAAAGGAGGAGAATCATAAAGGAAACCTCTTGTCTCGGATGAGGGGTTATGTATGCGGGGATATGTACAAAGGATGTCTTCATATAAATTTGTTTTTTTTTTCTTCTGTTTACACAAGAAGGACGAACAAATGATGGTGTCTAAAGAATGTTGAACAAAAACAAGGAAAAAAACAGAAATAAAGATAAAAACAAACCCAAGGGGGGGATAAAGAAAAGAAGAAACAAGAAAAACCGCATGCAAATGTATTCAAAGTCCCGAAAAGTGTAACGTTCCAAGTCGACGCCTCAACGAGATGGGGGATGCCTCCCCTCAGTCGCCAACAATCACAGAAATTCACTTAGATCCATAATTTCAGAGCTGCACACTCGCACAAGTCTTACATGACAGGCACAAGGCGCAAGACGCGAGGCGCGAGAGAGGACGAAATGAAAACGTCTCCTTTAAGCAGGATATGTGGCATTTTAAATGAAACTCAACTCTGAAGGGGTGGCTCACACAGTGCCATCCGACCGCTTCATTTCACCATTTCCCTACCAGTTTTGACATTGATTTATGAAACAAAAGCAGCTCGGCAAAACAATTAAACCGTGAATGGTAATGAACAATAACTGGGGTAGCGGCATCCCCCGCAGCAGCGAAGCAACAGATCCGATCCGCGACGACGACGGCAACCATTGCCAGTGTCAGGGAGTGCTTGTGTTTAAGAAACTGAACTGAAAATAAACATTTTTCAAATCATTTCATCAAAGGATGATGAAAAGTCACGTCCTTGATTCACTCCGAAGGATCAAGGGTTGCAAGCACACGACCAAAAAGCACCAGTCCCCCGATGGAGATAGCGAACTGAATAAACCTGCATATGAGAGGGGGGGACAGCTCCTCCAGTGGGGAGTGCCCACGAGTGTGAGTGCGCACATCCTCCAGTGGGTCACACTGAAGAATTTACGAGGATATCCCGACGAGTCTGTGGCCACTGGGAGTGTGTGAATGTTGCGGGAATTAGCCATTTATTTCCACAAGTTTTGGCTGGTTTTTGTTTTGCCTCGCCACGTGATTGAACGGAGAATTTGTCCCTCGGATGGATGATGCTGGTGGCGCACGAGAGAGAAAAGTCACACGTTTGACAGTGTCACTACTGCCATTTGACAGTGAGCTCGTTAGGGAGATGAGACGAAGTTTCTCATGAAAGGACTGTCCCGAGAGCTTTGAGTTTTCAAAGAAAATCAAACGTATTCTGAAGATGCACGTATGAGTCGAGGAATACGCTGGTTGACTGAGAATTTGGAGGATGTTTTGTTGGACTTCCGGGGGATTTTCAAGGATTTTCAAGGATTTTCAAGGATCTTGTAATTTGGGGAACTAGGCTTCTGTTGGGTGCTCTGCTGTTTGGGTGAGGCCCAGGTCCACCTCGGACTGTGGCGCCCTAAGAAGAAGAAGAAGAAGATGAAGAAGAAGAACAAGAAGGAGAACAAGAAGGAGAAGAAGACGAAGAAGAAGACGAAGAAGAATAAGAAGAAGAAGGAGAGGGAGAAGAAGAAGAAGAAGAAGATGATGATGAAGAAGAAGAAGAAGGAGAAGAAGAAGAAGAAAAGGAAGAAGAAGGAAAGCAAGAAGAAGAAGGAGGAGAAGTTGAAGAAGAAGAAGAAGAAGAGGAAGGAGAAGAAGAATAAGAAGAAGAATAGGAGAAGAAGGAGAAGAAGAACGAGAAGAAGACGGAGAAGAAGAAGAAGGAGAAGAAGAAGAAGAAGGAGAAGAAGAAGAACAAGAGAAGAAGAAGAAGATGAAGGAGGAGAAGAAGAAGAAGAGAAGAAGAAGAAGAACAAGAAAAGAAGAAGAAGATGAAGGAGGAGAAGACAGAGAAGAGAAGAAGAATGAGAAGGAGAAGAAGGAGAAGAAGATGAAGAAGGAGAAGAAGAAGGAGAAGAAGAAGAAGAAGAGGAAGAAAAGGAAGAAGAAGGAGAAGCAGAAGAAGACGAAGAAGAAGGAGAAGAAGATGAAGAAGGAGAAGAAGAAGGAGAAGAAGAAGAAGAAGAGGAAGAAGAAGGAGAAGCAGAAGAAGACAGAGAAGAAGAAGAAGGGGAAGAAGAAGAAGAAGACGAAGAAGAGGATGAAGAAGAAGAAGAAGAAGAAGGAGAAGAAGGAGCAGAAGAAGGAGAAGAAGGAGGAGAAGGAGCAGAAGAAGAAGAAGAAGAAGAGGATGAAGAAGAAGAAGAAGAAGAAGAATAAGAAGAAGGAGAAGAAGAGGAAGAAGAAGGCTTCTGTTGGCCGCCACTTTTTTTTCGGAGGATTTTTGACACCTTACACTGGAGCACTCAGACTCAAAACTGGTCCATTGTACTGCCAGGTAGCAACCTACTCCAGTGCCGTTTAATCCCAACGGCAAATAGTGACTGGACCAGATTCGATTTCACTGGGATTCGAACCTGGTACCCCTCTAACTAGGGGCAGGCACTTAACCAACTGCGCCATCCAGTGGCAGCCACTTTGTTAAAGGAACAGAGCATAAATCGGGTGGTAACACCACGGGGACATGGACAATTTTGAGCAGAATAAGAGACAGTGCTTGGCTTTGAATGGGTGCAACTCTCCAACTCGCCGACAAATGTGCACATATTGTCTCCCATTAGGAGAACAAACAAACAATAACCTCCACAGTGGCCCCACTTGTGCCCGTTTGAGCCCCAGCGTCCTTTGTGCAGTCGTTGTGTCAGTCTCTCCACATTAGTTGTTGTGTGCTTTGTTCCTTCTTTTATGCACACATCCAAACATTGTGGCCTCTGTCACTGCTTCAGTGTTCATTGTGAGCGAGTAGATGCCACTCTTTTTTTGAATTAATATCCGCAACACACATGAATGCACAATTCACTCGTTCTTCAGCAAGCAAAATGGACTCAGCAGATATCACAAATGCCACACGAATCGGTGGCAGGATGCGCAATTAAAGCGAAAAAAATGTAAACCATTCACATAAAGAGGAGCGTCTGGCACGTCATGCAGACCAGCATTCAATTGCTCCCGTCTGCCGCCTGGCCCTCTTGCAATTCACGTGAGAATGCAAAAATCTCGTAACTCCTTCTCAAGCCCCCGTGAATTTATTGTTTCCAGCCACAGAATCATCTCTCAAAGGGACGCATCTCCCGGCTGTAACTCAGCACCTGTATCGTTGCGCATCTCTGCTGTAATTCAGCACCTGTATCGTTGTGCACTCGTAGTGATTCGTTTCATTGTTTGCGACCACTTCTCCGGGCATACATTTGCGGGGCGAATTGCCTTCCGCACGTTTAGTGAATTTGAATACATCCGTGACGCGGTTCTGTGTTTAATTATTGCTTCAAATCTAATTAGGGAACCGTTTAAAATTCCAAAGGCGACGAGCTTGGTGAGGAGGAGTGGAGTGGAAAAAAAACAAAAAAAAAATGAATGAAAAGAGAGGTTATACAACTGCGCATGCAATAAACAGCTTAGTGCAGAAAAAAATGTGAATAAAATGAAGAAAGGCGACAAACTTTGCATCGTTGCCTACGTTTCAATCTACTTGCGAACAATTTACGTTTACTTCATAGTTTCTTTTGCGCATTTTTTCGGTGAAATGTGAAACAAATTTTGCAAATCAAAAAATTTAGCTCCTACACAAGACCTAGACACATACACTGATAGCATCCCTGACACGTTACTTTCCAATTCATTCATGATCTTTCGTTTACCACGATTTATGATTTTTAGTAGTAAAAAAAAATAATTAACTTCACACGATGATTTGTTAGTTTTTTTTTAAATTTAAGGTATTTTTTTTGATACAGAAACTCCAATAATTGTGAATTGTTTTTTTTTTATGGTTTTTACATACCAATCATAACTCTGGCTGGTACTGCGTTCCATTCTAGCCAAAATGTGATAAACGATGATGTCACCAATATGATTCCGGGTATAAATACAGTTGTGAAATAAAATGCACGATCCCTTGTGAACATAAGTTCGACTTTCAGGCAACTGTAATTACCTTCAAAGAAAAGCGAGCAATTACCATTGCCTTTTAGTCAAAATTTTGTTTAAAAATATTTTTTTGTTTTTTTTTTTTTATTTTTATTTTTTTTTATTTACAAATGATTTCGATTTTCACGCGAGTTTTTGGTTTGATCGGTACTGAGACGTCTGACGGCTATTCTAATGACTTAATCTAAGGACTCTTGCTGCGAGAAGGAAGCGTCAAGCTGTTTTGGTTAGTTGATGTTAAGGCAAATTTACAGGCTTTTAGATGCAATTACAGTCGAATCCCCTTAAGGAGAACCTTCTCTAAGTCGAATTTCCCTCTAACTTGTATTTATCCTGAAGTTTTTCATAGAAAAATAATCCTGTACGTCGAATTTCCCTCATATTTTTCGACCCTTTCTTTTGCATTCTCTGCAGTTTTTCATAGAAAAACGTTCTCTAAGTCAAAATCCTTTTAGGTTAGGCAAGGAGGCTGTGGCAGAGCCTCACAAAGACCAATTTTGGTCTATAGTATAGACCCTTCAAACTTGCGAGACATGCCCATGGCTTCAAGGGTCAAGTATATTGACCGTACGAAGCATAAGAGAACTAAAGCAACCGAGCGAATACCAAGAAACAATACACTGTGACCAGAGTAACAGCTGCGTTCATTCTGTGGCCTGAAATCGTATCAAGAGGCTTCTGCAAAAGGATTCAGTTGAAACTTAGACGATATTTGTTCAAGAAAGTTTTCGAGAACGTTGACTTAGGTATAGTTAGGTTAGAGGGCTGTTAATGAATTCACCAGCACACTTAGACCATGTTGGTCCATTGTGATACCCACAGTCAGACTACTACCACTGATCGACCGCTCCAGAGACAGTTAATTTGATCCCAAGGGCAAACGGTGACTGGACCAGATTTGGAAAACCGGATACAAGCGTATTAACCTTGCTTTCACTGGGATTTGAACCTGGGACTCCTCTAACTTAACCAGTCATCAAAATCCTTTTAATTCGAATTCATTTGAGTACAATGGACCAGTTTTTGAAGCTGAGTGCTCCAGTGTGCTGTTTCAAAAACATCGGACAAAAAAGAAATGTTATCTCCCGTGAAAAGTCCACTCAGAGGGAGTCCACTGTAAATGGTTAAGAACCTACGTAGTAAATGACTCGATACGTCAATGATTCGGTTGGGTGATGGAGGCTGTTTTGTTCAAGAACTTCTTTTGAAGAACTCCTTTCCAGAAGAAGTCTGAGAGAACCTCAACAAGATTTCAAAACGCGTCCAAATATTTGTAAGATTGTGGACGATAAAGTACGGGACAAATCCTTGAAATTATTCATTTTTCGACCTTATCCTTGAAATCACAGTCGTAAGTGAATTCATCCAGGTAAGTGAATCAAACAGGGTCTCAAAATGCAGCCAAGTTCATGGGTAACAAGGTTAAGTTAAGTTAGGTTTAGAGTGCCTGGAGTGTGCACTTAGATCAGTATTGCAAATGAGCGATGACTGAATCTGGACATTGGGTCATCAACTAGAGCCCTATGGCCGGTGTTGAACAGCAAGAAATCATTATCTACGATTGGCCCAAGCCGCAAGGATATACGGATGGCGGTGGGAGTACTCACCGGACATTGTCCGACAGGCACCCATGCCAGAAGGTTAGGTAGTATCCCCCATAGCGACAATTGTAGAAGTTGCAGGGACGAGAAGAAAATAGAATTTGTCTGCCACCTGCTATGCGATTGTCCAACCCTACGGGGAAGGAGACTGCTAACACAGGTCAGTAACTTCTTCGACGAGCTGGAGGATCTGAAAAAATAGAGCTGAGGCACCTCCTGAGATATATACAACAATCTGGGTGGTACCAATAAGCAGCAGTGTAGATCTCACGGAGTACAGCCCCCCACAAATAGGGCACAATGGAGCCAACTGCTGGTCTCAGCCAGCGAGCCGCGACCCAGTCGCAAGGGCATCCTATCACCTATCTATCTACCTTGACCAGTATTGATCCATTGTGCTGCCACACGGACTGACTGAGGTCAATCCAATTGTTCAGTTGCGGGAAGCCATTTGGAGCTCAAGATGTAGCGCAATAGATTGCTAATCGAAACAATACCTCACTAAGTTCGCATAGGCGATCAAAGAAGTTTAGTTTAGTGTATTTCATCAACGGAGTTTGACTTCACAGATTGCAGTAGGCCCCCAGATGTTGGCGTCGAAGGGACGCCATGGCCAGGCTGGAGAAGAGGAGATATGGAATGTTATCCACTTCCTCCTCATTTAGGCAGCTTATGGGTAACAAAGTTCGGAACAAAATCTTTGAAATGATTAGTGAATACTGCTACAGATTCATGTGAAGTTTCTCAAGACAAATTAGTCTTCTTGGCATCGTCGAAGTCTCATGATAGTTGCTGCCTAGTTAATCTTCAGCTGTCACTGCTCGCATGCAACCCAAAGGCAACATCAAGACTATGCATCCTTAGATCGCTTGACAATTTTCGGCAGCACAAAGGTAATAAATAAAGCACACAACTCCCAGACTTATTTTGCTCCGTAGATTCAGTGCGCCACAAGTATCGGATAAATCAAGAGCTAATCAGCTAAAATTTTCCGTGATGTCTCAAGCTAGCGGCGTAGGGCTTAGTGCACGTTCATATATCTGTAAGCGTGCTTGAATATATGCCTATTTCGACTATAAATAAATATGAATAAATAATGGCGGCGCTACAGTCCGAGATGGCCCTGAGTCTAGCTTCTCAGCAACCACTCGTGTTGTGCGTGCTATTGTTTAATGCCGACGCCGAAGCTTTTTCTAGACAATTGCACTACTTGAACCTTGTCAGAAAGAGGTGGAGTTGTGAACAATTTTTTTGAAAAATGGTTGCCTGTGCTGGGATTTGAACCTAGACTGTGAAAGTCAAGTGCGTATGGGTCGACGGACAAACCCACAAGGCCAGGGCGCCCACTATATTTTTACTACAGAAACAGACAAATTCGTTAGAGGACTACTAAAACGTGAGAAAGAGCAAGAGATTGTCATCGAGTTTCTGGGCTTAGATGAAATGACGAAAGAAGCTGAACAGCGCTGCTAAATTTTGCAGACGAACAACGTAGCACCCTCTTAAAAAATATCCTCAGAACCTAAGTTCTAGGAGATTGATTGAAAAACACTCGTTTGAATCGACATCAGCTCTATCCAACTTCCGGGATGTTTTAAAGTCATTGCAGTTACTTAAGCTTGTAATAAAAATGGTGGCGCAACACACGGATGTAAACTTGGGCCTAGCTTCTACAGCAATTACTCGTGTTGCTCCTTCCATTGTTCTCTCATGGGACCTATAGTTTAATACCGATTTCGAACGTCCAGATTGGGAAGGTTCTTCTATACAGTTTTACTCTTTGAGCATTGACAGTGAATCGAAAGAGGTGGAACTGTGAACAATTTTTTTAAAACAGCCTGTACTTGGAATCGAACCTAGACTGAAAGCCTGAGGCGTAGGAGTCGACGAACATACCCCTTACGCTACGACGCCCACACAAGCAAGGCGTGTACTCTTTAAGCCTAGGCAGTGACTAGAAAAAAATGGTGCCGTAAAAAACCCTTTTAAAAAATATGTCTTTGGAATTGAGACTTGAATCTAGACTTGAAAGACTAGTGTGTATGGGTCGACGCACAAAACCCACACGACCACGGGGCCATACAGCTGTTTATACTCTTTAAGATTGTTAGTGACTTGAAGGAGATGGAGATGTGAAATTGTGTCTGTTCTTTTTTTTTATAATTTGCGGGGACAAGAAGGGTTACGAATACCCTTAAGTGTCCGAAATCAACACACAGCACGGGCCGAAGGTATAGAGGGAGAAATGGAAAGGAGCTACCTGTGCACATTGGTCTTAAATGCCTGTGAATTGTATTGAGTGGGAAATATCGGGCTGGGAAGAGCATTCCATATTCATGTAGTGCGTCTAAAAAACTAGTCTCTAAGGGTGAACTGATGAGCATTCCTGGCGAGACGTGTATTGCGGGTGAATTCATTGATGGGAGGAATGCAATTGGCTAGCTAACTTGAGCATCGTTTGTAAAAATAGCGTTAAAACAGTGGCAAGGAAGACACATTATGGCGGTGTTCGAGCGAGTCTCTTGACTTCGCGATATTGCTGTCTTCTATAAGTTTTGTCGCTCGCTGTTCTATTCTATATAGCAAGTGCAGGGATGTCTTGGGAGCACCGGACCATCTATGAGGGTTATACTCAAGTTTGGGGGGATTTAGGCCTTGTAAATTTAAGCCAAATCAGAGGGGGTGAAATATTTCTTGCATCGATTAAGGAAACCTAGACATGGACTGAACTGACTGTGTACCCAGACTGAGAATCTAGTGCGTTGGAGTCGACGAACACTACGACGCGGCGACTCCCAGGATATTTAATTGACTGATTTATTATTCTGAGAACTGGGATTGAATCTCCTCGACTATATATCTCCGATTATGAAGGATAGAAGGGCTATCTACATATTTTAAATCGATCGTTTCAACTGACCGTCAACTTGGAAAAGAGCACCAAATGTTCGAACGAGGGTTTAGGGAGTTGGAGATCTTTAAATCTAAACTTAAATTATTCTACCTCAAAAAAGCACTTCTTTCTCCCGCAGAAAAATCTGACCTATCCCTTAATTTTTAACTATTTAATATAAACTCTCCGTATCTATACTAAAAAAAAACATTAATTATATGCAAACAAGAAATAAAAAGATATTTAGTTAATTTGCGTTTGAAAAACTGGTTAATCATGCACAAACAAGTCAACTTCCAATCTACTCGTTGCGTGATTTAAATTAACTTCTTTTTTTATTTTCATGTAGTATATGCTGGAACTGTTTAAATCTACAAACCAAAAAAAATAATTGACAGAAAAAATAATGTTGTACTTCATTTCATAGCCAGATTGAATGTATGGGGGATTAAATGATTGAACTAAATAACTAGAGGCATTCATTCAAAAAAAGGCAATCAGCTACGGCAGGCGTTCGTTCCAAACTCGCTCTACATTTTATTTATGAGATATTTATTTACTTTTTTTGAACAGAAAAAAGATGTATTTGTTTGAGTTAAATAAAATGCATGATTTGTAGCTTTGTCAGCTTGACTCAACTGCGGGATTGTAGCCGAACTAGGAGAGGAGGATGTACACAACAAAAGTAATTTTCGACTTTTGTCTCCTTCAAATTAAAAAAAATCTAAAAAAAAATGGAATAAGAAACTGAAAAATGGTCAAGATTGTAAATGTTCTTTGGAGTGGTGTCTGTTGCGGTTTTTTGATTTGATTTGAGCTGGATTTTGTTGCGTTTACCTATCATCGATCTAGCAGGAACTGCATTCCATTCGAGCCAGAATGTGATAAACGAGGACGTCACCAATATTATTCCAGGTATAAAAACGGTGGTGAAATAGAATGCTCGATCTCTTGTAAATATTAAATCGACCTTAAGACAGCTGTAGTTTCCTATGATTGATTTGTGTGCATACAGATACAGATATAGATTTTTTTTTTGGTTTTTGTTTTGTACTTTTGGTTAGTTTTTATTTTATAAGGAAATCATTTTTGTTTTTAAAGATATTTAACACTACTCGGTAGAAAATGACTATTGATACACATAAACTTAGGTCTAGAGTTAAATGCAAATGTTAATTAGAAGATTAGGTGGATGAGAAGAAACACGGAAATGAAAACTTAACGAATTTTTAAGTGGGGGAAATGATACACTTTAGGAAGACAGTCTTTTGTGGGCATTTTGGTGAAGGAATTTAGACACAATTTTACAGAAGACTGAGCTACTCTCTCTCTTCTCTCTTTTCAGTTTATGATGTCCTATAGTCCGATACGCAGGTCTTCATCGATTTCAAAAGCCACATTTTGTTTTGTCGGATGTTTTTGAAACTCTACACTGGAGCACTCGGACACAAAAACTGGTCCATTGTACTGCCAGGTTGTAACCTACTTTTAATGAAATTACATGGTCTTTCGAAGGAAGACCAGAAGGCGCTTCTGTGATGAGGAGGCTACATTATCAGCTCTCACCTCATCAGCATCGAATAACTGCCACCTGATCCGAGCAAAGGCTGGACAGTGGCAAAGGAAGTGCTCTGCAGTGTCATCGTCTTCCCCGCAGGCATCGCAGAGCTCATTTAGATGTTTGGTCGAAGTTATAGTGGCCCGTTAGTACGCCGGTAAGTTGTCTGCAGTCTTTTCTGTTAAGAGACAACAAGAAAGCCGCGAATTTCTTACAGACGTTGAGGAGCATGCGCTTGGTCTGTCTATATCTCTACATCTTGGAGAGTCATAAAAGCATTCCTTGCTAAGAACTATTCGATGCCATGGCCGATTTCAGGAGTCCCAAGAATTGTTGTGTTGCCCAATGCCAGCAAATGATCGACTTCGGAATCCTCGAAGATTGTTGTGTTGGCCCATGATAAAAAATGGGCGTTGCACCGTGCAGTACGGTTTAAGAACACCTGAACCGATTGAAACCTGCACCATATTTTGACAAGGAGCATGCTTGGGACCTTCACCGATGTAAGGTGGCAATAGCTTAGGCTCCGGCCATCCTTGGGTCGCAGGCCTGATAAGTAAGTACAGTCCTAAGAAACTTTAATTGGATACAACCTTCATGAGCAAGTCCTTAACGCAAAGATGGCGCTATAGTCCGAGTTTGACTTGGGCCTAGCTTCTCAACAATCACTTGTGTTGCGCGTGCTGTTGTTCTCTCACGAGTACTTTCTTACTTACTTCCTTTACAGGCCTACGACCCATGGCCTTCCATCGTTGACGGTCGTGGGCACGAGTGGAGGGGTTTAACAGTTCAATGCCGACTTCGAACGGCGAGATTAAGAAGCTTTTCTAGTCAGTTGCACTCTTTGAGCCTTGTCAGTGACTTGAAAGAGATGGAGGCGTGAATTTTTTTCTAGGATTTGAACCCAATCTGAATGTCTAGTGCGTAGGAGTTGAAGAACATGCCCACTACGCCACGGCGACCACACACGCAAGACGCTTACTGTTTGAGTCTTTTCGGTGACTCGAAAGAGGTTGAGCTCTTTTGTTGGCTGATGCCTATGCTGGGATGTGAACCTCGACTGAAAGTCTGTTGCGTAGGAGTCGACGAACATACCCACTACGCCATGGCGCCCACACAGGCAAGTCGTTTACTTCGAGAATTTCCACAAGGCATTCAAAGCAATCTCCATATCGACATCGTTTCCATTACGAAGAGTGCTCGGACGAAATTGAAGCTCTCTCTTCCAAAATGAGCACTGTTTCCTTAAAAAAATCCGGGGGATGCAGCACTTAAGGTGGATATTTTTGAATGGTCTGTCCAAACCAGCTGCCAGTGCGACGGAAAAACATGTGGTTAATCATGCTGCTGAATGATTGTGATAAATTATTAATCCCCAAGGATTTTCAACTCAAACTGTTCACGCGGACGTCGTTATAAATAAGTCATCGGCGTGTGTTCGATTTGACGGTGATTGTGAAAGAATTCACTCACGAATTGATTGGGAATTCAAAGGAAAAATTCGATTAACCTTCAATGGAAGTGCGTGCTTTTTTCTTTGACAGGTGGTGGAACATTTTAGGAATAACACAATCACTTGAGTTCCAGAGATGAGATGAGACTAAAATGAATCGGAATAAAACCTTTTTAAAGACTTCCTTCATTGCCTTGAATTTGAGACTTAAATTTCCTTGGGATCAAATCTTCTTAAAGACTTCCTTCACTCCTTTCAAACTGAGGCTGAAATTTCGCCTCAAACCTCCTTAAAGAGCGCCGTGGCCATGTGGATTTGTGCGTCGACCCATACTCACTTGGCTTTCAGAGTCTACGTTCAAATCCCAGCACAGGCAACCATTTTTGAAAAAAATTGTTCACAACTCCACCTATTTCAAGTCACTGGCAAGGCTCAAGCGCCATCTTGGCAATTGTCTAGAAAAAGCTTCTCAATCTCGCCGTTCGGAGTCGGCGTTAGACTGTAGGTCCCCTCCACTCGTGAAAGAACAGTAGCACGCACAACACGAGTGGTTGCTGAAAAGATAGGCCCAGGTCTAGCTCAGACTGTAGCGCCATCTTGGCTATAAGAACTTGCTCATGGAGATTGTATCCAGCTAAAGCCTGTTAGGACTATACTTACTTAACAGGCCCGCGGTTTTAAGACGACTGGATGGCGCAGTTGTTTAAGTGCCTGTCCTAAGTTAGAGGGGTCCCAGGTTCGAATCCCAGTCAAAGCAAAGTTAATACGATTTTACCCGGTTTTTCAAATCTGTTCCAGTCACTATTTGCCGGTGGGATCAGGTAGCAACCTACTCCAGTGCCGTTAATTTGAACCCAACGGCAAATGGTGACTGGACCAGATTCGATTCCACTGGGATTCGAACCGGGGACCCCTTTAACTTGGGGCAGGTACTTAACCAACTGCGCCATCAAGTCGGGTTCTTTAAAGACTTCCTTCATTCCATTCAATTGGAGACGGGAATTTCCTTCTGCAATCTCCTTAAAGGACGCCGTGGACGCCATTCAATCGGAGACTGAAATTTCCTCGGAATGAAACCTTCTTAAAGACTCCCTTCATTCCCTTTAAACTGAAACTGAAACTTCCTCTTCAAATCTCCACGGTCGTGTGGGTTTTTGCGTCGACCCATACGCTAGGTTCAAATCCCAGCACAAACAACAATTTTTTTGTTCACGACTCCACCTCTTTCAAGTCACTGACAAGGTCCAAAGAGTGCCTCCTTAAAGACTTCCGGCTGACGAACTAAAGCCGCATCAAAATGAGAGGCATTTCTTGTTAAAGTTGTGGCTTTCTCTTGGTCCCCTCCACTGATTCAAATCGATATTCCAAATAATTTCCCCCGCCCTCTGCCTCTCGTGTCAAGTGTTTCATTATGTCAGGGGTCAAAGGCAACATGCCGACGAAGGTCATCTCGGGACAATGCGATTCTTGTCATTTTGTCGATTGTTAAGTTCCATAATAATGATGGCAAGTTATGACACCTCCCCATGGGGTACTTGTGGCGGCTCTTTACGACAATCGGTTGCGGTTTCTTTTGCCACGGCAGATGTCGCACCATGAAATAGTCATTCTTACGGCGCCAATTCGAAACGAGATATCCTGGGCTATTTCAGATTGAATTGAATTGAACAGCATTGCTCACAAAAGACTGTCTCAGATTTATTCAAAAACGAACTCAAAAATCACTCAAAAATGAAACAGACTAACACTTATAACAAACAAACACCAAAGCATTCATCTCAGTCCCTCCTAGACTAGGTTAAGTTTCAAAAACGAACTCACACTGGATACGAAATTCAGAAAAAAAAGGAAAAGGAAAGTCTATCCTGACTACAGGAGATTTGAAATGAAATGAAAAGAATACCCTACATGACCTCAAAAAATGTCTTCTCGACTACTCTTCAACTGAAAACTGTTAGATTAGAATATTCAAGATCGAAAAAGAGTCAAACTCACCTCTCCAGCTTTTAACAGAACACAATACGGTTGCGTTTTGGATTAAATACGCGTTCAGTGTTGTCAACGAAGGACTCTTGCGCAGGGTATCCTCGTCATTTTTCCACACGTACTTGATGTGCGACAATTCGTACGAAACTGAAAAGAGACACACACACACACACAGTCCATCAACTGATCAGAGTGAATTTGCTTGAGTTTAAAGATAAAAAGATAAATGCTTGTACATTAAATCCCCAGAACGATGTCCTCCTCCTCCTCCCCCTCGTCCTTGGGGACTCAACACGCACAGGCGAATAGGACGACAAGCACAAAAAATGTAAAACCTTATCACCATCAAGCAGGGGGAAAGGAGGAGAGGGCGTAATATACCAGAACAGAGACAAAAAAAAAAGAATCTCATCGTAACAATAAACTCTAATTAATGCAAATGGACAGACACCACTTTCTCATTTCACCCACACACACACGGATTCACCGACAAACAGACGAGCAATTAACACAGAACACAAGCGCAGGATAACCATGTCCACCCAAACCTCGGTCGGATACTTACTGCTTTCCATTGAAAATGAGCACTTGGGATCATCGAAGGGAAATATATGCAAACTTCCTTGGCATGACAGGATTAAATGACGTCTGCAAAGAGAGAGGGAAAAAATGAAAATGAATAACACCAGTTCACCGGATTCTGCATAGGAGACAGTGTCTTCCGTCATTTTTTTTGCGTCTGCCAAGAGGACACTTGAATACAAATGATCGGATGATGATTGTGAAGTGTTCACATTAAAAAGGGAAACGGTCAAAGGATGCAAAGTGATACGCCGTCGATGCCTGTAAGTCTGAACTCAACTCACCTCATTGCGTACGTAATGGTCCCGTTCCGGTAGATTCTCAAAGCGAAATGCATCGGAATGATGGGGTCCTTAAAGTCGCCGTGCATAATGAAGTACGTATCCGGTGTCCAGATACTGTCATGATGATGCAGTGCATTTAAATAATCGTACTGCGACTTATTGCCGTACTGCAGGCGAGGATCATTCCACTGCTGGTTCAATAGGAACTCCACTTCATATTTCTACACAATCGGAGAGGCATACGTTAGTCATCCCTCGACTGCTGCGGGGGCATACTCACCAAACTAGACTCGTCGGGCGATGCTAAGCTCAGGAGTAATACGTTCACATTAACCGTTAATGTACCTGCAAGTAGACGAGAGACGAAAGGGAAACGACTGAGCGAGGCTTATTTATTGGCTCCATAAAGTGCGGAGTTAATGAGGCAATTTATAAGTGGGATAACACGCCTTGACGTCTGCATGCTGCTGTGCACGAAAAAGAAAAGCTCAACAAACAAATACACAAACGAACAAACGCGTCGGTTGAAATTTTGAAGCCATAAATGCGCGGCGGGTGAAATTCAAGACGGAATTCCTCGAGCTCTCAGGATTAGAAAGTAAGCCACAGACAGAGAGAGGGAGAGCGGGTGCATTGGAATGTAAAGTGAAGAAAAAAAAAATGATAGAAGTTTAGTTGGTGAACCCCCCTCACAGGAGTGTGCACTCATTCGTCCTTGCCGCCCTGGACTCAATGCGGCCGGAGGGGGGGAGGGAAAAATACTGAAACGAAATTTTTGTGTTTGCCCTGACGTCACCGAGGATAGATAAAGAGGAAGGAAGGAAATAAAATGAAGAGATAAAGTACGAGTATCTTCCTCCGCTCGTGCCACCTTACACCACACGAGTGGCATGCATATACACTTGTGAACTTTACACGCATGAAGAAAGGAGGCCACCGACTTGACGCTCTGTAATAAAAGTGGATCGATAAAAATCGAATTAACTTTTACACGAAAACGATTTAAAGACGGATAGGGAGAGAGGGAGAGCGGCAAAGAGAGAGGGAGAGAGAAAGAGAGTGAGGGAGAGATGTAGAACCACAATGAAATGTGAATAAAAATAGCCAAGCCAAGCGACCATTCAGAGGCCACCATCACCTATGAGAGTTGAGTTGAAGGACACACGAAATGCGGTGCTAAGCCAAGGCTTAGGCATGTGCATAACTAAGTCGATTTTAATGGGAAAAGGGGCACGATTCTTGTGATGTGATGTCGTGGTGGCACTGAGTGACCACTAAACTGTCTGAGATAAGTTTTATGAGAGACTTTTCGAATACGCTTGCCAGGGACAATAAAGATACGACTGAATTTGTGGTGGAATTTGTGGCAACATTTAAAGATTGTTTTTTGAGGGGCACACGTCAGCGTGAGTGACAGACGGATGTGTCCTTCAGATGGTGGTTACGAATGAAAAAATGGAGGGAAAATGTGCGTTTTTGTGCGATATCTGAATCCATCTTCGACTCTGAACTGAGACAAAGCAACGGGGGAAATTCACGTCGAAAGTGGCGCCCTCTAGTACAGAGGGACCTTAAACAACTTGTCGACAGCTACCTAAGTTTGTTGTTTGAGGCTCAGATAAATTTTTTATTCATCTTCGTCTCTGAACGAGACAAAAGACGTCCACATCAAAAGTGGCGCCCCCTAGTGGAGAGGAATCTTAACCAACTTGACGACAGCTAGATAGGTTTTCAAACCCAAGTCCACGTCCGATAGTAGCGGCACGTTTTTGTGCATCTTCGACTCTGAACCAGTGGGGCAAGTCAACAGAAGAGGTTCACGTCGAAAGTGGCGCCCTCTAGTGGAGAGGGACCCTAACCAACTTTTTAGTTGAGGACTACGTTCATGTCCGACCGTAGCGGCACGATTTCTTTTTTCATCTTCGACTCTGGAGCAACCAACAGGAGACATCCACGTCTAAATTGGCGCCTCCTAGTGGAGAGTGATCTTAACCAACTTGACGACAGCTAGGTAGGTTTTCAGGCCCAGGTCGACGTCCGATAGTAGCGCCACGTTTTTGTTCATCTTCGCTTCTGAACCCGTGGGGCAAGGCAACAGAGGAGGTTCACGTTGAAAGTGGCGCCCTCTAGTGAAGAGTGATTCTAACCAACTTGACGACAGCTAGCTAGATTTGTTGGTTGATGCCCAGGTCACTTTTTTTTGTTCATCTTCGTCTCTGAACCAGTGCCACAAGGCAACAGAAGACGTCTACGTCTAAAGTGGCGCCCCCTAGTGAAGAGGGACCCTTACCAACTTTTTGGTTTGGGCCCACGTCCACATCCTTTTTTTTTCATCTTCGACTCTAGAGCAGTGGAGCAACCAACAGGAGACGTCCACGTCTAATTTGGCGCCCCCTAGTGGAGAGAGATCTAAGCCAACTCGACGACAGCTAGCTAAATTTGTTGGTTGAATCCCAGGCTCACGTTCGACCTGAGCGCCACGCTTTTTTTTATTTTTTACTCTGGAGCAGTGGTACATCGGAACAGAGGACATCCATGTCAAAAGTGGCGCCCTCTAGTAGAGAGGGACCTTAAACAGCTTGACGACAGCTAACTAGGTTTGTTGGTTGAGGCTGAGGTCACTTTTTTATCATCTTCATCTCTGAACCAGTGCGACAAGGCAACAGAAGACGTCCACGTCTAAGGTGGCGCGCCCTACCTGGAGGGACCCTAACCAACTTTTTGCTTGGGGCCCACATCCACGTCGGACTGTAGGGGCACGTTTTATTTCATCTTCGACTCTGGAACGGTGGAGCAATGCAACTGGAGACGTCCATTTGCCAACTTGGCGTGCGCAATGGGCATCAACTAGTAAAGGACAGCTGGAGAAGTTTGTTGCTTGAGGCCCAGGTCCACTCTCGACTGTAGCGCCACAAGAAGAAGAAGCATCTGAATCTGATCTCAATGGAAAAATGGAGGGAAACTGCGCGTTTTTGTGCGATATCTGCATCCAACCTCGTTTCTGAACCTCTGAAGACGTCTACGTTAACGGTGGCGTCCCCTAGTCAAGACGTACCCTTAGCAACTTGGCGACATCTACGTTTTTTTTCATCTTCGACTCTGGCGCACCCTAGTGGTGAGTGACCTCAACCAACTTGACGACAGCTGGCTAGGTCTGTTGGTTGAGGCCCAAGTCCACGTCCGATCGTAGCGCCATGTTTTTTTTTTATCTTCAACTCTGAACCAGTGGGACAACGCAACAGAGGAGGTCCACGTCTAAGTCCACGCACCCTAGTGGAGGGGGCAATTTGACGGTAGCTAGCTAGGCTTGTTGCTTGGGGCCCAGGTCCACTCCCGACTGTAGGGCCACAAGAAGAAGCTTCTGAATTTGGTCTCGATGAAAAAACAGAGGGAGACTGTGGGTTTTTTGCATCGTCGATTCTGAACCAGTGAGACAATGCAACAGAGGACCTCCACGTCAAAAGTGGCACCCTCTAGTGAAGAAAGACTAACTTAGCGTGCGCAATTGGCGACAGCTAGCAAAAGACGGGTGCTAGAGGAGCCGTGCTGGAGAAGTTTGTTGCTTGAGGCTCAAATCCACTCCCAACTTTAGCGCCATAAGAAACAAATTGAGGGGAACCGTCTAAGGTGGCGCCACCTAGGTTTGTTGATTCAAGCTCAGGTCCATGTACGACCGTAGCGCCACGTTTTTTTTTTCTCTTCGACTCCAGAGCAGTGGGACAAAGCAACAGAGGACGTCCACGTCTAAGGTGGCGCCCCCTACTGGAGAGAAACGTAAACCAACTTGACTACAGCTAGCTAGGTCTGTTGGTTGATGCCTAGGTCCACGTCCGACCACGTTTTTTTTTTCATTTTCGACACTGGAGCAGTGAGACAACTCAACAGGAGACGTCCACGTCAAAAGTGGTGCCCCCTAGTTGAGAGGGACCAACTTGGCGTGCGCAATTGGCAACATCCAGCAAAGGTCATGCTCGCTAGAGAGGTTGGTTGAGGCCCAAATACACTCCCGACTGTAGAGCCACAAAAAGAAGCATCTGAATCTGACCTCGAAGAAAAAAATGAGGGAAACTGTGGGTTTTTTCTATCTTTGACTCTAAGATGGCGCCACCTAGGTTTGTTGGTTAAGGCTCAGGTCCATATACGACCGTAGCGCCACGTTTTTTTTTTTCATCTTGAGAGCAGAGCAGAGCAGTGAGACAACGCAACAGAGAACGTCGCCGTCTAATTTGGCTCCCTCTAGTGCAGAGGTACCAACTTGGCGTGCGCAATTGGTGACAACTGGCAAAAGCTCGTGCTAGAGGAGACGTGCTGGAGAGGCTTGTTTGTCGAGGATCACCTCCGACTGTAGCGCCACAAAAAGCAGAAGAATCTGAATCCACACCACCCGGTGACAAAGCCAATCTAAACCTCTGTCCGAGACCATGAAAATTTATTCATTTTTAAGCACAAAACATACGCCCCCACGATTAATTTGATTTGAAATAAAGTTAATGAAACAATAAAGCCACTCGCCACTCGAAGGACATCAGAGTACCATTTGTCACCAGCAGTTGCATCGCCCCACACTTTTGCGCCCACTTCAGAAGTCCTTAGAAATGCATCTCCATCAGCATATGTCGGATAAATAAATCGCTTGACACATTTCCATTGCCCAACTCGTGTGATAAACAATTTCAGAATTCAGTCAGCAAATTGGTCGCAATTGATTGCAGTCCCCACCTCAGTGCCATGGATCTCCAACAACTACCTCCAGGAATCAATAGGAAAACCCCCGCTGCACCCCTGAACCCCCGGACAACTTGGAACAATGCAACTTCCTATTATTTGCACGGGTGCGCCTATCACAGTGCCCAGATAAGCCGGACGATGGATGATGACCCATTTCAAATATTCAAATCATTTCTCTGCCACAGCCCGGTCGTGAGGAGTTCGCCTCGCACAGCCTCTGGGGAAATTTACTGAACACCACACCACTTGGCCGGGCTTCTGTGCTGACGGCCCGAGCTCGGCGTATTGTTCAAAATGCATCATAAATTCAGGAGGATACTGTAGCGCCGACGACGACGTTCAGCCTGAAAAAAGGATTTCCATCAGGAAAGCAGAAATAAAACCAAAAAACAAAAGATAAAAAACAAACGGAGCAGAATGGGAAAATTGTAAAATGAAAAATCAAGAAAATCAGCTTTCATGCTTCTAATTCTTTCATCATTCAGGATCGAGTGAATAATAAACATCAGCCCGCCCCCAATTTGACCCACAGACTCTAGTCTACTCATCCTCCCCAAGGGGGATCGGGATAACGAACAAAACAATGCATCTACGGCAAGCAAAACTCTTCCATTACACAGAACAAATTCGTGCAGCAAAACCGAGCAAGTGGGCGTGTGTCTACAGTGCACCGAAGTGTATCATCTAGGTGTGTGCCATAAAGTCAACAAAAAGGATAAATTAATCAAAAAGATGGTGTTTTTTTTTTTTGAATTTGTGAATTTGTTGTTGTTTTAATGATAGTTAACGAACCGCGATGATGTGGTCTCATCGTAGTCTGGTTCTTAGCATTTTCCGGCGATGACAACCCACAGCAGAAGTCTTCATCTGGAAAAATGTTTGCATGACATTAGCAAGAAATGTGACAAAAATTCATTTGAATGCACTAACATGAATTTACGAGTATTTTTCGACTGAATGACTACGAAACGAACGCAAAACGATTGACAAAATGTGAGCGAATGAAACAAAAATGATAACGAACACAAACAGGACTACAAGTCAGTTGATGTAAACCAGACAGAACGAGGTACAAAAAAATGATTGGTGACAGACTCTCCGAGCGAGTGTGTTGTTCAACAATGTTGCGCAGTGGGAAGGGGGGAAACGAAAAAAGTAAAATGTCGAAATGAAAAATTCAAAAAAAGCCCACTACAGAGTACACACTGAATGCAAATAGTTTGACTGTGAGGAGGGGAATACAAACAGAACCAAAATGAAACAAAAAAACAAACAGAACTACAGGGGGAAATGTTTAAGTACTACACAATTCATACAATTCATGAAAATGACAGGAAAGTTATCGAAACTTATGTACAGACGGTACATCCACACACAGGACACACACACAGGACACGTGTAGCTGTCACAAGTAACGCGCAGCGTGCACTCAAAGGACTTACCATTCACTGGCGGGAGGAGTCTCTTGTCATAGCGGGATTTCTCCAATAGATGGTCCAGAATTTCCTTGTCCGAACTTGATTCGTCAAATCTGCGGGGAGGAAGACACAAGAAAATGAATTATTCTGTCGGTTGATTGGTCGTTTTCCATTGCAAGCAACTGTCAAGTGATTGCTTTCAGACGAGGTCTTTGACAAAAGGACTTGACAGCAGCCACTTGAGTCTCTCTGTTTCTGTGCCTGTCAAAGCGATGACCAAGTTTTTGTTTCCTTGGAAGACGACGGGAAGTACAAAAGCGGTGTTTGAGGTCGAAACAGGTGAATTACGTCACTTGTGTACTTCGATGATGACACTGACAGGGTTGAACTGAACCGTGTCAGCTGGTGGTTTCGATGACTTTAATAGAATGAGCGTCTTCTATGACTCACTCATCAATAATTCGAAGAAGAAATCCACGGGGATTCAATGATGACCGTGAAAATGCCCTCACGGAGGGAGGAACTAACGCCTTGAACTAGTTCTTTTGAAGTCGTGAGGACGATTCAGTTGGGAATTGAGTGTAAACAGCTCCTGCAGTTTGTAATCCCTTGGCTATAAGGAGAACTCCTTCTCCTTCTTCTGTTGACGAGACAGTCCGTGATGGGACTGGGCCTCGACCGTCAAGCACGATCCTTAGCCAATTGTCAAGAGAATTTCAGTAAGGAAAATAATGAAGAGCAACTTGAGCTTGAGCCTTAATTGACTGTGACAAGGTGGCGCACACAAGTCGAGGTGGACCTCGGCTAGCTTGGTGTGCGAAACTGGAGATAGCTGGCGAGAGACCGTGATGGCTGGAGAGGCATATTGGGTGAGGCCCAGGTCCACTTCGGACCGCCCTTAGAAGAAGAAGACGAAGAAGACGAAGAAGAAGAAGAAGAAGAAGAAGAAGAAAAAGAAGAACTGGCCTTAATGTTTCGCTTTGGTTCCAAATTTTGAAAATGAGAGAGTCTGGTTGCCTAACTGGCGAAACATTTGATGGAAAATGTCGCCTTCAACAAGTCTGGCTTGCCACTGAGCAACTCTGTGAGGACTGAGGAGATCATCAAACATCCCTGGAGGCTCTCCAAATTCGCGAGACAAGCTCATGGCTTCAAGGGCGAAGTAGATTGGCCGTACGGCAACTTAAGAGAACTGAAGCAACCGAGGGAATATTCAGAAACTGTGCACTGCGACCAGAGTAACCGCTTCGGATATGGCATCTGACGCCCGGACACCTGTCCTCCAGCATACAAAGTCGACTTTCCCTGCATTCAGGACTGGCTCTGGCCAGAATCTAAGCCAGGAAAGGAATGTAGTCGAATCTTCACGGACGGCTCCAAGATCAATGAAGGATCTAGGGCTGGTGCCTTCGTGGAGAGCGACAAATTTAGACTGTACACCTCGTTCGTTAAATTTGCGTCGGTTTTCCAAGCGGAAACCTACGCGATCTTAATGGCCACGAATTATGTTGTGGAGAATAGGTGGAAGGAGCGTCGGTAGCGGCAGCCAGGCTGTGCTTAAGGCCTTGTTCAACCCTTTAACCACTTCCAGGATAGTTCAGGAATGCAAGTCTTCTCTGAATTTGATTGGTAGCTTAAATTTGCTAAGACTTATCTGGGTACCGGGACACCACGGAATCACAGGAAATGAGATCGATGACGGATTCTCAGGACCTGAACATGCACTGGGACTGCCTGCGTCCTTGGTTAGGGCTCCAATCGATGGTTGAACCTCTCGAGAGCACAACCAGAGGTGGCATGACTCTCCAGGATGTAGACAGACCAAGCGCATGCTCCCCAACGTCTGTAAGAAATCCACGACTTTCCTGTTGTTTCTTTGCAGTAAAGACTGCAGACAACTTACCGGCGTACCATTGGGGCAGTACACCTTCGCCAAACACCGAAGTGTGCTTGGCCTAAGCGACGGAACCCTCTGCGACGCCTGTGGAGAAGACGATGACACTGCAGAGCACTTCCTCTACCATTGTCCCGCCTTTGCTCGGATCAGTTGGCAGTTTTTCGGTGCTGATGAGGTGAGAGCTGAAGATGTAGGCTCCACATTACAGAAGCGCCTTCTGGTCTTCCTTGACCATGAACCTTAAGGTATAAGTAGGTTACTGCCTGGCAGTACAATGGACCAGTTTTTGAGTCTGAGTGCTCCAGTGTAGCGTTTCAGAAACCTCAGACAAAAAAAAAAACACTTCGTTCAGTTTCGGTAAGTTGGTCACTTTGGCCTACTTACGCTTCGTTCAGTTTTGGTAAGTTCGTTGGGTTTTCGCGAGCGAATGCGCAACAATGACACACTGTGACAAGTGCTTTGCTCAATCAAGTTAAGTTCGTTCACTTTTGCTTACTTACGTGGAAGTTTCCTTAAGTTCGTTCCGTTTTGCGAGCGAATACACAACAGTGAGACACAACTGCTTCGTTTAGTTTCGTTAAGTTCGTTCACTTCGCTAACTTACGCGAAAGCGATATGAATCGCTCTCTATGTCAGCTGACAGCAGAAATTTCCTTAAGTTTTAATAGCCCTTAGGGACACTTTAAAATCTGACGATGATTCTGGTTTCTTTTCCTTTGCTTTTGACATAAACCAAAGCTTTCGAGCGGCTATTATAGTTGCCCCTTACGGCAGGTCGAACTTGGCACTCAGCCATGGTGTAAATTGAAACGCATAGTCAAAGCCCAGTGAGAAGGATTGTTTACTTCGTCGTCACCTCATTTAATGATGAGCGACATTTGGAAACGAATTTTGGATCGAAGCCAAATTCGTTTGAACTTTAAGGGTTCCATTGAATCGCCGGTTGATTGGAGAGGGCGTTGAAATTGTTTTCGATTTAATGAACCTCTGAAAGTGGGAAATGTTTCAAAGGCTTGATGAGTCGGAGCAGGATCTCTGAACATACCCCAAAGTGCGGGAGATAACAGCCAGTTGAACTGAGAAGAGGCTCAATAAAATGTGAGGGGTTTTCAGGCTCTGCCTGCTGGTTTTGAAAATGAGTAGGACTTCTGAACACGCCCCAAACTGTGGAAGACAGCAGCCAGCTGAACAGAGGAGAGGCTCAATAAAATGTAAGGGGGTTTCAGGTTCTGCCTGCTGGCTTCGAAAATGATGTAAAAATTTTAGCAGCGTTTCTGAACATACCCCAAAGTTCGAGAGACATCCGTCACTTGAACTCAGAAGAGGTTCAATAAAATATAAGGGAGTTTTAGGTTCTTCTTGCTGGCGTCGAAAATGAGCAGTATTTCTGAACACACCCCAAACTGCGGAACACAACAGGCATCTGAAATCAGAAGAAGAAGCTTTGGGTTACACCGCTTTCGGAATTATGTCAAAATCTCTGTCCGTCCCTCTACGCAGAAACTAAGCCAACAGAAGAGTCTAGTTCACACTTCTTCTTGAGGCGCTACAGTCCGGGCTGCACCTGGGCCGCAACCAACAAACCTCTCTCCAGCTAGAACGATCTTTTGCTAGTTGTCGCCAGTTGCGCACGCGAAGTTGGTTGAGGTCCCTCTCCACTTAGGTCACAGGCCCATGCCCTCATGCCCTCTCCACTTGGGCCGCAGGCCCATGCGCTCCTAGTCTAGTTCACACATCAAGAGATAATGTCTGAGGCGAGAGAAAGAGAGTGATACTCACATCGGATGATCGATTGCGGCAGCCGATGTAGATGATGTTAGATAGCATAAAACTAAAATTACACTAGACGCAGCGTACAGGCTAATTGAGTTTCGAATTGATGACGAAGTGTTAGCGGTTGCCGTTGCCGTTGCTGAACATGCACCCTTACTGTGAGTATTTAAATAATTAGTCCTAGAATTTAATAAACTATTGCTTCTTCTGCTGGTGAGGCTGCTGTTGCCGCTGCTGGTGCAGTTGAATAGTCTTGAGGTTATGTAGTGTCCAGCGCGTATGTACTCATCCATGCTGCACTTGGTCGATGCCGATGGTGACGACGACGACGTGGACGACGATGCCACCGCCGCCGCTGCTGCTGGTGCCGATGTCGAGGAGGACGTGTCAGCTGCTGCTGCCTCGACATGGTGATGATGGCGACGATGATGACGTTTGTGACTGTGCTGGCGATAGGTCTTGTCCGCTGCTAGACTGTCCGCCGCTAGACTGTTGAAGAAGTCACTGTTTGCCGGTGAGGGGGAAATGGACGATGGGAAGTATTTGGAAAGGGACTGAATTTGCAACTCAACGATTTGCGGCTCCGACAAGGACGAGGATGGGGTCTCGCTTTCGTCTGCTAGAGTCTCTGCCGATGCTGTTGTTACTGCTGTTGCGACTGACACTGATGCGGATGTGCTTGTGTTTGCTTTCGGTTGTGCTGCTGCTGCTGCTGCTGCTGTGGTTGTGGGTCGTTTGTCCTTGGATATAATCTCATTGCATTGACTCCTCTTGGCTGTTTCGAACATACAGCCCATGTTATGACATCTGCAATGACACATAAGAAATTCCATGAATTGTTTTGTATTTTTACTGAACTTCGATTCGACATAAAATGCGACATCAATCAACACCCACCAAGACAATCGTTGACAATAAAGCTGGTGAGAGGGAATTTATGTCATGCCAGAGCCGAGGACACCCCCGCCGACCAGGCAGACAAAGATATAGTCAACAGCCCCCCCCGCCTCCGTGTGATTTCACATTCAGTCTGAGTTGGGAGTGTCTAAATATTTGGATTGGCTTAAAGGATGACAGTATTTACAGGCTCTTGTGTCAACTACGTCCCCAGGCGAGTGTCCCCGTGCGTGTGGCAGTTGGGCCTCGCAGGAGTCACATTAGCTGCCCCCTCACAGCTAATAACATGTAATTCTTTGAAGAATTTTAAACAAAACTAGGGGGCACTCATTTTTCCGGTAAATATCTCCGAAAATGTGCGCAAATGTTTGCACATCTTTCGCAGACTCGCCTCGGAGCTCCCCTGGAATGTGTCGTCCTAGTTTAACTGCGAGACAGTGCTAAATGGCTGAGGGGGTGTGTGGGGTCGATTTACAGTCCTGGCATGACGACTTTATTGCGAGCGCAGTGAAACTTTGTTATGCTCGTGTATTTGATGGCTTGTGGTGGGAGATTATTCATCTTGGACGTGGTGTGTGTGTGCGCGGGTCTGTGACGTACATTTTTAAGTTGCGACATTTTTCTTAGGTTATGACATTTCCCCCCACCCACCACCCTCCTCCACTCTGCTTTTGGCGAAGAATGCCAAATCGAGGTTCGTGCAAGGATGTGATATTATATTCTTGACGTTTGATTTAATTAGGAGTGAGGGCTTTAATTAGCCGAATACTTGGCCGGAGTGGGTTTGCTTTGGATGAGGGAAGCACTTAGTGCTTTGAACTTAAACATGAACGGAGGCCAGGAGAATGAAGGTTAAGCACAATTTATGGGAACCATGGGAGTTTTGCTGGGGGAAGACATTTCTGTTTGCAAAATGAACTGTGTGTGCTGGTGGAAGATAGAATTCATTGTTCTTTCGTGGTTTTTTGAAGAGTGTCTGAGGACATAATTAAATGCTTCAGGGTTACAGGCGATTTTTGAGACCATTTTGAGGCCAAATTCAACTCTTATTCTTTTCTGAACATCGTTTCACCTCGAGAATGTATTCTTCGCAATCAAGCGGAAGTTTCTATCAAAAACTAAGCGAATTCCCAATCGCAACACTGCCTTACTGACATAACGCCGTCAGACTCAAATTCGTCCACCTCAAAAATTATCTTTTTTTGCAGTCAAACAGAAGCTTCCATCAGAAACGAAACAATGTTCCCATCTCCACACCACCTTACCGCCACAAGACCGTTGAAACACCGTGACATCCGATTCAACTTCGTTCTCCTTCACCGACACGATCCCGTCAAAACACCGTCACGTCAGACTCACCTTAGTTCTCCTTAACACCTTGCCTTACCGACACAATACCGTCAAAACAGCGTCACGTCAGGCTCGTTCAACAGAAGTTTCGATCAAAAACGAAGCGATTTCCCAATTACCACACTACATTACCGACGCAACACCGTCAAATCAACGTCACATCAGACTCGTTCTCCTCAAAATGATTTTTTTCACAGTCAAGCAGAAGCTTTTATCAAGAATGAAGCGATCCCCCAATCTCCACACCACCTTCCCGAGACAATACCGTCAAAATACCGTTACGTCAGGCTCAAATTCGTTCGCCTTAAAATAATTTTTTTCGCAGTCAAATAGAAGCTTCTGTCAAAAACGAAGCGAGAAGGTTCGACTCAGAGGAGGTTCGACTCAGAGGAGGTTCGACTTAGAGGAGGTTCGTCTTAGAGGAGGTTCGACTTAGAGGAGGCTCGACTTAGAGGAGGTTCGACTTAGAGGAGGTTCGACTTAGAGGAGGTTCGACATAGCGGAGGCTCGACTTAGAGGAGGTTCGACTTGAAGGAACCTCCTCCGAAGTTCGACATAGCGGAGGCTCGACTTAGAGGAGGCTCGACTTAGAGGAGGTTCGTCTTAGAGGAGGTTCGTCTTAGAGGAGGTTCTTCTTAGAGGAGGTTCGACGTGGAGGAGGTTCGTCTCAGAGGAGGTTCGACTTGAAGGAACCTCCTCCGAAGTTCGACTTAGAGGAGGTTCGACTTAGAGGAACCTCTTCCGAAGTTCGACTTAGAGGAGGTTCGACTTAGAGGAGGTTCGACTTAGAGGGGGTTCGACTTAAAGGAACCTCTTCCGAACTTCGACTTAGAGGAGGTTCGACTTAGAGGAGGTTCGACTTAGAGGAGGTTCGTCTTAGAGGAGGTTCGGCTTAGAGGAGGTTCGACATAGCGGAGGCTCGACTTAGAGGAGGCTCGACTTAGAGGAGGTTCGTCTTAGAGGAGGTTCGACGTAGAGGGATTCAACTGCAATTTCAGCTTGAAAAGCATTTTTTGCAACGCCTTTCCTCAGTGACTTCAGTTTGAGTGGTTAGTGACTTCTGCTAGACGGGTTCATGATGATTTGAAAGCAATGAAGTCACGAAAGACAGGAAAGAGGAAAATCGTGATCAAATGCAGCCTCTTTGAAAGGGATTGAAGAAGGATTCATATCCATTCGTCCTAATACCCTTGAAACTCCATCGCATCAGGCTCGACATCGTTCTTTTTCATCCTTGCCTTACCGTCTCAACACCGTCAAAACTCCGTTACATTAGACTCAACTTCGTTCTCCTTCACACCCTGTTTTACCGACACAACACTGTCACGTCAGACTCAAATTCGTTCACCTCAAAAATTCACTTTTTTCGCAGTCAAAATGAAGCTTGTGTCAAAGACAAAGCGGTTTCTCAATCTCCACACTGCCCTGCCGACATGACGCCGTCAAAACACCGTCACATCAGAATCAGCTTCGTTCTCGTTCACCGCCTGGACTTGAATTCCTGGTCTACCTCAAACAATGTCGTCCATGTCGTCCCCAACTAATGTTCGTTAGTCAAATGTACAAACATCAATTTTTTATGGACTTCTCCTGCACTAACAGTGCGCAACAAAGTACGGGTCCTATTTCCATCCCCCCCGTCAAGTCTGTCGCACTAATGGGAAATTTCATGGCGTGCACATTACCATGACCCCCTCCCTCGAAGACGAAGAAAAAGGATACGATGGAAAATTTAAATAAATTTCACCGCTAATCACAAACATAACAGTAACAGGCTCCCGCCAGGACGTCTTGATGGTCATCTCCACCGCAATTAGGACCATATCGCAACCGCAACACCCCCACGCGAGCGTGCTCTGATGTGGGATGTGTTCATGAGAGAGAACAATTTTTTGCTCCCATTTTTTGTGTATCGACAGCACTTGAGTGAAAGGTTACGTGCGCTACGCTACCCTGTGGGGGTTGCGTGACGGTGGTGGTGACGGATATTTTTGAAATATTAATGTTCCGATGGCGTGAAGCGAATGGCGCCCGACAAGAGTCCACGGAATGACAGATAATTTGGCAAATGTTGTGCATATTTCCATGTCGTTAATCGTTTGTTCAATGGGCTTCGGGGGAATGTGCGATGGGCGATGTGCTCCGGAGCGGAGTCCTGGGAGTGAATTTAATTGCGAGCCATTGATATGCATTTCCTAAATCGAAGTCGGAATTTATAACAAGAACCTAATGGTCATGACCTGAATAGGAACTAGATGTGTACGGGGGGCCGTTGGCTATTGTGCGGCTTAATTATGGAGCCACACGATGAAATCCAGGCACACACGGAGGGTAGGTATGGATGGAGTGAAGGCATTTTGACCGCATTCTCTCAGGATACTCAGGCACTGGAAGGTATTTGATATTGAAGTCCTGTCGGCCATTTGCAGAGTTCTCTTGGCTGCCCACTGGCATCGTTTTCGATTTAGACGCCTCAATTCACAAGAGAAAGTCGTCCTGACGGAATGTGGTAGTGGCCATTTGTCAGAATTTTTGATGACTAATGACTTTGAGGGAAAGAGAGAGAGTGGGAGAGAGTGATTGCGGGAGCAAACAGTGAGTGGGACTTTGGAAAAAGTCGATAAATGGACTTTGCCTGTCGGCTCTTTGGTTGAGTGGGAGAACTGAATGCACTTTGAGTTCAAAGGGTGACCTATGGAGCCGGAGTTTGGAGCATTGGTGATGTTGGTTGAGCGTGGGGGCACATATGACGTTTTGACTTTTTTGCAAGACTTCCACTCTCCACCGAGACATAAAAGTTAAGCAGGACAGTCGACTCCATCCCGAATTTTGACGGGTGATCAAATTAGTTCGAGTTAGGCTTATTTTTCCACGAAAATCTGCAGGTGATGCAAGAAAAGGGTCGAAGAGTACGTAGGAGGTTCGACTTAAAGGAACCTCCTCCGAAGTTAGACTTAGAGGAGGTTCAACTTAGAGGAGGTTCGGCTTAAAGGCGGTTCGGCTTAGAGGAGGTTCGGCTTAGAGGAGGTTCGACTTGAAGGAACCTCTTCCGAACTTCGACTTAGAGGAGGTTCGACTTAGAGGAGGTTCGACTTAGAGGAGGTTCGTCTTAGAGGAGGTTCGACTTGAAGGAACCTCTTCCGAACTTCGACTTAGAGGAGGTTCGACTTAGAGGAGGTTCAACTTAGAGGAGGTTCGTCTTAAAGGAGGTTCGACTTAGAGGAGGTTCGACTTAGAGGAGGTTCAACTTAGAGGAGGTTCGTCTTAAAGGAGGTTCGACTTAGAGGAGGTTCGTCTTAGAGAAGGTTCGACTCAGAGAAGGTTCGACTTAGAGGAGGTTCGTCTTAGAGGAGGATCGACTCAGAGGAGGTTCGACTTAGAGAAGGTTCGACTCAGAGAAGGTTCGTTTTAGAGGAGGTTCGACTCAGAGGACGTTCGACTTAGAGAAGGTTCGTCTTAGAGGAGGATCGACTCAGAGGAGGTTCGACTTAGAGAAGGTTTGACTCAGAGAAGGTTCGACTTAGAGGAGGTTCGTCTTAGAGGAGGATCGACTCAGAGGAGGTTCGACTTAGAGAAGGTTCGACTCAGAGAAGGTTCGTTTTAGAGGAGGTTCGACTCAGAGGACGTTCGACTTAGAGAAGGTTCGTCTTAGAGGAGGATCGAATCAGAGGAGGTTCGACTTAGAGAAGGTTCGACTCAGAGAAGGTTCGACTTAGAGGAGGTTCGTCTTAGAGGAGGATCGACTCAGAGGAGGTTCGACTTAGAGGAGATTCGACTTAGAGGAGGTTCGACTTAAAGGAACCTCTTCCGAAGTTCGACTTAGAGGAGGTTCGACTTAGAGGAGCTTCGACTTAAAGGAACCTCTTCCGAAGTTCGACTTAGAGGAGGTTCGGCTTAGAGGAGGTTCGTCTCAGAGGAGGTTCGATTTAGAGGAGGTTCGTTTTAGAAGAGGTTCGACTTAAAGGAGACTCGCCTCAGAGGAGGTTCGACTTAAAGGAGGTTCGTCTTAGAGGAGGTTCGACTTAGAGGGACTTTCAGCTTGAAAAGCATTTTTTGCAGCACCTTTCCTTAGTGATTTCAGCTTGAGTGCTAGAGAGGTTCTTTATGATTTGAAAGCAATGAAGTCACGAACGACAGGAGAGATGAAAATCATCAGCAAATACAGCCTCCCTGAAAGGGATTGAAGAAGGGTTCGTATCCCTTCGTCACATAACTTCGTCTTCAACACGATTGCAAGAAAATCAATTGATTTTAGGTCAATTCAATTTAATCCCCCACCAGACCGTGATTTATTTGCCAAAATTGGCAACATTCTGTGCAAATCACACCCACAAACTTCGCAAACACAAGTGTCCCACAATAATCCGGAAGTAAATATGCACACCACATCCCTATCCAGACACACTAGCCATTTCTATGCCACCCACGTTAAGGCCAAGCAATGCGTGGTGATTTCGTTAACATAATCGCTTTGCATCTTTTGGCATCCAGCCGCCGAATGTGCCCCCATTGGGACATCAATCACAAATCTGAGCGCATAACCCACAGAAGCCGTGCCCAAAAGTTTGGCCCCCGCATGCCAATAAATCACTTAAGCTCATCTGCCAAACCGTAGATAATTAAAAGCCTCCTACACCCCAGAACGCAATTAAACGCTCTCCTCGGTGTCCCGCATCTAATCATCGGTCTTAATCATTTTGTCCGCCGCAGCTCCTTGCAGACGATTGCCTCAATTAGTTCATATTTATCTGGCAATAACCCTCACATAGACACACACACACAAACACACACTCGTAAGGATGTCCTAGGAGGGAGTCGCTCCCTACTGCTGCCGGGGGGTTGGCTACACAAAGGAGGACCGAAGTCCCTCGTGCTTTCTTGGGACACATTTCAAGCTTCGGCTTCCCTGCCAGCATGCATGTCACAATAATAACGGTAAGCAATATTCAATGGTGACGGCGAGGTGTATCGGTTTCCATTCGTGCACAAGGTTAACCATAAACTATCCGCGTGACATGTGTTGCGTTCACAAGGATTCTGCTATTTTTTCGAATCCTTTTTTTCCCCTCGGAGAAGTCCTTAAAGGCGGGGTCGGCCTTTGTGCACACTGAGTCGCGAGGGTGGTGAGGATTTGAATGGGAAATCCTTTCACTCATCCATCAAATCAGCACCGCAGTGAATGGGATCCCCACCGATGATCGATGGCTGTGGCGGTGTGATGTATTCAATCGCAAGGATTATGGCAATTTAAACGGATGACCGACGAAAACTTATTCATTCAGCATTTGGGCGTGAAGCACAGTCGAGGTAGGAAATGCTGGCCAGGACGATGCAGGTGGTTAGTCTAACTGACACAATGCATGTCCTTTTCGGACTACGGGCTGCGGGCTGCGGGCTGCGGGCTGCCTGTGGCTGTGCCTGTACCTGTGCCTGTGCCTGTGCCTGTGCCTGTGCCTGTGCCTGTGCCTGTGCCTGTGCCTGTGCCTGTGCCTGTGCCTGTGCCTGTGCCTGTGCCTGTGCCTGTGCCTGTGCCTGTGCCTGTGCCTGTGCCTGTGCCTGTGCCTGTGCCTGTGCCTGTGCCTGTGCCTGTGCCTGTGCCTGTGCCTGTGCCTGTGCCTGTGCCTGTGCCTGTGCCTGTGCCTGTGCCTGTGCCTGTGCCTGTGCCTGTGCCTGTGCCTGTGCCTGTACCTGTGCCTGTGCCTGTGCCTGTGCCTGTGCCTGTGCCTGTGCCTGTGCCTGTGCCTGTGCCTGTGCCTGTGCCTGTGCCTGTGCCTGTGCCTGTGCCTGTGCCTGTGCCTGTGCCTGTGTCTGTGCCTGTGCCTGTGCCTGTGCCTATGCCTGTGCCTGTGCCTGTGCCTGTGCCTGTGCCTGTGCCTGTGCCTGTGCCTGTGCCTGTGCCTGTGCCTGTGCCTGTGCCTGTGCCTGTGCCTGTGCCTGTGCCTGTGCCTGTGCCTGTGCCTGTGCCTGTGCCTGTGCCTGTGCCTGTGCCTGTGCCTGTGCCTGTGCCTGTGCCTGTGCCTGTGCCTGTGCCTGTGCCTGTGCCTGTGCCTGTGCCTGTGCCTGTGCCTGTGCCTGTGCCTGTGCCTGTGCCTGTGCCTGTGCCTGTGCCTGTGCCTGTGCCTGTGCCTGTGCCTGTGCCTGTGCCTGTGCCTGTGCCTGTGCCTGTGCCTGTGCCTGTGCCTGTGCCTGTGCCTGTGCCTGTGCCTGTGCCTGTGCCTGTGCCTGTGCCTGTGCCTGTGCCTGTGCCTGTGCCTGTGCCTGTGCCTGTGCCTGTGCCTGTGCCTGTGCCTGTGCCTGTGCCTGTGCCTGTGCCTGTGCCTGTGCCTGTGCCTGTGCCTGTGCCTGTGCCTGTGCCTGTGCCTGTGCCTGTGCCTGTGCCTGTGCCTGTGCTTGTGAGTTAATTGATGCGACGTTTTAAGTTATTCATGCTAGGAAATTGTGGAGAGAAATTGATTTTTTATTTATTCATTGCCGCCAGCCCACAGCCCCCAACCAGTCCGGCTGTGTTCGGTTCGTAAGAAGAGCCGCGGTATCGCCTGCAGCGGTTCTCGTTCTCGGTACCTCGGACGTAATTGAATTATGACAGATTTATCGAATGAGATCCGTGACAGAAGAGCAAATACAATCATGTGCTCAAGTTAATTAAACGATGTTACACATCTGCACACGTCTGTACACATCCAGGGATGGGTTCGGGATACGTTCAAGTCATTAATCGATGCCATTATCCTGATGGGCAAAAAACCACGTCGGGTTGATTAAAGGACATAAAGTGGATACAGTGGATACATAAACACGAGCACACACACATCGCCACGCAAGCGGGGGGAGTCGTTAAAATGTTGGTTAAATTTTTCTGTTTTTCCCTCCTAGAAAAACGTGAAACGTTATAAATGTATTTAAGGATCGATTGGGAGCAGACGAAATGTGATACTTGGAAGGATTACGAGAGTGTGCGGGCATGTTCCATCATCAAGTTGTTTGACGTACGCGAGCTGGTCGGGGGAGGGTGGATATTGCGTAGATGTTGCCTTGCAGGACAGACTGTGAGACTTGAAGACTACTTTAACTGACGTAGGGCGCCACTGAAGACACAATAAGCGAATGAAAGCAGTAAACAAGTGAATATGTGTGTTGACAGGGGACTGGGGAAACGGATTAGACAATTGGACTGGGAAGGATATGTCTGGCGATGAGGATGTGTCTACGGAAAAAAAACAGTTTTGGCAATAAAAAAATGAAATTCAGTGAATCAGAGACTACTGGCAATCTTTGAAACGGGAGCCCCAGCTCCTGTGTCCGGCAGGGATGTGTTCAACAGATAAAACTAAAAGTTTGAGGAAGTTTGTTAAAACTTTCAAAACTAATCAATTTCCTTGGCCACGGGCTGGAGGGTGGTTTTTGCTACTAAATAATGTCAAGCCATGGGACACGTAGGTACAACAATCGATTCTGCCGTCCCTTTGGCTGTTAAAAACGTTGAAATGGACGAACTTTTCCAGGGTAACCTAGTTGGACGTCTACTTCGTCGGGGGGTATATGATTTCTTGGGAAATTGAAGAAATTAATTGCAGAGAATCCATCGCAGGGATGTGTTCGAAAAACACTAGACGATTCTGCGACGTGGAGCCAAGGATTCTTGAGACTCTGGGGCAGAAACTCTGGAGCAGAACTTTCCAGAAATACTTAGTTCGAGGAAACGGAGACGAAAGGATCCAACGCAGGGATGTGTTCGAAAAACACTGGACGATTCAGTGACTTGGAACCAAGGATTCTCGAGACTCTGGGGAAGAATTTTCCAGAAATACTTGGCTTGAGGAACACGGAAACGAAAGAATCCAAGGCAGGGATGTGTTTGAAAAACACTAGACGATTCTGCGACATGAAGCCAAGGATCCTTGAGACTCTGGGGCAGAAACTCTACTCTCTCCACTTGATTCGGGGAAACGGAGACGAAAGGATACAACTCAGGGATGTATTCGAAAAACACTAAAACAAAAGGATCCAAGGCAGGGATGTGTTCGAAAAACACCAGACGATTCTGTGACTTGGAGCCAAGGATCCTTGAGACTCTGGGGCAGAATTTTCCAGAAATACTTGGTTCGGGGAAACGGAAACGAAAGAATCCAAGGCAGGGATGTGTTCGAAAAACACCAGACGATTCTGTGACTTGGAGCCAAGGATTCTTAAGACTCTGGGGCAGAAACTCTAGAGCAGAGTTTCTCAGAAATACTTAGTTCGAGGAAACAAAAACGAGAGGATCCAACGCAGGGATGTGTTCGAAAAACACTGGACGATTCAGTGACTTGGAACAAAGGATTCTCGAGACTCTGGGGCAGAATTTTCCAGAAATACTTGGCTTGAGGAACACGGAAACGAAAGAATCCAAGGCAGGGATGTGTTCGAAAAACACCAGACGATTCTGTGACTTGGAGCCAAGGATTCTTAAGACTCTGGGGCAGAATTTTCCAGCAATGCATGGTTCGAGGAACAAGAAAACAAAATATTCCCACATTCTTGCGGCAAAGTTCGAAAATTCGACTTCGATTCGATGTGACATCCATGGATCAAGTTCCCTGTTGCAATTTACTGACGAAACTAAGCACAGGATTGTGTAAATTTCCATGTCGGCAATCACCCCGAAGCCAAAAGAACCACTTCATCGAATCGCTTGTCAACACACAAGCACCCAAAGAGTAGGGACCACTGAATTTCCATTGAGAGAGATTTCCATTCAGAGACTCCACCCCCGCCTGGGGTGTCATTCAAGAACTCATTAGTATTCCCCTCGCAATATTCGTTTTTAAGTGAAAATCATTTGTCTCCCCAGCTGTGCGGAGGCGCTTAAAGCCAACGGCTGTCAGAATTCAGCGTTTGGCGGTGCTTCATGCTTCCGTCGCCTTCTGTCAGAACTCATAATTACTTCCTCACTTCAAATGATTTCAATTTCGCCGAAATCGCGAATATCAATCAAGCCGCTCCCTAATTCCACGCCAATCACGGCCCAAAATGAAGCGTCGTAAAATGAATCATAATTCAACAGTTCCCACCGTCGTGCCTCTTAATCAACCACGTGAATCCCTTAATCCGCCGCCATCGCATCATCAGACGAACTCCATTCAGAGCAGAATCGCTCGCTCACTCGCAGCTTCGCAGCGGCGGCGGCGTCACAAATTGAGTCTTATCGAATAAAAAGGAGACATTCGCGAGCATGTTTACCTGTCTCATTATGCGCTTGTTTAACGATAAGTAATTGGATTTTGTCTGAATCGTAATCACGTATCTCACACCTCCCCAGCAACCCCTCGCAGAGTGTAAAACACTTACAATGTGCCTACAATGGCCGTTGGCTATAGTCCGCAACGAGCAAATACAAAAAAACGAACGAACTGGGAAATCCTCTCTAGACTAGGCTGCGGAGGTGGATGGGCTGGCCGGGTGTCTATTCACTGAGGCACACTCCTCACCGTGATGGTTATCGATTTAATTTTTTGACAGCCGTGACGAGAGGGCATGTGGGATGATGTGACACCGTTTGACACCGTGAGCTTGTCACTCTTCTCTGACACAAGTGGAGGCATATCACAAGGGCCCGTTTGATGAGACGATGCCTGGCGGGATGGGCCTCTTTTGTAATGAGGAAAGAAAAGAGGACAGTTTTTTCTTAGAATTCTATGTTTAGAGCCGGCTTAAGTGGGCCTAGAGACTGGATGGGAGAGAGTGTTGATGGTCTCTGTGGGGGAGGCGGGGGGAGAGTGTTGATGGGTCTCTGAGTCTCTGGTAAAGTGGATAAATTCCATTAAGTGGATATTGATTGAAGTTGGTTTGCTGTTTGAGGAGGGATCCTTTTGAGTTCTAAATTTACGGAAATTTGTTTGTTGTCCTTTGAGTCGATGATGGCACATACCCTTAAGAAGTTTTGATTGGATTTGTTGATGTATGTTCGAAAGTGTCTTTTAATGGATGCACGTGAGAAGGAATTGAATGGGAGTTTGTTCGCGAAAGAGGACTCTCGGTGACGTGTTGAAATTTTTATATTTAATCCTCGTGCAATGAGGAGATCCTTGAACACGGGGTTGTCAGAATTGCAGCAGAGCAGAGTCGCGTGCCATTGTTGTGCTGAAATATGGAGCCTGTCCTTGTCCCTTTCAAATTTGAAGGCAACGTGGTGGTCATACGTGACGTAAATGCAGAGGAATTCATCAGCACGCTAGGCTATACCCCCTGCAGGTTCCATGGTCCCATTAATCGCATTCCTCTTCAGCGATAATTAAACGCTTTTTGAAAGGAATTTATCGTTGCAGACCTTTTCAGACTCATTACCGGCTGTAGGGACCCTTACTTTTTACAGGGTCCGACATCGGTATGTGACAGTTTGGCCGTATTTCAAGCGAGATGGACGATCTGCCACACTTGAGTCAATTGCAGTTTCGCACGAATTATTGAGCACGAAGAACCACATTTCAAGAGTGTCTGGAACTAAAATTAATTTTTTAACTACAGGGTGTTTTTAAGGGCCTCGGCAGAATGAGCTTTAGATGGAAACAAATACAAATCATCCTTCAAAATTCACTGCAATGGGGTTCGACTGACTCCAAAATGCTGAGGTAGGACATATGTCGGTTCTCAGCAACACTCTCAATATTCTCTGAGTCAACTGCAGTTTCTACGGAAGCAAATGCAAGTCAGCCTTCAAAAGGCGTCGCAGGTGACGCAAAAATGCTAAGCGCGAGGTCCACACGACGCATGTGGGTTCCCGGCAATGATCTCTTCTACCGCTTCAACCAGTTCATTGGAACGTCTTAGACCTTCATGAACGACATATCGACGACTGTCCCGTGCTCAACAAAATTCGACACCAAGCGACGACTAGTGTCATCAGACGGTTCTTGCTGGCCACGATATTCTCGACGACAACTGAACGACTATATTCAACGTGCGGCGTCACTTTTTAGGCGCGTTTTTTCGGTGTTTCGGACGATCTGCCGGCGATATTCTTAGAGTTAATTGCAATTTATATGGAAGCAAATGCAAATCATCCTTCAAAATGTGCCGCAGGGTGGTTCCACTGACGCCATCATACTGAACGCGATGATAATACAGCACATGTAGGTTCTCGACAACACTCTCTCTTACCGCTTCAATCAGGACATTGCAACGTCCTGGGCGTTGATGCCTGGCATGTCGACGATCTCCCACTGTCCCGTGCTCAACAAAATTCGACACCAAGCGTTGAACAGTGTTGCCAGACGGTAGTTGTTGGATACGATATTTTTGACGACAACTGAACGACAATTTTCAAGGAACAGCGTCACTATTTCAGCGGATATTTTCTGTAAGAGGCGATTCGTAGTAAAAATTGTACTAAATTGACGTTTCAAAAACAGGTCCACTCAAGTCAATCGGTTGATAAATGTCAAAGTTTTTCAACGTTTAAATGCCGACATATGTTTTGGCGCACCTTGTAGCTCAATTTCAAACGTGCTATTTCGGCGCGGTTTTTCGGTATGATTCGATTCATGGTTAAAATTGTACTAAATTGGCATTTCTTCGTGAAAATGGGTCTGGCGGTAAATGAGGGCAAAAGCAAGTATATGCCATTATCGAGGAGAACGTGGAAGGACGCAAAACATCGAAGCCTTGGCCAGAACGTCACCATAGGCAGCTATAACTTTGAGGTAGTGAAGGACTTCGTGGGAGCCGTGGCGTAGTGGGTAGGTGCGTCGACTCCTACACTCGAGGTCTAAGGTTAGAATCTCGAAAAAAAAACATCAAACATTTTTTCACGGCTCCACCTCTTTCGAGTCACTGAAGCTTCTCAATCTCGCCGTTCAGAGTCGGCATTAAACTGTAGGTCCCCTCCGCTCGTGACAGAACAATAGCACGCACAACACGAGTGAGTTGCTGAGAAGCTAGGCCCAGGTCCACCTCGGACTGTAGCGCCGCCATTATTATTATTATTAGTGAAGGACTTCGTCTACCTTGGCTCCTCGGTGAACATCAGTGCCGAGATCAAACGCAGAATAACACTTATCCACCGCTTTTTTTTAGGCAAAGGCAATTGATTAGTAGAGCCCTCTCTCGAAAGACCAAGTTGACTTCGTATAAGACCTTGATCATCCCGGTCCTGCTTTACGGCGGAGAGGCATGGACAATACTCCAAGCGGATGAAGAGACTCTTGGTCTTTTCGAGAGAAAAGTTCTGCGCGCGATCTTTGGTCCTATTTGCTCCGATGGCATATGGAGGAGAAGGTTCAACCACGAATTATAGCGACATGAGTCTACCCAGGTGTCTACAGATCCAACGCCTAACATGGCTAGGCCACGTAGAGCGTATGGACAACTTAGCTCTGGCCCGAAGAGGCTTGGACTCTAAGCCTGTGGCACAACGCAAGGCGAGGACGTCCACGTACAAGGTGGGGCAGACAAGTCGAGGGAGCTAGAGAATGGCGATTTTGAGCCAATTGGACAACGCAACAGAAGACGACAAGGTGGTGCACACAATTCGAGGGGGACCTCACCCGGCTTGATGTGCGAAACTGAAGACAGCTGGCATGAGATCGTGCTGGTTGGAGAGCCACGCTGGGTGAGGCCCAGGTCCACCTCGGACTGTAGCGCCCCAAAAAAGAAGACGAATAAATTGACATTTCAGAAACATGTGTGCTCAAGTCAATCGGTTGATAGACGTCAACATTTTTCAATGTTTCCATGCCGACATAAATTTTGGCGCATCCTGTAGGTCTCTTTTCAACGCACAGTGTTATTATTTCGCCGCAATTTTTTGGTATGAAACAGTTGGTGGCTAAAATTGTACTCAATAGACATTTCAAAAACATGTCTACGCGAGTCAGTCGGTGGATAAATGTCAAAATTTTCCAATGTTTCCATGCCGACATACATTTTGACGCGCCCTGTAAGTCTATTTTCAACGTGCAGCGTCATTATTTCGGCGCGTTGTTTCGTTATAAATCTAATAATGGTTGAAATTGTATTGAAATGGCGTTTTAAAAACAAGTCCACTCAAGTCAATCGGTTGATAAATTTCAAAGCCATTCAATGTTTACATACCGACATAAATTATGGCGCACCTTGTAGGTACATTTTCAACGTTCGGCGTCACTATTTCGACGCGAATTTTCGGTATGAAGCGATTCGTAGTTAAAATTGTACAGAAGTGACGTTTCAAAAACAAGTTTACGCAGGTCTTCTTCTTCTTCTTAGAGCGCTACAGTCCGAGGTGGACCTGGGCCTCACCCAACATGCCTCTCCAGCCAGCACGATCTCTCGCGAGATCGATCGTTTACGCAGGTCTGTCGGTTGATAAATGTCAAAGTTTTTCAATGTTTACATAGCGACTTAAATAATGGCGCACCTTGTAGGTTTTTTAAATTCTGAACACTCCCACAATAATGCGACTAACTTCCTGTTTCTTTCGGGCACAATGGACCCAAACTGTTGGTCTAAGTGAGCCGCCACACTAGTCACAAGAACACCCTTTAATACGTTGAGTGCCACATGAGATCACTTTGGTCTCTCACGAATTTGGGCTTGCTGTGCCGCGTGAGACCAGACTGTAATCGAAGTGTCAATAACAAAAAGTCCGTGGCCTGTGGGGACATTTCGGATTCTATGGAGGCTTCCCTGCTTCACGAATTTGTGAACAGATTTCTAAAGAATTTGTCTCATTTTTGAAAGCAAAAGCGTTTTTGAATCATCTCCGTTCAGATAAATACTCCCTTCCCAATCCCAAACGCAAACGTGTCCCTCTGTCCCTCACGCATTCCTCTGCCCTCTAAGTTCATCGGTATTTTGCCATTCCCATCATTTTCCCCCGTCTCCCTTCCACCGATTCTCTGTTGAAAAGGACTTAATTGGCAAACAGTTTGTCACGATTGACTAAAGGCTCTTATCAACACCCCCAAAAAAACGAAAAAAGAAAAGAAAAACAAAACGGTGGCAATTCACCTCTGAACAAACAATTTCACCGTCCACACGACACTTCTGGCAAAAGTCTCACCTCAACAAGTTAAAGGTGCGGCAGGTATAATGGCAACCGTCCCTAATTGGAAGCGAAAGGAGGGAACACAGACAATAAAACCAAAGCCACCGCAAGACAGTCAAACACAATTCACCGTGTCTTGGGTTTTTCGAGATTTTCAATTTCAATTATTGACAACTGCGGCGTCTCTCACCGCCGTGGTGGATCGACGAAGGAAAACTCAATAAATAATTCAAATCCCCCCCCCCAACACACACAAAACATGTGAAGTCGCACACGTACGAGAGCCCTGCAACTAGGCCAAAAGGAAGAAAGTCGATAAAGCGTACTCCACCGCACAACAATGCGAAGCAAAATAGAGCAAGAGGGTGAACTTCCTTCGAGTCGTTTCGCCCAATCAATCATAATCCTGCCAAGGCTGCGCCAGGGATCAGAGACAACAAGCCAAATCTCGGGTAATTGATTGAAGATGTAAGCGATGATGGTGGACGGAATAAATTTTGAGCAAGCCCCGGGGTGGTTTGTGCCAATTGCGGTGCTGGACGTTCGTTTACATTTTTAATTAAACTGATAGGCACCCGTACGATGACCACATTAACATTTCATCGTTACGGCTTTATTGCTCTGCCGGGAATCTCGCCTCCGGCAAAGCCACCCAAACGGCACACACTGGGCGCGCACAAGCTTTTCGGCTCGCCGAAGCCTCGGACAGTGGAGTTATGAGTCAATGCGGCTTACGTAAGTACGCTGTGCGACCGAGCAAGAATAGGAGTGAACAACACTGGAGGAGGGTGTAGCCTCACAGGCGAAGGCCACACCGAATGAAAAACCAGCAGAAATGAGATGGTAAAATAATTTCAGTGTGGCCTGCTTCAAAGGGCCCTCAAAAACGCTGCACATGACGGGCTAGGTGCCCTTAATCATCGCCGAGCACGACAATTCTCAAAGAAAATGCCCCCGAAATTGTGAGCGAGAGTGAGGAGCGAGTGGCGAAAGCAAAATCGAAACGATTTTCGGTGAAACGCTGGATAAAAATACCCCACGAGCTCGAGCATAGAAGTAAACAAAGGAAAACAACTGAACGGAAACATCAATAACGAAAGTGGGCTACGACAACGACACCGTCGATTGCTGCTTTGACGACAATGACTGTCAGCGTGACAGAGCGGGGCGTACATGTCAGCGCCAGCATCGACAACAGGATTGCTGGGCTCAATTATTGATTTTGCCTCTTTGGGGCTTATCTCTCGGGCCCCGCCTCGGAAAGCGACCGTCAAAGGATTCATCGGGCAAGCGGAGGAAACGAATCAATTTTATTTGAAGCTGCTTCGTTTCCTGTTTCTTTCCTTCTTTCCCTCAGCCCATCGAAGATTGACTTCGCATTCAGAGGGACGGTTCAAGGTGTCCTGAGTACTGAGAGTTTTTTCTGAACGCTCCCCACGTGAAGGGGAAACAGAAACTTTTCCTTTTCATCTCAAATGAAGCTGTGAAAACTGCATAACATTACGCCACCAACTCGGAATGATGATATCCTTTTCTCTCCCTCGCCGTTCCTCCTCCTTGCCGTCCCACCCCCTCGTCGTCCCTCCCCCCAACCGTGGGATCCTTTTTTATGCGCATAAAATATTCCTAAAGCAGTAAAACAAGAAGTAAAAGCAACTACGAGTCGGACGAAACCGAGCGAAACTGAGAAGACGACACCACCGCCGCCGTCGACACAAACAAGAACGCCCGCCCGTCCGCCCGCCCAACACAGCTGCCGGTTTGGAGGTGGAGGTACACTTGTGTCCTGCGGTGGTCGGGCATAATTCGCTGTGTTGACAACGTGAGAACGAAAAAGGAACCAAACAGAACGAAGAGAGAAAATTGCCTCATTCCGGCTACAGCGGCGGAAACAAAAACAGAAACACGAAGCTGCACAAGTTGAAACCATAATCCGAGGCTGGAAGACGAAATTGAAATATAAATTAAGCATCAAGTCTTGCGTTTTCATTTTGATTTAATTGAATAAGGAGTTGAGGGTGTTTCTCCGAGGGAAACATAATGCCGGCGATTCGGTTGCCCGTGCGGGCGGAGGAGGGGGGAGAGCGATGGTTTCGCTTGAATTGCCTGCTTAATAGCTGGCTATGCAATCTGGGGGCGGGCGATGAATTTACTCATGGAACATCCCTCATATCGTTCACAGCGGATGATAAATCGTGCCCGATTGAGACACAGTGTCTGAGAGACAACAGTTTTATGTTTATGTCCTCGGGGGATGGACTGGAACTTTTACGATCTGTTTAACCCGACGACATAATTACTCAGTCGATGGCTGTGAAGTGATTCCCATCCCCGCCATGTCTCCACTCACTCTGCTCCTTCAGACGCAGTGGGAGGGAGGGTCATAAACGTTGTTTTGATGACAAGGCACATGTTTTTTGGATATCGACGAATCATAAATTGCTTTCGAAGTGGTTTAGATCCGGGCATCTTCAGGAGGGCTTTGATGTTCGAAGCGAGGATCTGCTCAATTGAACGAGGGCAAGTGCCTCCATAAAAGTTGATGGCGAATCCTGGGTTGAGGTGGCTGGAGCATGCACTTAGACCAGAATTGATCCATTGTCCTGCGGGGCGAATCCTAAGTGAAGCACTTCTGTTTGAGTTCACTGCCGGCATAAACACCCGACAACACTCTCCAAGAAATGATTCATGACATGTGGAGCAAAAAAAGAATTTTTTCTGTCGGAGGTTTTTGAAAGCCTACACTGGAGCACTCAGACTCAAAAACTCGTCCTGCCAGGTAGCACCCTGCTTTCACTGAAATGTCATGGTCAAGGAGAGCAACAGGCGCTTCTGTGATGAGGAGCCTACATCATCAGCTCTTACCTCATCAGCACCGAATAACTGCCACCAGATACGAGTAAAGTCTAAGATGTCTGGGCCATGTAGAGCGTATGGACAACTTAGCTCCGGCCATTGAGCCTGTGGGACAACGCAACAGAGGACGTCCACGTACAAGTTGGCGCACACAAGTCGAGGGCGACCTCGGCCGACTTTGTGTGCGAAACTGGAGACAGCTGGCGAGAGATCGTGCTGTCTGTAGAGGCATGTTGGGTGAGACCCAGGTCCCCCTCGACTGTAGTGCCCTAAGAAGAAGAAGAAGAAGAAGCTACGGCGTCTAGGACATCCTTGCTGAGAAGCTAGGCCCAGGTCCATCTCGGACTGTAGCGCCCTAAGAAGAAGAGGAAGTCTAGGGATTCAACGCCTAAGATGGCTAGGCCATGCTAACAACGCAAAACAGGACATCAATGAAACCGTTAGCGTACACAAATAGAGAAGGACTTCGGTCAACCTGGCGTGCGTGGTGGCAACTTGGTAAAGATCGTGCTACGAGGGGCTTCTTTTTGACTGAGGCCCAGGTCCATTCTGGAATATTACACCACCAGAAGAAGAAGAAGAAGGAGAAGGAGAGGAAGAAGAAGAAGAAGAAGAAGAAGAAAAAGAAGAAAAAGGAGAAGAAGAAGATAAAGAAGAAGAAGAAAAAGAAGAAGAAGATAAAGAAGAAGAAGAAAAATAAGAAGAAGAAAAAGAAGAAGAAGAAAATGAAGTAGAAGAAGAAGAAGAAGGAGGTGTAGAAGGAGAAGGAGAAGAAGAAGAAGAAGAAGAAGAAGAAGAAGAAGAAAAAGGAGAAGAAGATACGAGCAAAGGCGGAACAGTGGCATAGGAAATGCTCTGCAGTGTCATCGTCTTCTCCACAGGAGTCGCAGAGTGTGCCGTCGCTTAGGACAGGCTCACTTCGGTGTTTGGCTCGAAGCTGTAATGCCCCGTATGCTCTACGAAACTCTCATCCTGCCAGTTGGAGGGCGAATGGAGGAGAAGATACAACCGCGAACCGCATACAAAGATGTGGATGTGGTCCAAAAAGCCAAAAAAAACGACGACTACACTGACTCGGCCACATCGAGCGAATGGACAATAACGCTCCAGCGAAGAGGATCTTCGAATCACAGTCCACAGGTTCGAGAAGAAAATAAAGACCGAACCTCCGTTTCAGGGACCGAGCTATCGCGGATGCCAGAGCACTTGGTCTTGATGACTCGAAGCAGCGCGCCCGAGACCGCAGGGCATGCAAGGCTGCCGTGTCTCAGGCAGAGACCCTTCACGGATCGGGAGACCGCTAAGTAGGTAAGTAGTAGCATCCCTTTAGTACGCCGGTAAGTTGTCTGCAGTCTTTTGTGTTAAGAGACAACAAGAAAGTCGCTGATTTCTTACAGACGTTAGGGAGCATACGCTTGGTCTGTCTACATCCTGGAGACTCTCCAGCCAGACTCTCTACTAGCCACATACGACAGTATTCCTTGCAAGGAACTATTCGAAGATATTGTCGATTTCAGGATCCTCGAAAATTGTTGTCTTGCCCAATGCTAAAAAATGGCCGACAACAGGATCCCGGAAAATTGTAGTGTTGCTCCATGCTACAAAATACAAGTTGCACCATGCAGTACGGTTTAAGAACATCTTAACCCATTGAAACCTCCGCCGAATTTTGGCAAGGACCGTGCTCGGGACCGTCACCGATGGAACGTGGCAATAGCTCAGGCTTCAGCCCTCCATGGTCACAGGCGTGATAAATAAGTACAGTCCTAAGAAGCTTTTATTGGATACAACCTTCATGAGGAAGTCCTTAAAGAGAAGATGGCGCTACAGTCCGAGTTTGACTTGGGCCTAGCTTCTCAACAATCACTCGTGTTGTGCGTGCTATTGTTCTCTCACGAGTACTTTCTTACTTACTTTACAGGCCTACGACCCATGGAGGGTCCGAGCCTGAGATATCGTTGCCTTCCATCGTTGACTATCCTCGGCAAGGTGCTTCCAGTCATCAAGACCAAGCTGTCTTACGTCCGCGATGACTTGGTCTTTGTACCAGAGGTTCAGTCTCAGCGAGCACATGGACAACAACGGTTCAGCGATGACTTTGTTTTTCCATCGGTCTTCCTTTCCTTCTGGAACCAGGCTCGGATTCGTGCTCGGATTCAATAAAGATTCGGCCTCGAATTCGAGCCTCCTTGTTCGAGAAGGGGAGGAAAACCTAACCTCCGGCTCGGATTCAATTCTCCTGGTTCCAGAAGCAGAGGAAGACCGAACCTCCGATACAAAGACCAAGTCATCACTGGACCGTTGTTGTCCCTGCGCTTGATGTGGCCGAGCCAGTGCAGTCGACCGATTGCTGCCTTCCGGACTACATCCACATCCTGGTACAGCGCATAGAGTTCGCGTGGTTGTGTCTTCTCCTCCATTCGCCTTCCTCGCGGACGGGACCACATATCCAACGTAGAATTTTTCTTTCGAAGGCACCAAGAATCAGCTTTACAGTTGTGCTTAGTGTCCAGCTTTCGTTCTCTCACGAGTGGAGGGGTCTTAGAGTTCAATGCCGACTTCGAACGGCGAGATTGAGAAGCTTTTCTAGACAGCTGCACTCTTTGAGCCTTGCCAGTGGCTCGAAGGAGGTGGAGCCGTGAATTTTTTTCTGGGATTTGAACCCACACTGAAACTCTTGTGCGTAGGAGTTGATGAACATACGCAGTACGCCACGACGCCCACACAAACAAGGCGCTTACTCCTTGAGCCTTGTCTGTGACTCGACAGAGGTGGAGATGTGAACATTTTTTTTTTAATGGTTGCCTGAACTGTGAATCGAGCCTAGACTGGTCTGGTGCCTAGAAGCCGACGAACATACCCACAACGACATGGCGACCACATAAGGAAGGCGTTTACTCTTTGAGCCTTGTCAGTGAAAGAGGTGGAGCTCTTTCGTTGGCTGATGCCTGTACCGGGAATCGAACCTGGACTGAAAGTCTGGTGCGTAGGAGTCGACGAACATACCCGCTATGCCACGGCGCCCACTCAAGCAAGACGCTTACTCCTTGAGCCTTGTCAGAGACTGGAAAGAGGTGGAGTCGTGGTCTTAAATCTGAAATTTCCTTCAATTTCCCAGATTCAGTCGCTCCTAAAGACCTCGCATTCCTCCAACAAGACTCTGAGAAGCAGCCTACAGTAAAATGGCGAAATTCACAGTCGCAAGCTAATTGAAATGCAAATTACCTCGGAGTCAAGGAGATTTCCTCTTTCCTTTTCCACACAATCTCTCGCCAAAAACTTAAAACATTTGCCAACTCGAAACGCAACAAAAAGGGACATCATAAAAACCCAGAAAAAAAGGACTCGAGCCAACCTCAATTCGAGATCATCTAATTAGCCGCCAGATCCACACCCCTGTGTGTGGACCCTGGACAGACGTTAGGCGGTGCCGCTCTCGCCCCATATGACCTCCTTCGTAATTTCGTTTTCTAATTATTAAAAAAAATGGAGGAGAGAAAAGCAATTCCCGGGCGCCCCTTTTCGGGGCGGTCTCGACGGACACGATGACGACCCGGCGAGAGGTGGAAACAGGTTTAATTCTGCAAAACGCTGCGTCATTAAATTAACACATTTCAAACTCCAGAAACATAAATTAGAGACCAGCACTCACTGAACCGTAAACATCAATAATTCGTGCACAGAGCTTCAGGCGGGGCGCCGTGGCAGCCTTGGAGCACTTCAACTTTAGTTTCGAAAAGTCATTTCCCTTCGTCCTTCCTTTAAGTTCTTCTCTCCCTCTCTCGTACTTCACTCCTTGCAGAGGGGCTGAGTTCTCTGCCTGTGACTGCGGGTGGGGGTGGGCGAAATGCACATTGTAATTTCTTTCCAGTTTCCAGTTGTTTTGCTGTGTTGTGGGCATTCAATCGATTTGGTTTTGTTTCCAATCCAAAGGACATCGATGTAATCTGGCAGAAGGGAAACAAAAGAAAAGGATATTGAAGGAAAAAACTTGCTTTTGGCATATTGCTGTGTCCAATTTCTGTTCCTTTTCTGTTCTTTCGTTTCACTTGGCGTCAAGAGGCGCACAGCATTGCTCTTGTGGATGGTTTTAAAATGGAAAACTTCTAAGTGTTTACATAGAGCCTAAGTCCTTGGGAGAGATTTGTTTTTTTGTTGGAGAAGCAAAAACTTTTAATTATTTGACGGGGGCTTTGTATTGATGAGACCCTAACGTGTGCGCATTTATTTTTTCCTTAATTTCGGGGAATTCATATTTGGTTTGCGTTGCGTGCCATCGGGTCACTCGTTGGGCGCCGGTTTTGTTTTCACTTGCTGAGGGTAGCGATATGCGATGGTTTTTGTTGTTTTCTCATCTCGAATTCACATTTTTCTTGTTCTGTGGAAGGAAAACATGAGGGGGTACTCTCGTACCCTGCGGTTGCATATCTTGATTGTCGAAACCCATCAGAAGTCAGTAGTGTACCAGGGATCATATCGACGTTTCAGAGACTTTAAAGGGATGTTCAGAAGAAGACGAGGAAGCGATTTATTTCAATTTCATTCAAGATTGGCAATTTGATGGGGAGAACGGCAGTGAATGTTGTTTCGAAAAACAGGGAAAATCTGTTCTAAATTTGAAGTCGCCTTGAAATTGACGTTTTGGTCAAAAGTTCATCTTGAACGGGTCTTGTTTGACACGAGAAGTTTAGGGCTTCACCTCTGTAGTTCAATGAATTGAAACGTGAAGTTTATTTTAGCACGTCACTGTTGTACAAGGTGGCGCAAAATAAGTCATCCTATCAAAAGATGCTATAATTTTTTGCAAATGGCGTCGTACGTCAATCATATTTGACATTTGTGAACTAGACAGCTGCAGGATAACAATGATAATAATGGCGGTGCTGCAGTCCGAGGTGGACTTGGGCCTAGCTTCTCAGCAACCACTCGTGTTGTGCGTACCATTGTTCTCTCACGAGTAGAGGGGACCTAAAGTTTAATGCCGACTCCGAACGGCGAGATTGAGAAGCTTTTTCTAGACAGTTGCACTCTTTGAGCCTTGTCAGTGACTCGAAAGAGGTGGAGACGTGAAAAAATGTTAGGTGTTTTTTCGAGATTCGAACCTTAGACCTCGAGCATAGGAGTCGACACATCTACCTACTAAGCCACGGCGCACACAAGAAATAATTGCTGTTACATGAAAATTATGTTGTAGCTTGAGACGACTGGATGGCGCAGTTGGTGAAGTGTTTGCCCTAAGTTAGAGGGTTTCCAGGTTCAAGTCCCAGTGAAATCGAATCTAGCCCAGTCACAATTGTCGGTGGGGTCCAATTAACGGCACTGGAGTAGGTTGCTACCTGGCAGTACAATGGACCAGTTTTGAGTCCGGGTGGTCCAGTGAAGTGTTTCAAAAACCTCCGAAAAAAAAGTTAGAGAGGTCCCAGGTTCGAATCCCAGTGAAAACAAAGTTAATACGCTTTTGTCCGGTTTTTCAAATTTGGTATAGTCACAATTTCCCGTTGAGATCAAATTAGCGGCACTATCACAGGAGAATGTGGTATCAAAACGGTGCTTTCAAGGCGATAATTGGGTGCGACAAACAGGATGTGTATGTCCATCGCCACTTTTACCTACCTACGTACCATCACTGGAATGGTCGATCAGTGGTGGTAGTCTGACTGTGGGTATCACAGTGGACCAGTGGATACAGTGCTCGTTCATTCACTAGCAGCTCCCTAACCTAACCTCCTTAGAAATGAGGCCACTGTTGAGAAAAGCAGTGTATGGGTGAGGCCAAGGTCCACCTCGGACTGTAGCGCCTTAAGAAGAAGAAGTGCATGAGCATAGCGGTCAGCCATCGTCAACATAACCACGGTACAACGGGGTGCCAGACGATCAGGACAGAAGCGGCGCCAGCCAGACCGATTATGGAAATTAAACAATATTTTGTTTTACTTTATTCTAAACTTCCCAGCTCGGGATTTATTTCTCGACTGATCTTAGATAGGTTTAGGTGGCTGGAGTATGCGCTTGGACCAGATTTAATCCATTGTGCGGCTCGACTAATTTTAAATCTAAAATCTTTTTTAACAGTACCTCGGCACGCACGTTCAGCAGGTCAATGACGGATGCTGCTTAGCACCAGATGTGGGTTTGCCCTGCCAGATGCGACATTGAAAACCCTTGTGTTTTCCCAGGTATTTCGGTCGCCGGCGTTGTTCCGACATGTTCGGCGTTAACTTGCACAACAACCACAACGGCGAAAACCTTCTGAAAGAATAGCGGCAATACAAGGCAAGAGAGCTGACGCGATGACGGCTGGCAGTCATCACTTCACTTCTTGTCAGAGCAACAGAAGGAGCAGTCGTGCAATTATACAGTCCACGAAATCTCTTCGGACCGGAGTTAAGTTATCCATACGCTCTACATGGCCTAGCCATGTTGGCGTTGGATCCGTAGACGCCTGGCTAGACTCATGTCACTGTAGAGCCCACAGAGTTCGTGGTTGAACCTTCTCCTCTAAATGCCATCAACGCAAACAGGAGCAAAGATCGAGCGCAGAACTTTTCTCTCGAAAAGACCAAGAAACTCTTCATCCGCTTGGGATATTGTCTCTGCGTCGTAAAGCAGGACTGGGATGATCACGGTCTTATACAGAGACAACTTGGTTCCGAGAGTGGGCTCTACTACTCAATTGCCTTTTGAGCCCAAAAAAACAGCGATTGGCAAGAGTTATTCTTTGATCTCGGCACTGATGTTGTTTGTACTATTTACCGCGGAGCCCAGGTAGACAGAGTCCTTCACTACCTCAGAGTTATAGCTGCCTTATGGTGACGTTCTGGCCAAGTCGTCGATGTTGTGCGTCCTTTCTCGATGACAGCTTATACTTGGTTTTGCCCTCGTTCAATATTAGACCCATTTTAGCCACTTCCGCTTCAATGCCAGCAAACGCATCATTAACAGCTCGCTGTATTCACCCAATCACGTCAATGTCATCCGCGTAAGCTAGCAGTTGAACAGACTTTTGGAAGATCGTGCCTCTTGTGTTGCCCAGTGAGTTTTTCACGACCCTCTCAAGAACGAAGTCACATAACAGTGCGTCGCGTCAGTTTTAGACACCTTTTTTGACATTGAAGGTCTCGATGAGTTCGTTACCGACCTTGATGGAGCAGCGAGATTTCTCCATAGTCATCCTGCTCAGTCTGACGAGTTTGGCAGAAATGTCAAAACTAGACATGGAGCTGTATAGCGCTGATCGTCAGTGATCATGAAATACAAGAAAAAAAAAGGAATCTTGTCTGCTGATCAAGCCCCCAAGCTGTCTTGACGAACATCCGATTAGGTAGGTAGGTAGATAGGATGCCCTTGCGACTGGGTCGCGGCTCACAGAGACCAACAGTTGGGTCCATTATGCCCTCAAACATCTGATTAAATGTTCAACTTGTTTAAAGAAGAGGCCACAAAAACCACAAGTTAAGGACCGGCAACGGAAATTCTGTACTAAATTTGAAGAACAGGCTTGAACCGCGTAGTTGTACCCACAACCTTTAGTCGTCAGTCATTTCCTCGAGTAAAACCCCACGATTCAGACGCCCCAATTTGCCAGAAGATTCCTCAAAGCCAACTCGAATTCAAAAACGATCTCATGTGCAGGAGCACATTTCAAAGCTCTTCCCCCCTCCACATGTCAGAAGAAGCACATCAATCAAACATTTCATTGGATCGAAAGTACCTGCTTCAGACATCAGCCACCGTCCCATTTTAGACCTCATTAGAGTCATTTAATTTTCACTCGAATCATCTGCGCCAAGCACTCGAGTGGTAAGCTGCGCTCCGCGGATCATGCGAGGGAATTTCCGCATGAAATATCAAAGTAAAATTCTCACGTCAAGTGGCTATTACGTTTCCCAATGACCTCTCGATTTAAATGCGATTTTCTGTAACCCGCCCCCAGCCCATCGTGCGCACCAATCAGTCGAATCGATTTGTGGGCAACTGCCAATTGAAATAAATCCCCCGTTCTGACGGAAATCTCTTATCCGGCAAATTGCTGCAATACACAACGTTTAATTGTTTTGCATGACAATTTGCGCTTATCTCTAATCTGGCGGGGATTACGTCCACCAACCGCCGCCGATATGATTGGCTGCTGAATGGCGGATGTAGCGGTGTTATCCCCGGCCCTGGAACACATCAATTTCTCGCCATTTACCCGTGGCACACATTTCGCTCTCTTTGCACAAGAACTGAATTGAATTGCACCCAACTGAGGTGCTGTGTCAACCGAAGAACCTGAGGTAAACCAGGCGTGCACACGCCAGCCAGCAGCGAGCTGCGGCAAGGGACGATCGAATGAAAATATTTTCACGGCGACAAATAACGAGACAAGTCCGTTCTCTCGTTGAAATACTTTCGCATGAACCAGATTTTAATTAAATATTTATAAGCAGACAAAAACAGAACTATTAGCCAACGAAACGAAAAAACTAGACGTGCACGGCGACGAGGACGGGGCGGTGCATGGGAGCCCCAAGGGATGTTTTTGCGGTTGAGGTTCAAGTAGCGAATGCGATGGCTTCGAGGGATAATTACGACATTTTGCGCTGAATACCGTGTAGCTACGCACATGGGTATGAATGGGAATGTGCCGTGCAGGGCACGCCAATGCCGCCACAGACTAGATACCCACTCGCAAATGTATCCAATGCACGCGATTTACGAGAAGCAAAAAGTGGTGGCTCGAAAATATGAATTAGCCAGAAAGCGACTGAGTGTGTTGTGCCGCTGAAATAGATTTCATGTTTCGCCCGATAAAAATAAACACGACACAAAAATTGATTTATAATTTTGTTGCAGCGAGAGAAGGAAGAAGAGAACAGTGGAAACAGCAAAAACAATGGGAGATATTTGTTTAATTTCTTGATTGATGTTGACGATGGGAGCGTGGAGTAAAGTAAATGACAAGTGTGTGCGACGGGGATTTGATTGTGTGTGACAGAAAGGGGGCGCTGGTGTCGCTCTGTGCTTTGACATTTGAATTTTAACGAAAGATGAACACACTTTCTGGCACGTTTTGAAGACACACGAGATATGTCATGGGTTATCTGGAGATGGGAGTGGGTTTTTGAAGAGTTGCTGGTGGGAAATTGTTGAATATTTGGGAGATTTGAAGAGAAAATTTGAGGTTCTTCGAGTTAAGGTGCACACAAGTCGAGGGGGACCTCGGCCGGCTTGGTGTGCGAAACTGGAGACTGCTGGCGAGAGGTCGTGCGGCTGGAGAGGCATGTTGGGTGAGGCCCAGGTTCACCTCGGACTGCAGCTCCCTAAGAAGAAGGAGAAGTGAGTTGGGATCAACTTAATTGTGTCAAATCACTGATTTCCTCAAGAACAAGACATTGAAGGACGTGAACTAGGGCCCAACTACATTTTTCGGCGGATGATTGCCATTGAGGTTGCATGAGTCTAGATCAACTTGAATGAGGCTTACTTGCTTATCCTTATAGCCTAGGCAACTGGAAGCAGCGTGCCCCAGACAGTCAAGGATGGAAGACAGTCTCTCCTTGAGACACAGGCCTAAGTAATAGCTTTCCTCCATCCTTCACGGTCCCGGCCACGCTTCTTCCAGTTGTCTAGGCCAAGTTGTCTTACGTCCGCGATGACTTTGTCTTTGTACCGGAGGTTCGGTCTCCCTCTCCTTCTGGAACCAGGAGGATCGAATCCGAGCCTCCTAATTCGAGATGGACAGGAAGACCGAACCTCCGTCTCGGATTCGAATCGGAAACTCCTGGTTCGAGAAGGAGAGGAAGACCGAATCTCCGGCTCGGATTCGATCCTCCTGGTTCCAGAAGGAGATTAAGACCGAACCTCCGGTGAAAAGACCAAGTCATCGCTGGATCGTTGTTGTCCATAAGCTCGATGTGACCAAGCCAATGTAGTCGACGAATTTTTGCCTTCAGGACTACCTCCACATCCTGGCACAGCTCATAGAGTTCGCGGTTGTGTCTTCTCCTCCATTCACCTTCCTCGCAGACGGGACCATTTATCCGACGCAGAATTTTTCTTTCAAGAATCAGCTCTGCCGTTTCGCTTATCGTTCAGCATTCGGGTCTGTAAAACAGGACTGACAGAAAAAGGGTCCCTCGAGTTAGGAGTTTTGACCCCAGCTGTTTAGACAAACTGACCAGGAGATTACGCGACCAGGAAACGCTTCCTTCACAATATCCATTGTGGCTCGTGCTGTGTGTGCGGTTGCACCGTTTTGTTGGAACGACAAATTCACCAAGCATCGTTCATCCAATTCCGGCAGCAAGAAGTCGCTGTAGCGTCCGTCTGGTGATGCCCAATTGCGTGACCCGTCGTCTGGTTGATGTTTCTTCGTTTTTAGCGACAATTACAGACGCCATATTCTCGGCCGAACAGCGGCCACGCCCTGAATGGTCTCCTGTGGTTCCAGCCTGTTCGAGTCGAGTAGCTAAGAGCCGGAATGTTTGTCCAGTTGGCTCGACACGATTAGGAAATCGACGTCGAAATTCACGCTGAGCTGACACCACCGACAGATTATTGGTCAAAAAAATCGACACAATTATTCCACGCTCTTGCTTGTTTATCTGTTTGCACACTGCAGCTGTCTGTGGGCGCCGTGGCGTAGTGGGTAAGTGCGTCGACTCCTACGCTCGAGGTCCAAGGTTCGAATCTCGAAAAAACATCAAACATTTTTTCACGGATCCACCTCTTTCGAGTCACTGACAAGACTCAAAGAGTCTGTCTGGAAAAAACTTCTCAATCTCGCCGTTCGGAGTCGGCATTAAACTGTAGATCCCCTCCACTCGTGAGAGAACAATAGCACGCACACCACGAGTGGTTTCTGAGAAACTAGGCCCAAGTCCACCACGGACTGTAGCGCCGCCATTATTATTGTTATTAGCAATGATTTCTTGTAAAGGCTGAAAAACCGAACAAAAGCGTATTAACTTTGCTTTCACTGGGATTCGAACCTGGGACCCGTCTAACTTAAGGCAGGCACTCAACGTCAGTCGTCTCAAGCTGCAACATCATTTTCAAGTAACAGCAATGATTTCTTGTGGGCGCCATGGCGTAGGAATGAATCTCCAAAAAAAAATCTAACATTTTTTCACGGCTTTACCTTTTTCAAGTCACTGACAATGCTCAAAGAGTATAACTGTCTAGCTTCTCAAAGTCACCATTCGGAGTCGGCATTAAACTGTAGGTCCCCTCCGCTCGTGAGAGAACAATAGCCTGCACAACACGAGTGGTTGCTGAGAAGTCAGGCCCAAGTACACCTCGGACTGTAGCGCCGATTATTATTATTAGCAATGATTTCTTGTAAAGGCTGAGGCTTATGGAGAAATTGGAGCACTCATGAGGATGCAAGAAGCATTGCAGGGAGAAGCTTTCTGAATTCCTTCCCGTTTCTCTGAGTGACTCCAAGCAAAGAACTCGAGTTAATGCCCACAACTAGATGATTAAACCAAACGTGGCATGAGGACATCACAAGGAGTCATGTTGTTAACTTCAGTCGGAATCGTTCTGAGAATGCCTTACATTCGCCTGAAACGATGCAAGAACTGGGAGCTTTGAAAGAAAAACACCGTTCAAGGTTTTCCAGGACGATGGACAATTTAAATAAGAAGCACAGCTCTTGTGGGAAACCCTTGAGATGAATCTGCATTAACTGAAGAGGACTTGAATGGACCACAAGGGAGGGACCTTCCCTTAAATCTCACAAAAAACAGGAATGACAAATTGCAAAATTTTAAATCCGCAAAATTTGCCAAGGAAACTTTGACGGCAAAGTTGCGAAATTCAGCAAGAAAAAAACACAGAAAACTCTCACTGACACGCTGCGCTGCCGCCGAACTGCCGCGGAACTTAAAGTATGTCATTATTGAAAGAAGTTTCTCAAACTCTCGTAACGACATGGGATTCATTTTTTTCCGTGACAGTCGACGAATGATTCCCGATAAATGACAGTAATTATCTGTCAAATGTCAATTAATTGCCAGTGTTACCAAATCAACCGAGATAAGTCTGACATCCTACCCCAAACCATCATCGTTAAGTCTGCTCAGATTTTGAGAACAATAATGACACTCTCGTACAATGGCCGTAATCAAGAGCCATTTAACGTGCCAAAAACCGACGGAACCCAAAACAAGATACAACCATCCCTTCTTCTTGCATGAGGTCATTAGGAGCTGAATGTTTCACTCACATTTGTTTTCTTCTTTTTTTCCACATTTTTTGTGGGGTTTTTGTGTTTTTTTTTGCTGTTGTTCGCGTTTTTTTTGGGACAATGTGTGGGCACACATTCGCAGGCACCACTCGCGAGCATTCTTATGCGAGAAGTGCATGGTTTCTGTAAGGGTTGTCCCAATGGTCTTGTTCTAGATTTCATTTTCTTTAATTTCATTTCTGCTTCGTGTTGTTTTTGCTTTTTTCTGCTTTTCTTGGTTTATAATTACACTTGTTTACCCATGCACTTGGGTGGGTGGGTGGTAGGAGGTGAGAGGTGAGAGGTGAGTTTCTGTGGAGCCTCGACTGCATGTGTTGGCTCGTGTTGGTTGGTGACTGAATATCGCACCAATACACGCTTAGGGGTGTTTCCCGGCTCCTTCAGAATAGGTGGACTTCAAGGTGCAACACACCGCACAGAGGAGAGCTTTTCAATTCCCCACACCTCCTCCGTGCAGCAGTGTCTCTCTCTCTGTGCTGTTACTAAATCCGTTCATCGATGCAATGCAAAATTTGTCAATAGATTGGGTGAAACAATAAAAGGGAGAGACGGTGCAACGGACGGTGGTTCTAATTTGACACAGAAACGCGACAGAAAATCGCTGCAAAAATTCAAAAGAAACCAAATATTCAAATGAATCGTGATGATGGGCGGTGAATGGTGGGGGGGGGGGATGTGATCTCTTCTTCGACCCTCCCTCTGGCGCGCCACTTACAGGGGATCTCTGAGAAAAGTTTATTTTTATCGCGGTTTGGCATTCACCGTGTCGACCACAGTCACTGGCACGGCACACACTTTTTCGCACAAAAATCTGAACACAACCCGTCACAAATGTGTCCCCCAATCACCCCCCGCCCCCAATTTGCTGCTGCATCAGTGTTCACCCGAAAATGTTGTAACTCGTGTGTTTCTTTTGCCCAATAAATTTGAAACTAATTTTATAATAGCTCTTGTTTTACCTGCAGTTTCTTGATCGAGGCACTGAACGTGAAAGAGGGACCCCTCGGGGGTGTTGGAACCCTTTTCATCAACATTCACACACAAAGGACGAACAAAGGAAGGGAAAAACACAGAGGAACTCAACTCAACTCAATATTATTACCTAATTGGCAGAAACTCGTTCGCTATTTAAATCCTTCGGGCTCTGTGTGGGTTTCGTTTCGTTTTTTTTTTTTTCTGTTTCTCGTTCCACACTCTCTCGCCAATTCTCGTCCTTTTCTCACTTGGCGTTCTCTTTTCCGTTTCCTTTATGAATTTTTTTTTGTTTTTCCTTTTTTTTTTTGCTCGCCTACTTTCACTACAGGAGTGCAATCGTTGCTGTTGCCGTTGATGTTGTCTTCCTAGTCGAAGTTGAAAACGAAAACCTCGTCGTCGTCGTCGTCGTCGATGTCGTTGCCGTCGTCGTCGTCGTCGTCTTCGTCGATGTTGCTGCTGCTGTTGTTGTTGTTGTTGTTGATGTTGTTGTAGGTCTAATGATGATGATGGTAAGGGTTTAAGTGTCACATATCCTACCGCCGCATCCTCTTTAGTTCCCTTCGCTGAGTTGACACACTAAATGAATCCACTATTTTCACGTTTTTTTTTATTTTTTTTCCAATTTTTCACATGCACTTTTGATTACTAGACTTTTTTGCTCTCTTTGCTCTCCTCCTCTTGACTTTATGACTTCGAACTGAATTTTCTATTTAAATCGTTCTGCAGGGTCGGCTTGCCGTTTGCATTTCTTTTTTATGCTCTGGTCTAGCTGGTCTAGTACCCTTAACATTGAAACGATCAACTTGGCAGCACTATTTTCAGTTTGCTCTTGTTTCAAAATTTTTGTAGCAAATTTTTGCTTTTTTTCTTTTTTTTTCAAAAATCACTCACACCACACCGAGGGAAGGGATTGAATTTGAATTCTTTTTTTTTCCTAGACACTTTTTTGACCACCCTCCATTCGAAAGGGGGAGACACACACAGAGAGAGAGAGAGAGAGAGAGAGTGAGACACAGATAGAAGAACGCACCCGCGACCAACAACAACAAAACTGAAAAAAACACCAAAAGAAGAACCACAACACACACGAACCACCAGAAAGGCGTCTTGTTTCAGTGGGAGAGATGTTTTTGAAATGCACACCCGCTGCGGACTGAAAATGCAGAAGTTTCCCTACACGATTCGGGTTCGCGGTGGTGTTGTGCAGCTTTTTCGGCGAAACCGTCTGGTGTTGTGATATTTTTGGAGGCACTTTCGGTTCTGATGCGCTATGCCGGGACATGCGCTCATGGGGGGAGCTTTCAAGTGCCTGTTTGGTCTAGTTACGAGGAGATGTCGCTGGGATTCGCGATTATCCCTTTTCCGTTGGCCTGTGCTGCTGAAGGAACGTCTAGTAATCCTCGTGAGATCAAGTGGAGTTTTGGTGTCATACGTGCATAAGGGGTGCTCCACACGGAGATTCGGTTTTAATCCATTTCTGTTGTGAATCCCTGAGTGGGGGTGGATTTGATGCGGTGACACAGTTTTTATTTTTTTGTGTGTTTCTGGAATGCAAGGGGAGCTGCTTTCACGATGCATCTTGAAGTTGAATAAAAACCGGGTGAGGGCGAGTGCACAGGGATGAACGTTCGCGTGTTTTTTTTGCAGACTCAAGTGCATGCGAAAGGAGGGTGCGCTTTATGTAATCCCGTGCAGGGATTCATGCATTTTTGAGCGACTTCAATGGAGTTCTTGTGTTTGTGTCCAGAGATGGGGGCTTGGCACCATTCATCAGCAGCGCAGTGGAAGCTGGATTTTTTTCGCATTTGTTGCCATCTGGTGATCTATTGGGTAGTCAATTTTAGGAATTAGGAGCCGAGGAATTGACAGCTCGTGATGCCATAAATTCAAAGCAAAGAGACCATTAGTGTGGGGGATTTGTTAGCTTTTTGTACTCTATTTCTGCAGTACATATGAAATGGAATGGGCACTTAGGGGAATCTCGAAAATATTGCAACCGAGGGAACTTGTATCCAGAGGCAAGCATCGTTGCACGGCGAGGGTGGAGGGTGACCACCACTATCACGAGGAAGCTGCAAACTTTTGGCAATAGGCGCCTACGCTAAATCTTAAGAATATTCTGGTCAAGCCGTATCTCTAACGAACATCTTTGTCAGAGAACGAACCATGAACCTATAGGCACAACGACAACGACGAAAGTGGTCACACTCTCCGAACGGGTGACAGGTCCATAGCTAAGCAAGCGATGCAATGGAACCCGCTTACTCAGGATAGCGGCGCTTTCATGGCGTTCATCGGGTGCGACAAACAGGATCTGTATGTCCACCGCCACTTTTACCAACCTACCTACGTGGCTCAGAACAGTTGAGAAGGAAGCACAGCAGCTGGGAACAAGTTGGGAAAAGCTGAGGCTCATTTCCAGAAACCGCACTCGATGACGCGTAGGCATAGTACAGGCCCTAGAACACACAAGGGGATACAGGACATAATTCATCGTTGCATGGCATCGTGCGTCGTGTTATAAAAATGGTTGGTTAGTAAATGTCCTTAAATCATCGACGTGATCTATACTTACTTAACAGGCCTACGTCCCACGGAGGGTCTGAACCTGAGCTATCACTGCCTTCCATCGTTGACGGTCCTGGGCACGCTGGTTCCAGTCGAAGCTCTCTCACGCCCGCGATAATTTTTTTTCGGGGCTCTACTGAAGCGCTCAAACTCAAAACTGGTCCATTGTACTGCCAGTAGCAACGGTAGCAACCTACTCCAGTGCCGTTAATTTGATCTCAACGGAAAATGGTGACAGGACCAGACTCGATTTCACTGGGATTCGAACCTGAGACCCCTCTAACTTGGGCCAGGCACTTAACCAACAGCGTCATCCAGTCGTCCCGCGATGACTTAGTCTTTGTACCGGAAGTTCGGTCTTCCTCTCCTTCTCGGCTCGGATTCGAAGCCCCTTTTAGCTGGAGCGTTGTTGTCACGAGTACTTACTTACTTACTTCACAGCTCTACGACCCATCGAGGGTCTAAGCCTGAGCTATCGCTGCCTTCCATCGTTGGCGGTCCTGGGCACGCTGCGTCCAGTCATCAAGACCAAGCTGTCATCGCTGTCATCGCGGACGTAAGACTTAGTCTTTGTACCGGAGGTTCGGTCTTCCTCTCCTTCTCGAACCAGGAGGATCGAATCCGAGCCTCCTCGGATCTCGAATTCGGATTCGGTAGACAAACTCCTTCAGTTCCTCAAAATTGTAGCTGTCGTGATGTTTGTTGTCCTAAAATCCAGAGCAGCTATTCCCAGCTATCTTCTATCGACCCGCAGTCTGAGTCGTTCGTTATTTCAGATGCCCATCAAACGCTTCTCCACAGACTCATGCTCCGCAAGGAAAACAAATAAATTCATTAGACACGATCTTCCGAATCCCATCAAACACCTCCACCACCCCTCAACCACCAGCGAATGAGAAATTCATCACGCCTCTGCATTTTATTCAAAACTCAGCTGCTGTTCGCTGAAAATTTACAACCTGTTGCCAAGCTGTTCACGAAAGTCTTTACGCGGGAATTTTTGTTTATTTTCGTTCTCGAATTGAATGAGATAAAGTTTATTTTGCGTGCGAATCATTTGTCTGAAAGAAGCGTGCCTCTCTTGTGCTAGTCAATAGATGAATAGCGATCAAGGAATCCAAGCACTTTTGTGGAAAACGTTGAAAATTGAGCTTTCGGGGCTGCTTAATGTGGCGGATCCCATCGGTTTGGAAACACGGTTTTGCATTTTTCGCGGTGAACTAATTTTGTTCCAAAAATTTCAAGGCGAATGGTCATTAACCTCCGCCAAGGTGAGCATGGGGTGTGGGAGAAATTCGAAAAAAAAACTGATTTGAAAAGTCTTGCGTATACGACAGAGGACCCCAAAGCACAGTCTCTTCCAAAATGCTTGCGCCAATGCCTTATTTTTGCATGATCTCTTTTGACGAAGTGTGTGAAAATGCAGTCTAGTGGTGATCAATAATGAACGCCTGCACCTTAGCTTAAAAATAGATCGAGATATGGTGCATTTTTTGGAATGAGTTGCCTTGATGCTCTGATGTAAAAAAATACATAAACCAGAGGTAAATCTGCTAGGCGGCAGTTATATCTGTTTGACTCATGAAATCCTACTACCCTCCAACATTCAAATTCAACCCCCAATTGAACCACACTCAAGAAGTCCTTTTCAGGCGAACAATGACCTCTTTTTCTTTCAGGAGACCAACTTCGAATTTTTACTTTCACACCATAATCCTCAAAAACACAACCACATCTCTCAAAAATCATGACGTCAGATCATCGAACATACAACAACGAAATCCTGCCCGCAAAAGATCACCCAAAATTCTGTTGATTTCAGTGAAAATCTCTTTTAAAACACCCGACGATCACAATTCCAGCAAAATGTAGGTATACCAAAAACTCACACCACAACTCATTTTCAACATTTATTGTACATTCCGTACGCTTAGAAATTGTTGCATACCTAGAAGCTGATTTGCTGACACCTCGATGAATGCAAGAATTCGTTTGGAATCTGTTGCATATGCAGAGGGTGTTTTTGTGGAATACCTACTAAACTTTCCGTCTTCTGCTGGCCTAGTAATTTAATTTTCGACGAAAAATAAGAACTGTTGGTGTATTTCCCGAATTGCTTTTGACCTGAATTTTCGATCCATGTACATTTTGTCGCATTCCGGGAACCTTCGATTTTTTCCTCGAAAAAAATCCAAGGCTAACCACTGTCATTTTGATTGAGATTTTAACCACGACCTCCCAACTTTGACAAGCCACAGTTTCCAAACCAGGCGTCGCCCAGACATAAAACCGCCATTCCTGGTGTGCTATTGACCTGAATTTTCGATCCATGTACATTTTGTCGCATTCCGGGAGCCTTCGATTTTTTCCTCGAAAAAAATCCAAGGCTAACCACTGTCATTTTGATTGAGATTTTAACCACGACCTCCCAACTTTGACAAGCCACAGTTTCCAAACCAGGCGTCGCCCGCGCATAAAACCGCCATTCCTGGTGTGCTATTGACCTGAATTTTCGATCCATGTACATTTTGTCGCATTCCGGGAGCCTTCGATTTTTTCCTCGAAAAAAATCCAAGGCTAACCACTGTCATTTTGATTGAGATTTTAACCACGACCTCCCAACTTTGACAAGCCACAGTTTCCAAACCAGGCGTCGCCCAGACATAAAACCGCCATTCCTGGTGTGCTATTGACCTGAATTTTCGACCAATGTACATTTTATCGCATTCCGAGAGCCTTCGATTTTTTCCTCGAAAAAAATCCAAGGCTAACCACTGTCATTTTGATTGAGATTTTAACCACGACCTCCCAACTTTGACAAGCCACAGTTTCCAAACCAGGCGTCGCCCAGACATAAAACCGCCATTCCTGGTGTGCTATTGACCTGAATTTTCGACCAATGTACATTTTATCGCATTCCGAGAGCCTTCGATTTTTTCCTCGAAAAAAATCCAAGGCTAACCACTGTCATTTTGATTGAGATTTTAACCACGACCTCCCAACTTTGACAAGCCACAGTTTCCAAACCAGGCGTCGCCCGCGCATAAAACCGCCATTCCTGGTGTGCTATTGACCTGAATTTTCGACCAATGTACATTTTATCGCATTCCGAGAGCCTTCGATTTTTTCCTCGAAAAAAATCCAAGGCTAACCACTGTCATTTTGATTGAGATTTTAACCACGACCTCCCAACTTTGACAAGCCACAGTTTCCAAACCAGGCGTCGCCCGCGCATAAAACCGCCATTCCTGGTGTGCTATTGACCTGAATTTTCGACCAATGTACATTTTATCGCATTCCGAGAGCCTTCGATTTTTTCCTCGAAAAAAATCCAAGGCTAACCACTGTCATTTTGATTGAGATTTTAACCACGACCTCCCAACTTTGACAAGCCACAGTTTCCAAACCAGGCGTCGCCCGCGCATAAAACCGCCATTCCTGGTGTGCTATTGACCTGAATTTTCGATCCATGTACATTTTGTCGCATTCCGAGAACCTTCGATTTTTTCCTCGAAAAAAATCCAAGGCTAACCACTGTCATTTTGATTGAGATTTTAACCACGACCTCCCAACTTTGACAAGCCACAGTTTCCAAACCAGGCGTCGCCCAGACATAAAACCGCCATTCCTGGTGTGCTATTGACCTGAATTTTCGATCCATGTACATTTTGTCGCATTCCGGGAACCTTCGATTTTTTCCTCGAAAAAAATCCAAGGCTAACCACTGTCATTTTGATTGAGATTTTAACCACGACCTCCCAACTTTGACAAGCCACAGTTTCCAAACCAGGCGTCGCCCGCGCATAAAACCGCCATTCCTGGTGTGCTATTGACCTGAATTTTCGACCAATGTACATTTTATCGCATTCCGAGAGCCTTCGATTTTTTCCTCGAAAAAAATCCAAGGCTAACCACTGTCATTTTGATTGAGATTTTAACCACGACCTCCCAACTTTGACAAGCCACAGTTTCCAAACCAGGCGTCGCCCGCGCATAAAACCGCCATTCCTGGTGTGCTATTGACCTGAATTTTCGATCCATGTACATTTTGTCGCATTCCGGGAGCCTTCGATTTTTTCCTCGAAAAAAATCCAAGGCTAACCACTGTCATTTTGATTGAGATTTTAACCACGACCTCCCAACTTTGACAAGCCACAGTTTCCAAACCAGGCGTCGCCCAGACATAAAACCGCCATTCCTGGTGTGCTATTGACCTGAATTTTCGACCAATGTACATTTTATCGCATTCCGAGAGCCTTCGATTTTTTCCTCGAAAAAAATCCAAGGCTAACCACTGTCATTTTGATTGAGATTTTAACCACGACCTCCCAACTTTGACAAGCCACAGTTTCCAAACCAGGCGTCGCCCGCGCATAAAACCGCCATTCCTGGTGTGCTATTGACCTGAATTTTCGACCAATGTACATTTTATCGCATTCCGAGAGCCTTCGATTTTTTCCTCGAAAAAAATCCAAGGCTAACCACTGTCATTTTGATTGAGATTTTAACCACGACCTCCCAACTTTGACAAGCCACAGTTTCCAAACCAGGCGTCGCCCGCGCATAAAACCGCCATTCCTGGTGTGCTATTGACCTGAATTTTCGACCAATGTACATTTTATCGCATTCCGAGAGCCTTCGATTTTTTCCTCGAAAAAAATCCAAGGCTAACCACTGTCATTTTGATTGAGATTTTAACCACGACCTCCCAACTTTGACAAGCCACAGTTTCCAAACCAGGCGTCGCCCGCGCATAAAACCGCCATTCCTGGTGTGCTATTGACCTGAATTTTCGATCCATGTACATTTTGTCGCATTCCGGGAGCCTTCGATTTTTTCCTCGAAAAAAATCCAAGGCTAACCACTGTCATTTTGATTGAGATTTTAACCACGACCTCCCAACTTTGACAAGCCACAGTTTCCAAACCAGGCGTCGCCCGCGCATAAAACCGCCATTCCTGGTGTGCTATTGACCTGAATTTTCGATCCATGTACATTTTGTCGCATTCCGAGAACCTTCGATTTTTTCCTCGAAAAAAATCCAAGGCTAACCACTGTCATTTTGATTGAGATTTTAACCACGACCTCCCAACTTTGACAAGCCACAGTTTCCAAACCAGGCGTCGCCCGCGCATAAAACCGCCATTCCTGGTGTGCTATTGACCTGAATTTTCGACCAATGTACATTTTATCGCATTCCGAGAGCCTTCGATTTTTTCCTCGAAAAAAATCCAAGGCTAACCACTGTCATTTTGATTGAGATTTTAACCACGACCTCCCAACTTTGACAAGCCACAGTTTCCAAACCAGGCGTCGCCCGCGCATAAAACCGCCATTCCTGGTGTGCTATTGACCTGAATTTTCGATCCATGTACATTTTGTCGCATTCCGGGAGCCTTCGATTTTTTCCTCGAAAAAAATCCAAGGCTAACCACTGTCATTTTGATTGAGATTTTAACCACGACCTCCCAACTTTGACAAGCCACAGTTTCCAAACCAGGCGTCGCCCAGACATAAAACCGCCATTCCTGGTGTGCTATTGACCTGAATTTTCGACCAATGTACATTTTATCGCATTCCGAGAGCCTTCGATTTTTTCCTCGAAAAAAATCCAAGGCTAACCACTGTCATTTTGATTGAGATTTTAACCACGACCTCCCAACTTTGACAAGCCACAGTTTCCAAACCAGGCGTCGCCCGCGCATAAAACCGCCATTCCTGGTGTGCTATTGACCTGAATTTTCGACCAATGTACATTTTATCGCATTCCGAGAGCCTTCGATTTTTTCCTCGAAAAAAATCCAAGGCTAACCACTGTCATTTTGATTGAGATTTTAACCACGACCTCCCAACTTTGACAAGCCACAGTTTCCAAACCAGGCGTCGCCCGCGCATAAAACCGCCATTCCTGGTGTGCTATTGACCTGAATTTTCGATCCATGTACATTTTGTCGCATTCCGGGAGCCTTCGATTTTTTCCTCGAAAAAAATCCAAGGCTAACCACTGTCATTTTGATTGAGATTTTAACCACGACCTCCCAACTTTGACAAGCCACAGTTTCCAAACCAGGCGTCGCCCAGACATAAAACCGCCATTCCTGGTGTGCTATTGACCTGAATTTTCGACCAATGTACATTTTATCGCATTCCGAGAGCCTTCGATTTTTTCCTCGAAAAAAATCCAAGGCTAACCACTGTCATTTTGATTGAGATTTTAACCACGACCTCCCAACTTTGACAAGCCACAGTTTCCAAACCAGGCGTCGCCCGCGCATAAAACCGCCATTCCTGGTGTGCTATTGACCTGAATTTTCGACCAATGTACATTTTATCGCATTCCGAGAGCCTTCGATTTTTTCCTCGAAAAAAATCCAAGGCTAACCACTGTCATTTTGATTGAGATTTTAACCACGACCTCCCAACTTTGACAAGCCACAGTTTCCAAACCAGGCGTCGCCCGCGCATAAAACCGCCATTCCTGGTGTGCTATTGACCTGAATTTTCGATCCATGTACATTTTGTCGCATTCCGGGAGCCTTCGATTTTTTCCTCGAAAAAAATCCAAGGCTAACCACTGTCATTTTGATTGAGATTTTAACCACGACCTCCCAACTTTGACAAGCCACAGTTTCCAAACCAGGCGTCGCCCAGACATAAAACCGCCATTCCTGGTGTGCTATTGACCTGAATTTTCGACCAATGTACATTTTATCGCATTCCGAGAGCCTTCGATTTTTTCCTCGAAAAAAATCCAAGGCTAACCACTGTCATTTTGATTGAGATTTTAACCACGACCTCCCAACTTTGACAAGCCACAGTTTCCAAACCAGGCGTCGCCCGCGCATAAAACCGCCATTCCTGGTGTGCTATTGACCTGAATTTTCGACCAATGTACATTTTATCGCATTCCGAGAGCCTTCGATTTTTTCCTCGAAAAAAATCCAAGGCTAACCACTGTCATTTTGATTGAGATTTTAACCACGACCTCCCAACTTTGACAAGCCACAGTTTCCAAACCAGGCGTCGCCCGCGCATAAAACCGCCATTCCTGGTGTGCTATTGACCTGAATTTTCGATCCATGTACATTTTGTCGCATTCCGAGAACCTTCGATTTTTTCCTCGAAAAAAATCCAAGGCTAACCACTGTCATTTTGATTGAGATTTTAACCACGACCTCCCAACTTTGACAAGCCACAGTTTCCAAACCAGGCGTCGCCCAGACATAAAACCGCCATTCCTGGTGTGCTATTGACCTGAATTTTCGATCCATGTACATTTTGTCGCATTCCGGGAACCTTCGATTTTTTCCTCGAAAAAAATCCAAGGCTAACCACTGTCATTTTGATTGAGATTTTAACCACGACCTCCCAACTTTGACAAGCCACAGTTTCCAAACCAGGCGTCGCCCGCGCATAAAACCGCCATTCCTGGTGTGCTATTGACCTGAATTTTCGACCAATGTACATTTTATCGCATTCCGAGAGCCTTCGATTTTTTCCTCGAAAAAAATCCAAGGCTAACCACTGTCATTTTGATTGAGATTTTAACCACGACCTCCCAACTTTGACAAGCCACAGTTTCCAAACCAGGCGTCGCCCGCGCATAAAACCGCCATTCCTGGTGTGCTATTGACCTGAATTTTCGATCCATGTACATTTTGTCGCATTCCGGGAGCCTTCGATTTTTTCCTCGAAAAAAATCCAAGGCTAACCACTGTCATTTTGATTGAGATTTTAACCACGACCTCCCAACTTTGACAAGCCACAGTTTCCAAACCAGGCGTCGCCCAGACATAAAACCGCCATTCCTGGTGTGCTATTGACCTGAATTTTCGACCAATGTACATTTTATCGCATTCCGAGAGCCTTCGATTTTTTCCTCGAAAAAAATCCAAGGCTAACCACTGTCATTTTGATTGAGATTTTAACCACGACCTCCCAACTTTGACAAGCCACAGTTTCCAAACCAGGCGTCGCCCGCGCATAAAACCGCCATTCCTGGTGTGCTATTGACCTGAATTTTCGACCAATGTACATTTTATCGCATTCCGAGAGCCTTCGATTTTTTCCTCGAAAAAAATCCAAGGCTAACCACTGTCATTTTGATTGAGATTTTAACCACGACCTCCCAACTTTGACAAGCCACAGTTTCCAAACCAGGCGTCGCCCGCGCATAAAACCGCCATTCCTGGTGTGCTATTGACCTGAATTTTCGACCAATGTACATTTTATCGCATTCCGAGAGCCTTCGATTTTTTCCTCGAAAAAAATCCAAGGCTAACCACTGTCATTTTGATTGAGATTTTAACCACGACCTCCCAACTTTGACAAGCCACAGTTTCCAAACCAGGCGTCGCCCGCGCATAAAACCGCCATTCCTGGTGTGCTATTGACCTGAATTTTCGACCAATGTACATTTTATCGCATTCCGAGAGCCTTCGATTTTTTCCTCGAAAAAAATCCAAGGCTAACCACTGTCATTTTGATTGAGATTTTAACCACGACCTCCCAACTTTGACAAGCCACAGTTTCCAAACCAGGCGTCGCCCGCGCATAAAACCGCCATTCCTGGTGTGCTATTGACCTGAATTTTCGATCCATGTACATTTTGTCGCATTCCGGGAGCCTTCGATTTTTTCCTCGAAAAAAATCCAAGGCTAACCACTGTCATTTTGATTGAGATTTTAACCACGACCTCCCAACTTTGACAAGCCACAGTTTCCAAACCAGGCGTCGCCCGCGCATAAAACCGCCATTCCTGGTGTGCTATTGACCTGAATTTTCGATCCATGTACATTTTGTCGCATTCCGAGAACCTTCGATTTTTTCCTCGAAAAAAATCCAAGGCTAACCACTGTCATTTTGATTGAGATTTTAACCACGACCTCCCAACTTTGACAAGCCACAGTTTCCAAACCAGGCGTCGCCCGCGCATAAAACCGCCATTCCTGGTGTGCTATTGACCTGAATTTTCGACCAATGTACATTTTATCGCATTCCGAGAGCCTTCGATTTTTTCCTCGAAAAAAATCCAAGGCTAACCACTGTCATTTTGATTGAGATTTTAACCACGACCTCCCAACTTTGACAAGCCACAGTTTCCAAACCAGGCGTCGCCCGCGCATAAAACCGCCATTCCTGGTGTGCTATTGACCTGAATTTTCGATCCATGTACATTTTGTCGCATTCCGGGAGCCTTCGATTTTTTCCTCGAAAAAAATCCAAGGCTAACCACTGTCATTTTGATTGAGATTTTAACCACGACCTCCCAACTTTGACAAGCCACAGTTTCCAAACCAGGCGTCGCCCAGACATAAAACCGCCATTCCTGGTGTGCTATTGACCTGAATTTTCGACCAATGTACATTTTATCGCATTCCGAGAGCCTTCGATTTTTTCCTCGAAAAAAATCCAAGGCTAACCACTGTCATTTTGATTGAGATTTTAACCACGACCTCCCAACTTTGACAAGCCACAGTTTCCAAACCAGGCGTCGCCCGCGCATAAAACCGCCATTCCTGGTGTGCTATTGACCTGAATTTTCGACCAATGTACATTTTATCGCATTCCGAGAGCCTTCGATTTTTTCCTCGAAAAAAATCCAAGGCTAACCACTGTCATTTTGATTGAGATTTTAACCACGACCTCCCAACTTTGACAAGCCACAGTTTCCAAACCAGGCGTCGCCCAGACATAAAACCGCCATTCCTGGTGTGCTATTGACCTGAATTTTCGACCAATGTACATTTTATCGCATTCCGAGAGCCTTCGATTTTTTCCTCGAAAAAAATCCAAGGCTAACCACTGTCATTTTGATTGAGATTTTAACCACGACCTCCCAACTTTGACAAGCCACAGTTTCCAAACCAGGCGTCGCCCGCGCATAAAACCGCCATTCCTGGTGTGCTATTGACCTGAATTTTCGATCCATGTACATTTTGTCGCATTCCGGGAGCCTTCGATTTTTTCCTCGAAAAAAATCCAAGGCTAACCACTGTCATTTTGATTGAGATTTTAACCACGACCTCCCAACTTTGACAAGCCACAGTTTCCAAACCAGGCGTCGCCCAGACATAAAACCGCCATTCCTGGTGTGCTATTGACCTGAATTTTCGACCAATGTACATTTTATCGCATTCCGAGAGCCTTCGATTTTTTCCTCGAAAAAAATCCAAGGCTAACCACTGTCATTTTGATTGAGATTTTAACCACGACCTCCCAACTTTGACAAGCCACAGTTTCCAAACCAGGCGTCGCCCAGACATAAAACCGCCATTCCTGGTGTGCTATTGACCTGAATTTTCGACCAATGTACATTTTATCGCATTCCGAGAGCCTTCGATTTTTTCCTCGAAAAAAATCCAAGGCTAACCACTGTCATTTTGATTGAGATTTTAACCACGACCTCCCAACTTTGACAAGCCACAGTTTCCAAACCAGGCGTCGCCCGCGCATAAAACCGCCATTCCTGGTGTGCTATTGACCTGAATTTTCGACCAATGTACATTTTATCGCATTCCGAGAGCCTTCGATTTTTTCCTCGAAAAAAATCCAAGGCTAACCACTGTCATTTTGATTGAGATTTTAACCACGACCTCCCAACTTTGACAAGCCACAGTTTCCAAACCAGGCGTCGCCCGCGCATAAAACCGCCATTCCTGGTGTGCTATTGACCTGAATTTTCGATCCATGTACATTTTGTCGCATTCCGGGAGCCTTCGATTTTTTCCTCGAAAAAAATCCAAGGCTAACCACTGTCATTTTGATTGAGATTTTAACCACGACCTCCCAACTTTGACAAGCCACAGTTTCCAAACCAGGCGTCGCCCAGACATAAAACCGCCATTCCTGGTGTGCTATTGACCTGAATTTTCGACCAATGTACATTTTATCGCATTCCGAGAGCCTTCGATTTTTTCCTCGAAAAAAATCCAAGGCTAACCACTGTCATTTTGATTGAGATTTTAACCACGACCTCCCAACTTTGACAAGCCACAGTTTCCAAACCAGGCGTCGCCCGCGCATAAAACCGCCATTCCTGGTGTGCTATTGACCTGAATTTTCGACCAATGTACATTTTATCGCATTCCGAGAGCCTTCGATTTTTTCCTCGAAAAAAATCCAAGGCTAACCACTGTCATTTTGATTGAGATTTTAACCACGACCTCCCAACTTTGACAAGCCACAGTTTCCAAACCAGGCGTCGCCCAGACATAAAACCGCCATTCCTGGTGTGCTATTGACCTGAATTTTCGACCAATGTACATTTTATCGCATTCCGAGAGCCTTCGATTTTTTCCTCGAAAAAAATCCAAGGCTAACCACTGTCATTTTGATTGAGATTTTAACCACGACCTCCCAACTTTGACAAGCCACAGTTTCCAAACCAGGCGTCGCCCGCGCATAAAACCGCCATTCCTGGTGTGCTATTGACCTGAATTTTCGATCCATGTACATTTTGTCGCATTCCGGGAGCCTTCGATTTTTTCCTCGAAAAAAATCCAAGGCTAACCACTGTCATTTTGATTGAGATTTTAACCACGACCTCCCAACTTTGACAAGCCACAGTTTCCAAACCAGGCGTCGCCCGCGCATAAAACCGCCATTCCTGGTGTGCTATTGACCTGAATTTTCGACCAATGTACATTTTATCGCATTCCGAGAGCCTTCGATTTTTTCCTCGAAAAAAATCCAAGGCTAACCACTGTCATTTTGATTGAGATTTTAACCACGACCTCCCAACTTTGACAAGCCACAGTTTCCAAACCAGGCGTCGCCCGCGCATAAAACCGCCATTCCTGGTGTGCTATTGACCTGAATTTTCGACCAATGTACATTTTATCGCATTCCGAGAGCCTTCGATTTTTTCCTCGAAAAAAATCCAAGGCTAACCACTGTCATTTTGATTGAGATTTTAACCACGACCTCCCAACTTTGACAAGCCACAGTTTCCAAACCAGGCGTCGCCCGCGCATAAAACCGCCATTCCTGGTGTGCTATTGACCTGAATTTTCGACCAATGTACATTTTATCGCATTCCGAGAGCCTTCGATTTTTTCCTCGAAAAAAATCCAAGGCTAACCACTGTCATTTTGATTGAGATTTTAACCACGACCTCCCAACTTTGACAAGCCACAGTTTCCAAACCAGGCGTCGCCCGCGCATAAAACCGCCATTCCTGGTGTGCTATTGACCTGAATTTTCGATCCATGTACATTTTGTCGCATTCCGAGAACCTTCGATTTTTTCCTCGAAAAAAATCCAAGGCTAACCACTGTCATTTTGATTGAGATTTTAACCACGACCTCCCAACTTTGACAAGCCACAGTTTCCAAACCAGGCGTCGCCCAGACATAAAACCGCCATTCCTGGTGTGCTATTGACCTGAATTTTCGATCCATGTACATTTTGTCGCATTCCGGGAACCTTCGATTTTTTCCTCGAAAAAAATCCAAGGCTAACCACTGTCATTTTGATTGAGATTTTAACCACGACCTCCCAACTTTGACAAGCCACAGTTTCCAAACCAGGCGTCGCCCGCGCATAAAACCGCCATTCCTGGTGTGCTATTGACCTGAATTTTCGACCAATGTACATTTTATCGCATTCCGAGAGCCTTCGATTTTTTCCTCGAAAAAAATCCAAGGCTAACCACTGTCATTTTGATTGAGATTTTAACCACGACCTCCCAACTTTGACAAGCCACAGTTTCCAAACCAGGCGTCGCCCGCGCATAAAACCGCCATTCCTGGTGTGCTATTGACCTGAATTTTCGATCCATGTACATTTTGTCGCATTCCGGGAGCCTTCGATTTTTTCCTCGAAAAAAATCCAAGGCTAACCACTGTCATTTTGATTGAGATTTTAACCACGACCTCCCAACTTTGACAAGCCACAGTTTCCAAACCAGGCGTCGCCCAGACATAAAACCGCCATTCCTGGTGTGCTATTGACCTGAATTTTCGACCAATGTACATTTTATCGCATTCCGAGAGCCTTCGATTTTTTCCTCGAAAAAAATCCAAGGCTAACCACTGTCATTTTGATTGAGATTTTAACCACGACCTCCCAACTTTGACAAGCCACAGTTTCCAAACCAGGCGTCGCCCGCGCATAAAACCGCCATTCCTGGTGTGCTATTGACCTGAATTTTCGACCAATGTACATTTTATCGCATTCCGAGAGCCTTCGATTTTTTCCTCGAAAAAAATCCAAGGCTAACCACTGTCATTTTGATTGAGATTTTAACCACGACCTCCCAACTTTGACAAGCCACAGTTTCCAAACCAGGCGTCGCCCGCGCATAAAACCGCCATTCCTGGTGTGCTATTGACCTGAATTTTCGACCAATGTACATTTTATCGCATTCCGAGAGCCTTCGATTTTTTCCTCGAAAAAAATCCAAGGCTAACCACTGTCATTTTGATTGAGATTTTAACCACGACCTCCCAACTTTGACAAGCCACAGTTTCCAAACCAGGCGTCGCCCGCGCATAAAACCGCCATTCCTGGTGTGCTATTGACCTGAATTTTCGACCAATGTACATTTTATCGCATTCCGAGAGCCTTCGATTTTTTCCTCGAAAAAAATCCAAGGCTAACCACTGTCATTTTGATTGAGATTTTAACCACGACCTCCCAACTTTGACAAGCCACAGTTTCCAAACCAGGCGTCGCCCGCGCATAAAACCGCCATTCCTGGTGTGCTATTGACCTGAATTTTCGATCCATGTACATTTTGTCGCATTCCGGGAGCCTTCGATTTTTTCCTCGAAAAAAATCCAAGGCTAACCACTGTCATTTTGATTGAGATTTTAACCACGACCTCCCAACTTTGACAAGCCACAGTTTCCAAACCAGGCGTCGCCCGCGCATAAAACCGCCATTCCTGGTGTGCTATTGACCTGAATTTTCGATCCATGTACATTTTGTCGCATTCCGGGAACCTTCGATTTTTTCCTCGAAAAAAATCCAAGGCTAACCACTGTCATTTTGATTGAGATTTTAACCACGACCTCCCAACTTTGACAAGCCACAGTTTCCAAACCAGGCGTCGCCCGCGCATAAAACCGCCATTCCTGGTGTGCTATTGACCTGAATTTTCGACCAATGTACATTTTATCGCATTCCGAGAGCCTTCGATTTTTTCCTCGAAAAAAATCCAAGGCTAACCACTGTCATTTTGATTGAGATTTTAACCACGACCTCCCAACTTTGACAAGCCACAGTTTCCAAACCAGGCGTCGCCCGCGCATAAAACCGCCATTCCTGGTGTGCTATTGACCTGAATTTTCGATCCATGTACATTTTGTCGCATTCCGAGAACCTTCGATTTTTTCCTCGAAAAAAATCCAAGGCTAACCACTGTCATTTTGATTGAGATTTTAACCACGACCTCCCAACTTTGACAAGCCACAGTTTCCAAACCAGGCGTCGCCCAGACATAAAACCGCCATTCCTGGTGTGCTATTGACCTGAATTTTCGACCAATGTACATTTTATCGCATTCCGAGAGCCTTCGATTTTTTCCTCGAAAAAAATCCAAGGCTAACCACTGTCATTTTGATTGAGATTTTAACCCCGACCTCCCAACTTTCACAAGCCACAGTTTCCAAACCAGGCGTCGCCCGCGCATAAAACCGCCATTCCTGGTGTGCTATTGACCTGAATTTTCGATCCATGTACATTTTGTCGCATTCCGGGAGCCTTCGATTTTTTCCTCGAAAAAAATCCAAGGCTAACCACTGTCATTTTGATTGAGATTTTAACCACGACCTCCCAACTTTGACAAGCCACAGTTTCCAAACCAGGCGTCGCCCAGACATAAAACCGCCATTCCTGGTGTGCTATTGACCTGAATTTTCGACCAATGTACATTTTATCGCATTCCGAGAGCCTTGGATTTTTTCCTCGAAAAAAATCCAAGGCTAACCACTGTCATTTTGATTGAGATTTTAACCACGACCTCCCAACTTTGACAAGCCACAGTTTCCAAACCAGGCGTCGCCCGCGCATAAAACCGCCATTCCTGGTGTGCTATTGACCTGAATTTTCGACCAATGTACATTTTATCGCATTCCGAGAGCCTTCGATTTTTTCCTCGAAAAAAATCCAAGGCTAACCACTGTCATTTTGATTGAGATTTTAACCACGACCTCCCAACTTTGACAAGCCACAGTTTCCAAACCAGGCGTCGCCCGCGCATAAAACCGCCATTCCTGGTGTGCTATTGACCTGAATTTTCGATCCATGTACATTTTGTCGCATTCCGGGAGCCTTCGATTTTTTCCTCGAAAAAAATCCAAGGCTAACCACTGTCATTTTGATTGAGATTTTAACCACGACCTCCCAACTTTGACAAGCCACAGTTTCCAAACCAGGCGTCGCCCAGACATAAAACCGCCATTCCTGGTGTGCTATTGACCTGAATTTTCGACCAATGTACATTTTATCGCATTCCGAGAGCCTTCGATTTTTTCCTCGAAAAAAATCCAAGGCTAACCACTGTCATTTTGATTGAGATTTTAACCACGACCTCCCAACTTTGACAAGCCACAGTTTCCAAACCAGGCGTCGCCCGCGCATAAAACCGCCATTCCTGGTGTGCTATTGACCTGAATTTTCGATCAATGTACATTTTATCGCATTCCGAGAGCCTTCGATTTTTTCCTCGAAAAAAATCCAAGGCTAACCACTGTCATTTTGATTGAGATTTTAACCACGACCTCCCAACTTTGACAAGCCACAGTTTCCAAACCAGGCGTCGCCCGCGCATAAAACCGCCATTCCTGGTGTGCTATTGACCTGAATTTTCGATCCATGTACATTTTGTCGCATTCCGGGAGCCTTCGATTTTTTCCTCGAAAAAAATCCAAGGCTAACCACTGTCATTTTGATTGAGATTTTAACCACGACCTCCCAACTTTGACAAGCCACAGTTTCCAAACCAGGCGTCGCCCGCGCATAAAACCGCCATTCCTGGTGTGCTATTGACCTGAATTTTCGATCCATGTACATTTTGTCGCATTCCGGGAGCCTTCGATTTTTTCCTCGAAAAAAATCCAAGGCTAACCACTGTCATTTTGATTGAGATTTTAACCACGACCTCCCAACTTTGACAAGCCACAGTTTCCAAACCAGGCGTCGCCCAGACATAAAACCGCCATTCCTGGTGTGCTATTGACCTGAATTTTCGACCAATGTACATTTTATCGCACTCCGAGAGCCTTCGATTTTTTCCTCGAAAAAAATCCAAGGCTAACCACTGTCATTTTGATTGAGATTTTAACCACGACCTCCCAACTTTGACAAGCCACAGTTTCCAAACCAGGCGTCGCCCGCGCATAAAACCGCCATTCCTGGTGTGCTATTGACCTGAATTTTCGACCAATGTACATTTTATCGCATTCCGAGAGCCTTCGATTTTTTCCTCGAAAAAAATCCAAGGCTAACCACTGTCATTTTGATTGAGATTTTAACCACGACCTCCCAACTTTGACAAGCCACAGTTTCCAAACCAGGCGTCGCCCGCGCATAAAACCGCCATTCCTGGTGTGCTATTGACCTGAATTTTCGACCAATGTACATTTTATCGCATTCCGAGAGCCTTCGATTTTTTCCTCGAAAAAAATCCAAGGCTAACCACTGTCATTTTGATTGAGATTTTAACCACGACCTCCCAACTTTGACAAGCCACAGTTTCCAAACCAGGCGTCGCCCGCGCATAAAACCGCCATTCCTGGTGTGCTATTGACCTGAATTTTCGATCCATGTACATTTTGTCGCATTCCGGGAGCCTTCGATTTTTTCCTCGAAAAAAATCCAAGGCTAACCACTGTCATTTTGATTGAGATTTTAACCACGACCTCCCAACTTTGACAAGCCACAGTTTCCAAACCAGGCGTCGCCCGCGCATAAAACCGCCATTCCTGGTGTGCTATTGACCTGAATTTTCGACCAATGTACATTTTATCGCATTCCGAGAGCCTTCGATTTTTTCCTCGAAAAAAATCCAAGGCTAACCACTGTCATTTTGATTGAGATTTTAACCACGACCTCCCAACTTTGACAAGCCACAGTTTCCAAACCAGGCGTCGCCCGCGCATAAAACCGCCATTCCTGGTGTGCTATTGACCTGAATTTTCGATCCATGTACATTTTGTCGCATTCCGAGAACCTTCGATTTTTTCCTCGAAAAAAATCCAAGGCTAACCACTGTCATTTTGATTGAGATTTTAACCACGACCTCCCAACTTTGACAAGCCACAGTTTCCAAACCAGGCGTCGCCCAGACATAAAACCGCCATTCCTGGTGTGCTATTGACCTGAATTTTCGATCCATGTACATTTTGTCGCATTCCGGGAACCTTCGATTTTTTCCTCGAAAAAAATCCAAGGCTAACCACTGTCATTTTGATTGAGATTTTAACCACGACCTCCCAACTTTGACAAGCCACAGTTTCCAAACCAGGCGTCGCCCGCGCATAAAACCGCCATTCCTGGTGTGCTATTGACCTGAATTTTCGATCCATGTACATTTTGTCGCATTCCGGGAGCCTTCGATTTTTTCCTCGAAAAAAATCCAAGGCTAACCACTGTCATTTTGATTGAGATTTTAACCACGACCTCCCAACTTTGACAAGCCACAGTTTCCAAACCAGGCGTCGCCCGCGCATAAAACCGCCATTCCTGGTGTGCTATTGACCTGAATTTTCGACCAATGTACATTTTATCGCATTCCGAGAGCCTTCGATTTTTTCCTCGAAAAAAATCCAAGGCTAACCACTGTCATTTTGATTGAGATTTTAACCACGACCTCCCAACTTTGACAAGCCACAGTTTCCAAACCAGGCGTCGCCCGCGCATAAAACCGCCATTCCTGGTGTGCTATTGACCTGAATTTTCGATCCATGTACATTTTGTCGCATTCCGGGAGCCTTCGATTTTTTCCTCGAAAAAAATCCAAGGCTAACCACTGTCATTTTGATTGAGATTTTAACCACGACCTCCCAACTTTGACAAGCCACAGTTTCCAAACCAGGCGTCGCCCAGACATAAAACCGCCATTCCTGGTGTGCTATTGACCTGAATTTTCGACCAATGTACATTTTATCGCACTCCGAGAGCCTTCGATTTTTTCCTCGAAAAAAATCCAAGGCTAACCACTGTCATTTTGATTGAGATTTTAACCACGACCTCCCAACTTTGACAAGCCACAGTTTCCAAACCAGGCGTCGCCCGCGCATAAAACCGCCATTCCTGGTGTGCTATTGACCTGAATTTTCGACCAATGTACATTTTATCGCATTCCGAGAGCCTTCGATTTTTTCCTCGAAAAAAATCCAAGGCTAACCACTGTCATTTTGATTGAGATTTTAACCACGACCTCCCAACTTTGACAAGCCACAGTTTCCAAACCAGGCGTCGCCCAGACATAAAACCGCCATTCCTGGTGTGCTATTGACCTGAATTTTCGACCAATGTACATTTTATCGCATTCCGAGAGCCTTCGATTTTTTCCTCGAAAAAAATCCAAGGCTAACCACTGTCATTTTGATTGAGATTTTAACCACGACCTCCCAACTTTGACAAGCCACAGTTTCCAAACCAGGCGTCGCCCGCGCATAAAACCGCCATTCCTGGTGTGCTATTGACCTGAATTTTCGATCCATGTACATTTTGTCGCATTCCGAGAACCTTCGATTTTTTCCTCGAAAAAAATCCAAGGCTAACCACTGTCATTTTGATTGAGATTTTAACCACGACCTCCCAACTTTGACAAGCCACAGTTTCCAAACCAGGCGTCGCCCGCGCATAAAACCGCCATTCCTGGTGTGCTATTGACCTGAATTTTCGATCCATGTACATTTTGTCGCATTCCGGGAGCCTTCGATTTTTTCCTCGAAAAAAATCCAAGGCTAACCACTGTCATTTTGATTGAGATTTTAACCACGACCTCCCAACTTTGACAAGCCACAGTTTCCAAACCAGGCGTCGCCCGCGCATAAAACCGCCATTCCTGGTGTGCTATTGACCTGAATTTTCGATCCATGTACATTTTGTCGCATTCCGGGAGCCTTCGATTTTTTCCTCGAAAAAAATCCAAGGCTAACCACTGTCATTTTGATTGAGATTTTAACCACGACCTCCCAACTTTGACAAGCCACAGTTTCCAAACCAGGCGTCGCCCAGACATAAAACCGCCATTCCTGGTGTGCTATTGACCTGAATTTTCGACCAATGTACATTTTATCGCACTCCGAGAGCCTTCGATTTTTTCCTCGAAAAAAATCCAAGGCTAACCACTGTCATTTTGATTGAGATTTTAACCACGACCTCCCAACTTTGACAAGCCACAGTTTCCAAACCAGGCGTCGCCCGCGCATAAAACCGCCATTCCTGGTGTGCTATTGACCTGAATTTTCGACCAATGTACATTTTATCGCATTCCGAGAGCCTTCGATTTTTTCCTCGAAAAAAATCCAAGGCTAACCACTGTCATTTTGATTGAGATTTTAACCACGACCTCCCAACTTTGACAAGCCACAGTTTCCAAACCAGGCGTCGCCCGCGCATAAAACCGCCATTCCTGGTGTGCTATTGACCTGAATTTTCGACCAATGTACATTTTATCGCATTCCGAGAGCCTTCGATTTTTTCCTCGAAAAAAATCCAAGGCTAACCACTGTCATTTTGATTGAGATTTTAACCACGACCTCCCAACTTTGACAAGCCACAGTTTCCAAACCAGGCGTCGCCCGCGCATAAAACCGCCATTCCTGGTGTGCTATTGACCTGAATTTTCGATCCATGTACATTTTGTCGCATTCCGAGAACCTTCGATTTTTTCCTCGAAAAAAATCCAAGGCTAACCACTGTCATTTTGATTGAGATTTTAACCACGACCTCCCAACTTTGACAAGCCACAGTTTCCAAACCAGGCGTCGCCCAGACATAAAACCGCCATTCCTGGTGTGCTATTGACCTGAATTTTCGACCAATGTACATTTTATCGCATTCCGAGAGCCTTCGATTTTTTCCTCGAAAAAAATCCAAGGCTAACCACTGTCATTTTGATTGAGATTTTAACCACGACCTCCCAACTTTGACAAGCCACAGTTTCCAAACCAGGCGTCGCCCGCGCATAAAACCGCCATTCCTGGTGTGCTATTGACCTGAATTTTCGACCAATGTACATTTTATCGCATTCCGAGAGCCTTCGATTTTTTCCTCGAAAAAAATCCAAGGCTAACCACTGTCATTTTGATTGAGATTTTAACCACGACCTCCCAACTTTGACAAGCCACAGTTTCCAAACCAGGCGTCGCCCAGACATAAAACCGCCATTCCTGGTGTGCTATTGACCTGAATTTTCGACCAATGTACATTTTATCGCATTCCGAGAGCCTTCGATTTTTTCCTCGAAAAAAATCCAAGGCTAACCACTGTCATTTTGATTGAGATTTTAACCACGACCTCCCAACTTTGACAAGCCACAGTTTCCAAACCAGGCGTCGCCCGCGCATAAAACCGCCATTCCTGGTGTGCTATTGACCTGAATTTTCGATCCATGTACATTTTGTCGCATTCCGGGAGCCTTCGATTTTTTCCTCGAAAAAAATCCAAGGCTAACCACTGTCATTTTGATTGAGATTTTAACCACGACCTCCCAACTTTGACAAGCCACAGTTTCCAAACCAGGCGTCGCCCGCGCATAAAACCGCCATTCCTGGTGTGCTATTGACCTGAATTTTCGATCCATGTACATTTTGTCGCATTCCGAGAACCTTCGATTTTTTCCTCGAAAAAAATCCAAGGCTAACCACTGTCATTTTGATTGAGATTTTAACCACGACCTCCCAACTTTGACAAGCCACAGTTTCCAAACCAGGCGTCGCCCGCGCATAAAACCGCCATTCGTGGTGTGCTATTGACCTGAATTTTCGATCCATGTACATTTTGTCGCATTCCGGGAACCTTCGATTTTTTCCTCGAAAAAAATCCAAGGCTAACCACTGTCATTTTGATTGAGATTTTAACCACGACCTCCCAACTTTGACAAGCCACAGTTTCCAAACCAGGCGTCGCCCAGACATAAAACCGCCATTCCTGGTGTGCTATTGACCTGAATTTTCGATCCATGTACATTTTGTCGCATTCCGGGAACCTTCGATTTTTTCCTCGAAAAAAATCCAAGGCTAACCACTGTCATTTTGATTGAGATTTTAACCACGACCTCCCAACTTTGACAAGCCACAGTTTCCAAACCAGGCGTCGCCCAGACATAAAACCGCCATTCCTGGTGTGCTATTGACCTGAATTTTCGATCCATGTACATTTTGTCGCATTCCGGGAACCTTCGATTTTTTCCTCGAAAAAAATCCAAGGCTAACCACTGTCATTTTGATTGAGATTTTAACCACGACCTCCCAACTTTGACAAGCCACAGTTTCCAAACCAGGCGTCGCCCGGACATAAAACCGCCATTCCTGGTGTGCTATTGACCTGAATTTTCGATCCATGTACATTTTGTCGCATTCCGGGAACCTTCGATTTTTTCCTCGAAAAAAATCCAAGGCTAACCACTGTCATTTTGATTGAGATTTTAACCACGACCTCCCAACTTTGACAAGCCACAGTTTCCAAACCAGGCGTCGCCCGCGCATAAAACCGCCATTCCTGGTGTGCTATTGACCTGAATTTTCGATCCATGTACATTTTGTCGCATTCCGGGAACCTTCGATTTTTTCCTCGAAAAAAATCCAAGGCTAACCACTGTCATTTTGATTGAGATTTTAACCACGACCTCCCAACTTTGACAAGCCACAGTTTCCAAACCAGGCGTCGCCCAGACATAAAACCGCCATTCCTGGTGTGCTATTGACCTGAATTTTCGATCCATGTACATTTTGTCGCATTCCGGGAACCTTCGATTTTTTCCTCGAAAAAAATCCAAGGCTAACCACTGTCATTTTGATTGAGATTTTAACCACGACCTCCCAACTTTGACAAGCCACAGTTTCCAAACCAGGCGTCGCCCGCGCATAAAACCGCCATTCCTGGTGTGCTATTGACCTGAATTTTCGATCCATGTACATTTTGTCGCATTCCGGGAACCTTCGATTTTTTCCTCGAAAAAAATCCAAGGCTAACCACTGTCATTTTGATTGAGATTTTAACCACGACCTCCCAACTTTGACAAGCCACAGTTTCCAAACCAGGCGTCGCCCAGACATAAAACCGCCATTCCTGGTGTGCTATTGACCTGAATTTTCGATCCATGTACATTTTGTCGCATTCCGGGAACCTTCGATTTTTTCCTCGAAAAAAATCCAAGGCTAACCACTGTCATTTTGATTGAGATTTTAACCACGACCTCCCAACTTTGACAAGCCACAGTTTCCAAACCAGGCGTCGCCCGCGCATAAAACCGCCATTACTGGTGTGCTATTGACCTGAATTTTCGATCCATGTACATTTTATCGCATTCCGAGAGCCTTCGATTTTTTCCTCGAAAAAAATCCAAATAACCACTGTCATTTTGATTGAGATTTTAACCACGACCTCCCAACTTTGACAAGCCACAGTTTCCAAACCAGGCGTCGCCCGCGCATAAAACCGCCATTACTGGTGTGATATTGACCTGAATTTTCGATCCATGTACATTTTATCGCATTCCGAGAGCCTTCGATTTTTTCCTCGAAAAAAATCCAAATAACCACTGTCATTTTGATTGAGATTTTAACCACGACCTCCCAACTTTGACAAGCCACAGTTTCCAAACCAGGCGTCGCCCGCGCATAAAACCGCCATTCCTGGTGTGCTATTGACCTGAATTTTCGATCCATGTACATCTTATCAAATTCCGAGAGCCTTCGATTTTTTCCTCGAAAAAAATCCAAGGCTAACCACTGTCATTTTGATTGAGATTTTAACCACGACCTCCCAACTTTGACAAGCCACAGTTTCCAAACCAGGCGTCGCCCGCGCATAAAACCGCCATTACTGGTGTGCTATTGACCTGAATTTTCGATCCATGTACATTTTATCGCATTCCGAGAGCCTTCGATTTTTTCCTCGAAAAAAATCCAAATAACCACTGTCATTTTGATTGAGATTTTAACCACGACCTCCCAACTTTGACAAGCCACAGTTTCCAAACCAGGCGTCGCCCAGACATAAAACCGCCATTCCTGGTGTGCTATTGAACTGAATTTTCGATCCATGTACATTTTGTCGCATTCCGGGAACCTTCGATTTTTTCCTCGAAAAAAATCCAAGGCTAACCACTGTCATTTTGATTGAGATTTTAACCACGACCTCCCAACTTTGACAAGCCACAGTTTCCAAACCAGGCGTCGCCCGCGCATAAAACCGCCATTCCTGGTGTGCTATTGACCTGAATTTTCGATCCATGTACATTTTGTCGCATTCCGGGAACCTTCGATTTTTTCCTCGAAAAAAATCCAAGGCTAACCACTGTCATTTTGATTGAGATTTTAACCACAACCCCCAACTTTGACAAGCCACAGTTTCCAAACCAGGCGTCGCCCGCGCATAAAACCGCCATTCCTGGTGTGCTATTGACCTGAATTTTCGATCCATGTACATTTTGTCGCATTCCGGGAACCTTCGATTTTTTCCTCGAAAAAAATCCAAGGCTAACCACTGTCATTTTGATTGAGATTTTAACCACGACCTCCCAACTTTGACAAGCCACAGTTTCCAAACCAGGCGTCGCCCGAGCATAAAACCGCCATTCCTGGTGTGCTATTGAACTGAATTTTCGATCCATGTACATTTTGTCGCATTCCGGGAACCTTCGATTTTTTCCTCGAAAAAAATCCAAGGCTAACCACTGTCATTTTGATTGAGATTTTAACCACGACCTCCCAACTTTGACAAGCCACAGTTTCCAAACCAGGCGTCGCCCAGACATAAAACCGCCATTCCTGGTGTGCTATTGACCTGAATTTTCGACCAATGTACATTTTATCGCATTCCGAGAGCCTTCGATTTTTTCCTCGAAAAAAATCCAAGGCTAACCACTGTCATTTTGATTGAGATTTTAACCACGACCTCCCAACTTTGACAAGCCACAGTTTCCAAACCAGGCGTCGCCCGCGCATAAAACCGCCATTCCTGGTGTGCTATTGACCTGAATTTTCGATCCATGTACATTTTGTCGCATTCCGGGAGCCTTCGATTTTTTCCTCGAAAAAAATCCAAGGCTAACCACTGTCATTTTGATTGAGATTTTAACCACGACCTCCCAACTTTGACAAGCCACAGGTTCCAAACCAGGCGTCGCCCAGACATAAAACCGCCATTCCTGGTGTGCTATTGACCTGAATTTTCGACCAATGTACATTTTATCGCATTCCGAGAGCCTTCGATTTTTTCCTCGAAAAAAATCCAAGGCTAACCACTGTCATTTTGATTGAGATTTTAACCACGACCTCCCAACTTTGACAAGCCACAGTTTCCAAACCAGGCGTCGCCCAGACATAAAACCGCCATTCCTGGTGTGCTATTGACCTGAATTTTCGACCAATGTACATTTTATCGCATTCCGAGAGCCTTCGATTTTTTCCTCGAAAAAAATCCAAGGCTAACCACTGTCATTTTGATTGAGATTTTAACCACGACCTCCCAACTTTGACAAGGTATAGGCTCCAAAAATGAATGTAAATTGCATTGCAAAACGAGTGTGATTTGAAAAAAGCTTAAAATATATATATTTTTTTAATTATGTATATATATAACAATTAGCACAAAAATCAAACAAAAAAATATAAATAATTTTTTAATCATCGTCTCGTCTTCTTCCTCATAATTCTTATATTGTCAAATATAACCTATTCAAAGTAAATCAGGGGAAATCAACTGAACAGTAAATCATAATCGTTTTATTTATCTCTTAAGTGGGTTAATGCTTCATTATTTAATATCATATACATGTACATATACAAGTCCTTCGGTGAGCATACTCTCGCAAATATCATCTCTGTCTTTCAGTGATTTTCATGTCTTGCTTAACGTAAACTTAACTCTTACAAGAAAGGAACAGAACATAATTGAAAAACCAAAAGGGGTTTCGTGAACAATTACTACGTTCATAGAGAGTGAGTGGTTTTGTGGCTTTATTCCAATTGATTTTTTTTATTCATTTTGTGTGAGTTTTTCTTCTTTTTCTTTTAAATGTGATATTTTTTTTTTTGTATATTTATGTATAATTAATATTTATTTTATGATAGGACAATAATTTTTTTTTTATAAGTATATTTTATTTATTTATGTTTTTGGTTTTTTGTATATGTCTTAATATTTTACAATCTTATTCAAAAAAGCTAACAATTTCAATTTTTTCTTTCATTCTTTGGTATTTTTCTTAATTTTTTTTTGGTTTTTTTGGTTTGTTTTTGCAGGCGTTTAACTTGTTTTTTTGTTGTAATTGTATGCGTGTGTGCTTGTGATTAAGTTTTTGTCTCTAAATTGTTGTTTGGTTTAATTACAATGGCGTATGTTTAAAAATATATTTTGTTTATTATGTAAAAAAATTAAATGGATTCTTATTAGTTTTTGTTTTTGGTTTTTTTTTTTGCAAATATCTTATATGATCGTCCTGCACATATATTCAATTTTTTTTCGTATTTATTTATCATCTGTAAAGCTTAATGCAAAAAAGACAAGAAGGTATACAAAATATATTCGCCACCAGATAGCGCGTTTTTGGTTTTGTTTTTTTTTTTGTTTTTCGTTTTCCTTTAGAGTTGGGTAAGGTTAAGATTAAAATTTGTCTTCTAAAATATTCAAGGGATCGCTCGGAGGTGTAGGCGGGTATGTAACAAGCTTCGACAGTGGGTGGTGGATTTTTGAATTGAAAAACCGAAAAGAAAATAAGCATTCCTAACCTTCGAGACACCCTGTTATCTACAAATATTTTGAGAGTATAGCTAAATTGTATTTTTCTTTTGTGTGGTAATACTTTCGTTCCTTCATGGGGGTGGCGGGGTGACTAGGGGACTGGGGGGGAGGGTTTCTATAAACGTAGTAAAAGTTCATTAAAGCTGCCATCGTTGGCTGGCGCCTTCAAGCTAGTGCAGCTGCTCGGCTGGGGACCGTTGGTGGTTGCGGGAGAATTAGTTGAAATCGATTGTGTGCATCTAAGTGTTGTGGTTGTGGTTGTTGTGGTGGTCATAGTGGCGATGGTGGGCGTATAAAAAATTTTACTAATACTTTTAAAATTGGCGGCAATCATAATTATTATAATTACAATAGTTACAGATATTATTAGAAGGAGATAGAAATAATAGAAACGCACAAAGCCAATGGAAGCGTTTAGGACTAGATTATTCTTTCGCTGTTTCTGCAGTTGCAGCTGCAGCTGCAGTTGACGATGCAGATATCTTCTGTGCAGTGACTCCTGCTGCTGCTTCTGTTGCTTTCTACGTCGGTTATGTGCGATGCACTCGTAGCTGCTTTCATCCGAGTTGGCTGTGGCATCCCTCAAATCAATCGCACCCTCTGAGTGGGTGCTGTAGTCACTGCCATCCTCTGACACCACATCCATTCCACTGGTTATGTAGTGGCGACGTTCGACCACCCTACGTGAATCCTTTGAATGCACAAGATTGCTGTCGTGTATACGCGTTCGTTTCCTTGATCGTCGGACGCTATTGCTGCTGCAGCTGCTGCTGCTCGTGCTCCTGCCGCCGCCGCTGCTAGTCCCTGGCCTTGGGTCTGTGTGATTTATGAAATTCTTGTCGCTGATGTCACTGGTGTTGTTGTTCATTTTACTGCTTCTGCTGGTGCTGTTGTTGTTGTCTGATTTATTTGATTTCGAAAATAATAATTCAAAAGGTGAACTAAATCAGAGAAATAATTCTCATGCTATTGCACTTCCGGACATTGTTGTCGCCTGACGCTGCTCGGTCTGATGTTCACGGTTGCGGTCGTGTTCAGCGGATTCAGAGCTACAAGAGTCAATTCTTTTGTCAAACTGACAGCAAAAACCGTGTGTCACAAGTGTCAAAAACTTACTTTGATCTAACAGCAATTGGACTCCCGGGTATATCTGGATTGGCGTTGTTATTATTCGTAGTCGATGCACGTCGGCCATTTCCAGATTTATAGGTGAATATGTTATCACTCTCTAGCTCGTTTTCAATCTGTCAAACCATAAAATGTCAAACTAAATGCATTATATACGAGACATCACAATATTTGATCGCATTAACTAACTTGTCGTTTAAAGCACAATCGTTCGCTGGACACAGAACCGCATGAGGAACTCTCCGAGACGGCCTGCGTTACGGTTGGGATGTTTGGTGGACTACTTGGGCCGGGGAAACGTTTTGAGCACACCTGCGATTGAATGTGTTCACAGATTCGTCGAAAGCGTCGGATATTACCTGAAACGCGATCTTTTTAATTCACAATTTGTTGAATGTCGAACATTAAGCATTCAGTCGCTTACCCGATAACAGTGTAAACGTTAAAGCAAATAACATATCAGCAATATCACCTTGCTTACATATGGCACTTATATCAACCTGCAAATGAGAAGTGACATTTAGTTGACGGCGCCCAGGGTTTGAGTGACGTTTGGACGCACCTGAAATTTTACGTGTCGTTGAAACATGACGGGACCATTTCCATTTCGTTTGTATTCCACCCGGAAGGAGGTTGGCGACACAACGCTGTGAGAGAGCTCCGCCATCTGTCGAGGAGAGGAAGTCAGTTGACAGTTGACAGATCTGTCACAAGGCGTCATTCGGTGACAGTTGACAGATCTGTCATAAGGTGTCACTCGGTGACAGTTGACAGATCTGTCATTCGGTGACAGTTGACAGATCTGTCATAAGGTGTCACTCGGTGACAGTTGACAGATCTGTCATTCGGTGACAGTTGACAGATCTGTCATTCGGTGACAGTTGACAGATCTGTCATAAGGTGTCATTCAATGACAGTTGACAGATCTGTCATTCGGTGACAGTTGACAGATCTGTCATAAGGTGTCATTTGGTGACAGTTGACAGATCCGTCATTCGGTGACAGTTGGCAGATCTGTCATTCGGTGACAGTTGATGGATCTGTCACTCGGTGACAGTTGACAGATCTGTCATTCGGTGACAATTGACAGATCTGTCATAAGGTGTCATTCGGTGACAGTTGACAGATCTGTCATAAGGTGTCATTCGTTGACAGTTGACAAATCTTGTCATTCGGTGACAGTTGACAGATCTGTCATAAGCTGACATTTGACAGATCTGTCATAAGGTGTCATTCGGTGACAGTTGACAGATCTGTCATTCGGTGACAGTTGACAGATCTGTCACAAGGTGCCATTCGGTGACAGTTGACAGATCTGTCATTCGGTGACAGTTGACAGATCTGTCATCGCTCATACTTACGGACAAAAATGCATGAATCAAATGTGCTTTGACTGTCGCTATTGGCTTCCCCTTGACCAAAATCGTGAAGGTCTCATCCTTTTCCGTTGTGATTAAATTTCCGAACCATGATCGTTTCGTTAGCTCCGGCGACGACTCCGGTGTCAAGTGGACTTCATCTGCAGATACTTTCCAAAAGATTAGTTAAATGTCAAGCGCGTGGCCGTACAGTCCCGTACCTTGTAGTTTTCTCCGGTGAAACCTGGGGCTCCCTAAGAAACTGTTCTTAATATTCGTTAGCCGCGTCTTCCACAATTGACCGCCGGGCGAGTTGCATCCAGAGCCGGGCATCACTGGTGAGCTGTTGTTCAAGAGGGGCGATCCAGTTGGATTCATAACTGAAACGAAGGGGGGAGGGGGGAGCATTTCAAACGTGGCCACCATGGCGGCACCTTTCACACTCACCACTATTCGCTTCTGGGTCTTGGAAAACACTTATGGCAATGGTTGGCCCAGAATTGGCACGATGATGTGCATTGGCCTGAGCCGCCGCTGCCTGTGCGGCCGATGCGGCTGCCGCGGCGGCAACCGCCGATGGTGGTGGACTCCCACCGCTGCCGGGACAAGATATCGTCGTGGTCTGCGATGGTGTTCGATTGGCATTTGATGGCTGCGGCGACGAGGTGTACGAGGAATGCCTTGACGAGTGGGTGCTCGCTGCTGGTGAGGACGGCCTAGAGATGACAGTCGGCTGTGAGGAGTTGATGGGCGAACTGCACCGTGTCGGACTGTGATATGATGATGAGCGTACTGAGGAAACCGAAGTGGGTGAACGCCGCTGATGATTTCTTGAGCTGCTGTAGGAGCGGAAGCTGCAAAGGAACCCATTCGTTAGCCTATCACTCCCAAGCAAAACCCCAACCCGAATACTCACTTGAAAGCTTGTCGTCTCGGGGTCAGAGGAGATCCCTCGCTTATCTGCCCGTATGTCGGAGAATTCGTTCCATTTATGCGGCATGTATCCAAGCGCTTTCTTGGCGGATCCAGGGTGTCCATGTCTGTGCGGGGTTTCGCCACCTCCTCATCGTCCTCCAGAGCCGGACGTCGCCGCTTCCGATCCAGCAGCAAGAAGTAAATCACCTTCTCCGTGTTGTGACTGCAAAACAAAGAAAACCCAGAGTCAACACACCACAGCAACACACATGTGTCCAAAGCTTATCCCCTACTTAGCACTCAACAGCTCCTGAATAAGTTTGTCCTTCTCCTTGAAACAACCCAGCGAGCAGATGGCATTCAAAACATCCGGATCCACGGCAGACGCCGACGGTATTACATGTGTCTGCACCACCTCCATCATCGGCAGCTCCAGCTCGAGCTCGCCCTTCCCGCCCGCCGTTACCCACGGATGCCGATTGATTTCCGACAACTGCAGGAGGAAACTCCATTATCCCACCATGTCCACGCCCCCCCCCCAACCGATACTCACAGTTAATCTCCTCTCGGGATTTATTTCAATCATTCCCCGCAGCAAGCTCTGACAGTCGGGCGGAACAAAGTGCGGTATGTGAAACACGCCGCGCTTCACTTTCTCCAGCAGCTGCCGTAGGTTATCATCATCGAATGGCAGTGCACCCACAAGCAGGGCGTACAGGATGACACCACATGACCAGACATCCGCCTTCCTCCCATCGTACTTCTCACCCTGCAAAAGGCAAACAAAAAACTAGACAAAATCGGACAGGACCTGGACCCAAATCGATATGCAGATAAAATCAATGGAAAATAGTTCATCGGTGAGGGGAGGAATGTCCCCGCGTGTACGAGCTGAACTGAAGAATGCGAGGAATTCGGCGAGGAAGCAGGGTGGTCCCCGTGGTGGTGCTGATTGACTTTTTTTTAGAGAATCAACCTGGAAGCCAGGCATTTTTGCTGGCAATTCAATAAATTTGGTGTAGTTTTGGAATTGGGACATGACTCTGCACGAAAGTTTGAGGATTCTTTTGAAAGTCCTCAGCTAACGGAGGGGACTTTGTTCATTATTCTCCTTTGAGAGTGGGCGATAGTGGCGGAAGAGATATGTTTGGTGAATTAGACGGGAAAGATAGAAATTTTCATCAATTCTCATGACCCCGGGTATGCCTGGATTTGGAGTCTTTCGGCTGCCACAGTGCCCGATTTAGGGCTAACTATGACTTCTATACATGTCTCTTGATGAGAAGGCGATGAGTTTGAATCTACAGGGTGGGCCAGATGCAAGTTTCTTTTGAAAAACGCAATAAAATGAACAAACGATACTCAATGAGCAAGTGATCTGTCGCTGACTTAATTTCTGGGCTTCAGAGCGACTTTGCCCACAAAAACCTCAGGGAAAGTGTGGTAAACTGTGGACGGGCTATGGATAGAACGAAATGCTCCAAATCTGTCGAGCAAGAGACGCAGGAAAGGTACGTCGTAAATGTGTCGCAGAGTAGAGCAGATGGCATGTCCCTCAGCAGATCCTTCGAAAACGACGCGACATTCAGCGGTACTTTTGAATGTGCCTTCTTTTTGAACGGTTTTGATGGAAGGATGCACAATACCCTCACATACAGGGTGAGCCAAATACAGATTAGAGCAAATGGCATGTCCCTCAGCAGACTCCCTCGAAAACGACGCGATCTTCAACGGTACACAGTGGGCCTCCACTGCCTCTGGCTGTAATTGCTGACAACAGCCTAAAGCCCTTCTAACCTTCAACGGTACTCTTCGATGTGCCGTCTTTTTGAATGGTTTTGATGGTAGAGTGCACAAAACACTGACACACAGGGTCGGCCAAATACAAGTTTCTTTTTAAAAAAGCAAGAATATGAACAAAATTAAATTGTTTTCCATGTCTTATGGCTTTATTAGAAAGAACAAACATTCCCATTATTAAAGGGGTCAAATTTCTACCGCCGAGCAAACCAACGACCGTCCCCTTTCGCGATTCAGAGCTGACTGCACGAAGCATATCCTCTATGATCACACGATCGTTGGCCACTCTCTCTTCTACTCAAGAGGGTAGTTCCTGTTGCTGTTGAGTCGATTGAGGAAAGGCATCATTTTTATTCCTCGTGCAATATCACTCAACACCATTAACTATGAAGCACAACGTCGTTCAAGTGGCTGCCTCGCCTTGCTTCGCTCAGTAGCGCATTCTGTCATACCAATTTTTCAAAACCTTCTTGATGGTCTCCGGCTGTAGCTCACGGGTTAATAATATAAATAATGGCGGCGCTACAGTCCGAGGTGGACCAGGGCCTTGCTTCTCAGCAACCACTCGTGTTGTGCGTGATACTGTTCTCTGACGAGTGGAGGGGACCTACAGTTTAATGCCGACTGCGAACGGCGAGATTGAGAAGCTTTTTCTAGACAGTTATACTCTTTGAGCATTCTCAGTGACTCGAAAAAGGTGGAGCCGTGAAAAAATGTTTGATGGTTTTTTTCGAGATTCGAACTTTAGACCTCGAGCGTAGGAGTCGACGCACCTACCCACTACGCCACGGCGCCCAGCTCACGGATTGCTTGGATGAAATTGAGCTTAAGTGCATGAATCGTTTCCGGATTGTTGCCATAACATCAGTTTCCCACAAAAAAAAAGTCCAAAGGGGTCAAATAGCAGCTCCAAGGCGGGCAATTGACATCGCCAATACGGCTGATAACACGATTTGGGAGTTTGGTGCGCAAATCATCGATTGTGGCCTGAGCTATGTGGCATAGCGTGCCATCTTCCATGAACCAGAGGTCGTCCAAATCCATTTCTTCAATTTCAGTAGAAAAAAAGTCGGTTAACATGGCTCTGTAACGCCCACCGTTGACCGAAACGTTGTTCCCAGCCTCATTCTCATCTCATTTTCAGTGACCCGCATGTTCCACTAAAGGAGTCGCGGGGGCCACTCGATCCTCCGAAATCGACTCCAACTCATTAGGAGCTATACCCAAGCGCAAAGCTGATTTGGCCAAGTCCTAGCCGCATTTTCGAAGAAAATTGGTCACATGATGCCACTACTCCACTATTCGCTCCAAACCGTCACTCTCTGTGGATGCATTGGCTTCCATAGCTTCCAATTTCCATAGCTGACCGCCGTCCAGTTCAGACGTGTTCTTAAATCGTTCGGCAACAATTTAGCTCTCCTCCACTTCGGACGCTTTTTACTTTTTCTCGCGGGACATCAATCGAAAGGAGGATGAAGTTGTTCAAAAGGCCGGCACATTGTTCTTCGATTTCTATGGTCAGCTAAGGAGGTTATTGCTTAAGAAACTTTTGGGCCTTTGCCCAAAATGTTCTAAAATTATCTCTCTAAAATGTTCTTGCTTCATCAGCTTCTTCCGCAAAATAATCTCGAAATCAATCCAGGACTCAAGTTAATGCATTTTTTTGAAGCCTTATCTTGGCAAGATTCCTGAGAGACTTGATTTGTCTAGTTGCATAGACTTCTCGACAATAACGTGCGGGTTTTTCAGAGCCCCAGGCGCTGCAATTTTGTTTGTTAACGTAGCCGCCGAGATGAAAATGCGCCCAAAATCGTTGTAAAATTCAAGACTTTTTTCAAACTGGTCCATTGTACTGACAGGTAGCAACCGTGCCGTTTATATGATCCTAACAGCAAATGGTGACTGTACCAGGTTCGATTTCACTGGGATTCGAACCTCGGACCCCTCTAACTTGGGGCAGGCACTTAACCAACTGCGCCATCTAGTCGTGCAACTATTCAACTTAAACTTGTAATAAAAACGGTGGCGCAACAGACGGAGGTAGACTTAGGCCTGAGCTTCTACAGCAACCACTCGTGTTGAGCGTGGTACTCTCATGAGAGTGAAAGGGGCTTACAAATTATAGGCAGGCACTTAATTAACACTGAAAATGATGATGATGATGATGACATTTTAAAACAAATGCGTACGAATGTACGCCTTTCATTCCTCCTCCACATGTTAAATTTATAAAGTCTGGCACTCCAGACAGACGTTTGAATTCATTAAAGATTCACATCAACTTCAGGTGACAATGATGACAATGATAGTCTCAATTTTCATGGCATAGATTCGAAAATCCCATGTCAGTGACAGCGTCAATGGCACTCGAACGAATTCATTCTTTTCGACCACATTAATCGTCACTTAGTTATGACAACAAAATCCACTTTAGTTCGGCGCGCTTTGTGAGTTTGATTGACACCACAGACACGAGTATGCACATGTCACCAAATGAATATGAATATTTTTTATTCACTGGAGGCGAATGTGTGTTGATGAACGTACCCCCGCCTGACCAGCGACTCTCTCGCAGGCCGTAGTCAACGTTTGGATTCGATTTGCAAGAGAGCTTTCAGCAGGAATTGTTTACATCAACAATGACAATGCGTCGGCTAACCCACTCCTTCTGCACAGCACCAGGGTGTGTTCCACAACCAACTACCGACCACAGGAACTCCTGATCAAGATGAATTAGAGATTAGATTCGACGGGTATAATTGAATGACCTTTGCCATGCAATCGCCTGTGCATGGGTCTTGTTTTAAATGAGGACCAGGAAATTTAAATAGATTCTCATCTAACCCTTGGGGCAGTCTAATTAAGGTTAACTCAAAATCGATACAAGAACCTGCGGCGACTTTGTCTTCAGATCAATCAAATCCTCTTCGACCGTATGTCTGTCATATTCGTGGCTGGATATGTCGAAGACGTCTTGGAGATTCTTCTATTTTCTCATTACGTTTTCTGTCTCTGAATGTGAGTAGATTATCTGTGAGTTTTGCGTGAGCTGAAGAGGGAAATTCTCCTCCAAGACGTCTTCGGCATATCCGTTCGGTGTGCTTTCGGAGTAAGTAAACCAATTTGCCTCCTTCTCCTCCTCTATCGCTGGCGGCAATTTATTATCGACTTAACATTTCTCAAAAGTGGCTCTATGCGGCCTCTGGGGGGAAATGCAGAACCTACGTTTGTGTAGCCGAACAGCGATGTGGCGGGAGTTTAAGTGAGGATGTGGTTAGTTAGTCTGCGAGAGGCTGATTCCGTTGGTTGGTTGGCAATTGGAACTCCTCCTTCTGTGCGGTCGCTTGAGTCTTGTGTGGAACTTTTCTATTTTTGGTGGCTTAAGCTGCGAGTACTTTAAATAGATTACGGGTAAATTAATTATTTCAATTATTTCGGGAACGGAAAATCAATAAAATCGTGCCGACGATAACGGTGTTAAGGAGAAAGTTTCCTGAGGACGAAAGCTGGCAGACAGTCCGTTGATGGGAAATGCTGCTTTTCTAATGGCTTCCAAAATCGTGCCACTATCGTCAGCCGACGATAACGGTGTAAAGGAGTAAATTTCCTGAGTGCTTGGCCGAAGCGATGAAACCCTCTGCGACGCCTGTGGTGAAGACGATGACACTGCAGAGCACTTCCTCTGCCACTGTCGCGCCTTTTCTCGGATCAGGTGGCAGTTATTCGGTGCTGATGAGGTGAGCGCTGATGATGTAGGCTCTTCATCACAGAAGCGTCTTCTGGTCTTCCTTGACCATGAAATTTTAGTAAAAATAGGTTGCTACCTGGCAGTACAATGGACCAGTTTTGAGTCTGAGTGCTCCAGTAGTGTTTCAAAAATCTATCGAAAAAAAAGGGGTCGCGAGGCAACCCACGCACGAGAGATCTCCGGGCCACTCGATCCTCCGCCATCGACTCTAACTCATCAGGAGCTATGGCCAAGCTCAACCAGTCGAGCTTTTGGACTTGGTCCAACCATCTCGTCCTGGATCGGCCAAGCAGTAGACGTACTTGAGGGAATCGCATTCAAGGCACACCTCGGAAGTCGTGATGATGTGATCAGTGACTCGAAAGAGGTGGATCCATGAAAAAATTGTAGGTAATTTCTCGAGATTCGAACCATAGACCTCGAGGGGAAGAGTCGTCGCACCTAACCACTACGCCACGGTACCCTAAAATGTCATAATAATAATAATAGCGACGCTACAGTCCGAGGTTGACCTGGCTCTAGCTTCTCAGCAACCACTCGTGTTGTCCGTGCCTACTGTTCACTCACGACTGGAGGTGCCCTACAGTTTAATGCCGACTCCAAACGGCGATTTTGAGAAGCTTTTTCTAGACAATTGGACTCCTTGAGCCTTGTCAATGATTTGAAAGAGGTGGAGTCATTTGGTTTGAAAAAGCCTGTTCTTGGGATCGGACTTAGACTGAAAGTCTGGTGCGTAGAAGTTGACGAACATACCCGCTGCGCCAGGATGCCCACACAAGCAAGACGCTCACTCTTTGAGCCTTGTCAGTGACTCGGAAAAGGTTGAGTCGTGAACAATTTTTTTTTGAAAAATGGTTGCCTGTGCTGGGATTTGGACCTAGACTGTGAAAGTCAAGTGCATATGGGTCGATGCACAAACCCACACGGCCACGGCCCCCATTCTGACTACAAAAAGAGGTAAATTCGATAGCAGACCACCTGATTTTCGGTCCCGTCTGCATAGAAGGTGAGTTGGGGAGAAGATATAACCACGAACTGTACGAGCTGTTCAGCGACATCGACTTAGCGAGAAGGGTGAAGATCCAACGATTAAGATGGCTAGGTCATGTAGAGTGAATGGAAACCAATGCTCCGGACGGCACAGTAGAGGAAGACCGCGACTCAGGTGGCGCACGTGAGTGGAAAGGGACCTTAACCAACTGTGCAGCTAGCCAAAGATCGAGCTGACTGAAGACGCTTGTTGATTGAGGCCCACGTCCACCCCTGGGACCACCTAAAAGTGAGGAAGAGCAAGAGATTTTCGTCGGATTTCTGAGACTAGATGAAATGAAGAAAGAAGTTGAACAGCGCTGCTAAATTTTGTGGGCAAACAAAACGTGGAACCCTCTTTAAAAATATCTCCAGCACCTAGGTTCTAGGACATTGATTGAAAAATACTTTTGTTTGAATCGACATCAGCTCTATCCCACGTTTGTTTTTCGGAGTATTTTTTGAGACACTCCTTGAGCACTCGGACTCGATTTCACTGGGATTCGAACCTGGGACCCCTCTAACTTGGGGCAGGCACTTAACCAACTGCGCCATCTAGTCGTGCAACTATCCAACTTAAACTTGTAATAAAAATGGTGGCGCAACAGACGGAGGTAGACTTAGGCCTAGTTTCTACAGCAATCACTCGTGTTGTGCGTGCTACTCTCATGAGAGTGAAGGGGGCTTACAATTTATTGCCGACTTCGAACGTCGAGATTGAGAAGCTTCTTCTAAACAGTTGTCCTTTGAGCTTTGTCAGTGAGTCGAAAAAGATGAAGTTTTTTCTCGAAAAATATGAAGTTTTTTCGAGATTCGAACCTTAGACCTCGAGCGTAGGAGTCGTCGCAGGTCCATTGTGAATCCCTTCAATTGCGGAGTAAACAATCTAAAGACCTGTCAGGTGATGGCTGAAACCACTCCGTACTCATGTCATACTCACCCTAATAACCTCTGGACAGGCATAGTGCGGTGAGCCACAGGATGTCTCCAGCATCGATCCGGCCGGCTGCAGTGAGGCCATTCCAAAATCAGCAATTTTAATGTTATTCTTCTCGTCCAGCAGCAGGTTCTCCGGCTTCAAATCCCTGTGACTGTAAAATTTACATAAAAAAAATCGATTTAATTCAAAATACAGAATCCATCACATCGCATCGCATCGTATCGCATCGCATTGCTTACCAAATCGAATGTGAATGACAAAAATCCAGAGCTGATATAATCTGTCGAAAGAACTTCCTCGCCTCCTTCGGCGTCAAGCGGCCCTTCTTGACGAGATAATCGAACAACTCTCCGCCGGATACATGCTCCAGTATCAAGTACAGATACTTTTTATTCTCGTACACATCACTCAGTCCCAAAACATGCGGATGATCTATCAGTTTCATAATCGCTATCTCACGTTCAACCTACAGTCGAGAGAGGGGCCCCCACGGACGGAAATCATATCAAATTCAGTTCATTGAAGGATCGATAATTAAGGCAAAACGGGAAACAATTTCAAAGACAAAAGGGATGACAAGTCTAAATATAGAGCAGGCATTGCGTGATTAACCTCAACTCTGACGAGGCCACGGAGTTGGTGGTTTTCGGTTTCGGTTGTGGAGAAGGCCGCCATCCCATCCTCCTCCTGCTTTGCGAACTTACCTTCATCAGCACCGATTCACTCAACTTCTCCCGGTTGATTATCTTTATGGCAACTTTTTTGCCAAGCACACAGTGTACACCCAATTTAACCAAACCTAAGAGACGCCGTACACAAAACAAAGACCAGTTTTAGCTTTGGAATATCCAACGAATGTGTGGGTGGGGGGGGGGGGGAGTGACACTCACCAGTTTGACCCTTGCCAAGGGTCTTCTCCAACCGGTACGGTCCCACGAACTGATGGTTCTCCGGGGTAGAGTTGTTTTCCTTTTGCATTTTGAATTTGTAATTTCTCCAAGCGTCTCACACAACACCAGCGCAGCCAACAGCAACAGCAACGGCAACAACTCTTCCATACACACCGGGGTTCTCCAATCCAATCGAAGACTGTCTCGTGGCTCTCTCTCTTTTGGTTTTCCCAAGTATTTCCTCCGTGAATTTTTTGGTTATGGAATTCTAAGTTAAACTTATTAGTCTCTATGCAATATCACCAAGCGGTCTAAGTCATTAATGAAGCGAGCTTTTACTGTTATTGAAGTCTGTTCTTTTTTTGTGTGTCCTCTGCTGTTCCGTTTTCGATTATTGGCGTAATATCAATTAGTTTGAGTATTTTATGTGCACGTCCCCGCTGGAATGAGAGAAGCAGAAAAATGGGGGAAGTGTCAGCGCAAGAAAAACAGAATGCGAGAGGGAAAACTTCCAGAGAGGCAGCACTTTCAGGCTCCCCTCGGAGGGCAGTCAAGTTCTCAATGAATGTCAAACTGTTATTATGATCCGGATCCCATAACTACCCATAAAGGAATTACCATACATCCATATGTAGTGCAATGGCATTCTTATGCACAAAGGGCTGTAAATCACCCCGGCAGCGCCATCACCCACCCGCGCGTAACCGAGTGTATGTCTGCTGTGTGCTGTGTGCAGTGTGCCTTGAGGGGGTTGAACTAAAGAGAACCGGTTTATGCGAGACGGTGGTTGATAGTGCTACGGAAAATTCAATGTTGTTCGGCGCGTCTAGTCTTCTGCTGTACAGTAGCGTCTGATGAATGGTTTTCTTGTGTTTTCAAGAACATCTCCAAGGCATTGACTGAGAAACTGAAGATGTTGCCACTTTGGAGGCGGGGCGCACGAATATTTGGGGATGACAGTTGACAATGACATTTGACATTTGACATTTGAAATTTCGTGTGCAGCAAAATGTATCCAAATTTAAGGACCAAATGCCAGGGAAGGGTCGATTCCGAGAAGGATAACATGGAGATCTCTGCTTTTGGTGTAAACTCCAGCTCCTTGATGAGTCATTTTAAGTGCTGTACCTATTCAGATGTCAACGAGTGTGTCAAGGTGGGGAAAAGTGTTCCGAGGTGGACTGTTGCAGCACACAGTTGACACTGACACGTGACAGTTTCTTTTTCTACTCCAATATTTCAAGAAAGTTTTCTCAGCAACGAACTCGTGAATAAGGCCCAATGCACACGGAGCAAAACTAAACCCGTTGGCAACTCAGGTTACAGACCAGTTACGGACTCAGCGGTGACAGGACTCCACACACGAGGAAACTCATCAGCAATCAAAGTCTCTAGTTCGTTCATTGTCGCCATGGATACCGGCCGTGAAATGTCTTCGGAAGACTCGAGCGATGATGAAACTAGAAACTGGAATCAATAGGCAACCCGACACGCAAATCAACAGTCGACTGGTTAATAATAATAATAATGGCGGCGCTACAGTCCGAGATGGACTTGGGCCTAGCTTCTCAGCAACCACTCGTGTTGTCCGTGCCTATTGTTCTCTCAGGAGTGGAGGGAACTTACAGTTTAATGCCGACTCCGAATGGCGATTTTAAGAAGCCTTTTCTAGACAGTTATGCCCTTTGAGCATTGTCAGTGATTCGAAAAAGATGGAGCCGTAAAAAAAATGCTAGGGGTTTTTTCGAGATTCGAACCTTAGACCTCGTAGTAGCGTAGGAGTCGACGCACCTACCCACTACGCCACGTCGCGGAAAAACAAGCTTCTTCTGGACATTTGTGCTCTATGAGCATTGTCAATGACTGACTGACTGACTGACTGAAAAGTCTGACTAAAAGCCGTTGGGAGGCATGATTTTCAAGATTTTGTACTCTCTAACCGCAGCGCAGCTCAACATTCTCAAGAAGGTCAACATTAACGACTGCCGTTTTCAACTTTCAACGCCAAGTTGGTTGAGGTCCCTTAGGTGAGTCACTTTAGACGTGGACGTCCTCTGTTGCGTTGTCGAAGATGAAAAAAAAAACGTGGCGCTACAATCGGACGCGGAGCTGGGCGTTAACCAAAAACCTAACTAGCTGTCGTCAAGTTGGATGAGATCGCTCACCACTAGAGTACGCCACCTTATACGTGAAAGTCGAAGATGGAAAAAAACGCACAGTTTTCCTCCATTTTCTTCTTCTTGTGGCGCTACGGTCGGACGCGGGCCTGGCCTCAACCAACAAACCTAGCAAGCTGTCGTCAAGTTGGTTTAGGTTCCTCTCCACTAGGGGGCGCCATTTTTGACGTGGGCTTCTTTTGTTGCGATGTCCCACTGCTCCAGAGTCAAAAATGAAAAAGAACTCACAGTTTTCCTCAATTTTTTCATCGAGACCAGATTCAGATGCTTTTTCTTCTTGTGGCGCCTGGCCTCAACCAAAAACCTACCTAGCTGTCGTTCAGTTTTTTCTCTTCGGAGTGTTTTTGAATCTCTACTGGAGCACTCAGACTCAAAACTGGTCCATTGTACTGCCAGGCAGCAACCTACTCCAACTAATTGATCCCAACGGCAAATGGTGACTCGACCAGATTCGACTTCACTGGGATTCGAACCTGGGACCCCCCTAACTTAGGGCAGGCACTTAACCAACTGCGCCATCCAGTGGTGAATACATTGGGCCTTAGTCAGAAGGTGACGTTTAATACTTTTCTCTGTCAATTACTTAGACGATGACTACATAAGCGGAAGAAGCCAGAAATGTCGAAGTCGAAGTCATACGCTCTGATTTTCCAAAAAGTTGGAAAGGGATGCATTTTCGGCAATTCTCTTTTCGTACACTCTATCATTTCACTGAACATGTAAACGGGCACTTACGAAGTGAATGTGACAAGGGAATAAGTGGCTTCAAATGTAAAAACTTCTTTTGAAACTCACCACATTATTGCAGAGACTATTACTTTGCAACAAAAACTCAGATTCGAAACATGAGTTCAAACCAAAGTCCTCAGACACATTCTGCAACAAAATTCAGAATCGAAACACCTCTCACACAGCTTTGGTCATGAGTTCTAATCGAAGTCTTCAGACACTATTTTTCTGCAACGAAAACTAAGATTCGAAAAACGTTTCAGACTGCTCTGGTCATTAGTTCCAACCAAAGTTTTGAGACACAATTTTTCTGCAATAAAAACTTAGACAGACGCCTCAGACAGCCCTGCTCAGGAGTTCCAATCAATGTCATGTTTGCTTCGAAAGTGTCCATTGCTGTGTCTGAGTGTAAGAAGGGTCAACTTTTTTGGGTGTTCCTGCGTCTGAGGTGAAGATTGTTGACTCATTTATTTCGAGTTGGCCCCTGAGCCCGTAGAACAAGGCTTAGTCTTCAAAATTAAGTTCGGCATTACTTCTGAGAAACTCTAATTATCGAAAATTAGGTTAGGTTTGGGGGGCTGCTAGTAAATTCCTCGACTCAGAGCCCCAGAGAGGACAAGGCAACAGAGGACGTCCACGTACAAGATGGCGCACACAAGTCGAGGGAGACCTTGGCCGGCTTGGTGTGTGAAACTGGAGACAGCTGGCGAGAGATCGTGCGGGCTGGAGAGGCATGTTGGGTGACCCACAGGTCCACCTCGGACTGTAGCGCCTTAAGAAGAAGAAGAAGAAGAAGAAAAGGAAGAAGAACAAGAAGGAGAAGAGGAAGAAGAAGAAGAAGAAGAAAAACAAGAACAAGAAGAGGAAGAACAAGAACAAGAAGAGGAAGAACAAGAAGAAGAAGAAGAAGAAGAAAAAGAAGAAGAAGAGACAAGAACAAGAAGAGGAAGAACAAGAAGAAGAAGAAGAAGAAGAAAAAAAAGAAGAAGAAGAAGTTACGGCGTCTAGGACATCCTTGCTGAGAAGCTAAGCCTAGGTCCACCTCGGACTGTAGCGCCGCCATTATTGTCTGGGATATCCTCGCTGAGAAGCTGGACCCAGTTCCAACTCGGATTGTAGCGCCCTAAGAAGAAGAAGAAGTGAATTCACCAGCACACTTAGACCATATTGGTCCATTTTGATACCCACAGTCAGACGACTACCACTGATCGACCACTCAAGTGATAGTGCCGTTAATTTGATTCCAAAGGGCAAATGGTGACTGGACTAGATTTGAAAAACCGAAAAGAAGCGTATTAACTTTGCTTTCACTGGGATTCGAACCTGGGAACCCTCGAACATTGGGCAAGCACTTAACCAACTGCGAAATCCAGTCGTCCCAAGCTGCAACATAATTTTCAAGTAACAGCAATGATTTCTTGTAAAGGCTGAAAAACCGGATATAAGCGTATGGACTTTATTTTCACTGGTATTCGAACCTGAGACCCCTCATATTTAGGGCTACCTGCCTTTACCAACTGCGCCATCCAGTCGTTCTGTCTGAGTGTAAGACGGGGCAACTTTTTTGAAGGTTCCTGCGTGTGAGGTGAAAGCTGTTGACTCATTTATTTCGAATTGGCCCTTGAGGCCGTAGAAGAGGGCTTAGGCTTCAAAATTAGGTTCGGCATTACTTCTGAGAAACCCTGTATACCACAAACTAGACTGCTGAATGCTAATAGCCAACTGACAGACTGAATGACTGGCTGACTAACTGAGGAAGTGACCAGTTGAAGGACTGACTGGCTGACTGACTGAGTAAGTGACTAATTGAGGGACTGAATTGAATTGAATTGAAGAACTCGGGGTGTGTCATGTATATAACACTAGTACTGCGACCATAAACTTCTATTGTACCCCCTTCTTATGATCTAGGATTTTAGTGCTTCTTCTTCTTCTTCTTAGGGCGCTACAATCCGAGGTGGACCTGGGCCTAGGATTTTAGTGCTGCCTTCAAAAATTTGACAATTTCTCTAGATGGGATTTCTTGAAAGTCTTGCCCTGTTACGTTTGTTTGGTTTGCCATTTTAAATCTTTCTCGGGCAAGACTCGGCAGATGGTCAGTATGTGTTCCATAGTTTCTTTGGCCTGTCCACATCACCTACAGATTTCTTTGCTACTGAGACTCAATTTGTGAAGGAGGTAGTTGCATGCCCCATATCCTGTTATTGCTTCACATAGCACTCTTAGGTCTGCTTTATTAAGTTCTAGAGATTCTTTGAGGGACTGACTAGCGGACTGACTGAGGAAGTGACTGATTGAGAGACTGACTGACTGACTAATTGAATAATTTTACCTTTCCTTCTCAAAAAAATGCAACTTTTCAGTGAGACTGTCAATGAACAAGTGAACTTCAAACGAACGTCTTAATAACCAGCTTCTTTGCTTCAAAAACGAACCGGAAAATGTCTCCGAAATCTGTTTCAAGTCTCAAGCAAAGTTTTTTTGTTTTTCTTTAATTTAATCGGAGGTTTTTTGAAACACTTCACTGAAGCATTCAGACTCAAAACTGGTCCATTGTACTGCCAGGTAGCAACCTACCGTGCCGTTAGTTTGATCCCAACGGCAAATGGTGACTGGACCAGATTCGATTTCACTGGGATTCGAACCTGGGAACCCTCTAACAGCTGCGGCATCCAGTCGTCTCAAGGTGCAACATAATTTTCAAGTAACAGCAATGATTTTTTGTAAAGGCTGAAAAACCGGACAAAAGCGTATTGACTTTGCTTTCACTGGTATTCGAACCTGGACCCCCTCTAACTTTGGGCAGGCACTTAACCAACTCCGCCATCCAGTCGTATGACTAACTGAGTAAGTAACTGAGGGACTGACTGACTGATTAATTGGCTAAGTTTATATTTCCTTCACAAAAAAAATGCAACTATTCAGTGAAACTGTCAATGAACGAATGAACTTCGAAGGAACGTCTCAAAAACTAGAGTTTTGGCTTCAAAAACAAACCAAAAAATGTCTCCAAAATCAGTTTCAAGTCTCAAACAAAGTTAATGATTCGTGGAAACACAGAAAGACACTCAATTTCTTGTGAAATTTGGCAGCATTTGTGAACATTTCTCATCCAATCTGCAAAGACACTAGCGTACAGCTGCCAAAAACTACATCTGTCAGGTCGATTTGAAGAGAATGGGGAAAGATTATACAGTCACTTCAGGTTGACTGCCACCATCCGCAAGTCAAGCACCACTTCATAATCACCCGCAGAACCACAACAAGCAAGGATTTTCGCCTTTAATTTTATGAAACTGACAAAGATACAAAGTCGTCCCATAATAAATTCAAAAGTTCAGTACAAATTTATAGCTGAGAGGCACTTTAACAATCATTAGTGCCTCGTAATTGCCCTCGATCGCCCCTTCAGATACATCCTTTGAAGGTAAATGAACTCCCCGAAGCAACGAGCAGATGGAAGAGGAAGAGGAAGAAAAAGAGGAAATAAAAAAAGAGCAACAAACACATTACCACCCCCCCCGAGAGTCCTGATCTCAAATTGTTACATGACAATCATGTTGCGGAAAACAGCGATAAAAGAAATCCGAGTAATGAGTTTGTCCAGAGAGGAGACTCCAGCTCAAACGTGTACATACCCGCTAAAGTGTGCTCATCTTTGGGGTAAATATGCTCACTGGCTGCTCAAAGGGGGTCCTTTTGACTGGAATTAGGTGGCCTCCATCACCGGAAAACGGATTAAATATCCATTCCCCCCCGACAGAGTGTGATTTAACAAAAATCCAAGAAAACCGAAGGAGAACGAAAACGAGGGCCCCCCCCTCACAAATTAAGTTAAACAATCCATTTTTCACTGCCGTTCTCAAAAGAAATCCAATAAAAACCAGATGTTACGAGGATTTTATCCCCCCCAACCCTCCCAACCAGGAAACGGGAACTGCATTTAAATCACACGCTTCAATCGAATTCGGAGAGAAAAAAAAACGAGGAGGAATCGACGAGAGGTATAGAGAACTACCTAGGAACAGCACAAAATACAAGAGAAAGGAAGAAAAAAAAAATCAATCACACCCAAACCTGTCTAAGCACCAAGATCACGTTTCGTCCTCCTATACGGCGGCGGCTAATTTGTCTCTCATCCCGACCGACCCGAAGCGACAGTAGTGCACCCCGTAAATCCTTTTTACGTAAGATGCTCCAAGCACACACACTTCCTCTTCAGTTCACTCTCGGAAAAGTGCATTTAGCCATGAAAAGAAACCGAAGGAGAACAAAAGAAACGAGAAAAAAAAAATGGCCCACTACCAGAGAAACATTTCTCAGTTGGATATGTGATGCAGGCTTCGAAACTAAACTTCACCGATACACCGTTAAATCGTTCTCGCGGAAACCGCACTGTACGACCACAATTCGATTTGGTTTCGAATTTCCCGATTTCCGAACACAAAGCGAACCGAGAAAAAATGTGGAAACAGAAAAAAAAAAAAAAAGAGAACCTTTTACACTTTCTAGTGGAATTTATCGGATTTTATCGTTCCAAAAAACGGACTGCCCTCTCTGTCTAACCAACGGCGGATATATCCGCCATATTTTTGTGAAAATCGATATACCTCCTATTAGTTGGGCGAATTTTCCTTCTTCTTTCGTTCCCTGCACCGAGCTTCTGTGTGTTGTTTGACCGAAAACGAAAACTCTCCTCACTTACACCGACATCCAGTCCCAAATCCGAAATCCAAAAGCCAAAAGCCAAAAGCCCCAGAAACCTCCCCTAGCCACTTGTGTCGGACTTTTTTCTAATTAGCATTGTTTAATTTTCACGGGCTGGATAAACATTTTTTGCTTCAGCTTTTCCGTTTCGCCTGCAGGACGCACTGCTGCTACAACTCGATTCGAAACTAATATGCAAACGGATGGGGGCTTCTGGTCGCCTGTCGGGGAGAGGAGGGGCTGGCCTATGCGTTCTCACTGATTTTCTTCACAACACACCGTTCACTTCACTGTTCACTTTTTTCACTATCGTGGGTTATTTTGTAAATTGTTTCTTCTGTTCGGGGTCCTTTTTTTGGTTTTTGCGGAATGTGCATGGGAGTTTGGTGTATTTGTACAGAGCAGCAAGGACTTGGAGTGTAACTGCTGTTCGATGTGTCTTCCTGACTTTTCTGGTCGTCACTCTGTGTTGAATATGTCCACACGACCGACGACGACGGTGTGGCTGTGTGTGTGTGGTGGATGTGGGGAATGGATGTTTGTGGGTTTTGTTCGCGTTTTAACTACATTTGTGCTTTGAAATGCTTGAACTTGCTCTCGCTCTTCAACTAATAAAATGTGCACGCAATTGAGATTCAACCCCTTAAACCAGGAAGACGAAGAAGAGGACGGACATGGAATGACGGAGAAAGAAGGGAAACGAATTGAATTGAATGGGATTTTGACAGGTCTTTGATTCAGTGCACATGTGCAGTACGTATTCACCCTCAAATAGTTGTTTGGAAGGGTGGAAGTGCCCTGTGGGCAGTTCGTGTGCGAAGCGAGCCTTTACACAATCTCACAATCTTCGGGTAAGATTGGTGAGAAATTGAAAATGTGGCGCCAGGCGGTGGATTTTAAAAGGATCCTTGTCAAGCGAGGATGTGTGGTGGATGTTTTGTGGTGAGTTTTGGAAATTTGTGTTCCTGGTGAGTGGTGAGTTTTGTAAATTTGTGTTCTGGTGAGTAGTGACTTTTGCAAATTCGTTCCTGGTGAGTGGTGAGTTTTCTAAAATTTGTTCCGCAGCACGAAAGTATGCAGTGGATATTTGAGCGATTTGTAGCTCAGTTGGTTGGGAACTTGGGTGCAGTGCGACGAGCACTGGTGTGAGTTTTGTCTTGAATACTCGCGTGACCATGTGGCTTTCCAACTAGCACTGACTCAAGTATTTCTTTCAAGAGAACATTTAAGCACTCGCAGCTGAAATCTTCTTCCTAGGGCGCTACAGTCCAAGGTGGACCTGGACCTAGCCTCTCAGCAAGGATGTCCTAGACAATAATGGCAGCGCTACAGGCCGAGGTAGACCTGGGCCCAGCTTCTCAGCAAGGATGTCCTAGACAATAATGGCGGCGCTACAGTCCGAAATGGACCTGGGCCTCACTCAAAATGCCTCTCCAGCCAGCACGATCTCTCGCCAGCCGTCTCCAGTTTCGCACACCAAGCCGGCCGAGGTCCCCCTCGACTTGTGTGCGCCACCTTGTACGTGGACGTGCTCTATTGCGTTGTCCCACACGCTCAAAGTCGAATAATCTTCGGGCCGGAACTCCTTTAGACGCAAAAGTTCTGGTCTCAAAGGCAGTTTTTCAGTAACTACGCCCAGAGAGGCTAAGAAGCTAGGCACAGGCCCACCACGGACTGTAGCGCCGCCATTATTATGCCCAGAGAGGCACAAACAAATGAGTGAAGACCTGGCCCCACCAGTCACACAACTCCGGAGACACCTAAGCACGGATCGCAGTACCCACAGAGGATCTTCAGTACAGTCTCAGAAGCTGAGACTCAGCAGTTTAATCCTCCCACCACTAGGCTCCATCCTTTGGACGTAAAGGTTCTGGTCTCAAAGATGGTTTTTCTGTAACTACGCGCAGAGAGGCACAAAGAATCACATAACACCGGAGACAGCAAAGCACGAATCGCAGCACCCACAGAGGATCTTCAGTACAGTCTCTAACTTACTTACTAAACAGGCCTACGACCCAGTCTGAGCTATCGCAGTCTGAGCTATCGCTGCCTTCCATCGTTGCCGGTCCTGGGCACGCTGCTTCCAGTCATCAAGACCAAGCTCTCTCACGTCAGCGATGACTTGGTCTCTCTACCGGAGGTTCGGTCTTCGTCTCCTTCTCGAACCAGGGGGCTCGGATTCGAAGACCCTCTTAGCTGGAGCGTTGTTGTTCATGCGCTCGATGTGACCGAGCCAGTGCAGTCGACGGATTTTTGCCTTCTGGACTACATCCACTTCTTTGTACAGCTCGTAGAGTTCGCGTGGTTGCGTCTTCTCCTCCATTCGCCTTCCTCGCAGACGGGACCATACATCCGACGTAGAATTTTTCTTTCGAAGGCACCAAGAATCGGCTCTGCAGTTCTGCTTAGTGCCCAGCTTTCGTTCTCTCACGAGTGGTGGAGTTTTACAGTTCAATGCTGACTTCGAACGGCGAGATTGAGAAGCTTTTCCTAGACAGTTGCACTCTTTGAGCCTTGTCAGTGACTTGGAAGAAGTGGAGCCGTGAATTTGTTTTCTGGGATTTGAACCCAGACTGAAAGTCAAGTGCGTAGGAGTTGATGAACGTACCCACTACGCCACGACGCCCATACAAGCAAGGCGCTTACTCTTTGAGCCTTGTCAGTGACTCGAAAGAATTTTTTTTCGAAGGCACCAAGAATTATCTCTGCAGTTCTGTTTAGTGTCCAGCTTGAGTATAGTCTCAGAAGTTGAAATTCAGCAGAGTAATGCTTCCAGCACTGCTGCAAAAACCATTCGATTGCGGCCAGTCTTTGCCGCACTCAAAGAATTTCCTGTTGGATCCGGGCACTCCTGAGCTATAACTCTTCATTTTCTCGAAACCAAAGGAGCAACAGAGTGACCGCTGAACTGGAAACCAATTGGAGCACTCGCACATATTTTGTGTACGGTCTGGACACTCCTGAGCTGAGCTACAACTCCAAGAGTAACAGACTGACCACACGACTGGATGGCGCAGTTGGTTAAGTGCCTGTCCCAAATTAGAGTGGTCCCAGGTTCGAATCCCAGTGAAATCGACTCTGGTCCAGTCACTGGTCACCGCCGTTGGGATCAAATTAATGTCACTGGAGTAGGTTGCTACCTGGCACTATAATGGACCAGTTTTGAGTCTGAGTGCTCCAGTGAAATGTTTCAAAAGAAAAAAAGTCCCAATGCACACGAATCAACTGACAAAAACTAAACCGATTGGCAACTCGGGTTACACACCAGTTACAGAATCATCAAGCACACTTTATCATCCAATTGTATCCATCGTTCCCAAAAACAGTTTGACAACCACTGTAATCGTATCCACAACGTATCTAAATGTCATCGAACGTTGTTTTCCTCCACCACGTCAATCCGCCGCTGAGAGAATTCACAAATCCCTTGCTCTCTCTCCCATGGGCAAGGCAAATCCAAAAATCAAAACAAACCTGAACTCGCACTCAACACAGGTCAAAAATAAATATTCTACCTCCTTTCACAAATCACATAGAACATAATCTCCCAACAAAACGTAACGAAAAATAAGATACAATTCTTTCACGACATCCCAAATAGATGACAGTCACATTCAGTGTCTAGCCGTAGCGTTCAGTATTTCTTGTGCCGCTTGTCGCCTTCAATCTCAAGTTTTCCCTCGGTGCCGCGATGCATTTTTCTTACATGAAATTGGCCATATACGCGCTGACATTCCTCACCTACGCGTATTCCGGCTACGGTTCGAGTACGATTGCAAGCCTTCGTGATGCAATAATCGCGGCGGAGGCAATTTTCGGCGATGTCTTCCACAACGTGATTGCGGTTGCAAAGAAATTCAAGCTGGTGCACGAAGTCTTTGATGCGGCTGTGGACGAGAATTGTGTGTTCTCTTGTCCCGGTGGTAATTATCTTTTGCTCTTGTTCTCATTTGCATTACACACTGATATCGGTTTTATCTTTTGACATGACATTTTGCGTCGAGGTGAGACAGACGATGACACAATCTATGGCATGAGAGATATGATCAGTGAGTGAGGAGGGGGTGGAACGCTCCTCATAGTTGGATAGCAATTTAATGGCTCATATCAGCGAGATACTGTCAAATTAATGGATCTTCATTCAGTCATTCAAACTTTGTCATTTGGGAGTGCAAACATGTTTGTCTTCCGGTTCAGATTTTGTGTGGACGATGGTTCGACATGTCTCGGGTGCAGAAGAATTACGTGGACCAATAAATGTGCAAGACGTCAGACCATTTCGCCTGATGAACCGCTTATTTTTATCCTCTGGGTGGATGTCTTCTCTTGCACACATAAACAGAAATGCGTCACACCCAATTTGAAGGGGGATTGCACAGAAAAGAGGAGCATTAATCAATTTCTAAACGAGACTGTTTCGGTAGAGGAAAAACAAGCGGTGCAATGTGCACTTTGGGAACACCTCCTCCGAACTATTCCAAACATGCACCGGATTTCGGCAGGAAGATGCGCTGTCGTATGACTTCTTCAAGCTTGTACTGGAACAGATAGTGCGCAAGACAGGCGTCTATACAGAAGACAGGCAGGCGTCAATACAGAAGTCCCTATCCTCAGCAAATCCGTGCAGTTGCTAGGAGCGACCTATGATGTCAATGTCGTCCGCGTAGCCCAGCAACTGTGCGGATTTGTTGAAGAAAGTACCTTCTACAGCCTTGGCCAAATGTATTAGGCACCCTTATCATTTTGTCTTCGCTGTCAACTGAGTTTGAATTTTATAGTTTTCGGCGACACTAACTGAGGTTGTAAAAGATCACATCTGTTTCCTCTCATTTCATTAGTTTTTTTGCTTTTTGAAGATATAACGAATCTTAAAGGGTACCTAATACATTTGGCCAAGGTTGTATATTGACACCTGCCTTGCTCACTTGCGAGCCGTTATAGAAGCTTTCACGGCCATCGGAGAAGAGGCGAAACGAGTTGGTCTTGAAGTAAATGAGGACAAAGCCAAGGATTTGCTGTCAAAAAACAAAGAATTAAATCGGTTCACCGCCTAGGACAGAACGTCACTCTTGGCAGCAATAACTTCGAGGTGGTTAAGGAGTTTACATACCTTGGAGTAAAAATCAACCCCACGAATGACACACACAGTGGAGAATCGACGAAGACTTACCCTAGGAAACCGATGCTACTTCGGTTTGTCAAAACAACTGGTCTCAACTGGCTCCTGACTCGAAGGACCAAAATCATGCTCTCTACAAAACTCTTATTCTGCCAGTCCTGCTATATGGAGCCGAAAGCCGGAAGCGGTCACTCTGTCACTCTTTTGGAATCGAGAAAATGAAGAGTTGTAGCTCAGGAGTGCCCGGATCCAACAAGAAATTCTTCTTCGATTTGGCGAATGGATTTCAAAACTCCTTTTGTTTCGGAGGTTTTTGAATCACTTCACTGGAGCACTCAGACTCAAAACTGATCCATCATACTGCCAGGTAGCAACCTACTCCAGTGCCGCTAATTTGATCCCAACGGCAAATGGTGACTGTACCAGATTCGATTTCACTGGGATTCGAACCAGGGACCTCTTTAACTTGGAGCAGGCACCTAACCAACTGCGTCATCCAGTCGTGTTACTGTTTGAGTTGCAGCTCAAGAGTGTCCAGACCGTACAGAAAATGTGTGCAAGTGCTCCAAATGGTGGCCAGTTCAGAGGTCTGCTACTCTGTTGGTTCCGAGAAAATGAGAAGTTGTAGATCAGGAGTGTCAACATGTGCGAGTGCTTCAATCGATGGCCAGTTCAGCGGTCACTCTGTTGCTCTTTTGGTTTCGAGAAAATGAAGAGTTGTAGCTCAGGAATGCCCGGTGCCATCAAGAAATTGTTTGAGTGCGCCAAAGATGCAGTGGTGGGAGCATTACCACTGCATCTTCCGAGTCACTGACAACGCTCAAGGAGCAAGCGCCTTGCTTGTGTAGGCGTCGTGGCGTAGTGGGTACGTTCATCAACTCCAACTAGACTTTCAGTCTAGGTTCAAATCCCATAAAAAAAATGCAGGTCTCCACTTCTTTCAAGTCACTGACAAGACTCAATGAGTGCAACTGTCTAGAAAAAGCTTCTCAATCTCGCCGTTCGAAGTCGGTCAGTCAGTAAGCAAGTATGAGACTATACTCAAGATCCGAGTGTTGGATGATAAGCAGGAAACCGGAGCACATTTCGGGTACTTTTGAGAGAAAAATTCTTCGTCGAATTTTCGGCCCCGTCTGCGAGGAAGGCGAATGGAGGAGAAGAAACAACCACGCGAACTCTACGAGCTGTACAAAGATGTGGATGTAGTCCAAAATGCCAAAAAAACGACGACTGCACTCTGGGTCGACCACATCGAACGAATGGACAATAACCTTCCAGGAAAGAGGATCTTCGAATCACAGCCCGAAGAAGAGAAGGGAAGAAAAGGAAGACCTAAACTCCGTTTCAAGGGCCAAGTTATCGTGGATGCCAGAGCGCTTGGTCTTGAAGACTGGAAGCAGCGTGCCCGCGATCGCAGGGCATGGAAGGCTGCCGTGTGTCACTCAGAGACCCTTCACGGGTCAGGAGTCCGCTAAGTACGTAATCGTGTCGGTAGAGGTCTCAATGCAACAAGAAGCGTGAACCGAATAAAAGGCAAAATCCTGAATGAACAACTGTCTGTTTGAAAAGAAAATATTTTGACTTCCAATGCATCATTTTGCCGAATGTGGGAATGCATCATTTCAGTCATGGGATTTCCTAGACAATAATGGCAGCGCTACAGTCCGAGGTGGACCTGGGTCTAGCTTCTCAGCAAGGATGTCCTAGACGCCGTAACTTCTTGTTCTTCTTCTTCTTCTTCTTCTTCATCTATTTCTTCTTCTTCTTCTTCATCTATTTCTTCTTCTTCTTCTTCTTCTTTTTCTTAGCGCACTACAGTCCGAGGTGGCCTGTAAGCCTCACCCAACATGCCTCTCCAACCCGGCACGATCTCTCTCCAGCTGCCTCCAGTTTCCCAAACCAAGCCGGCCGAGGTCACCCTCGATTTGTGTGCGGCACATTGAACGTGGACGTCCTCTGTTGCGTTGTCCCACAGGCTTAGAGTCGAAGACGCCGTAACGCAAAACTTTAAACAGACAGACCACAAATCACCATAATCAGACTACAAAAGACCAAGTCTCGCCTAGTTGTGCTTGGGCATAGCTCCTGATGAGTGCGAGATGATGGCGGAGGATTGAGTGGCGTAGAAATCTCTCGTCCTCGCATTGCCTGGGCATAGCTCCTGATGAGCTGGAGTCGATGGCGGAGGATCAAGTGGCCTGGAGATCTCTCGTGCATGCATTGCTCCCGCGAACCCTTTAGTGGAACATGCCGGTTACTGAAAATTATGATGATGAGACTATAAATCAACCATTTTCTCTTCTCGATTCCCCTTTCATTCCCAATTAATCACAACTCATTTCTTTTCCAGATGTCAGAGCAGTCCAGAACAAGATGTACACCCCCATCGCCGATGGCTGTGGCTCCCTCGGACTCTCGATCAGCACGGAATACCTGCCAGCGGCTGAGATGGGCGTTTGTTGCGATGCCCACGACATTTGCTACGACACTTGCAACAGTGACAAGGAACTCTGTGATCTGGACTTCAAACGATGCCTCTACAAGCACTGTGAGACGTACGACAAGTCGATCGCCAGTGACATCGTGATCAAGGGATGTAAAACTGCAGCAAAGATGCTCTTCACTGGCACCCTGACACTGGGCTGCAAGTCATACCTTGACGCTCAGAAACGCACATGCTACTGTGCTCCACCCAAAGAGGAGCGGAATAAATACCAAAAATCGAGCCAACACAGCAACAACAACAAGAACAAGGACAAGGACAACAAGAAGCAGAAATACGGCTGGAAGGACCCCAAGGATTTGTAGCCCAAGAAGTTGTTGCATGAACTGGTCAGCCTGCTGGCCGATAGTCGAGTGTTGTGTTGTTAACTTAACGAATTTTTGAATTAAAAATTTAAATAAAATAAAGTCAGCTGTGATAATTGGGTTTTAATTTTGTTTTTCTTGTTTTTTTTGCGACAACATGTCATTGAAACATTCAATTTTCCTATCACTGATTCCAAGGTCTGCGCGATACCGATCTTTTCGCTCGCATGATGGTATTTCCCCTTGAATCATTCATCGCAGCGCAGGAGGCAAACAAAACGAACAAACAGAGCAGTTAACCAACTCAATGTCGTTGAAACAAAACCACCGGCGGACAATTAACAAATTGATGCCATTCCATCAGCATAAACGCTAATCGTGCCCATTTTCCCTACACACAGTGCGAATGGTTGGTTGATCGTATAAAAGTTTTGGGGGTAACTCAGTGGTGTTTAGTATGGCATCTCTCGTGCTCTTGAAATATGACTAAAGTAACGCTTTCGATTCTCTGCTGCGCAGCCCTCCTCGTTCACACAGCGCTCGCGCAATATGGATACAACACAAACAACTACGGGAGCTATCCCGGCTACAACAACTACGGATATGGAAGCTACCCGTACTACGGCAACCAGCAACAGACGCCCAACTATGGATACTATCCATCCTACGGGTACTACCCGAACTACGGATACCAGCAGAGCGCGTATCCGTACTACTCACAAAACCAAAACCAAGGCTATGGCCCAAATTCGTACTACGGAAACGGTCTAAGTGAGTAAGAGATCTGTTTAGCTTTCGAACAGGGACAGAGGAAGTACGATTGTTTACAGTGTTCTGGGGTTGTTTCTTTTAGACCAGGCGTATGCAAGCAGCAGCGGGGGAACGGCAACAGCCCAGGCAACAAGCGGCTCAGGCGGGTACTTTGGATGAAACTAGGTTCTGTTGTGTTCTATTCGTGTGAATACTCAGATCCCGCTGGAAATGTCGAGGGGGCTTAGATGAAAATTTCATTTTAACTTAAGGCTGTTGTTGTAAATATATGTACATTTAGTTTTTGTAGAAATAAATCTGAAGATTTGTTACTCTTTTGGTTTCAAGGAAATGAGGAGTTGTGGCTAACGACTACCTGGACTGTACAGAGAATATGTGCAAGTGCTCCAAATTTGTGGCCAGTTTAGCGGTCACTCTGTTGGTTCCGAGAAAATGAATATTTGTAGCTCAAGAGTGCCCGGACCCTACGGAGAATACGTGCGAATGCTCCAGTTTGGTGCTCAGTTCGAGGTCATTCTGTTGCTCGTTTGATTTCGAGAAAATGAAGAGTTGAAGCTCAGGCTGACTCAGGAGTGCAGAGAATACGTGTGAGTGCTCGAATTTGTGGCCAATTCAGGGCTCGCTCTGCTACTCTTTGAGTTCTAGCTCAGGAGTGTCCAGACCGTACACAAATTATGCGCAAGTGCTCCAATTTGGTGGCCAGTTCAGCGGTCACTCTGTTACTCTTTGAGTTGTAGCTCAGCTCAAGAGTATCCAGACCGTAGACAAAATATGTGCGCGTGCTCCTTGTTCAGCGGTCAGTCTTTTTCTTTTTTTTTCGGAGAATTTTTGAAACACAACTGGAGCGCTTAGACTCAAAACTGGTCCATTGTACTGCCAGGTAGCAACCTACTCCAGTGCCGTCAATTTAATCCCAACGGCAAATGGTGACTGGACCAGACTCGATTTCACTGGGATTCGAACCTAGGACCCCTCTAACTTGGAGCAGGCTTTTAACCAACTGCGCCATCCAGTCGTGTGGTCACTCTGTTACTCTTCGAGTTTTAGCTGTTACTTTTAGTCGGTCACTCTGTTGGTTCCGAGAAAACGAAAAGTTGCAGATCAGGAGTGTCAAAATGTGCTAGTGCTTCAATCGATGGTCAGTTCAGTGGCCACTCTGTTGTTTTTTTGTTTTCGAGAAAATGAAGAGTTTCAGCACTGGAATGTCCGGGTCCAACAGGAAACAGTTTGCAGGCGGCAAAGAGTGGCCGCAATCGAATCATTTTTGCAGCAATGATGAGAGCATTACTCTGCTGAGTTTCAACTTCTGAGACTATACTCAAGCAGGACGCTAAGCAGAACTGAAGAGCCGATTATTGGTGCCTTCGAAAAAAAATTCTTTCGAGTCACTGACAACGCTCAAGGAGCAAGCGCCTTGCTTGTGTGGGCGTCGTGGCATAGTGGGTATGTTCATCAACTCCTACGCACCAGACCTTCAGTCTGGGTTCAAATCCCAGAAAACAAATTCATGGCTCCATTTCTTCTTTCAAGTTACTGACAAGGATCAAAGAGTGCAATTGTCTAGAAAAAGCTTCTCAATCTCGCCGTTCGAAGTCAGCACTGAACTACAAAACCCCTTAACTCATGATAGAACGAAAGCTGGACTAAGCAGAACTAAAGAGCCGATTCTTGGTGGCTTCGAAATTCTACGTCGGATATGGTCTCGTTTGCGAGGAAGGCGAATGGAGGAGAAGACACAACCACGCGAGCTCTATGAGCTGTACCAGGATGTGGATGCAGTCCGGAAGGCAAAAATTCGTCGACTGCACTGGTTCGGCCAGTCGTTTATGTCATGGCACGTTCTCATGAAGACAATTATACAAAAGCAACATTTCCGGAGGTAGTCCGTGAGGCAACAATCTGTCGACTGCACTGGCTCGGCCACATCGAGCGCATGGACAACAACGATCCAGCGATGACTTGGTCTTTCCACCGGAGGTTCGGTCTTCCTCTCCTTCTCGAACCAGGAGGCTCGGATTCGAGCTCGGATTCGAACCAGAAGACCAAGTCATCGCGGACGTAAGACAGCTTGGTCTTGATGACTGGAAGCAGCGTGCCCAGGACCGGCAACGATGGAAGGCAGCGATTGCTCAGGCTCGGACCCTCCATGGGTCGTAGGCCTGTTAAGTAAGTAAGTAAGAGACTATGCTCAAGATACTCTGTTGGTAACGTGATTCGTGCTTTGCTGTCTCCGGTGTTTTGTGACTGTTTGTGCTTCTCTGGGCATAATTACAGAAAAACCATCTTTGAGACCAGAACCCTTACGTCCAAGGGATGGAGCCTAGTGGTGGGAGGTTTAAACTGCTGAGTCTCAGCTTCTGATCCTCTGTGGGTACCGCGATCCGTGCTTACCTGTCTCCAGTGTTGCGTGACTGGTGGGGCCAGGTCTTCACTCATTTGTTTGTGCCTCTCTGGGCATAATAATGGCGGCGCTACAGTCCGAGGTGGACCTGGGTCTAGCTTCTTAGCCTCTCTGGGCGTAGTTACAGAAAAACTGTCTTTCAGACCAGAACTTTTGCGTCTAAAGGAGCTCCGGCCCGAAGAGTCTTCGACTCCGAGCCTGTGGGGCAACGCAATAGAGCACGTCCACGTACAAGGTGGCGCACACAAGTCGAGGGGGACCTCCTAACTTGGTGTGCGAAACTGGAGACAGCTGGCGAGAGATCGTGCTGGCTGGAGAGGCATGTTGAGTGAGGTCCAGATCCATTTCGGACTGTAGCGCCGCCATTATTGTCTGGGAGATCCTGGCTGCGAAGCTGGATCCAGGTCCACCTTGGACTGTAGTACCCTAAGAAGAAGAAGAAGAAAAAGAAGAAGAAGAAGTTACGGCGTCAAGGACATCCCTGCTGAGAAGCTGGACCCAGGTTCAACTCGGACTGTAGCGCCCTTGGAAGAAGAAGAAGGTGAGAACGAAGAAGACGAAGAAGAAGTTACGGTGTCTAGGACATCCTTGCTGAGAAGCTAGGCCCAGGTCCACTTCGGACCGTAGCGCCCTAAGAAGGATGTAGACTAGTGAAGGGAAACGTTGAAGGGAAACGTTGATGAGAACGCCCACTACTCTGAACCAGAATTCCACGTGTGTTAGCTCATTTCAACAAAATCCTCCATTTTCGAAATTGAAGCCCAAAAGTTCAGCAATTGTCTCGTATTTATTATGAATATCACTTACAGTCGATAAACACACGAAACGCTTGCCACCAATGCGCCCCCACACCCCGTGCATCAATATTAGATGAATGAATGAAATTTAAAATTCACCGTCGATATTTTCCCCTTCGAACGAAGGAAACAACCACGTCCCCAATGCGCCAACTCGAAGACACCCACCCCCCTGCCAACCGGAGAGAGAGAGAGAGAGCAACCAGAACTAGAGCAGAATGAGAATACCTCCATCTCTTTCTGTGCGAAAAGGATTATTCAATCGCGTGTGCATTTGCATACAGCATGTGGTCTGGTGTTCTGTGTATTCCGGTGGTGGCCCCCAAAGACGCCGTCGTCGTCGTCGCTCAGCGAAAAGGGATGTCACACTCTCTTTGCTCTCTCTCTCTCTCTGTGTGTGCAGCGCACAGAGAGTTCCACGTCCACCGCTCGTTTCATTGCCGAAGTTAATTTCGAACTTTTGCGCACTAAGAGCCGGGGAAAACCATGAAACATTTAGTGAATGCGAGCGGGAAAATCTATTTTCCTCTTCAAGTAGACACACAAAAAGAATACCATAGTTCATAGCACTTGATTTAGGTGTAACTACAACGAGATAGAACACAACGTACACTACACAATACCGGGAGTGAAACGTGAACGTGTGTACTCGGCTCGTGTGTGTATACACTGGGAAAATCAATCAAAAAAATAAAACAAGCACAAAGGCAAGGAAAACTGCTGAGAAGAAAAGTTTTCCCCAACCCAACCCCATGACTGGCTACCAACCAACCAACCATCATCATCATCATCATCATCGTTGTCGTTGTCGTGATCATCATCAGAGTTCTTCGGTCTGCATGCCTTTTCGCTAAAATCTCTTCAGTCTTCAGGGCAAATAAGAACAGTTCGGGCCGAATTTTATTTGAGCGTTGGAACGCCGCAACACAACACACACATTTTTTTCTCTCAAATCCGCCATTTAAATCCAAAATATCTCTCTCCCTTAAAAAGTAAAATTTATTATACAAGACCATACCTGGAAAATCGAGACCACAGTCACAGCTTAATAAATTCTACCAGCTACCAGACCACACATATCCAAGAAAAAAAGAGAAATTAAGGAAGTTTTTCTGTTTTGTTTCTGCTCTGCGCTTGAAGAAATTTTCAAAAACGGACAAAAACGATACAAAAGCAGTGTCAATCCCCGAGAGTAGCTGAAACGACATCTCAAACGTGTTCTTGAAGAGAAAATCAAACATTCAGAAGAAAGAAAAACCCAAAATCTCCTTTCGATTGTCATTTTCGAAACAAAAGTTAAGCCAGCAGCGAAAAAGGGAAACTTTCAAAAACGAGCAAACGAACAAACTCAACACGGAAGTGAAAATCAATACAGTGTGTCGTAGCGAATACAGTTTCCAAAACCAAACAAACATACAGTTGTTGTTGAACAAAAAAAAAAAAACAATTTTGTGCCAAATTTCAAAACTCAAGTAACTACGTTTATTTTTTAATGTAAATCGAACCCACACTCGCATTCAGTGAAGACGGAAGAAGGGAATCAACTCAACTCAACTCTCTCCCCACACATCAGCCTCAAATAATTGGTCTATAATTGGAAAAAGGCAGTCACGTTAATTAATAAACTTTAATTAAGGTGAGCAGTTTGTAGTTTTAGAAAAAGGATATCTCTCATTCGCAAGCATACATACGTACGTGCAGCAAAGTTTCGAGTGCTGCGCCAGCGAATAAGTGTGTGTGATATATATTTACTGTTTTTTTTTTTCCCTTCAAAATATAAGTGAGAAGGAGACGTGGACGGCTGTGCGCCCGAAGGTAAGTTTGTAAGCGAAGATTTAAAGCTAATTTACTTGCCATCCACCGTCATCATCGTCGCTTGCTTGCGCTTCCCTCATCCTTACATCGTGGCATTTTCTTTAACTTATATAATGAAAAGATACAAATGTATATATTATATGCAGAAGAAGAAAAAAACTGTTTTTTTTTCTGTTCACGAGAAAATCTATTGTCATCTCTGTGTGCGGAGATGTGTAGGTGAAACGTAGGTGCAACGATAGAGGTACACACATTCTGCGGGAATGTGGCTGTGTGCTGGTGTAGTGTGTTTTCCGACGTATGTTCGGAAAATGTCTATCTATTAGTTGTGTATGACAATCCGTGAAAATGTCCTAATGTCATGCATGCATGCATGCACATCATTTCTCATTGCATACTGTGTGCAAATGTTTTTCTTTTCCTCTCTCACTCTCTAGTGGGGTGTGGGGTGGAGGGGGGAGGAGGGGGCAGCTGGGACTGAAGGGTATGGGTATAGAGAGAGAGAGAGAGAGAGTGATGGGGTGGATGGGGAAGGGATACAGTAGTGGAGTGAAATGATGTACTAATTTGTGGCAAGTTGAACAGGGAAACTCTGATCTGTCAGGACTTAATACAGTCAAAATCGGTTATAACGACCTTCAAGGGGCTGACGAATTTGGTCGTCATAAGCGATATGTCGTTGTAAACGATTTATTATGCCATTGGATTCCATACAATGAAGCTCAGGCGAGACCTGAGAATTTTGTCGTTATAACCGATACATCATTGTAATCGATTTTGACTGTATTTCAATTCAAACGTGTATTCGGATTTTGATCTGGTTTGCCCTTGTCGCTGTGCATTTTTTGGAGCACGCGTCGAAATCGTGGCTGACACTGGAAATGAGTTTTGTGCTGAGGTTTAGTCAAAGATATTCCCACCCATATCCTTGGCTCAGTCTCAGCACAAAATTCAATTCGAGCGTCAGCCACGATTGCGGCGACAAAATGTTGCGTATACGATCTGAAGACTACTACTTACTTAGCGGGCTGGGATCCTCTGAAGGGTCTCTGCCTGAGAGTCTAGAGATGAGAACATTGAAATGAGATATCACTGTGTCCTCCCTATAAATTCTATTCCTTAAGACTTTGAAACTTCTAAACAAGTTCTCCAAGGAGTTTGGAACATCTCCAGCCGCTTACAGTCTTTCAAACACCTCGTTTTTGAGATATAATTATGGCGACGCTACAATCCGAAGTGGACCTGGGAGTAGCTTCTCAGCAAGGATGTCCTAGACAATAATGGCGGCGCTACAGTCCGAGGTGGACCTGGGCCTATCTTCTCAGCAACCACTCGCGTTGTGCGTGCAATTGTTCACCCACGAGTAGAGATGACCTACAGTTAAATGCCGACTCCGAACGGCGAGATTGAGAAGCTTTTTCTAGACAGTTCTACTCGTTGTCAGTAACTCGAAAGAGGTGGAGCCGCGAAAAATGTTTGTTTTTGAAAAATTGTTGCTTGTGCTGAGATTTGAACTTAAACTGTGAAAGTCAAGTGCGTATGGGTCGACGCATGAACCCACACGGCCACGGCGTCCACATCGCAAGCCGCTTAGAGTCTTAAAAAAACACAGTTTTCGAGATATGGTGTATTTTTTTAAATGGATTCGTTTTTTCAAGATTTCTTATCGCAATTTATGGCTATAGCATCCAAGGCTACAGAAATAAGACCACAAATGAGATCTCAAAACTTCTAATTTGAACACCAGCATCAAAGCCCAAAAGAAATTCGACGCCATGGACACCGTTTTTGAGATCTGATGAATTTTTTGAAATGAATCTGCTTTTCCAACATTTCTGATCCCAATTTATGACTATAGTGTTCAAGGCTACAGAAATAAGGCCTCGAAAAGGGGCTCGAAACTTCCTATTTGAACGCCAGCAACGAAGCCCAAAAGGAAATTGACACCAGGCTCGCCATTTTTGAGATATGGTGTATTTTTTGAAACGGATTCCTTTTTCCAACATTCCTCACCCCAATTTATGGGTACAGCCTGCAAAGCTAAAGAAATAAGGCCACAAATGATGGCTCAAAACTTCCTATTTGAACGACAGCAGCGAACTTCAAAAGCAAGTCGACGCCAGGCCTAACGTTTTTGAGATATGGTGCATTTTTTTTTACTCCTTGTTTCAATTCACGGCTGTAGCCCGTAAAATTGCATATCTAGGGCCACAAATGAGGGCTTAAATCTTTTCATTCAAAGCCACTCTGAAGACGAAACAGTTAACAAGAGCCGCATCGACGTTTTCGAGATATGGTGAATTTTTCAAAATGAATTGATTTTGTCCGGCATTGCTGATCTAAATTTATGGCTACAGGCCGCAAAATTTTATACCTCGAGCCACAAGTGAGGACTGAAATGGACCTCGATCCACAAGTGAGGACTGAAAAGTTTCATTTTCAACAGCAGCATCGGAGAGTAAAAGAAAAGACGAGGATATCGAGGCCAGATGCACAGTTTTCGAGATATGATAGAAATTTTAAAATTAATTGATTTCTTCGTCATTTCTGGCTATGGCTTGTAAAATTGTATATCTGGGGCTACAAGTGAGGGCTCAAAACATTTCATTCAAAGCCACACTCGAAGCCGAATCGGCGTTTTCGAGATTTCGTGAATTTTTCGAAATGATTTGATTTCGTACGACATTGCTGATCTAAAATTATAACTATAGATCACAAAAATGTATACCTCAAGCCACAAATGAGAACTCCAAAGTTTAATTTTCAATGCCAGCATCGGAGAGTAAAAGGAAAGACGAGGGAAATCGACGCCAGGTGCACAGTTTTCGAGTTTTCGTTTTGTTTCTTTGTCATTTCTGGTGGCAATTTGTAGCTATAGCTCGTAAGATTGTAAATCTGGGGCCACAAATGAGGGCTCAAAACATTTCACTCAAAGCCACTTTCATTCGAAGCCAAATAGGCGTTTTCGAGATATTGTGAATTTTTCGAAATGAATTGATCTCATCCGATTGGCTATAGTTCAGAAAATTGTATACCTTTAGCCACAATTGAGCTGAAAATCGAGGCGTAAAAGTTACCAAAAACCAAATCGACACCAAGTACGATACGGTGCATTTTTTTAAAATGGACTGCTGTTTTCTTCTTTTGAACAAGAACGTGCAAGCTTTCACACGTAGGGCCACAAATAAGGGCTCAAACCTTTCACTTTCAACGCCAGCATCGAAGCGTAAAAGGAAAGAAGAAGGAATTCGACGGAAGGTGCACCGTTTTCGAGATATGATAGAAATTTTAAAAATAATTGCCACCAAAAATGAAGAAGAAAACAATTAATTTTAAAAATTCAATCATATTTCGACAACTGTGCATCTGGCTATAGCGTGCAAGCATTTCTTCTTCTTCTTGTTCTTCCTCTGATTACTCTACAGTCCAACCAACTACCAACAAGCATCTCCAGCTAGAATGATCTTTAGCCAGCTGCCTCCAATTACTCAGGCCAAGTTTGCTGAGGTCCTTCTCCACTTCGTTTCGAAGACTTCCTCCTTTGCATTATCCCACGTCTCAGCCCACTCACGTCTCCGCCCGTGGGACAAGCCGAAAGAGGACGTCTACGAAACCGATGATGCAAACAAGTGGAGAAGGACCTCAGCAAACTTGGCGGTATAGCCAGGTGCACAGTTTTCGAGATATGATAGTTGAAGCAAGACCTAGAGAAATAAATGTTTTTGAAATTTGTGGCATGTTTTTGCATATTTTTTGACATTTGCGGCATTTGTTTGCATATTTTCTGACGTTTAACGTTTACAGACCTACAGACATTCAAAAGTGTCGCTACTTCCGTCGATAAAGGGTCTACACTCATAAATCCAAGTTCACCTCTGACTCCACGGACGCGTTCACATTGAATTTCCACGTCAGAATTCCTGCACTTACAGCCACTTCCCAGGTGACGTGCGTGACTGCCGGTAATAAAGGAAGTTCTGCTGAATAGTTCGACAAAATCGTGACACATATTTTTCCGGTAATCCGCACGCAACGAAAATAGTTTGCTTTCAACACCATTTCAGGCGTTCCTCGCAGCACTTATCATTGTGATCACAATGATCACACATCTCACGCACTGCGGGCATGCTTTCATCGCCTCTACTGTACGGTGTTAATCTATGGGCACTTGGATGTGTGACTGCATGCAGAGCGCATTATCCATTGGTGCACAAGGGGGGGCCTATTTTTAAGTCTGCTTCTCTCTTTCAAAAACAAATACACACACCACCCAACAACAACAAGGCAAAAAATAAGAAGAAAAAGCGAAAACATTGCGACATTTGCATTTTCCTTTCTTTGCCTTCTCAAAAGCAAGTTCTGTTGTTTTTGTATTCTCCACTTTGAAATTTTTGCACGTTAATTTCTTTTCTTTTCATTTTTTTTTCTAAGGATGCACTTACTCCTTGAGCGAGTGAAGCGCTATCGTCGCCATTGATCCGCGTGTTTACAATAAATTTCCATCCACTGCCCAGTGCATTCTTTGAAAGTTTTCAGTTGTTTTTCTGTTAGACACAAAATTCATTTAAAATGCATCCGAGATAGAACATTAATTGCACGTTACATGGTGTCGTTTGATTGGTCGGTTTTCTAACATTTTTCCTTTCGTTCGGTTGTCTGTTTTTCTGTTGTCGTTGCTGTTTTTGCTTATTCGGCTCAGCCAAGACCGTTTTCGAGATTTATTTTTAAAAATAAAGCGGCCGTTTGACGGTTTAGCAGCATCTGCATGCGAAAATGCAAAATAAAACCAAGCGACGACGGTAAATTCTTATTTTGGTTAAAAATAGACAAGACAAGAAAAGCAAAAAAAAAAAAACGGAAAAAAAAGGAGCGGATAGCGGAGCTTTTGGGGGGGATATTCGCACATTCGCGCAGTACTTAGACGACTTGCGACAGGAAGAACGGCATGAGTGGAAAAATTATATTCAATTGCAACATTTTTTCGATAAAAACAGTTTTCGAAAAGAATTGCCTGTCCTTTGTTGTGCGAATTTTGGGGCTGTGTTGGGCAGGCTAATGCACATTTTTTTCGGTCTCATTTTTTTTGGCAAATCTCTTGCAACGATGGTCGGCAATAAATCAGGAAAGGTGATGTCAAAAGATGAGAGCGAGAGAGAGCGAGAGAGTGAATATTCCGTCTGAAGACGTAGCAAAAGATTTGAATTTGATTAAATTGGCAAAAGATTAATGATCGTTTGCATTTCGTCCGTCCATCCATGCTGCTGGGCTCTGCCAGAGACCACATGCTGTGCAATGAACGCTTCAAGAATAAAAGGGTAGACGTAAGCAATTAGCTTGAGATGTTTTATATTCACACACGGTCGAGGATGAAAATAAACCTCAGCTGACAGCTGTCACTTAAACATTTTTTCGATGATATTCCGTGGCACGGAAAATATTGACAAGTTCTTTGTGAGTCGAAAAAGGCACGACTGGATGGCGCAGTTGGTTAAGAGCCTGTCCCAAGTTAGAGGGGTCCCAGGTTCGAATCCCAGTGCAATCGAATCTGGTACAGTCATTTGCCGTTGGGATCAAATTAACGGCACTAGAGTAGGTTGCTACCTGGCAGTACAATGGACCAGTTTTGAGTCTTAGTGCTCCAGTAGTGTTTCGAAAATATCCGAAAAAAAACTGGACGACAGCTAGCTAGGTTTTTGGTTAAGGCCAGGTCCGCGTCCGACCGTAGCGCCACAAGAAAAAGAAGCATCTCAATCTGGTCTCGATGCAAAAAACGGAGGGAAACTTTTTCAAATGACGTCCACGTCAAAAATGGCGCCCCCTAGGGGAGAGGAACCTAAACCAACTTGACGACAGCTTGCTAGGTTTTTGGTTGAGACCAGGCCCGCGTCCGACCGTAGCGCCACAAGAAAAAGAAGCATCTGAATCTGGTCTCGATGCAAAAAACGGAGGGAAACTTTTTCAAATGACGTCCACGTCAAAAATGGCGCCCCCTAGGAGAGAGGAACCTAAACCAACTTGACGACAGCTTGCTAGGTTTTTGGTTGAGACCAGGCCCGCGTCCGACCGTAGCGCCACAAGAAAAAGAAGCATCTGAATCTGGTCTCGATGCAAAAAACGGAGGGAAACTTTTTCAAATGACGTCCACGTCAAAAATGGCGCCCCCTAGGGGAGAGGAACCTAAACCAACTTGACGACAGCTTGCTAGGTTTTTGGTTGAGACCAGGCCCGCGTCCGACCGTAGCGCCACAAGAAGAAGAAGCATCTGAATCTGGTCTCGATGAAAAAATGGAGGGAAAGTGTGCGTTTTTTTCCATCTTCAACTTTCACGTATAAGGTGGCGTACTCTAGTGGTGAGCGATCTCATCCAACTTGACGACAGCTAGTTATGTTTTTGGTTGACCCCCAGATCCGCGTCCGATTGTAGCGCCACGTTTGTTTTTCATCTTCGACAACGCAACAGAGGACGTCCACGTCTAAAGTGACTCACCTAAGGGACCTCAACCAACTTGGCGTTGAAAGTTGATAACGGCAGTCGTTAATGTTGACCTTCTTGAGAATGTTGAGCTGCGCTACGGTTAGGGAGTACGAAGTCTTGAAAATCATGCCTTCCAACGGCTTTTAATCAGACATTTTAGTCAGTCAGTCAGTCAGTCACTGACAATGCTCATAGAGCACAAATGTCCAGAAGAAGCTTGTTTTTCCGCGACGTGGCGTAGTGGGTAGGTGCGTCGACTCCTACGCTCGAGGTCTAAGGTTCGAATCTCGAACTCGAAACTTTTTTACGGATCCACCTTTTTCGAGTCACTGACAATGCTCAAAGAGCACAACTGTCTAGAAGAAGCTTCTCAAAACCGCCGTTCGGAGTCGGCATTAAACTTTAGGTCCCCTCCACTCGTGAGTACCCTCGTGTACGCTCGTGTACCATAGCACGCACAACATGAGTGGTTGCTGAGAAGCTATGCCCAAGTCCATCTTGAACGCCGCCATTATTATGTTATCTTGTTTTTCCAGTTTTCAAGGGTTTCAGTTGAATCTCCAACAATCTGCCCAAGTCCCAAATAGGGCAGCCCTATCGATTCAATCCACAAATGCTCCATTTAATAACGAAGCCTTTCACTCTGAAAATCAACGAGAGAGAGAGCGAGAGAGACTACAATTTCCCAAGACAATATTTGTCAATGAACTCAAGCCACCCTGTCACGTACTCATTTTGAAAACAATACCCAACCGATTCTAAAACTGAAGCCCATCATTTTACACCATTAAGCCGCTACCCAGGTGTCTGTCCACTGCCCACTCTCCCAGCCCACCAACGACCGGCGACGGCTGACATGTTGGCTGCTTAATAGAAACAGTCTGGTCGGTCGGAAAAGCCTTACTACTACTTAACTCAAACTAGACTGAAGCAAACACAAAAATGCAAAACAATCCTCACACACAGCGGTTAAAAGTCGACTCACAATTGTGTTCCTAATTCAGCGTGTGCCACCAACCATGCCGCCGCTCTGCTGCATGCCCCACGCAAACCAATGAACCCCAACTTTCAGCACACTTAACCATAATAATGCAATAAATGTGTAGGAAAGGTGCAGGCGAAGAGTTCGCTCAACTTTTACCCACAAAACCTGGCCAACCCTCAAGCTGCTTGCTGTTGCTGCTGCTGGTGGTGGCGGCGGCGGCGGCAAGGGTTGACAGAGCTGACGGCAGGGTGGATGGGAAGGCAGACATGGCCCATGACGCAGACAGAACGTGGCGAGGAATGAGAGAAAAGCAATTCTAATGGAAAACTTTCTTCCACCATAATTTGATTTAAAGTTTTACCCCCACCAACGACCATCACCAATCCCACCCCACCCCACGCTCAGCCTTGCGTATGCGATTCAAAACAATGCCGAAGACTGAGTTTTGTGAATATCACCGCCATTGGCTTCCTCTTAGACGAGGTTTCGCCGACTTCACTTGTTTACAGCGCCTAAGTGCGGCATTTGATCTGAAATTTTGTGCTCCAAGAGCGGTCTCTCTTCGATGAGATGTGGTTTTTTGGCTGTCAAAAATGTTTAAGTAACACGAAACCAAGTTTTTCTATGTGTCCTCTCTCTCCTCCCAAACACACACCCAAACCGCACAAAGATATACCGGGGGTAAAAAAAAAGAAATAATGTCCTCTAAAGGATACCCAAAGCGAATGGACTACATACTTTGTGTGTATGGCAATTATGCTCAAGGCTTTCGGCCTTTCCTTTGTGCGACTTCCTTTCCCTTCTCTCCGCTCTCTCTGTGAAACGTTAAGTAGGTGGATGAGATTGAGGATGAGAGAATGACCATCGGGAAGATTTTGACAATTATATACAAGGACATGCATTTTCACTTGAAAAAGATATTGAAATTTTGATGTAATACGGTGGGGGGGATGATATAATCGGGTCCATTATGAAACATTCACGGACAATTGAAGGTAGTCCCTTACGTAAAATGTGACATTTAAAAAAAGGATAAGCAGGAGAAGGGAAGGCACTGGGGGTCAGCTTAATTCTTTTCTGATATTTTTTGATGGACTCGGCAAAGCTTAACCTTCGAAAGTTTGTTGTGTAATCATGATGGGAGAGGTAATGAGGAATTAGGGATTGAAATTCTTCATTTTTCCACTTTCGAGGACCATATCGTTCATTCATAAGGAAGGTGCTTCAGAGTTTGTGGAACGTATTGCAAAATTAACTCTGAAAATTAATGGTTCATAAAGAGGACAACAGGCTCTCAGTTCGTTTACAACAGTCGTGCCAATATGACCGTGACATTTTTGATGCCTGTGTTATATCCTGTCATATCCTGGCATTGTCCTGAAATAAGGAAACTTGCAGAGTGTGAGACGTCATTTTTTGTACTTCGAATTTAAAGAGCGAACAAAATTGGCCATCCGTAAACGTATGACAACTGAAGCAACAGAGCGAATGCACAAAAACAATCCACTGTGACCATAGTAAACGCTTCACCCAGCTTCGTTAAGTTCGTTAAGTTTTGCCTACTTCCGTGGAACCAAAATGAAAAGCTCTCTATGTGTGCAAATGTCAATTGACAGCAGAATTCGACTTACATTTCCATAAGAAATTATGGATATTTCGAAATTTTACAACGCTTCTAGTTAAAATTAACCGTTTGCTTTTGACATAACCTTGAGGGCCAACAATAATGGCCATACGGCAACTTATGACAACCGAAGCAACCAAGCGTATGGACAAAAACCAATGCCCTGTGACCATAGAAACCGCTTCGACCAGTTTCGTTGAGTTCGTTAAGTTCGTTGAGTTTTGCCTACTCACGTGGAACTAAAATGAAACGCTCTCTATGTGTGCAAATGTCAATTGACAGCAGAATTCGGCTTGGATTTCCATAAGAAATTATGTATATTTCGAAATTTGACAACGCTTCTGGTTAAAATTAACCGTTTGCTTTTGACATAACCTTAAGGGCCAACAATAATGGCCATACGGCAACTTATGACAACGGAGGCAACACAGCGAATGCAGAAAAATAATGCTCTGTGACCATAGAAACCGCTTCACCCAGCTTCGTTAAGTTCATTAAGTTCGTTAACTTTTGCCAACTTCCATGGGAACAAAATTAAACGCGCTCTACGTTTACAAATGTCAACTGACTGCAGAATCCGGGCCAGATTTACATAAGAAATGATGGACACTTTGAAATTTGACAACGCCTCTGGTTACTTTTGGCTAGATTTTGACATAACCTTAAAGGGCCAACAATAATGGCCATACTCTTATGACAACTGAAGCAACCAAGCGAATGTAGAAAAACCATCCACTGTATCCATAGTAAACTCTTCGCCCAGTTTCGTTAAGTTCGTTCAGTTTTGCGTAGGCTGTGGTAGGCGAAGAGATGCTTTGACTTTGATTCAAATTTCATTTGTGCATTTTGCCGACGTGGAGCTCTGTGCTGAATGAAGAGGAAAAAAGAAACAGGGTTCATCGCAATTTTCTGGTGGAAAATTTCGTTAAGTTCGTTTAGTTTTGCCTACTTCCGAGGAAGCAAAATTAAACGTTCTCTACGCTTACAAATGTCAACTGACTGCAGAATTCGACTTAGATTTTCATAAGAAATGATGGACACTTTGACAATTTGACAATGCCTCTGGTAACTTTTCGTTAGATTTTGACATAACCTTGAAGGGCCAACAAAAATGGTCGTCCGTATACGTATGACAACTGAAGCAACCGAGCGAATGCACAAAAACCGTCCGTCGTGATCATAGTAAGCGCTTCGCCCAGTTTCGTTAAGTTCGTTCAGTTTTGCCTAGGCTGTTGTAGTCGTGGGGATGCTTTGACTTGGACGCAAATTTGATTTGTGCCTTTTGATGATGTGGAACTCTGTGCTGAAAGAAGAGGAAAAAAATGAAGGCGAAGAAATTTCGTTAAGTTCATTTAGTTTTGCCTACGCCCGTGGGAGCAACAAGAAACGCCCTCTCTACGTATGCTAATGCCAATTGAGAGCTGAATTAAGCTTAGGACAATGCTGCTGCTTACTTTTCGTTTGCTTTTGACATAAGCTTAAAGGGCCAACCATAATGGATGTAAAATGACATCCAAAAAAGGACAAAAAATGTAACTTATGTCAAAACCAAACGAAAAGTAACCAGATGCATCGTTCAATTTCAAAGTATCCATAATTGCTTATAGAAACTTGAGAGAATTAATTTGCATACGTAGAGAGCGATTCATTTCGCTCCCGTGTGAACACGCAAAAGTAACCGAACTTAACGAAATTTTCCACCAGAAAATTGCGTCGAAAACTGTTCCATTTGTTTCTTCTCCGTTCAGCTTCAAATTGAACAAATCAGATTTGAATCAAAGTCAAACTCATCTCCTCTCCAACCACCAGCCCAAATTGAACGTAACACACTTAACGAAGATAAGCTGTTCGTCGGTAACCCACTTCAAATGCCAATCTAAATTCACCATAACCCAACTTTCAAATCTACTCACACAAATTGGTTGGTTGCCCAATCGGGCGGCTAAAGGCATTGTCACATCCATCACACTTAGCCGCACAGAAAAATGTATCCCACAGAACCCAAGAATAGATCATTTCCCATTTCTCCGAATTGTCTCACATCGCCCCAGTCAAAGGTCACAATCTGTACCCAACTCTGTAGCCACCCCGCCACTCTCCCCCGCTTATAACGCATTCCATAACGGGTATACCCTCAGGCTCCATTAATCAAATTTCGATTCGAATGTTTTGTCAAAAACCTAGTCACTCCTTCGCTCCCACCTGCGTCATCATGGGAATGCCCTAAAAACAAATTGCTTGTTTGTTTCTGCAGAAAGGAAGAATAAGTTCCGAAGTATAACCATTGGACAGAGAAGAGCAGAGCAGAGAAGAGGAACCCCCGCCCCCAGCAGTCTCTGTGTCTCTATTGTCCTACTGACATATCCAAAAACGACCTCTCAAAACCACTCAAAAGTGATATGTATACACTCGTTGTTCCTACAAAACAACCAGCAGCAGCAGCAGCAGGAGTATCGCATACATGATACATCACACTGAATGCACCAGAGATCTACATTCGGCATCCTTTCGCCCACCGCCTCACCTTCAACTGCCGTCCTTCCTCGAAACATGTCATCTCCCCTTTAATATTTCACAAACACACTGGAGAACAAAAATATTTGCCACCTCTCCCCTCCCTGTTCCACCGGGTTCGCCCCTCAGCATTTCAATTTAAATTGAATTCTTCCTTTCCCCCCACTCTCTGCCACCCCCCACTCACTCACTGAATGACTGACTGTGCGAGTGTGAGTGTTGATTTTTTGCGAAAGGACAATATGCATACGTGGAGACATATTTCCTCTTTTTTTTCTCTTCTATTTTTTTCGTTTGTATTCAATATTTAATGACAACAACAACGAACCGAACTGCACATAACATATTCAACTCAACTATTCTAGCGAATAATTGTGTCGACTGTCAGTTAATGAACACTGGTGCACCGGCACTGGCACTGCTACTGGCACTGGTGCTGGCGCTCTGCTCTGGTGCTCTCGGTGGATGGCGGTAGTGTACTCTTGCACAGGATATGTCAGAAAGTGGTGTGATGATGATGGAAGGATGGGAGATATTTTCAATTTTACCTGGTACTACCAGGCTACCATGTTTGTGTTTTGTGGTTGTTTCCTCTTCATCTTTTTTTCTCCACATTGGATAAAAAGCCAATCATGGCGCTTGAGTGTTCGCAGGCATGTGGGAATCTGGATGTAAGCGATTACGGACACGATATGAGGGTTGCCAAGTGAAATAGAGAGATTGTGTGGGAATTCAGGGAGACTAATGTGAATCCTGGTCGTTTTTGAACGAGGTTTTTAGCCTGCATTCAGATTTGAAAAACTTATTCGACGGGGCTCTTTCAGCATCCGCTTTTGCGACCGTTTTCTGGTCTATTTCGAAGGAAGTTTTTAGCCTGCATTCAGTGATGAAGTTCTCAAAAACTTATATAGTGGGACTGGACAGCTTCCTGTCAAACCATTTTGCAGCCGCTTAAGCAGCCGAACTAAGATTAAAGCACCCATTCAGTGCTGAATATCTCAAAAAGCCGTTTTCGAGTAGTTTTCGTACGAAGTTTTGGGCCCCTATTCAGTGATGAAGAGCTCAAAAACTTATTCCGCGAAAACAGTCCCGCTGCTTCCTGCTTCTTTCCAACAGCCTGTCAAACCCTTTGGCAACTGTTTCTCCTGTTTTTCGAACGAAGTTTTTAGCGTCCATTCAGATCTGAAAAAGTTCTTGAACAAGACTCCTTCAGCATCTCCATTCCATTTCGGAGCCCTTTTCTGGTCCTTTTCGAACGACGTTTTTGCCCCCATTCAGTGCTGAAGATCTCAAAAACTTATTCAGCGGGACTGTTTCAACAGCTTCCTGTCAAACCATTTCGCAACCATTTTCCCGGTTTTTTCGAACGAAGTTTTTAACGTCTTTTTAGATCTCTTGAGCACAACTCTTTCAGCATCTCCCTTCGCTGGATGGCGCAATTGGTTAAGTGCCTGCCTCAAGTTAGAGTGGTCACAGGTTCGAATCCCAGTGAAATCGAATCTGGTCCAGTCACCATTTGCCGTTGGGATCAAATTAACGGCACTGGAGTAGGTTGCTACCTGGCAGTACAATGGGCCAGTTTTGAGTCTGAGTGCTCCAGTAGTGTTTCAAAAATCCTTCAAAAAAAATCTCCCTTCGCAGCCGTTTTCTAGTCTTTTTCAAACGAAGTTCTTAGCCCCTATTCAGTGCTGAAGATGTCAAAAACTTATTCAGCGGCACTGTTTCAACAGCTTCCTGTCAAACCATTTCGCAGCCGTTTTCTTGGTTTTCTCGAACGAAGTTTTTACCGTCCATTCAAATCTGAAAAAGTTCTTGACATCGACTCCTTCAGCATCCGCCTTCGCAGCCGTTTTCTGGTCCTTTTCAAACCAAGTTTTTAACCCCTATTCAGTGCTGAAGATCTCAAAACGCAGTTTTCTAGTCTTTTTCAAACGAAATTTTTAGCTCCCTTTCAGTGCTGAAGATCTCATAAACTTATTCAGTGAGACTCTTGCAGCTTTCTCCTGTGAAAACATTTCGCAGCCTTTTCTTGGTATTTTTTGAACGAAGTTTTTAGCCTCCATTTAGATCTCAAAAACCTCTTGAGCACGACTCTTTAAGCATCTCCCTTCGCAGTCGTTTTCTAGTCCTTTTCGAACGAAGTTTCTGGCCCCCTTTCAGTGCTGAGGATCTTAAAAACTTGTTCCGCGGGGCTCATCCAGCATCTCCTGTCAAACCAGTTCGCAGCCGTTTTCTGATCATTTTCGAATGAAGTTTTTAGTCTTCATTTAGATCTCAAAAACTCCTTGAGCAGGAATCTTTCAACATCCTCCTATGAAACCATTTCTCAATCGTTTTCTAGTCAGTCTGAAACATGCAAGATTTGATGCACTCAAAGACAGGAAGCCGGCTAGTACGCAGCCATGTCCTATAGAGAAAATCCTTCTGGAACGAGAAGCAATGGCAATTTCTACAATTTCCTGAAAAAAAAGGATAATTCAAGCTAGAAATTCATAGGGAAAATAATTCTAGAAAAGGAAACAGAGTCAAAGACATTGCGACATAAGACAGGGGGAGCCACTTTCCTTTTTTGTAGAGTCTTCGGAAACCACTCAAATAAACTCCGAAAACCAAGTCAGACTGTAGCAACATGAGGCAGGGGGAGCCACTTTCCTTTTCGGCAGAGTCTTTGGAAACCCCTCAGATTCACACCGAAAACCAACGAAGACTATAGCAACATGAAGCAGGTGGAGCCACTTTTCATTTTGACAGAGTCTTCGGAATCTGCGCATATCGTCTCCGAAAACCAAGTCAGACTTTAGCAACATGAGGCAGGGGGAGCCACTTTCCTTTTTGACAGAGTCTTCCGAAACTATTCACATCAGAGGCAGAGGGAGCCACTTTCCTTTTTGACAGAGTCTTCGGAATCTGAAATCTGCTCAGACTGTTGCAACATGAGGCAGGGGGGCCACTTCGGAAACCACTCACATCCACTCCGAAAATGAAGTCAAACTGTTGCAACATGAGGCAGAGGGAGCCGCTTCGGAAACCACTCACATTCACTCCGAAAACCAGGTAAGACTATTGCAACTTGAGGCAGGAGGAGCCACTTAATTTTTGACAGATTCTTCGGAATCTGCTCACATGCACTCCGAAAACCAATTCAGACTGATGCAAAATGAGGCAGGAGAAGCCACTTTCCTTTTTTGACAGAGTCTTCGGAAACCACCCAGATTAACTCCGAAAACCAAGTAAGAATGCTGTTTCTTGTAGCGAGGTAGAACCTCTCGGCAGCCAGCACACGTTTGCTGCTCCAAAACATCTGCTAAAGGAACTAGGGACCACATGGTATATGAGCTATCAAATAGATTGTTCACATCGCCATCGACGACAGGCATCCCTCTTCTTCTTCTTCTTTGAGCGCTACAGTCCGAGGTGGACCTGGGTCTAGCTTCTCAGCAAGGATGTCCTAGACAATAATGGCGGAGCTACAGTCCAAAATGGAGCTGGACCTCACTCAACATGGCTCTCCAGCCAGCACGATCTGTCGCCAGCTGTCTCCAGTTTCGCACACCAAGCCGGGCGAGGTCCCCCTCGACTTTTGTGCACCACCTTGTCGTCTTCAGTTGCGTTGTCCAACAGGCTCGGAGCCGCCATTCTCTAGCTCCCTCGACTTGTCTACCCCACCTTGTACGTGGACGTCCTCTGTTGCGTTGTCTCACAGGCTCAGAGTCGAGAGACTCTTCGAGCCGGAGCTAAGTTGTTCATACGCTCCACATGGCCTAGTCATCTTAGGCGTTGGATCCGTAGACGCCTGGCTAGACTCATGTTGCTGTACAGCTGTACAGTTGTCGACAGGCATCCCTACCGATTTATTTCCGAATACTCCAACGAGGCCCAGATTACCATTTCATTACTTTAAGGACACCTCATTTTCCTTGCTGTAGCCAGGATGAGCCCGGGGGCTTAATGGGTTTGTGCGTAGACTCCTACGCAGTCTAGGTTCAAATCCCAACGCAGACAATTTAAAAAAAAAACATGCCAACGCATGTTTGGGAGGGGGCGACACTAAAGCAGAGCAAGTCTGGAAGCAATCAAAGAACTGCGTCACGGTCGGGGGAATGATATGATGCGCGATAAGGGGAATCTGTTGCTGTACTCTGGGAAGAGATCTCTCTCTTCCTGTGATTCAGTGGGCGGTAAATCTGGACGTGGGAAGTTAACAGAAATGTCAAGGAAGGCAATTTGTGGTGTTTATGACGACGGAGCTTCACCTGACGATGGGTTTTTCTTGGAATGACGCACGAAAGTGCGGCAAATTGATGGGAGCAAGTCGGGATTAAAATCTCAATCAAAATTGCACTGGTTAGCCTTGGATTTTTTTCGAGGAAAAAATCAAAGGTTCTCGGAATGCGATAAAATGTACGTGGATCGAAAATTCAGGGCAAGAGCACACCAGAAATGGCGGTTTTATGTCCGGGCGCCATTTCATTTCATTTTCATTGATGGTGATCACATGAGAGGAACCAGGTTTAGAAATAGACTGCTTCTAAGTACAGCGATCAGAGACTGTTTTGTGACTCCGATTGAGTCAGCAGACGGGAATTTATTCTGTCGGCTAATTCTCCAGGGTGACGTGGCCGTGTGGGTTCGTGCGTCGACCCATGCGCATTAGACTTTCACAGTCTAGGTTCGAAACCAAGATCAGACAAAGAATTTTTCAAAAAAAAATTGTTCACGGCTCCATCTCTTTCGAGTCACTGACAAAGCTCAAAGAGTTTAACTGTCTAGAAAAAGCTTCTCAATCTCACCGTTCGGAGTCGGCATTAAACTGTAGGTCCCCTTCACTCGTGAGAGAACTGTAGCACGCTCATCAGGAGTGGTTGCTGGAGAAACGAGACTCGGACTATAGGGCCACCACTAAACACATAGGGCACAATGGACTCAACTGTTGGTCTCAGTGAGCCGCGACCCGGTCGCTAGGGCACCCTAGCCCATAGGCCACCATTACTTATTAAGGATAAAGATGCGAATTAATAATGGCGGCGCAACTGGCTAAGCTTCTCAACAACCACTCGTGTTGCCGTTAAATGAAAATCGTTGGAAAACCCGATAGAAACGTATAGACATGCTTTAGATTGCAAAATGATAATAATGGTGGCTCTACAGTCCGAGATGGACCTGGACCTAGCTTCTCAGGAACCACTCGTGTTGTGCGTGCTACAGTTCTCTCACGAGTGGATGGGAGCTACAGTTTAATGCCGACTCCGAACGGCGAGATTGAGAAGCTTTTTCTAGACAATTGGACTCTTTGAGCCTTGTCAATGATTTGAAAGAGGTGGAGTTATTTGGTTTGAAAAAGCCTGTTCTTGGGATCGGACTTAGACTGAAAGTCTGGTGCGTAGAAGTTGACGAACATACCCGCTGCGCCAGGACGCCCACACAAGCAAGACGCTTACTCTTTGAGCCTTGTCAGTGACTCGAAAGAGATGGAGCCGTGAAAAAATGTTTGACGTTTTTTTTCGAGATTCGAACCGACAACCTCGAGCGTAGGAGACGACGCACCTACCCACTACTCCACGACGCCCATGGCGTGCACCTTGTCACGTCAGTTAAAACAGGGCAAGGGATCCATTTCGGCACAACTTCCCCTGCCAACTGCCTCAAATGCCAAAAGGACTACCGGATTAACTAAAGCTGCAACAAAATCGAAGATTCACGCAAATCCGGAGCCGGAAATTCCTTCCACTGCAACAACTTAAGGATTAGAAGAGACCAAGAAGAATAGATATCATATGCAAGCCAAAAACACTGCAGCATTAACGACTGCATTTCCCCCCGGTCTTGTGTGCACCAAAAGCACACCACAGAAGCCACAACACAATTACCGCACCCGACTGCACCCATCCCCCGGCAGTTTAAAACAATTTACTGCCGAGATATGATCTCCGAAATTCCATTTAGCTGGCAACCCTCACATTAATAATTTCAATGCATCGCCCGAACTCAAACTCGAACTGAAACCCCCAGCATAAACTCCCAACCACATTGTATGCCTCTATAGGTGGCTTATTTTTAAATTACAATCCGCCTCCAACTCCGACCGGGCGGCCAGCCCCCGCCAGGATAACTGGATGGCTATAGCAAGTAGGATATGAGCTGGTTAACTTGGTTCGTCGGTTTGCTAGTTGCCTGCTTTATGCGATCGTGGAGCAGGGGAGGAGGCATGCTGCAGCAAAACGGCTCCCTACGTTTATGTGGGTGGGTGGGTGGGTGTGTGTGTGTGTGGCCGGCGCCAGGCGTGGCTTCGATAGAGGTAATTCAATTAAATCTGCTTCAATGGTCAATTTCAATTTTCACCTCAATAGCTGCACACTCGCTGCCCATCGCACCGGGGATGGGAGCGCGTCAGAATGTGTACACGGCACGAGAGTGTACGCGCCAACCAAAGGGGTGTGGATGGAAGAGAGGGAGAGAGAGAGGAAGAAAAAAAGGATGTCTTTACGTTGTCGTCGTCGTCGGGAAAACGGATCGCTCCTAATCTCTCCTATTCCTGTGTGAAAATAATAATGAACTCATTTTCACATTTGAATACATTTCCAATTGAGTGGTTCCCACAACGGGTCCGTGCGAGTGTGCGGGGGTAGGTCGAGCATAGGTCGATGCTAAAAATACCGCAATCGCGCGCCATCACCTATTATGTAATGAAATGAAATCCAAGGACTTGGGCGGGAAAAAACAAACAATCTTCCACTGCGATCCACAATTTCGTTCACTCGGGTGGACATTTATGCCGGAAAAGAACGGGGTTTTCCCCCTCACTGATCAAACTAAGCCACCCCCAGGAGGGCACACACACACACACCCATGCACACATGGCTACACTCTTTACACTCCCGCAGCTATCTCCTGCTCTTGGCCGGGTTTTAAGGGATAATTATGGAAATAAAATATTCATAGATGCGAAACAGGTTTTCCTCCTCTCTCTGCGCTTTTTTTTGTGTGTTCGCTGTTCCAAACACGGCAGGATAATCCCTCAATGGATGGATGTTGCCTGACGGGAGAGGGTGTGGGCCGATGGTGCGGCAAGGAGTCGAGCGGGCAAATGAAGTATTCTACTAAGTGTTAAGGAATTCTTGTTTTTTTTTTCTCTCTCTCTTCTCTCACTCTCCGCCTCGATGGTTTGCCCGCTTGTAGTTCTCACCCCTTGATTTAGGACGCTGCGTGTTATAAAAAGCTGTGTAAGTACCGGGGACTGATGGTGATGGTGATGTTGGCTGCTCCTTGTGGTGCTGGTGGTTGTTTCAATTTTATTCCCACCTCGTTTGTTCCCGAGATGACAAAGTTGCGTAAATGCCACTTTCAGAGATTTTCTGTGCCGTTGCCGCTTCCTGCTGATGATGCTGCTGCTCTGCTGGAGCGGCCTCAAGTGGGGGGTGAAGTGAAGTTGTTGGTGCTGTTGGCTATAATTGAATTGTGATTAGGTTCTATGATTTGATCTGCTTTCGAAATGGAAGTTGGGTTTTATAGAGTGAAAGATTTCCCCCGCACGGATGGGACTGATTTTCGGGGGGCGGGGGTTGTGATGGGGAGCAGCACCCACTGGGAATATTGAACATAAATTCTGTGGAATTTTATTAATATAAATTGCGCAGCGTTTTACGATGCCTTCGAAGGGAAAATTAAACTTTATGTGATTTATAATCGAACATTTACCGAGGTCGGGGTGACAGAGTTGCTGGCAGAAGGTGTGCCCGACATTCGCTTTATGTTTTGGATGGAGACCAAGTTTCTCCGATTGGAATTTCACAGAATGCACTGCTGGGTTATTGTTTCAATGATTCACAAGGTGGTGCTTTGGAATTTGAAGCAATGAAGTTAAATTGCTGCCACCTGACGGGAAGTTGACTTTGTTTGGGGTTTTGTTCATTTCATTTCATTCATCTTCCGTGACCCGCCTTTAGCTGACTAAAGGAATCGGGGGAGCAATGCATGCATGAGGGATCTCCAGGCCACTCGATCCTCCGCCATTGACTCTAACTCATCAGGAGCTACGCCCAAGCGCAACCAGGCGAGTTTTTGGACTTGATCCAACCATCTCGTCCTGGGACTGCCAAGTTGTCGCCTACCTGATGGAATCGCATTCAAGGCACGCCTGGAAGTCGTGATGGTGTGGACATTCGTGCCATGTGACCAAACCATCGAAGCATAGCCCTTTCCGTTCGATGAAGCAGCTGCCCAACGTTGAGTTCCTCGCGCACTGCTGAGTTTCTCACCCTATCCACAACAGCACGAAGAAATCTCATCTCGGCAGCTTGTATTCGCGATCTAGTTCTTTCGCTCATCGGGGTTTTGTTTCAGATTTTATTTCGATACCTGCGGAGAAGAGAAGACAGTCAAAAAGTGACAAAGTTGGCAAAGCTAGTCTCAGTCCTTTCGGGAGAGGACAGCATTTTGGGGAAATTGTTGTGAGAAGCCAAAATTGTTGGTCCTGAGGCAAGAATCTTGACTCAAGTCTCTGTGAGAATGAGATGCTCGATCCGCGTGAGCCTATGTTGGCCTAGATTAGGTCAGCTTAGGAAGGGGAGTGTGATGTTGATAAAGAAAATCATCACTTCCATTCGGAGGCCATGGGGCTCATTGTGAATCTCTTCTTTTGTGGGGTACACAAACTAAAAACCAATCCCGTCACGTGGTAGCTGAAACCACCCAGTGCTCTTCATGGATTACTGGAGATCTGATATACGAGTATCTGGTCCGCAGTCCCTGTGAAGAATCTATGGCCCAGTGAGACTAGGCGCCGATTCTGAAGAGCTGGACAGTGGCAAAGCAGATGTTGGATATTCTAAGTCTCTCCTTCATCGCTGCAGCTCCTGCAGAGATCGCTGGATTCCGCATTCCATTTTCGGAGCATTGCTCCGATGGGGCAGTGTCCTGTGACCACTCCTATGAGCTCACGAATCGAGTTTCGGTCCAAAGTTTTTTGAAACTCTACACTGGAGCACTCAGCCTCAAAACTGGTCCATTGTACTGCCAGGTAGCAACCTACTCCAGTGCCGTTAATTTGATCACAATGGCAAATGAAGACTGGATCAGATTTGATTTCACTGGGATTCGAACCTGGGACCCCTCTAACTTGGGACAGACACTTAACCAACTGCTCCATCCAGTCGTCAGGATGTGGATGTAGTCCGGAAGACAAAATCTGTCGCCTGCACTGGCTCGGCTACATCGAGCGCATGGACAACAACTCTCCAGCTTAGAGGGTCTTCGAATCCGAGCCTCTTGGTTCGAAACGGAGAGGAAGACCGAACCTCCGGTACAAAAACCAAGTCATCGCGGACGTAAGACAGGTTGGTCTTGATGACTGGAAGCAGCGTGCATAGGAACGTCAACGATAGAAGGCAGCGATGTCTCAGGCTCGGACCCTCAATGGGTCGTAGACCTGTTAAGTAAGTAAGTAAGCCAGACGAATTGGCCTCGTTTTTGCATTGTGTTGCTTATGGTCCAGTACAATGCACTAATCGGTGGCCGTAGTGACGTGTCCACCTCACTGATATCCCCATCAGGTTCTCGTCTAGCCAATTCATCCGCTCTCTCGTTTCTTGCGATTGAGCTGCCCGGGACCAAGCAGAGTTTGACTGATGGACCTTTGTGAGTCGCGACAATTCATAACAGCCTTTAATTTCGCAGTACAGGATTCTAATGGACCCTCAATATCAAAAAAGGTTTTAGACAAGGCGACGCCCTGTCATGTGTCTTCTTTAACATCGTTCTTGAGAAGATCGAGAGAGAAAATCACTGACCAACACAAGACGCACGATCTTCCAAAAGTCCGTTCAACTGCTAGCTTACGCGGATGACATTGACGTGATTGGGCGAACACAGCGAGCCGTCAATGATGCGTTTGCTGGCATCGAAATGGAAGCGGTCAATATGGGTCCGGCGGTAAACGAGGGCAAAACCAAGTGTATGTTGTCATCGAGAAAGGACGCAAAACATCCGATGGTGGGATACCGGTTACTTGTATGAGTCTGGCTGCTTGCCAATCTATGGCCAAAATTTCTGCTTGGAAGACACAGCACATGTTGGGGTGTCTAAATGATTCCTGTTTATTCAGGGTGTCCGAGTAGAGACCGGCTCTAGTACCTGTGTCCATTTTTGATCCGTCAGTAAAATGAGCTATCTCCTGGTCGGCATTTGATAACCACTTGTCCCTGTCGGGGAATAGAATTGGTATCTGAGAGAGAAGCCATTATGAGAGGATATATAGTCGGTTGTGGCTGCGAGGCTACTGGAACCATGTTGGCCTAAGTAAGACTCCTAATCCGCAGTCGACCACGTGAACTAAGTCTAAAGGTAGCCCTAAACGACGAACATGCTCGCCGAACTTGCTCGTGCTCGCCGCATTTTCGTCGTATATGGGCCGGTTCGTGAGCCGCTAGCTGTTGGCGAAAAATTTCGATTTTGTCGTGTTCGTTGGCTTTGATGTTCGCCGTGTAGGGCCATGTTCGCGAGCAAACCTCATTTTGTTTGCTGTGAACGTCGCCGAGTCCATATCGCGGAATAAGCACAATGTCAACAGTCAGCCACGAGGAATTCCCTATCTCACATGTTGAAGGGTTGAAGAAACGACACGAAATGAATGTTCGCCAAATGTATTCGCCGTGTAGAGGATAGCACAAACGAGCAAGTTCGGCGAGCATGTTCGTCGTTTAGGGCTACCTTAAGCTCTGTGAGAATTGGTTATTCAAATCTGCTGGAATACAGGAGAAATGCAAAATGACGTACGTATATAACCTCACTTCTACTTTGTGTACTTCTTCTTCGTACGGCGCTACAGTCCGAGATGGACCTGGGCCTAGCTTCTCAGCTCTAGCTTCTTCTCTCTTTTTCTTCTTCTTCATCTTAGGGCGCTACAGTTCGAGGTGGACCTGGGCCTCACCCAACATGCCTCTCCAGCCAGCTGTCTCCAGTTCCGCACAGAAAGCCGGCCGAGGTCCCTCGAGACTTGTGTGCGCCACCTTGTACGTGGGCGTCCTCTGTTGCGTTGTCCCACAGGCTCAGAGTCGAAGATGAAGCTTTATGTACAACAAAATCAATCATCACGCGCACAATCCCTGACCGCCACCCTCTGACACCGCCCCTGAATCAACTCCCAATCAACCATCACCCCCCCGAAGGACTCAAAGAGCTGTCATTTCAATTTGTCAGATCATCACTCTCTGGCCGACACAGACAGATGTGTTCACTCTGCTATCACAGCATAATTAAATTATATCCCGCCCACTTACTTAATTGACCCAATTTTGCCATCCGGCAAAAGAAAAACTCCTCAAGCTTTCCACCCCATCCTCCCATCGACTGTCTCCTAATCCCGTGCAGGCTGTACGCCATTAATGATGTGTTCTAATTGATAATTCATCTTGGCAATCACGGTAATAACGGCTAAGATGAGACTTCCGCCCGTTTCACTGCTTCAAATGGAATCGCAAGTCGAATTGAAGTAATCTATCGTATAACTAAGTTATAATAGGATCATCCTCCTCCTTCCCCTCCGTCGAAGGAGACCAACTTATTTCATAAATCAATCATTGTTCTTTCTCGTATTTGCTCAGCGTGCCCTATTCTTCGCTGCTATTTCATAAAAATTCCCAGATTACTTACGAGAATCTAAATCTATCCTTCAATTGCATTACAATTTTCTTTTGATCCATTCCCAATCCGGGGGACAGAAGAAAAGGATCAAGATATTCGCATAGCCCCACTGAAGTGAACAAGAATAAAAGACATCCATCTACTCAGTGGCAACAGCACCAACGACGTCGACGACGACGACGAGGACGAGGATGATGAGGAGGATGATGATGACGACGGGGATGTCATAATGTTAGTTCATTCAATGTTTCGCGTGCGACACAAAACACTAGGCACTCCGTGAAGGAATCTAGTGGGATGCCGATTCCTATTGTGCGGGGAACGCACACACCCACATACAGAGAGACAGCTAAAGGGAGGAGGGAACGAATGGCTTCAAACAGAGAACAGAACTTACGGAAGTATACGCCGGAAGTTCCGGTACTTGTGTCAAGTTCTTGTCACTGCAGCAGCATCTACAGCAAAACTCCTTTATCTTTCTGTCACACCATTTCACTTGTCTCTCCGCACTGTGTGAGAGGTTTCGTCCTTTTTCCTCTTTTTTCATCCCTCCCCCTCGTTTTTTTTTTACTTAATTTAATTTTATCTGCCATTGGGGGATTGTATTGTGCACGTTAAGAGCCTTGAAAGGGTTTTAATGTCATTTCACTGGCAGGGAATGTTGTCATATTGCGTTCGCTTTTTACAACGATACTTTGTCGGCAAAGTGGAGACACGGAAACACGGAGACCCCCCGCTTGTTAATGTAACACGCGAGGATTTCATTACGCGACTGCTGCTTCTTAATAACTCCTAAAAAATTCCCAAATCAGTGAACAGTCTTTAACGGCAGCCAACGGGGAACGAAGGAGAAGGAGGCAAACAGAAATTTGAATCCTCAAGGACAGTCGGTCGTGTTTTCCCGGCTCCCCATCGACCGGGGGGATGCAGCCGAAATGAAGACCCCTCAATCTGCTGCCACCAAGGCTGTCCTTGGCGAAGAGAATATCTAATAAGTGGAGAAATCAATGTATTCCAATATCCTTCATTCGATCGTTTATCCCCTACAACAGCAGGAAATCCTTCGGAGGACGGGATTATGGCGACGGTTGGCGTATGCTGTGTGCCGGAGTCTGCGGAGAGAGAATTATGAATGAATGCTCGCCGGTACCGAGAATCTGAAAGAATAACTTGCTTAGACGTTGTTTTTTCTTTCGTTTCCTTTTTTTCTGGTCTCCCTCTCTTCGTGTTCTTTCGCCCGTCAGGACAACTTTCATGGGATGTCTCTCTCTGGTGTCGTGCAACCTAAGTGAAGTGGTTGTTGCCATCCTCCAGACGGGGGATTGAATTCTGCTTCTTTTTTTCTTCTTTGGAATCTCTGCCCACCATCGTGTGTTGTTAATCCCCTCCCCGCAGATTTTTGGGCGGAGGCGAGATGCTGTCAATCACAATTTGAAGGATGTTACTTTCGCGCGGAGTGTGAGTTGAGTTGAAGCAGAGAGATTGTGTTGAAGTAACGATGCACTGAGGACCATATGTGGGACTTGGCGGTGTGATAAGCTAGATCGCGGTTACTTGGCTTGGTTTTTGACGCTTAACTGCTTCGAATGACGTCGGGTAATTTGATGAAGAGTGCTGACAGGTGTTATTCACGCATAATGTGGATTTTAGCATCGAAAAAGTCAAGAGACTTCCTGTCGAGGTCGAGCTTGTGTCTGAATATGTTAAGGATGCTCGCTGTTTGAAGGTTATCTCCTTCTGTTGGGGGCTTCCAGGAAGAATACAGCGGAGCGGAGGATGTTCGCTGGTGGAAGGTTATCGCGTTGGGGCTGTCATCGCAGCCGACAGAATAGGGGGCGTTTGTGATTTCTTCTGAGATATGAATAAAATGGAGTTCTTTTGTTTTGATCCGGCGAATCCTCTGAATATGTTCAAAAACTCTTTAAACCATTTGAAAGACAAACTTTCTTATGGAGACTGTCTAAGGAGTTTAGCTCTGTAAGCCTGCAAGTTAGCGGTTTTTTTAACACAGTATTTGTTCCAACGACTGGATGGCGCAGTTGGTTAAGTGCCTGCCCAAAGTTCGAGGGGTCCCGGTTCGAATCCCAGTGAAATCGAATCTGGTCCTGCCACCATTTGCCGTTGGGATCAAATTAACGGCACTGGAGTAGGTTGCTACCTGGCAGTACAATGGACCAGTTTTGAGTCTGAATGCTCCAGTAGAGTGTCAAAAATCCTCAGAAAAAAAAATTGAATCTCACCTATGGTCATGAAATTCGAGTCACAGAAGGAAAGCTACCGGGATGAGATTTCTTCGTGCTGCTGTGGGAATTACTCGCCGGGATAGGGTGAGAAACACGGCAGTGCGCGAGGAACTCAACGTTAGGCAGCTGCTTCTTCGACCGGAAAGGGCTGTACTTCGATGGTTTGGTCACATGGCACCAAAGTCCCCATCATCACCCATGCCTCGGCGGGGCTATCCACCTTGTTGTGGTGCAGAGGCTTAAGTAGGTCCGATGATAGAACGACTTAGGTCTAAATTGAGGTCCGAAAACTAAGAGATAGCCAACCCGATTTCGATGGTGGTGTGAGCAGATGGTAAACCGTGCCCAAGAATGCAAGGTTGAGGTTCAAACCAACGCTAACGAGCTCCCTCAGACACCATGCCGAGGATCTGTTGTTTCCAGCCTTACCCGGGTATGGGCGGACCTATATTTTTGCGAATTTTTTTTTTGAAGGATTTTTGAGACTTCTGGGGCACTCAGACTTAAAACTAGTCCACTGTACTGCCAGGTAGCAACCTACTCCAGTACCGTTAATTTGATGCCAATGGTGACTGGACCAGATTCGATTTCACAGGGATTCGAACCTGGGACCCCTCGAACTTGAGGCAAGCACTTAACCAACTGTCGTTTTTTTTTTTTTGCGGACATACTCGTGGGATCAACATCGAAAATAACAAAAATGGAACATACAGACACAATAACAAGCAAAACACAACAACAACAGAATAAGCACGAGCATTCGACACAAACCTCATCCTCACAGAGCGCTTCCGAGATAGAGGCACTGCTTGCACACAATCTCGATGCGCTTCTGGTGCACGAAGCCTCAGCGGCTAACATTATAGAGGAGGAAATCTCTATGGAACTGGAAGAGCAACTACTTGCGAAACCTAAGCACAGAGAGAGTACTCCGGAGGTGCCACCGCGCAGGAAAAGGATCTTTGAGGGCCTACGCCGCAAAAGGGATTTTCTCAAAGCGCGACACTTATGTGATATTTTGACAGCTAAGGAGCACTCGTCGTGGCACCGTGGGTGTCGTGGCGTAGTGGGTAGGTGCGTCCACTCCTACGCTCGATGTTGTCGGTTCGATTCCTGAAAAATCACGAAAAACATTTTTCACGGCTCCATCACTTTCGATTCACTGACAATGCTCAGAGAGTATAACTGTCTAGAAAAAGCTTCTCAAAATCCCCGTTCGGAGTCGGCATTAACCTGTAGGTCCCTTCCACTCGTGAGAGAACAATAGCACGCGCAACACGAGTGGTTGCTGAGAAGCTAGGCCCAGGTCCACCTCGGACTGTAGCGCCGCCATTATTATTATAATTAAGGAGCACTCGTCCCTCACTGAGAAGGAGTGGAATTCCCTAGCTTGCGCCAACGATGCCGTCGTAAAGAATGAATCAACCAGACCTAAGTCTGCTTGTTCAAAAGGGTTTAGCAAGGATGCCAACTACAAGGTCCTAACAAAGACGGTTTGGCTAAGCAGGGAAAGATGGTAGGAAGCGACACTAGCGCAAAGAAGGAAGCTGCCAACAGGCCGGGTCCTAGCGGAATGAAGCACCCAGGTAGAGTAAAGGTGGTCGGGAAAGCCCAAGCTGGTAAGAGGAACAGGGCCGTTGAGGACGGAGTTCTTTTGTCTTGATCCGGCGAATCCTTTAAATGCTCTGAATATGTTCAAAAACCCTTTAAGCAATTTTAAGGCAAGCCTTCTGATGGAGACTGTCTAGAGAGTTTTTCTCTGTAAACCTGCAAGCAGACATCTGAGGGTTACTGTCCAAGGGATGGTAGGTAAGTGTAGGTAATAGGGTGTCCTTGCGACCGGTTCGTGGCTCAATGAGACCAACAGTTGGGTTCATTGTGCCCTATGTTCAACACCGACCATAGGCCTTTCGTCGTTGTCCGAAATCAGCCATCGCTCATTTACTCTTTCTAAGGCTTCGTCCTCTATTTGTTTTCATAGGAAGCTTAACGGCATGTTGACATAAGGTAGTACAAGAGATTTATCTAACTCTGAGCCCTCCTTTGCGTCCGACACGTCTGCTCTCTCGTTTCCTCGAACTGTCCAAGGGATGCTTAGTTTAAATTTCTTCGGGAAAATCCAGTGTATCTCTCATCTCTTCTTCTTAGGGCTCTACAGTCCAAGCAAGACCTGGGTCTATATCTCTCATCTCAGAAGTCCTCAATAAACAGCTCATTAATTCCGCATGGGGCCCCCATCAAGCAGAAGGGAATCCCGTAATTTAAGCAGAAGCTCGTAGTAAAATAAGCAAACCATTTGATTAGCTCAGTAAGCATTAAAACGACAAACAATTTCACATGGTCCTGTGGCTCCTGAATGAGGGGTTCTTTTTAGGCGAACGATAAATAAAAAATAAATCCTTCTCATCATCCACCTGGGAGCCATGCATTAACCGCCGAATACTTTTTGTGTGTGTACACTTTGCAGTAAAGTCTGATGTTCATTTTATGGAAATTCGCTCCGTCATATTTTCTTTTTTTGGTTTGGTTTGGTTTTTGTGCTCGTATTCCTTCACGAATTGACCCATTTACTAGAGAGAGAGGGAGTGAGAGAGTGGGAGGCCCAGGAAACTCAATGGTCAATGCAATTATGTCCTTTTATTCAGTCGGTTTAAAACTTAATTAAAATGCATTGCTACGAGGAAGCAAGTTAAAAATATCCATTAAAATGTTTTACTTTTGTATTTTTTTGTGTTTTGCTGCTTTAATTCGATTGTCTGGTGTAAAATATTTTCGAGAAATTTTGTATTGAAACGCAAGACGAAGTGGGAGGTGAGGAATGATTTTTCATTGCAAATGAATGCACGTATCTGGAGATGAATTTTGCAGTTCGTTTTCGCTCTGAATCGAGTTAATTAAGAGAACATGGATTTTTCGGACAAATTATCCGTGATGAATGAATGTGACTCGTGACTGAATATTTTGAATGGAAAACGGTGACTAATTCGGAGTTAAAATACCGCATTTTCAACATGAACGAATTACCTGAACATACAGCGACTGGATGGCGCAGTTGGTTAAGTGAATACCCCAAGTTTGAGGGGTCTCGGGTTCGAATCCCAGTGAAATCGAATCTGGTTCAGTCACCATATGTCATTGGGATCAAATTAACGGCACTGGAGTAGGTTGCTACTTGGCAGTACAATGGACGAGTTTTGAGTCTGAGTGCTCCAGTAGTGTTTCAAAAACACTCCGAAAAAAAGTAAAACATCCACATCCTGGTACACCAGTTTTGAGTGCTCTAGTACAGCGTCTAGTGCTCTAGTGCAGCATCTAGTGCAGCGTCCTCCGTAAAAAAAATGCCTGAACATAAAATCTGTCGCACGGCTGGACAGAGATGCGATATTTACATTTTTAAGGCTCCCTTTGTTGCGGTGTGATTCTTTTCTCCTGAGTTGTGGGGATCGAATTCAAACGAGGGCCGCATCACTTCACCTGACTCCAGTACTGCATGAAAAACTGCTTGAGATCAATCCAATTGTGGGTAACTTCACGTATACCTTCTTCCCTGAAGGATCTGGTGCTGGTGCCTTCGTGGAGAGCGACAACTTTAGACTGCACACCTTGTTAGATAAATTTGCGTCGGTTTTCCAAGCGGAACCCTATTCGATCTTAATGGCCACGAACTATATTGTGAAGAATAGATGGAAGGGGCGTCTGTAGCGACAGCCAAGCTGTGCCTAAGGCCTTGCTCAACCCTTTAACCACTTCTAGGATAGTTCAGGAATGCAAGTCTTCTCTGAATTTGATCGGTAGCTTAAATTCGCTAAACGTAGCCCTAAACGACGAACATGCTCGCCGAACTTGCTCGTTTGCGTTTTTCCCTACACGGCGAACATTCATTTCGTGTTGTTTCTTCAAACCGTCAACATGTGTGATAGGGAAGCCCAAGTCGTGAATTCCTCGATAAAATCGTGGCTGACTGACATTGTGCCCAATCCGCGATATTCACTTGACGACGTTCACAGCAAAAATGAGGTTTGCTCGCGAACATGGCCCTACACGACGAACATCAAAGCCAACGAACACGACAAAATCGAAATTTTTCGCCAACAGCGAGCGGCTCGCGAACCAGCCCATACACGACGAAAATGCGGCGAGCACGAGCAAGTTCGGCGAGCATGTTCGTCGTTTAGGGCTACCTTAAGACTTGTCTGGGTCCCAGGGCACCACGGGATCACAAGCAATGAGATCGCCGATGAATTTGCTAGGCGAGGATCAGATAAGGCATTCTCAGGACCTGAACCTACGCTGGGGTTGCCTGCGTCCATGGTTAGGGCTTCCATCAACGGTTGGACTTCTCGAGAGCACATCCGCAGGTGGCATGACTCTCCAGGATGTAGACGGACCAACCGCATGCTTCCCAACGTCTGTAAGAAATTCGCGGCTTTCTTGTTATCTCTGAACAGAAAGGTAGGTAGGCGATAGGGTGCCCTTGCGACCGGGTCGCGGCTCGCTGAGACTAACAGTTGGGTCCATTGTGCCCTATGTGTGGGGGTGTACCCAGTGAGACCTGTACTTTTGCTGCCTATTAGAACCACCCAGATTGTTGTATATATCTCAGGAGGTGCCTCAGCTCTATTTTTTCCAGATCCTCCAGCTCGTCCATGAAGTTACTGCCTAGTGTTAGCAGTCTCCTTCCCCGTAGGGTTGGACAATCGCGTAGCAGGTGGCGGACGGACTCTACTTCCTCCTCGTTCCTACGACTTCTGGAACAGTCGCTATGGGGGATACCTAACCTTCTGGCATGGGTGCCTATCGGACAATGTCCGGTGAGAACTCCCACCACCGTCCGTATATCCTTGCGACTTAGGCTAATCATTGATAATGATTTCCTCCTGTTCAACATCGGCCATTGGGCTCTCGTTGTTGACCCAATGTCCAGATTCAGCAATCGGGTCCGAGCCAAAGATATCGCTGCATCGATGACGCTGCTTCCAGTTATCAAGACCAAGCTGTCTTACGTCCGCAGTGACTTGGTCTTTGTACTGGAGGTTCAACGAGAGGTCTTCCTCTACTTCTCGAACCAGGAGGCTCTGATTTGAAGACCCTCTTTTTTTCGGGGACACTGCTGCAGCACTCAGACTCAAATCTGGTCCATTGTACCTATTCCAGTGCCGTTAATTTGATCCCAACGTCAAATGGTGACTGTACCAGATACGATTTCACTGGGATTCGAACCTGGGACCCCTCGAACTTGGGGCAGGCACTTAACCAACTGCGTCATCCAGTCGCTAAGACCCTCTCCTTCTCGAACCAGGAGGCTCATATTCGAAGACCCTCTTAGCTGGAGCGTTGTTGTCCATGCGCTCGATGTGGCCGAGTCAGTGCAGTCGACGAATTTTTGCCTTTCGGACTACATCCACATCCTAGTACAGCTCATAGAGCTCGCGGTTGCGTCTTCTCCTCCATTCGCCTTCTTGGCAAACAGGACCATATATCCGACGCAGAATTTTTCTTTCGAAGGCACCAAGAATCGGCTCTGCAGTTCTGCTTAGTGTCCAGCTTTCGGCTCCATACAGCAGGACTGGCAGAATAAGAGTTCTGTAGGACATGATTTTGGTCCTTCGTGTCAGGAGCTTTGAGCCCAGTTGTTTTGAGAAACCGAAGTAGCATCGGTTGACAAGACCGATTTTGCGTCGGATCTCCACTGTGGAGGGCCAGTGCAGTCGACGGATTTTTGCCTTCCGGACTACATCCACATCCTGTTGACGCTCAAGACAAGTCTGTCATTAAGATTGCATGCAATTCTGTATCCTTCTCGTCTTCAATAAAGATTTGTCCGCCATCCCAAAGGAAAATCTCCCATGATTTGTCTACGAATTGAAAAAAAGATTCTTTAAACATGCCTCATAAACAAAAGAGAAAAAATGTTTTACTTCATAAATAGAATTCTTGCGTTCACACCCTAATGGCGAAACAAGCTCATTTCAACCACAACCAAGCATCTCTTTCAACTCTCGTTCTCCAACCCTTTCAACCATTGCACTGCCCGCACACGTACTCTCATCTCGCTCGTCCAACCGTGACGTTAACCACACTACGCCTCTTCTCATCTCACTCACGCCACTCGCCGCTGCTCCATTGGTCTCACTTCAAACGCCTGTATTACCGCACTCACAACAGAGATGGCACATCATCCCTTCGACAGAAGAAACAACACGATAGTCGGAGCGAAGGAAAAAGCGAAAAAATGCGACGAACAGCGGCAGCAAGCAGCACACCACCAGGGCATTGTCGTTCAACAATATACTCACTTCTCAGCTCAGCTCAGTTGAACTCGGAAATTGAAGTGTGATCGTGTGTATTCTGTGTAGTCTCGTTGAACTCAGTTGCGTAGCGCCGCGATTAAAAGAGAAAGAAGAAAAATTAAACAGGAGGTAATACCAAATCAAACACAAACGAGAAAGAAAAGAAAAAAATTTCTATCAAAGCCGCATCCGGGAAAAACTGTGTGTGCTCACAAATGAAAATTGAAAAATTCTTAATTCTCTGCTTCCAGTGAAAGCGCCCCTCACTCGGCAATAGGTTTGCCAAAAAAACAAGTGAAGTGCGAAAAACCAAGTGAATTAGCAACTGGAGTGAATTTTCAGAGTGAATTTCCACCTTTTTCTCTTGCTTTTGACATTTTCCCTGGGCCTGTTCCCTCTGTGCACTCACGTTCATTCACTTTTTTCTCCCCTCCGCCGAGCTTCCTTCTGTGTGCATTCTTTGGCTGTCGCTGCCTGCCGGTTGTGTCGCCCGCTGTTGCTGCTGCGCGAAAAAAAAAGAAACGAAAAACGAGAGAAACGAGGAAAAAAAAAGGCAAATTATTGATTTATATCGCACACATTTTATTCATCATCATCAACGCCATTGCAGTTTGGTAAATATTCGAAGAAATTTTTGTTTCACCTTTTCCTGTGGGGTTTTTGGTTATTTTTTGTGTGTTTAAGGAATTGCAGCTCAGGGATGGAATGCAATTTCCCACTTGTCGGTGGGCAGCTCCTCTCGCCATGCATCGCACAATGCCCTCCGACATTGCTGTGGAGTGCGTCCAATTGCACTCGGGATTGTGAGTCAGTTAGAAACGGACAAAAAAATTGTGCATCTATTTGAAAATTGGATTGTCCCGTCCATTTTTTTCGAAAATAAATTCCCTCGTTATGCTCACTGTACGTTAATTAGTTTGGAAATGAGGAGAGAAAAAAAAGGGAACGAAGAAGAGATGGGAAGAAAAACTGAGTGCTGCCAAAAGTGCAGGAAAGTAAGAAAACCCCTCGAAATGCGTCGACGTGTGTTGAACGCGGTTGCGACGGATTATTCACATTTCGAGAATTAGTTGCACCGGACTATAATTATTTGCTAACTACACACAGACGACATTCAAGACGGCACCAAGAGGCACGCGGTGAAGGGATTGTGGTGCGAGGCGAATCCTACTTTTTCACTCTTCCACCACTCTTCGAATGGTGTGGTGCATTCATGTTGCTGTTGCTGCAACGCTGCTGTGTCGCGCTCAATCCACTGCCGATGCTACATTGTACAGTGGAGTAGATAAGGGGTTTGCTATCTCGACAGTGCTGATAATCAGAAAAAAAAACAAATATTGCAAGCATGCTTTTTGTGTGTGATTGCAGAGCCTTAGGGAGTTGTTTTTTCAACGATTTCCGATGCCCATCAGAAACACACTCGACTGTGGTGACAAACTCTAATAAGTCATGCCTGCGGCAAGGTGGGTTTACCATTTATGCCTGAGGAATTCAATCTGTAGCCTCAGTCATCGGTTATGGTTATCTCAGAGTCGAGTAAAGACAGAAGACGTAAAAAAGCGAGTTCTCAAGTTCACCGTAGGCGGAAAGCAATCTATCGCCGTGTGCATCTCATCAACCGAGGGTAATTATGCGATTCCCCACAAAAGTAATCGCAGTCGATTAAGTGCTTCCCACGCATCAAAACTCTGCACTAAAAATTCTGAATCCCTCCCAGACTCTGTTTTTTTTGCCATAAAATCCATACCAAAAATGGATAGTTCATAGCTCTGTGCATAAAACAAACGTTTACAATCCCGGGACTGGTTATTCATTTTATGAATCTCTATATGGACTGGCTGATGATTGAAATCTCTAATTTGTCCAACGTACTCACGTACATTTTCAATGATCTCTCATAAATCACTCATCAGTCGATTTTCGAAAGAACCCAACCACTTGTAGGCCCCACATTGCAGTGTTGTACCACATTCCCCTTGGCTGTGCTTCTTGGGGACTCAATTTGCGCGAGTACAACCGAGGAGACGACTTTCCGTTCATTAAACCCGATTTTCTTTCATTTTTTCTTCGCTTTTTCTACACTTCTACATTTTTTTTTTCCTTTTTTTCGTTCGTTCTTCCACTCGTGTATTCCTATTCTCTGCGCGTTGCGCCTTGCCATCTTTTGCAGTATTCACTGCTGCTGCTTGCTGCTACTTCTTGGCTGTTTCTTTTTTGCCGATTTTTTTTTCTCCTTCGCGTGTTATTCATTTTTTAATGGGCGATGCATTTTGCTTTTACACACTAGAAACCAACCGACGACTGGGGGGGGACGATGGATCTGAGTTCTAGCAGCCAGCAGCACCATGGGGGTACACTCCACCTCGTCCGTTGTCCTGCTCCATCGTGTGCTCGACTGTGTGTGTGTCTGGTTGGCTTGTACACTCTTCCATGCGCATACTTAGCAGCATAAAAATATATGCTAACTTGCTTAATGCCATTTAGAATTTTCCTTTTCCTTTTCCTTTTTTTTGTCAGAATTTATGTACACCCCATGCGTTTCCAAGCTCTCAGCTTGTTTTTCCGTTTTTTGGGACCGTCTCTAGAGAGAGAGGCCTTGGAAAAGGGAGGTCGGCGGGAGACACCTAATAAAATATGCGAGTCAATGTTTGGATAGAAAAAAAAAAACAACCACACATCGACTTTGTATCTCTCGTTTCTCTAGTCCGAATTTTATTTTCGTGTACAGCCGCTAATTCGCTGAGCGTTTTTCGACGGAATTCTTTTTGTTTTGTTTATAAACTATTTGCCTGTGTATTGGCTGTCTGTCGGTTAATCTGACAGGCGAGTGTATAAATGCGTGTGTGCATAGAGAGGAGAGATAGATTTTCTTATTTTATTACCTGCCCGAATGGGCTGAACGAAGAAAACAACAAAAACCAAAAAAAAAAAAATCCACACAAAAACGGTGTTTGAAGTTAGAAAATTGCTTTTTTGGGGGTTTTTACCATCTCACCACCTCCATCTGGTTCTGGCCGGCCTCAGTGCTCCCTTCTTTTACCTATGAGAACATTTTTAAACAGTATCTAGTTTCTGTGAGGGAAATTGAACAGATTTTTTGGTTTGCATGCGCATCATTGCCTGCTTCTACCTCGTTTTTGTTTCGTTTATATTTTGATTTATTAGTTGGGAATGGATTTGTGTGGAGTGGACATAAGTTAAGTGCTTTAATTATTTAAATTGCACGAGATGGTCGATGAGGAGGAGGAGGAGGAGGAGGCATGTGTGGTTGTCGATATTGGAATGGGGAAGGAAACATCTCCTGGGAGTTGATAGTCTGTTTTTGTAGGGGTTTTTATGGATTTTTCTTGTTTGATCCGTGAGGAGAAACGAGCAAATAAACAGAGACTGCCTGACATAAAGCATGTGGCACGCATGTGGGAGCAAATTGTTAAACAATTAGGAAATCCTTTTAGTTCCTCTAATGATTTGACTTTAGTTTTTTTTTTTGGAGGATTTTTGAAACACTGCTGGAGCACTCAGACTCAAAACTGGTCCATTGTACTGCCAGGTAGCAAACTACTCCAGTGCCGTTAATTTGATGCCAATGGTGACTGGACCAGATTCGATTTCACCGGGATTCGAACCCGGGACCCCTTTAACTTGAGGCAGGCACTTAATTAACTGCGCCATCTAGTCGTGCAACTATCCAAATTAAACTTGTAATAAAAACGGTGGCGCAACAGCAGGAGGTAGACTTAGGCCTAAGCTTCTACAGAAACCAACGGCAAAATGGTGACTGGATCAGATTCGATTTCACTGGGATTCACTGGAATTGGGGCACTTAACCAACTGCGCCATCTAATCGTATGACTTTAGCTTAATGAGGAGTCATTTAACCTCAATTTCACACAGAAAAGGGAAGATCACACAGAAATTTCGTTTTTATATCCAATCCAGTCGAATGGAATCTCTTTTCAACTCGAAATGCTTGAGTATTTAGGGCTTCAAAAAGCGATTTCCCTGATTTTTCTGTTGCCTAGGCATCTGCCTCGAACTGGAGAGGGGGTTGAGTATCGCTGACGTTCCTTAGGATTCATTACATCCCTTTTGTCTTTCACAAAATTCTTCACCCCGCCGCGGCGGGTAATGGATACGCATGTATCCACCTAATGCTTGGGGGGCATCTCAAAGTTTAATTATTAATTGGGGCAAATTAGCGAAATAATGCGAACCCATCAGTGTACAGAAATTTTCGTGTATTCCCGAGTGTTTGGCTCACGGCATGTGCGGATGTTAATTAAAGTCTAAGACAATAGCTCTTTAAAATGATTTTTCTACTCTCTCTCTCTCTCTTTCTCTCTCTCTCTCTCTCTCCCCCCTCTCTCTCTCTCCCCCCTCTCTCTCTCTCTCAACACCATTCTTCAACTACGACGAAAAAATTCAGTCAACCAAAGTTTACCCCTCGTCTATTTACACTAAAATCCTTGGTAACCACAATTTTGATCACCGCCAAAACCGCAGACTTTGCTTTTGACTTGATGACCTTCAAGTCTTCCTTTACGTCAAATCTTTCAAATCTTCCTTATCTTCCTTTTCAATCAACTCTCTGTACCCATCGAGTCCCACTGAAAAAAGTGAAGCAACATCCCTTCATTTAGTGACCCTTGCATAGTCACAAAACATTGCGGGTGGATTGCTTTTAAATAAACCGACATATTTCCACTTTGGCGAAGCTTTTTTCTCTGCTCGTGAGAGAACAATAGCACGCACAACACAAGTGGTTGCTAAGAAGCTAGAACCAGGTCCACCTCACATAGCAGCGCCGCCTTTTGCGAGTCGAATCTATAGACGTAGAGATGTAGTTTCATCTCATCTCATTTCGAGTGACCCCAATGTTCCACTAAAGGGGTCCCGGGGGTAACGCACGCACGAGAGATCTCCAGGCCACTCGATCTTTCGCCATCGGCTCTAACTTATCAGGAGCTATGCCCAACCGCAACCAGGCGAAGTTTTAGGACTTGGTCCAACCATCTCGTCCTGAGTCTACCAAGCGGTCGTCTACCTGATGCAATCGCATTCAAGGCGCGCCTCGGAAGTCGTGATGATGAGGAGGACATTCGTGCCACGTGTCCAAATCATCGAAGTACAGCCCTTTCCGTTCGAAGAAGCAGCTGCCCAACGTTGAGTTCGTCGCGCACTGCCGTGTTTCTCACCCAGAAATGTAGTAGATTTGCAAAATTTGTAAGGTGTAGATATTATTATTATTATGGTTGAGGGTATATTATCTATTGCGCCCTCTTTTCAGAGTTGTATTGCGGGTAATGTAGGTGAAGAAATCTGTTCTAGAGCATTCTCTCTAAGCCAGTTTCCTTCAGGAATCTGAGAATGAGGGATGGTTCTAGTGATTGCATTTCTTCTTCTGATAGTAGCTACTTGCCCAGATATCTTTTCCTTTTGTGGGCTAGTGACTCACAAAATCCCAGTATATGTTCTGGAATTTTATTAAGGTCTCCACAAAATCTGCAGAGACCTTATTCTGATACCCCTAGTTTCCTTATATGCTCCCTGAGTCTACAGTGCCCCATTAGGAAGCATGTTAGGAGACGGAGGTTATACTTGCTCATTTTGGTGCATGCCTCGAAGCTTTTTCGATTATATTGCCCCAGGAGTTTCTTGGCCTACTTATTTCCACGAGCGTTATTTCAGGTTTCTATCCGGTTCCTTCTTTCTGGTTCCCTTAATTCTTCTCTGCGGAAATGTTCTCCTACAGCGCAGTATCGTTCACTCCTTTCCTCGCCAGGGAGCCATTTCATTGTCTTCTATCCCCGTATGGCCGGGTATCCAGCAGAGTTTTACTCGGTTTCTCCTATTCAACCCTTTGAGCTTCTGCAGGCATTCCCATACAAACAGCATTTGATGATGTAGGAGTCTAGTGGCATGACAGGTAGGTAGGGTGCCCTTGCGACTGGGTCGCGGCTCACTGATACCAACAGTTGGGTCCATTGTGCCCCAGTCTAGTGCCATAATAGCGGCGTGACTGTCCGACTGTCGCAGTTGGTATAGTTCCTTTCAAGATTGATCTGAGCGCATCTGTCTATGGCATAAATTTCCGCTTAAAAGCTGCCCATGGGCATAGCTCCTGATGAGTTAGAGTCGATGGCGGAGGATCGAGTGGCCTGGAGATCTCTCGTGCATGCATTGCCCCCGCGACCCCTTTAGTGGAACATGCGGGTCATTGAAAATGAGATGAGATGAGAAGCTGCCCATGGGTTCAAAGTATTTTGTCCTGGGTTCAAAAACTCCTGCTCCAGTTCCTTCAGTTCTTGATCCATCTGTATACCATTTTACCGTGTTGCTGCTCAGTCTGTAGACCATGGATTCATTGCTCCTGTTCCTCTTGGTGCTGAGCTTCTTCTTAGGGCGCTACACAGTCCGAGGTGGACCTGGGCCTCACCCAACATGCCTCTCCAGCCAGCACGATCTGAAGAGCTTACTGGTAAAATTCTTCTCAAAGTTGAATTTCCTAACCACGACATCCTTCGAAATGACTAAGAGTGGTAGCTTTTTGAATAGTGTGTCGCTGTCTTTTCCTATCTCTTCTTTTGCCATTCTCATGACTGTTTTGTTTGTACACTCTGCAACCACTAGATGCAAAGGAATCACCTCCAGTAGCACTTCCATGGCCGCAGTTGGTCGAGTTCTCATGGCTCCTGTAATACAGAGGCATACACGATTGGATGGCGCAGTTGGTTAAGTGCTTGCCCCAAGTTAGAGGGGTCCCAGGTTCGAATTCCAGTGAAATCGAATCTGGTCCAGTCACCATTTGCCGTTGGGATCAAATTAACGGCACTGGAGTAGGTTGCTATCTGGCAGTCCAATGGACCAGTTTTGAGTCTGAGTGCTCCAGTGAAGTGTTTCAAAAACCTCCGAAAAAAGAGGAGTTTTGAACCCCATTTCGCCAAACCGAAGAAGAATTTCTTGTTGGATCCGGGCACCCCTGAGCTTCAACTCTTCATTTTCTCCAATCCAAAAGAGTGACAGAGTGGCCGCTTCCGGCTTTCGCCTCCATATAACAGGACTGGCAGAATAAGAGTTTTGTAGAGAGCATGGTTTTGGTCCTTCGAGTCAGGAGCCAGTTGAGCCCAGTTGTTTTGACAAACCGAAGTAGCAGCGATTTCCTAGGGTAAGTCTTCGTCGAATCTCCCCTAGGGTGTCACTCGTGGGGTTGGTAAACTCCTTAACCACCTCGAAGTTATTGCTGACAACAGTGACGTTCTGTCCTAGGCGGTGGACCGATAATTCTTTTGTTGTTGACAGCAAATCCTTGGTTTTGTCCTCATTTACTTCAAGACCAACTCGTTTCGCCTCTTCTTTAATGACCGTGAAAGCTTCCATTACGGCTCGCTGGGAGCGAGAGAGATGTAATAGATTTGCAAAATATGTAAGATGTAGAGATGTAGTAGGTTAGGTTGGGGTTGCTAGTGAATTCTTCGACTCTGAGTCTGTGGGACAAAGCAACAGAGGACGTCCACGTACAAGGTGCCGCACACAAGTCGAGGAAGACTTCAGCCGACTTGGTGTGCGAAACTAGAGACAGCTGGCGAGAGATCGTGCTGGCTGGAGAGGCATGTTGGGTGAGGCCCAGGTCCACCTTGAACTGTAGTGCCCTAAGAAGAAGAAGAAGTTATGGCATCTAGGACAACCTTGCTGAGAAGCTGGACCCAGATTCACCTCGGACTGTAGCGCCTTAAGAAGAAGAAGAAGTGAATTCACCAGCTCACTTAGACCATGTCAGACAGTCAGACTACTACCACCAGATTGCAAAATATGTAAGATGTAGGAGGTTGGTTTAGATTAAGGGCCTGCTAGTGAATTCTTCGACTCTGGGCCTGTGGGACAACGGAACAGAGGACGTCCACGTACAAGGTGCCGCACACAAGTCGATAAGGATTTGCAAAATAACGCAAAAATTCATTCGGCTCCATCTACTCTTTGATGCTCCTCAAATACATCAGATTCTTCGGTTGATTCAGAGACCGCTGAATACTGCTCCACAGCCCCGATGAGTTTTCCTGGAACATCTATTTCAAGAAGAGTGATTAGACAGAAAAGAAACCAGTTTCCCAAGCATCGAATTTCGGTGCAAATTGTGTGCCAAATAATAAGCAACCCATGCCTTTGAGTAGACCGAATCAAGAATGCACTTGTGGTCAGCTGTGTGCAGAGAACACACCGAACACACCGAACCCAATGAACACAAAAAAACAACCATCTCGCTGGTGTATTATGCAACAATTCATAGATCTAACCAAAACCTCGAACCCCTCGAACCGCGAATTTGTGTTCCAGTTCAGGTTATTTTGACGTCAATCCGCATGCCGAAGACTGACAGAGTTACTAAGTTAATTGACAAGTCAACGATAAATCACAGCACACCATCGTTCTAACCAAAAGCATAAAATCAAAAGTAGTACAGATTCACCTGGAACCCCTTGACCTTAATTATACCAAAAGCGATACACACACATCCACACACAAGTGTGTGTTCAAAAATTTCACTGAGTCTTCACGAATTCAAAACACTTTCACGACTCAGCAGTTCGTCAACAAAAAAATGAAAAAGACCGAAAAAAAACTGAATTGTAACACAAAAAGACTCGATTTCCACCACAATGACATCCAGAGTATGAGCACATGTCTCGAAATTGTTTCCTTGGGAGTTGCTCTTTTTTTTTTTTTGGGTGTATTTTCTGTGTAGTCTTTCTAGTTAATGCCGTTGGAAATACAGCAAAATGTGGCCAATTGAATGACTCGTCTGACTACTTGTGTGCGTTAATTATTTAATCCAATACTGTTGATGATTTGTTGTTGCGCCGCGCCGAAGTTCGGATAGGATTTTATTGCAAAGCGGTCAATGCACCACGGCGATGGTGACAGCCAGCAGCAACCTGTTCTGTGCAAATATTGGAGCTTAGCTTTGTTGGAAATTGAATGAGAGAAAAAAAAAAGGCGTACGTATATAAAAAGCAGCAGAAAAAGCAAATACGAATTGCAAACGTACGATTGAATTTATCTGTGTTTTCATTTGCAACGCGATACGAAAGCAGGGAGATATGTGCGAGCGAACAAACATTAGCGCCGAGAGAGTTAATCGCTTTCATGAATGAGATCAACATCATTATCACTTCCACCTCTCGTAAGTGTTTGAACTCTTAACCTGTTGTGCTGCCCTACGAGTCGAGGAATTGTGTGGTTAGATCTGTGGAGTGCCCCTGAGGGGTCGAATGTTGCGCAAAACGAAACGAAAAACATCACAATCGAAGCGAACTTTTGTCATAGTTTGCAGAGTTTTCTCAGTTTTCTGATCTCTGTCGTCTGTCGTTTGCTCTCATCACATCTGGATACCCTCAATCTCACACAACAAGTGCACCACCACCAGCAATTATTGCTACACTCATAATTAATCTCCATTCTGTGAGCAGCACATTTCATGCGTGTCCTAAAACGAGAAGACATGTCAAACTACACCAGCCAGTCAGCCAGCCGTACAGCCATCCAGCAATCTGCGCAAACACACGTTAGGTTTCAGAAATCTGAAATGTAACTCCGCTTGGCGGTGGCTCTGGTGTGCGCTGCGGTGCGCTGTGGTGGTGCTAATGTTGCTTCGTACTTGATTCACCGTGGAACCGGCTTTGAAATGAAAGCATTACTATTACTTGCTTGGCTAGCTCTAGGCAAATCTAGCAAGAGCACAGACTCGATTATGTCCATGTGCTGTGAGAGTGTGTGTGTGTGTGTGTGTGTGTGTTAGAGAGTGAGTGAGAGGAAACGGGGAAAGATACGCAGTGTCTAGTGCACCATAGCGCAGCCCAACGCTGTTCTCCAACATTCCGTTTATAACTCGTTGCATGCAAGTGCACTTTGTGTGTTTCTCATATGCACTCGTCGTCGCCATCTACACCACGCCCCGCCCCCCGCCCGACGCGGCTGTTGTCTTGAAGAAGCAAACAAAAAAAAACCCCTTCTCGGGTGCTACATTCACATTCAACATTCCCGATATGAAGAAATACATATATTTGCTGGTTTTTTTTTCTCTTTCACATTTTTCCCTTGCATTGCATTGAATTTCGCACAGATATAGAATGTATGGTGGGCTTTGTGCGAGAGTTGCTGCCTCCACAAGCGCGACATGATTAAAACAGCTGGACGAGTTCTTCTTCACAGCACTGCACAGAGCCACAGCCACATCCACATCCACAGCAGCAGCAGCAGCAACATTATCATCATCATTACGGATGTGGGAAAAGCGCAGAAATTCCGTTACATCTAGTCCCCGTAGCGGTGGTCGGTAGAGTCAGCGTCTTGGAAAATATAAAGAAGAAAAATCTCCACAACGACAGCATTCTTATTGCTTCTCTAAGGGGGCGAGAGAGAGGCGTTCCACATCTTGGTTCTCATTCAATCTCAATTATGTCGATTTGTGTGGCTGTCTCCTCTCTGGGCTGCTACTTGCAGATGGAAAATAAAGTTTATTATCACGCTGAACTAAATTTGTTCACAAAAAGGAGCCCAAAAAAACGAAGAAGGCGCATTTACTGTCAAGATTGAGAGAGAATCCAGGCACAATGACCACAGTGGCAATGGCAAGTGCATGGACAATGAATGGTGGTCAAGGGACTAGGTGAAGATGCACTCCCCTTGCATTCATACTCAATTTTTCACGTTCACCTCCCGCCTGCAGACGAATCAGAATCTGAGAATCTGCATTTAAAATCGTCCCACTCCAGAGGACACACGTGATGATGGAGAAAGCTCTGAATCACCGTTAGCCGCCAATGCCAATGCCCATACGCTGACAGAGAAATGAAGATGATCATCTGCACATAAATGCCCATTTGATCTTAACTGAGTGCATATTACAAATTTGTTTTTACATCCACGAGATCTATTTTCGGATACACCTCTTTCTTGTGCCATAAAATGGCCTTAATGTACACCAGCATCAGGTCAGTACTCGTATGCGAGAGTGAGCTTAAGTGATTATGTCGACGAGATACACGACATCGTTCGACTGACTGTTTTGTTATTGTTGTCGTTGGGGTTTTGCATAAATGTCTGAAGTACCATTTTGTTTGTGAAGATACACATCGTTGAAGGGCATTCATCTGCACATAAATCGGCGCATACTGCGAAATTGGATGATTTACTCTGTTCACCTTTTTTGGTGATGTCCGCTCATTTTGAGGATGAGGGATGTACAATACAGTCAGGGTCAGAAGTGAGTCAACAGTCAAGTTATTCCTCAAAATTAAAATTGACCGGAATGGGCTACGCGTGGGCGCCGTGGCGAAGTGGGTAGGTGCGTTGACTCCTACGCTCGAGGTCTAAGGTTCGAATCTTGAAAAAACACCAAAAATTTGTTTACGGATCTACCTCTTTCGAGTCACTGACAATGCTCAAAGAGTATAATTGTCTAGAAATAGCTTCTCAATCTCGCCGTTCGGAGTCGGCATTAAACTGTAGATCCCCTCCACTCGTGAGAGAACAATAGAACACGCAAAACACCAGTGGTTGCTAAGAAGCAAGACTCAGTTCCACCTCGGATTGTAGCGCCGCCATTATTATATTATTTTTAATGGTCCACTTCTGACATTGATGGCTCAGATAAAAGCTCTGAAATCATACTTCAAAATAATCTATATTGTATTCAACATAACCATAAACATGTTGTTGGTAAACATCGACTCGGACCATTTCCTTGTTGTAGCCAAGGTAGGGACACGGATATCGAGAGAACAGCGGAGTCGGGGAAGACAATCACGGTTTGACGTCGAAAAGCTACAATCGCAACAGACTGCCAGGAACTTTGTCGATCGAGTCTCCCTGAAACTCTCCGAAAGTTAGACATCGCCTGCACTAACAATAGGCGAAGAATGGAAACGTTAAAAAGCCATCAGAGAAGCCGCTACTGATGTGCTACAGCAAAGCAAGAAGTCTACCGGGCAACGCTGCATCGAACTACGAGAGCTGTTCGTGAGCTCTACGAGCAGAGAAGAAGAACCGTCTTCTGAAGAAGAAAAAGAAAGAGCACGAGAAGCGCCCAATCGAAGAGATGGAGAGGTGTTATGGCAGGAATTATGTCCGAAAGTTGTACCAAAGGGTGAAACTTTTATCGAATAGGTATAAGGTTCAGACAGGAGCCTGCCGAGACGAGAATGGACAACTAGTAGTAGATTCGCAGTCGATACTGAGAAATTGGAAAAATCATTTCTACAGACTGTTAAACGGCGATGAGGACACAAATACCGCTGTCAGGCAGAATGTTCCACTCAACACAACGTACGCTGATGGAAGAGAATACCGTCCCCCCGATCTAGACGAAGTCAAAATAGCGATATCGAGACTGAAGTCTAACAAAGCTGCTGGTGCAAATTTTTTTTTTCGGAGTAGTTTTGAAACTCTACTGGAGCACTCAGACTCAAAACTGGTCCATTGCGCTGCCAGGCAGCAACCTACTCCAGTTCCGTTAATTTGATCCCAACGGCACATGGTGACTGGACCAGATTCGATTTCACTGGGATTCGAACCTTGGACCCTTCGAACTTGGGGCAGGCACTTAACCAACTGCGCCATCCAATCGTGTTACGACCCTTTAGTGGAACATGTCACTGTAGATGATGATGATGATGATGAGCCCTCTCGGAAGACCAAGTTGACTCTGTATAGGACCATGATCATCCCAGTCCTGTTTTACGGCACAGAGGCATGGACAATATCCCAAGCGGATGAGGAGTCTTTTGGTTTTTTCGAGAGAAAACTTCTGCGCGCGATCTTTGATCCTGTTTGCGTTGATGGCATTTGGAGGAGAAGGTTCAACCACGAACCTGAGCGACATGGATCTAGCCAGGCGTCTACGGATCCAACGCCGGCTAGGCCATGTAGAGTGTATGGACAACTTAACTCTGGCCCGAAGAGTCTTCGACTCTGAGCCTGTGGTACAACGGAACAGAGGACGTCCACGTACAAGGCGACGCACACAAGTCGAGGGGGACCTCGGCCGGCTTGGTGTGCGAAACTGGAGACAGCTGGCGAGAGATCTTGCCGGGCTGGAGAGGCCTAGGTCCACCTCGGACTGCAGCGCCGTAGAAAAAGACGCATTGAATTCACCAGCACACTTAGACCATGTTGGTCTATTGTGATACCCACAGTCAAACTACTACCACTGATCGACCACTCCAGTGATAATGCCGTTAAATTGATCCCAACGGCAAATGGTGACTGAACGAGGTTTGAAACACCGGATAAAAGCGTATTAACTTTGCTTTCACTGGGATTCGAACCTGGGACCCCTCTAACTTAGGGCAGCCACTTAACCAACTGCGCCATTCAGTCGTCTTAAGTCTTTGACTACCTCAAAGTTCTATCTGTCTGCTGTGACGTTCTCTCCGAGACGTTGGTGTTGGGTGTCCTTTCTGGTTGACAGCATATACATGGTCTTGATCTCATTTACCCTGCGGCCTTCGTCGCAATACTCACAAAAGCGCCATTGACATCACGCTGTATTCTTCCGATTATGTCAATATCGTCGGCATATGCAAGTAGTTGGGCGGAATTTTGAAAGATTGTGCCTCTGGTGCGTGTGAGTCTTGCACAATTCTTTCAAGAATGATGTTGAAGAAGTCCCATGACAGCGCGTCGCCTTGTCTGAATCCTTTTTTGATATCAAAGGTCTCGGTTAGGTCTTTACCGACCTTGTTGCAGCAGCGTGCATTCTCCATCGTCATCCTACACAAACGAACGAGTTTGGTAGGGTTATTCTCGTGAATTTTAATTTAGTAGATAAACCTTCATCAGATGACCGAATGTTCACACACTTTTGACGCTGACTGTATGTGGCTTTGGGGCAACGAATACCGTGTGTTTTATGTTGTATCACAGATTAAAGAGGTCCATTTAATAAGGAGCAATTATAATGCTCTGGCGCTCCTTTCACGTTCTCTGCGATTCATCAAATCCCCCCGAGTAGTCTCCGCAACCAACCGTGAGTGGCTGTGGAAATGTATGTATTTTTTTGAATAATAATTTGTTTTGACGCCGCAATCGATCGCTTACTCACCACCGACCGGAAGGAGCATGTTGCTGCTGCCGCTGTTTTAATTAATGCAACGCGATGATTTCTTCACGGATACAGTTAGTTGCAATGCTTAAGCAGTTGCATAAAGCATTAGATAGTCTGTGAGACTCATTTTTGTATTTGTTCATTTCTTTTTATTGGTTTTCATCACTTCTCCAATCCGCGCGCTCTCTCTTGTGCCGCCTCTCTCTCTCCCCAGTCTGTGTCTAATTACTTACTCGTTTTTCTTGTTCTCATTCTAGGTGCACCGACTAAGACGACGACAAAAGTGTGTGTAGAGTGCTCCGAAGAAGATACATTCTGTACCAAATCAAGCATCAGTGGGACAACAGTATTTCTCATTAAAACAAGGATCACACAAACAACAAGAAGGCATCCCGACTCTTGTTCTCTCTCAAACCAAATAGTGGAATATAAATTTTTACTATAGTTACAATTGCATTTTTTATGTGAAGCAAAAGTACCGGGACACACACGTCTACACGTCTATTTATCTAGAGATTTAAGAAGAAAGTTCATAGACACGTATATACACACAAAATCAGAGAAGCAACAAAAGGGAAGAAGGAGCAAGAAGCAGCAGCAATGGAAGACAATAATACTAGCACGCCAATCCGAGATGACCCATCGGTTACACTCACAATAAGGCTGATTATGCAAGGAAAGGTATGTGGAGCGTATGCTAATCGATTTGTTACCTATTTAGCGGTATACTTCTTGTTATCCGATGGCTGCAACTATTCTCTCGAGTTACACATGGTGGGTGGTGTGAATTGAATTAGAATCCCTGTGAAAAAAGGTGTTTATTGTGGCGATGTTTTGCTTTTATTCCCTCATTAACAACAAATGGCGTGGCTTGCTGAACGCAAACAGAAAAGAGCCAACGCAATTATCAGCGAGCAGGTAATGGAAGTTGCTTGTGATGTGACCCGTTTTGAGAGTTGGTTATCACTTGTATGGCTTCTTGGAGAAACATGTTTCCTCTGTGTGCCCGGGCATAAAGATGAATTTTTATTGTATCGCTTTAAGTTGAATTCTCCTTAGATGGAGATTGAGTTTTCATGAAAATCTAGATCAGTTGCTGTTTATGACTGTGTGTGGAGGGGGAGCCGAGACGAGACGAGACGAATTTATCGATTTGTCTTCAATTGAAATAGAAAATGGAGAATGAAAATAAATGAGACATTTATTGGATTGTTGTTGAAAGTTGGATTGCTTTGAGCAACATTGATGTTGGGAAATCGATTAAAGCGTTTAGGGGAATGGTACACGAGTCTCGAATGTGAGTTGTGTTCAAATATTCGCACAGACTTTCGATGAGTTGCGCTCGAGGCATTAATCTTCGTTGTGGACAAAGAATGAAGTATTCTCTGCAGATACTGTCTCTCTTGACTGCTGGATGTGACCAAATCCGGCGGCTAACCTAAGGTGCGTCCATGTCAGTGTTGTCCGCCGGTTGAATCGAGTTGAATAGCAAGATGGTAGGTCGGGTTCTGTTAGCGTTTGGTGGCCGAGACTTTTTTCTCTTCGAATGCATGGATGATCAGTCTGGTCGAACCGGCAAACCCCACAGGCGGACCAGTAGGGATGCAGTAAAGTGGGAGGGCTATGATCTTTTTATTCCGGACCATAACCTCGCCGTAAAGAAAGAAGAAGAAGAAGATGATCAATCTGGAAGTCGGGTTTCATTATGTACAAAGCATGGAGGTGCAAAAACAAGAGAGATGCTCACATCTGACGCCCAACTCATCTCATCTTCAGTGATCCGCATGTTCCACTAAAGAGGCCGCAGGAACAATGCACCCACGAGACATCTCCAGTCCACTCGATCCTCCGCCATCGAGTCTAACTCATCAGGAGCTATGGCCAAGCGCAACCAGGCGAGTTTTTGGTCCAACCATTTCGTCCTGGGTTTGCCAAGCGGTCGCCTAGAGACATCTCCAGGCCACTCGATCCTCCGCCATCGACTCTAACCCATCAGGAGCTATGCCCAAGCGGAACCACGCGAGTTTTTGAACTTGGTCCAACCATCTCGTCCTGGGTCTGCCAAGCGGTCGCATTCCTGATGGAATCGCATTCAAGGCACGCCTCGGAAGTCGTGATGTTGGGGACATTCGTGCCACCTCACCTCACCTCACATGCCTCTCCAGCCATCACGATCTCTCGCCAGCTCCAGTTTCTCACACCAATCCGGCCGAGGTCCCCTCGACTTGTGTGCGTCACGTTGTACGTGAAAGTCCTCTCGGGTGTTGTCTCACATGCTCAGTGTCGAAAAATTCACTAGCAGCCCCCTAACATAACCATGTCCACATCACTAAACATTCGCCGCTCTCGCTGACAGCACCAATGTCCGAGGCAGAATTTTTTTTTCGAAGTAACCAAGAATCAGCTCTGCAGTGCTTACCGTCCAGTTTTCGATTCCATACAGCAAGATCGAGAGGAGTAGGCTACCGTCCAACTTTCGGTTCCATGCAGAAAGACTGAGAGGATTAGGGTCTTATAGAGCATAATTTTGTTCCTTCGAGCCAAAAGGCTTGGCTACAAACGAAGCCACTTCCTTGCCAAGGGCGATTCTTCGTCTGATCTAAGACGTCGTTTGTAGAGTTCACGTGTGCCGTGGGGAAGACAAACTCCTCATCTGCCTCAAAATTGTAGCTCCTCATTGTGATGGTTTGCCCTAGATAATGGGCAAGGGATTGATTTTTACTCGACAGGATACGCAGTAAAATTCGCTTAATACGACTTCGCTTATAACGATTTCGCTTTTGCGTTTTTGGACTCGACTGTACTTTCTCTTCTCTTCTTTTACCTTAAGACCGACTTGAATCGCCTGTTTTTCAATCGCCGTGAATGCTTCTGTAGTGGTTCGTTAAGAACGCGTAACTTCTACAGCGGCTCGCTGGGAACGCGCAACTTCTACAGCGGCTCGCTGGGAACGCGAAACTTCTACAGCGGCTCACTGGGAACGCGAAACTTCTACAGCGGCTCACTGGGAACACGCAACTTCTACAGCGGCTCGCTGGGAACGCGAAACTTCTACAGCGGCTCACTGGGAACGCGAAACTTCTACAGCGGCTCACTGGGAACGCGCAACTTCTGCAACGGCTCGCTGGGAACGCGCAACTTCTACAGCGGCTCGCTGGGAACGCGCAACTTCTACAGCGGCTCGCTGGGAATGCGCAACTTCTACAGCGGCTCGCTGGGAACGCGCAACTTCTACAGCGGCTCGCTGGGAATGCGCAACTTCTACAGCGGCTCGCTGGGAATGCGCAACTTCTGCAACGGCTCGCTGGGAACGCGCAACTTCTACAGCGGTTCGCTGAGAACACGCAACAATGTCGATGTCATCTGGCTTGGTGCAGAGAACTTATCCATCTGGCTTCTGTGTTTGCACCTGCCTGGAACACTATCTTTTCCAAAATTTGCAATAGGTTGCAGATTAATGCGCCATGGGTGGGAGTACAATGGACCAGTTTTTGAGTCTGAGTGCTCCAGGGTAGTGCTTCAAAAACCTCCGACAAAACAAAAAAAAAGGGTGCCATGGCGAAGTGTGAAAAAAATACGACTCCTGTGGTAGATTAATGCGCCATGGCGTGGTGTGAAAATGATGCGACTCTTGTGAGGGACATCAACTTTTTTCCTCCTGCCCCATTATCTCTGAAATTGATCTGAGATTAAGGCAATAAAACTATCGTGATAATGGTAATCGCCTCGTCATTTTGAGCGAAGAAATACTGGATGCTGAAGCTTGGCAACAGTCCAGAGGCGTAAATCAGTGACTGCACGATCGCTTTATTTGTCTTTAACTCTTTCATGCCCGAATTAATTGGGGCGTGTCCAAATTTTTTTTAAGGATCTAGAGTTGTTAGTCTGCTTCTATGTATCCTGGTTTTACCGTTATGAAATGTTAAATATAGGCAACATCGGGCATGAAAGAGTTAAAGTTGTTCTTCTGCTTGACAAAGATCTTAGGTAGGTAGGTATACTCGTAAGTGGCTATGGTGTGCACTTAGACCAGATTTGATCCATTGTGCAGCCACATGGTTTGACTGAGGTCAATCCAAAGATCTTAGGTAGCATATGAATACTAAGTAGAATTTCAAAAAGAATGAATAAGAAATGATGTGCCATTCGTGACTTGTCACAGCCCGACAAATGTCCGGTGGATTATTAATTCATGATTAGCTTTGTGATTGCATTTGAAGAAGAATCCCTGTTGAGTATTGAAGGCAAATCGATTGTTGACGGTTCATGTTCAGTCAACTCTTCCCCCCAGCAAATATTTACCCACCCACAAGTTTCCCAACAACACTCTCGACATTGTGTACCAATTTGAAGCCATTGAAATCGAAACAGGATTAACTTAAATGAAACCTCCTCTCACTCCATTTGTTACACTCCGCCACTTCAATTGTCCCACGACTCCCCATCAAACAATCATCACACAATGTCGTTGTTTATCAGATAATAACTGCAAATGGAGTTCATTACTGTTTGTAAAAATCATTATCTAAAAATAAAGAAAGCAAGCACTCGATCTTTCGAAAGCGTTGTGCTTCAGTTCGTCGATTGCGGCTGAGAATACGATAAGGGTGCTGTTTCTTTTATCAATCGGCGCCCCGCTCGCCTCTCCCTCGCTCGGTCGCAAAGTTTCCAATCGGCCAAGTGCCAATGCGTATTCTTTTTGCAAAATTGACAAACAATAGAATTCCTTGTGGACGTTTTAAAATACCTCCGCATTTACGCATCGCCTTTGTGTTACAAATAAACTGTGCTGTGCAATTACAACAATGGCCAGTGCCCGAACACACTGCAGGGAGATTAATTAAAACCAATTTGATTTAAAATAAAATTCGCCCGGGCACTCGAGGAGAGTATATTTTTATTTCATTTCTCCGTCAAAGACGCGGTTGTCAGGCTGTTGCGGCGGCCGCCGTTGTCGCTTCGATTAAATATTCCGTTTTGGACCTTTATTTTCTCACTCATTGCATACGCATGTCTGCCTTAAAAATAATCCCCATCTCTCAATCGCCACCGCATGTCCCGATGGTCGCTTGCGCTTGCCATTGGTCTGCCGTCTGGCCCATCTATGCACGTTTATCCGAGTGCTTTTAATTGCATGCGAATGCAAATAGTGTTTTGATCTTGAATAAATGTTTGGGTTGACTATGAGCTTCTGACTAACTTATGAAGAGTGATATGTGTGCTGTGCTGTTCTCTGCCGCGTGTGGTTATTTTAGAACTGCTCTCGACTGCTCGCGCGGACGCGGTTGACGGCGAGTCGTGTCGATCGCTATTCGCGACACCCTTAACACGAGAGAGAGAGCAGCGCTGAGATTGCCAACAACAAAAGATACGACAAAAGACAGAAAAAAACGCGCAAAAAAAGGTGAATAAAAACAAAAATGGAATACAGACGAATAGCAATTGTAAATTACAATTGCAAAAATAGACAGGGGAGTGAGAAATTGTACATTGAATTGGCATTACGCCCGGCAGACAATAAATTTCGAATGCGGACACAAACTAAAGACGACCGAAGAGTGTCAGCAGCGCGGCAGCTGTAGGAGAGAATAAAATTCGGAACACGAATCTGCGAGCACATCTCTCGCTCTAATCAATTCAAATTGTATGATCAGTGAAAAGATTATGTACTTACGGGCTGTTTAGGCGGCGAGAATGCGCTCGGTAAACTATTCATAAATATTTGCATTTCAATGGGGTGTGGAAAATTGATGTGTTATCTGCAGATCTCCTCGGATGGATTAATTAGTCGCTGTGTGTTGATTTTGATTTGATTTGATGGATGGAAGAATGATTGTTGAGTCTGGTGGGCGAGACGAGATGATAGGGGGCTCATAAATTTCGCTCATATTTTCATCATGCGCGCTTTTGGGCGGGATTTGATTAAATCGAAATTGATATTGCTATCAGATGAGAACGCGGTTCTTCTTCTTCTTAGGGAGCTACAGTCTGCTGAGGACCTAGGCTTCAACCGGCAAACCTCTTCAGCATGATCTTTATCTACCTGTCGCCAGTTGCGAACGCCAAGTTGGTTGAGGGTACCTCTCCACTTAGGTGCGTGACCGCTTCTTTTTGCCCTCCAGTATGACTATGGCGTGGATATCGGGGTTTGTGTCGTAAGCCGTTCTCCAAACAGTCCCCTGTCAACAGATTTTTTTTTTTCGGAGGATTTTTGCTGAGAGGCTAGGCCCAGGTCCACCTCGGACTGTAGCGCCGCCATTATTATTATTATTTTGAAACACTACTGGAGCACTCAGACTCAAAACTGGTCCATTGTACTGCCAGGTAGCAAACTACTCCAGTGTCGTTAATTTGATCCCAACGGCAAATGGTGACTGGACCAGATACGACTTTACTGGGATTCGAACATGGGACCCCTCGAACTTGGGGCAGGCACTTAACCAACTGCGCCATCCAGTCGTGTTAGGTGCGTGACCTTAGACGAGGACGTCCTCTGTTGCGTTGTCGTACTGGTTCAGAGTCACTATTTTTACGATTATATTTTAATCCTCGACCACCGACCATCGATGGAGGGTTCAAACCTGAGCTTGATATCTCTCCTTCGGCTGGGATTCGGACCTTCCTCTATCCACACCATCTTCTTCTTCTTCTTCTTAGAACGCTACAGTCCGATGTGGACCTGGGCCTCACCCAACATGCCTCTCCAGCCCGGCACGATCTCTCGCCAGCTTTCTCCAGTTTCGCACACCAAGCCGGACGAGGTCACCCTCGATTTGTGTGCACCACCTTGTACGTGGACGTCCTCTGTTGCGTTGTCCCATAGGCTCAGAGTCGCCATTCTCTACCTCCCTCGAGTTGTCTGCCTCACCTTGTACGTGCAGGTCTTCTGTTGCGTCGTCCAACAGACTCAGAGTCGCCATTCTCTAGCTCCCTCGACTTGTCTACCCCACCTTGTACGTGGACGTCCCCTGTTGCGTTGTCCAACAGACGCACAGTCGAAGCCTCTTCGAGCTGGAGCAAAGTTCAAAGATTCGTTCTTTAGCCGCACCACACGAATATGGAATGCTCTTTCCAGCCTAATATTTCCTACACATTTTAACCCACAGACATTTAAAGCCAATGTGCAGAGGTACTTCCTCTACCTCTATACCTTTGGGCCATGCCGTGTCTTGAACTCAGACACTTAAGGGTATTCCTAATCCCTTTTCTCTCTACATGGTCTAGCCATCTTAGGCGTTGGAGTCGTAGACGCCTGCCTACACTCATGTCGCTATAGTTCGTAGTTGAACCTTCTCCAAATGCTATCGACGCAAACAGGACCAAAGATCGCGCGCAGAACTTTTCTCTCGAAAAGACCAAGAAACTGTTCATCCGCTTGGGATATTGTCCATGCCTCTGCGCCGTTTACCGCCAGACCCATTTTAACCGCTTCCGTTTTAATGCCATGCCAGCAAACGCATCATTGACGGGTCGCTGTGTTCGCCCAATCACGTGAATGTCGTCTGGGTAAGTTAGCAGTTGAGCGGACTTTTGGAAGATCGTGCCTCTTGGGTTGGGCTGTGAGTTTTGCACGATCTTCTCAAGAACGATGTTAAAGAAGTCACATGACAGTGCGTCGCCTTGTCTTAAACCTTTTGAAGGCCTCGGTGAGTTCGTCACCTCGATGGAGCAGCGAGAGTTCTCCATCGTCATCCTGCTCAGTCTGAGGAGTTTGACAGGAATGTCAAAACTAGACATGGCGTTGTATAGCTCATCTCTATGCGGCCTTGAAGTCGACACATAGGTGGTGTGTGTCGATCTGCATTTCTTGGGCCGTCTCCAGGATCTGCCGCAGTGTGAAGGTTTGATCGATGGTGGACTTCCCTGGTCTGAAACCACACTGATGCGGACCAGATTGGTGACGAAAGTTTTCAGGCGTTCACACAGAATGGGAGGTCTTTAAAGCGATGTTAAGGAGACTTATCCCTCGGTAGTTGGCGCAGTCAAAGGGGTCTCCTTTCTTGTGGATCGGGCAAACGATACTGAGATTCCACTCATCGGGCATGCTTTCCTCCGACCATATCTTACAGATGAGCTGGAGCATACCCCCTACCAGATCATCTCTAGCTGCTTTAAACATTTCAGCGGGCAGACTATCTGCACCAACGACTGGATGGCGCAGTTGGTTAAGTGCCTGCCCCAAGTTCGAAGGGTCCAAGGTTCGAATCCCAGTGAAATCGAATCTGGTCCAGTCACCGTTTGCCGTTGGGATCAAATTAACGACACTAGAGTAGTTTGCTACCTGGCAGTACAATGGACCAGTTTTGAGTCTGAGTGCTCCAGTAGTGTTGCAAAAGTACTCCAAAAACAGAAAACCAGCAACTTTGTTAGACTTCAGTCTCGATATCTCTATCTTGACTTCGTCTAGATCGGGGGACGGTATTCGCGTCTATCATCGTCCGTTGTGTTTAGTGGAACATTCTGCTTGACAGCGATATTTATGTCCTCATCGCCGTCTGCAGAAATGATTTTTTCAAATTCTCAGTATCTACTGCGAATCTACTGCTTAATAATAGTAATAATGGCGGCGCTACAGTCCGAGGTGGACTTGGGGCTAGCTTCTCAACAACCATCCGTGTTGTGTGTGCTATTATTCTCTCACGAATCTACTGCTTGGTGATCAATAAATTCGACGTCACATCAAAAGCTAAATGACCAATAAATTCGACGTCAAATTCAAGCAATCCCCGCTCAAAGACAGACTGAGGAATGTGTGAGAATGAAAGTCTTGCAATTTCTTGACGCACACACACATTCTGCATTCCCTCAGACGATGACTGATTCCGTCTGCTTATTAAACACTCGATTACATGTCATATTCCCAAACCGGATGTCAGTACAAAATATCTGTCCACCCTCTTGAGCAATTCAATCAAAGTCGGGTGACGCTAGTACACTCTCCTCTTATTTATTGAACACACCTTCGATCTAAAATGAATCTCGCCTGTTTCCAAGGGGAATACAATTCTTCACTCCAGCAGCAGCAGCAGCAACTTTGCACACCCATCAAAATAGCTTAATTATTTCTCATTACCATTCCGTGAATTATTTACATAAATGTCAATCTCATACATTAAAATGGCAACTTAAGCATCAGCCATCCATCAATGTCATCAGAAATAAGCTGTATTCTCACTTGAGGCAGCAATCTGTTCCGTTCTTCGTTTCGAATCGATTGAAATGTACGAATTCAATAACCACAACCGATTCCACTCATTTCTCTCTCTTTCTCTGTTTTTGCAGGAAGTTGGCAGTATTATAGGAAAGAAGGGGGAAATCGTCAACAGATTTCGTGAGGAAGTAAGTAACAATGACGGGGAATTTCGTGGAATTTTTCTTAATTAATTCGTACCTTCGTTCACAGTCTGGAGCCAAAATAAACATATCGGATGGGTCATGCCCAGAACGCATTGTAACAGTTTCTGGTACAACCAGTGCAATCTATTCAGCGTTCACTTTAATAACAAAGAAATTTGAAGAGGTAAGTCGATGTGGTTTCCCTCTGGGGTTCAGTTGATGAAATGTGCTCTTTCAGTGGTGCTCACAGTTTAATGATGTCGGTGCAACTGGTGGCAAAACTCAAATTCCCATTCGATTGATTGTACCAGCAAGTCAATGTGGATCACTAATTGGTGAGTTACAAAAATTGATTGCCTCAGACAAGCAGTGTCAGGAAATGTGTCTCTCATTTTTTGTTACAGGAAAAGGAGGCTCGAAAATCAAAGAAATTCGCAACACAACCGGATGCTCAATTCAAGTTGCAAGCGAGATGTTGCCAAACTCCACAGAGCGTGCGGTCACATTGAGCGGAACCGCTGAACAGATAACTCAGTGCATCTATCAAATTTGCTTAGTAATGCTTGAGGTAAGACACAAGACTAATCGCAAGTGTTTGCCTCAATTAAATGACCACCAACTTTTGCTTGTCTCTTGCAGTCTCCGCCAAAGGGAGCCACGATTCCATACAGACCCAAGCCACAAGTATCCGGACCACTCATACTGGCGAATGGACAAGCCTATACAATTCAAGGGAATTACGCTGTGCCCGCACAAGAGGTATACCACTCCCCTCCTCAGAATCACAAGCATAAATATTTTTAAGTATTTTGTTCTAAAAAAAAGCTCACCCTACAAAAAGAATATCTTACTCTTTCTCTACTTCTTTCTTTCTCTCATAATTCTAAGTTTTCTTTTTCTTTTGATTATTTTTTTATTTTATTCACATTCTAATGGTTTTGCATTTACATTTATTGTTTTCTTTTTTCGCTTATAAAACAAAACAAAAAACAGAAAAAAAGAGAAACAAATTTTAATGAAAAATTGAAACAACTCTTAGTTTTGCACTTAGGACCCTCGCACACACAAATCGCACCACAAAACAGTTATCAAAAAGCAAGAGAGTTCTTCTGAGTTCTAAGTTCTCTTATTGGTTAAACGAATATCCGAATATCCGTGTATCTGAATCTGTAATACGTTGAGTAATGTTTTGAAAATGTGTCGGCGTGCAATTCAGCGACGAGAAATCACAAACGTATGTGTTCGAAAGAAATTTTTATAATTTTCTTCCTTTGTCTCCTTGAAAACAGTTTTTTTTTCTCACATTTATTTCATTTAATACAAGCCCGCCCTCCTCTCTTCCAAAGAAAAATGTCTTTTTATATAAATATTTTTATATACATAGTCTCTCTGTCATACCACATCATGTTTTTGTTGTTTATTTCATAGAGAAAGACATTCCTTTTTGCTGTAATATTCTAATACGACTCCACCACCAAAAAAAAACCAAACCATTTACTCGTATATACCATTACCGCCAACCGTCATCTATAATTAACCTATCTCCATCGCGGTGAAGGTTACTTCTCTCAACTTCTCACACTCTCTCTCTCTCTATCTGTCTCTCTTTCTCTCTATCTCTCTTGTCCATTTTTTGATATCCAATCGTAGTTGCAGATATACACACTAAAAAATAAAGTTTTATAATCCATTCTTTTCTTTTTTTGTTGAATAATGTCCTTGTTTTTTTGAGTGAAGACTTTGATGCACAGGACTTTCGATTTTGAGTTGTTTTGCAAGACAAGCATTGGATTGTATCCATGACCTTAATCTCTAAACAATCATTTAATCAATTCCCTTCCCTTGAACCCACCTTCAGCGTTCTTAACACGGTAATGAGCAGCCTGGATGTAAGTGAACCTTGTGTCCGTCGTCTGTAATTGAGCCTTGTTGAAAAAATGAGCACTTTAGGTGACGAAATGTGTTATTAAATGAAAATCATTGTCAAGTCCTTATTGTAAAACCCGATAGAAACGTGTAAACATGCATTAGATTGCATAAGTCATCGAAAGGAATTTAGAGCCAATTTTGAGCGAGAAATACCGGCTGTGTCCATCGAGTCATTGAAAATTGGGTTCAATTGGAATCAACCGCTGAAAACTTGCTGCCTTAGATTGCATAGACATGCACACGTTTCTATCCAGCTTCCAATAAGAACTTGACAACTTTTTGTTAACTAAGCCGCAAACCAAGTCCAGTCGAGTCCGGATATTGCGACGGTCAAGGGACCGGCGACATTAGGTCGTGCTATCCGGACGACGCACAAAACGAACTGAAATGCAAACCTAACATGTTTCTAACGACTGAATGGAGCAGTTGGTAAAGTGCCTGCCCTAGGTTAGAGAGGTTCCAGGTTCGAATCCCAGTGAAAGCAAAGTTAATACAGTTTTATCCGGTGTTTCAAACCTCGTTCAGTCACCATTTGCCGTTGGGATCAATTTAACGGCAGTATCACTGGAGGGGTCGATCAGTGATAGTAGTTTGACTGTGGGTATCACAATGGACCAACATGGTCTAAGTGTGCTGGTGAATTCAATGCGTCTTTTTCTACGGCACTGCAGTCCGAGGTGGACTTGGGCCTCACCCAACAGGCCTCACCAGCCCGGCACGATCTCTCGCCAGCTGTCTCCAGTTTCGCACATCAAGCCGGCCCAGGTCCCCCTTGACTTGTGTGCGCCACCTTGTACGTGGACGGCCTTAGTTACGTTATCCCACAGGCTCAGAGTCGCCATTCTCTAGCTACCTCGAGTTGTCTGCCTCACCTTGTACGTGCAGGTCTTCTGTTGCGTTGTCCTACAGGCTCAGAGTCGAAGCCTCTTCGAGCTGGAGTAAAGACCAAAGACTCGTTCTTTAGCCGCACCACACGAATATGGAATGCTCTTCCCAGCCTAATATTTCCTACACATTCAAACTCACAGACATTTAAAGCCAATGTGCACAGGTACCTCCTCTCCCTCTCTGCCTCCCCCTCCCTCTACCTCCCTCTCCCTCTGCCTCCCTCTGCCTCCTTCTCCGCTTCTATACCTTCGGGGCGTGCTGTGTCTTGAACTCAGACACTTAAGGGTATTCACAATCCCTTTTCTCTCTACATGGCCTAGCCATCTTAGGCCTTGGATTTGTAGACGCCTGGCTAGACTCATGTCGCTCAGGTTCGTGGTTGAACCTTCTCCTCCAAATGCCATCGACGCAAACAGGACCAAAGATCGCGCACAGAACTTTTCTCTCGAAAAGACCAAGAGACTCTTCATCCGCTTGGGATATTGTCCATGCCTCTGTGCCGTAAAACAGGACTGGGATGATCATGGTCCTATACAGAGTCAACTTGATCTTCCAAAAGGGCTCATTATCATCATCATCATCTTCAGTGAACCGCATGTTTCACTAAAGTGTCGTAACATGATTGGATGGCGCAGTTGGTTTAGTGCCTGCTCCAAGTTCGAGGGGTCCCAGGTTCGAATCCCAGCGAAATCGAATCTGATCCAGTCATCATTTGCCGTTGGGATCAAATTAACGAGTAAGTTGCTACCTGGCAATACTATGGACCAGTTTTGAGACTGAGTGCTCCACTAGAGTTTCAAAATTCCACAAGAAAAGCGTCGCGGGAGCAACGCACGCGCTCCATCTCGAGTCCACTCGATCCTCCGCCATCGACTCTAACTCATCAGGACCTATGCCCAAGCGCAACCAAGCGAGTTTTTGGACTTGGTTCATCCATCTCGTTCTGGGTCTGCCAAGCGGTTGCCTGATGGAATCGCATTCAAGGCACGCCTCGGAAGTCGTGATCATGGGACATTCGTGCCACGTGACCAAACCATCGAAGTACAGCCCTTTCCCTTCGAAGAAGCAGCTGCTCAATGTTGAGTTCCTCGCGCACTGCCGTGTTTCTCACCCTATCCCAGCGAGTAATTCCCACAACAGCACGAAGAAAGCTCATCTCGGCAGCTTCTTATTCTATTATTCTTATTCTTCGCGATCTTATTCTTTCCGAGAAGGCTCTACTACTTAATTGCCTTTTGAGCCCAAAAAAAGCAGCGGTTGGCAAGAGTTATTCTGCGCTTGATCTCGGCACTGCTGTTGTCTGTACTGTTTACCGCGGAGCCGAGGTAGACGAAGTCCTTAACTACCTCAAAGTTGTAGCTGCCCATGGTGACGTTCTGACCAAGTCGTCGATGTTGTGCGTAGAGTCCGACCGAAGGACAGTTTTTCGACCGAAGCCGAATGTTCGGTCGGACTCTAGTTGTGCGTTTTTTTTTCGATGACAGCATATACAGTGGACTCTCCCTAAGTCGAATTGTTCTCCAACTCGAATTTTTTCGCCATATTTCAATTTTCTATACAAAAAACTATCCTCTAAGTCGAACTCCCTCTAACTCGAACTAATTTTGATATCCCGTGAAGATTCGACTTAGGGGGAGTCCACTGTAGGTACTTGGTTTTGCTCTCGTTTACCGCCAGACCCATTTTAGCCGTTTCCGTTTCAATGCCAGCAGCCAGCCAGACGAAGTCCTTAACAACCGCATATCGCTTACAACGACCAAATTCGTCAGGCCCTTGAAGGTCGTTATAACCAATTTTGACTGTATTCCAAAAATCGTCAGTTTTCGTTATAACAGATTTTGACTGTACTACAAAAATCGTCAGTTCGACATGTTTAGAGGCTTCTTATGTGATTTCTTCTTCTTCTTAGGGCGCTACAGTCCGAGGTGGACCTGGGCCTCACCCAACATGTGATTGAATCCCTTCAAAGGCGCCGAATTTTAGCAGGACTTTCGCTTTTCCTAATCATTTCTGATGTCCTTTCAAGAACACACAAACTGTGCCATCAATTCTCAACGTCTACACTCCGAATTGAGTTCAATTCTTAATCAGACTTAATTAATCTGTTCTTACACGTTCACAGCACAGAAGCCAATCGCAGATTTCTCACAGACAGACACTGAACCAAATGCGAAAATCTACAGGCATGCATGTGTGTGTTTCTTTTATCCTGTTGCTAATTAGAACAACACTTTCTTATGCAAATGGATGCTAAAAACGAAATATTTGCAGAACGGCGTTTATTTCTTGACAGACAATGAAGGGAACTAGCGATGCAAAGCGGGGCAACGTTGAAAATGACACAAGGCTTCTTTTCGGTCTCATGACTCGACGCATTTCACACGGATGTGCAAATGCATGCTCCCAAGGGTAGTTGTTGTCCTACAAAATCACCATCAATCTACCTACCTACAAAATCACACATGCTTCTCATGTGTGCGTCGAAAGTTCACCCCTCTCCTCGGCCACATTTCACATTTTACACATCAGCAACCTCCTTTTCCTCAGGAGGAGCATCTTTTCCCTTAAACATTTACTTTCATTCCCTTGTCCAGAGTGTGTTCAGCTAAATTTTGGGTATAGACTATACAATTTAAGGATTGTGGATCGACCCGACCGTAAGTTGTAAGATTAAGACCGCCTAAATGTGGGTAACTGCAGTAAATTCAAGAGAAGAAATCTCTGTCAAAAATCGAACGTCCTCCAACCATCAATGTCTTCAAACTTTCCGTTATCAAAAATGAATATATTTTAGAAACTATTTAACAACAAAACATGAATCTCGCAAAAGTACTCTTCATTTCTAATTTTTGTTATCTTCTTATTTTTCTTTCGTTCTTTTCTTTGCGCAACAAAACCAAAATCTTTTTGAAACGAATGTTTCAAAAAAACCAAAAAAAAAAAACATGTCCCATCACACCGACTGCTACACAAAAATCTGCAAAACAAACAAAAAAATGAAACGTAACATAATCGATTGTGTGTTAGACCTGTCCGGTATTCCCACTTGCGTTGGCGGGTGGGCTGCATGCAGGAATTTCAGGTTTGACGGATCCTCTATTAAAGGGGGCGCATTTGACAGGAGCGGTACCAGCTGCACATCATCTGCAACAAATACCTGATGTGAGTTTTGATCGTTTTGATTGGTGCTGCCACATCCTAAACAGAAAACAAAAAAAAAATTTATTAAATTGTAATTCACCCCCCACCCATATACAACCCCTTTGAATATGCGTCCTTTTGAATATGTATACAAGCATTTTTTTTTATTGTAAAAAACCACCCTCGCCTCTACCATCCGACCGCCCGCCTGTGCCCCACTTTATTTTCTCTCCACTGGCCAATAACACGAGATGAATAAGCTCGTTCTTTTGTTTGTATGTTACCTGAGATATTTGAGAAAACAAAAAGTATCCAAAGTGTTGATCGCCCTTGCGTGTGTATGCTCTCGACCCCAACGCCTCCCAGTCTCACGTGTTTATTTTGTGATTTTTTTTTTAGATTTTTTTGGTTCTATTTGAAGTCGAAAACGGTCAGTTTTTTGTGTGCACAACCATACTCCATCGCATTCATTACAAAAGCGAGCAACACAAAAAAATTGAACGATTTTTGCATTTGAACTTGATGTTGTATTTGTACATTGTTTTGTTTTCCCCCCGCCCGCCCCACTCAGCCCCTCCCCTGTTCTGTAGTTCGATTAGAGTTTCTATTTTCGTAGCCAGAGCCCTACAGAGTTGTTTGTTTGTTTTAGGTTCACTCCTCGGTCTCGGTTCAGTTCTCGAGATTCAACTTCATCCCGGAATGTGAATTTTGAAATTGTAGATAAATGAATGTGTAGCCCCGCCCCCTGTCCCATCCCTCTCAAAATGGTGTGTGAAATAAGCTGTGAATAACATTTGACACGAAAATATGCAAAATTGAAATGTACTAATGCTTGGAACTTATTTTTATATACAGTTAAACAAAAACTTTATTCAGCAGCAAAATACTAACCATAAACATATACAATACAACCGAATACACTGCATACGATTGTACTTCAAACGTAGTCTTGTTTTTCTTTCTTTTTCCATTTGAATTGATCGAAAATTGTATCAGTAGCTGACATTTTGTAGCTTCTCTTCATGCACAATACAGTGGGTCAATAAAGAACTCGGACATTTACCTGGGTACAGAGGCTATTCAATTACAGTGGACTCTGCCTAAGTCGAACTTCTTTCTAACACGCATTTTTTTAAATTTTCAAACACAGTGGACTCTCCCTAAGTCGAACACTCCCTAAGTCGAACACTACCTAAGTCGAACTCTCCCTAAGTCGAATTTCCTTCTAACTCAAATTTTTTCGGCATATTTTGTTCGCATTCCCCTCAATATTCCATAAAAAAAACCTATCCTCTAAGTGGAACTCGCTCTATCTCGCCCTAATTTTGATATCCCATGAAGATTCGACTTAGGGGGAGTCCACTGTACATTCTTTCAACTCTTCGTTTGCTTTTCGGCGCAAGAAAGACTGACCATCGAATCTAAAAAAAAAAATGCAACTTTCTCTCATTTGACTACAAAATAGCTGCGAGAAAATAATTTTGTCCGACTTCTTTGCTGATCCACTGTACATTGCTTTTCATACGTTTTTTTGGTTTTGATTTGTGAATTTTCTCAATTAGCAGCACCACAAAATGATTATTATTTGCCAATCAGATGTTAGATTTTTGGTATGTTCTTCATTTAGTGCAGCAGCGTGTAGCTTTGCATATGCGCTGATAGATCTCTGTGGAGAGGGAATGAAATCATCTGTGGCTAGGTTTAGGAGAGACATCTTTTTATGCTTTTTTTTGTTTTCTTTGTACAGTCAAAATCGGTTATAACGACCTTCAGGAGTCTGACGAATTTGTTCGTTATAAGCGCTGTAACCGGTAACTCGAAAACAGTAAATAAAGAACGGGGACTCTCTAAACAGTACCAACAACTAAGGGATCAGTTTGACGACTGGATGGTGCAGTTGGTTAAGTGCCAGACCCAAGTTAGAGGGGTCCCAGGTTCGAATCCCGGTGAAGTCGAATCTGGTCCGGTCACCATTTGCCGTTGGGGTCAAATTAACGGCACTGGAGTAGGTTGCTACCTGGCAGTACAATGGACCAGTTTTGAGTCTGAGTGCTCCAATAGTGTTTCAAAAATCCTCCGAAAAAAAACGAGTCTGACGAATTTGGTCGTTATACGCGGATATGTCGCTGTAACCGATAACTCGAAGGTTGCGGCCACGCAATGAGCGTAATAGTTATTAATAGGTAATAGATAAAAATACTACGACGAACTGAACTTGAAAATGATATTTTCGCAACTAATCGCTCAGCGAAGACGGTAAATGGCCGCCCATCGCTCAGACTCATCGCTCTATCGCTCGCCGCTCAATTGCTCGTCGCTGTATCGCTCGTCGCTCTATCACTCGTCGCTCTATCACTCGTCGCTCAATCGCTCGTCGTTCATTGCGTGGCCGCAGCCTTATAAAAAACGAAGACCCTCTAAACTGTGCCAACAACAGAGGGATCAGTCTCCTAATTATCGCATATCAGATCTTCTCTGCCGTCTTATGTAAGAGCCTGAACCCCTATGTGAACAGTCAGATTGGTCAATATCTGTGCAGGTTCGGCCAGCGAAGTCAAACAGGTGTTCACAGTGCGACAGATCTTGGGAATGACACAGAAGCTTCAAGTCGATACCCACCCATCTGTTTATCGACTTCAAGGCCGCGTATGACAGTATTTAGGGAGACAAATAACAGTCGCTTCCCTCTAAGTCGAGCTTCCTCTAACTCGAATTTCCCTCTAGGTTGCGGCCACGCAATGAGCGGCGAGCGATAGAGCGACGAGCGATTGAGCGACGAGCGATTGAGCGGCGAGCGATACAGCGACGAGCGATTGAGCAAGTATATATATATAAGAGTATATTATCCTGGTCTTGACCCTTTGACTCCGTCGAATGACTTTTGTCTCTTGAACACAGCGTCAACTTTAGATCACTGGCAGTTCGAGTGTGCACCATCTGGACAGCCGGTGCATGACGTGTACAGTTTCTCACCGAGAGATGGAGTATTTATCGTCAAATGTGTGCTAGTGAAACTGAGAAAAGAAAAACGTTTCAAAATTGTGGTTGCTAAAGGATTTTGCATTTTTATTTGACGGGTGTTGTGAGGGCATGTTTAAGGAGAGAGACCAGCAGGAGAAAGGACAGACTGTACAAAAAAAAAACGGGTACAACGACATCAGTTATAACGACGTATTAGTTAAAACGACAGCTCCCGCCTGCATAACTTCGGTAAGACAAAGAAAATTCTGGCGTTGGATCGAAACTCGATCCGTGGGCTCATCAGAGTGATCACAGGACACTGCCTTATCGGAGCTATGCTCCGAAAATGGAATGTGGAATTAGCGATCTCTGCAGGAGCTGCGGCGATGTCTGCTTTGCCATTTGCTTTGCCACTGTCCAGCTCTATAGAATCGACGCCTAGTCTCACTGGGCCATAGATTCTTCACAGAGACTGCGGACCTGGCGAATGCAGATATATGCGATCTCCAGAAATTCATAAAGAACACGGGGTGGTTTCAGCTACCACTTTTTATCTCGTGCACCCCACAAAAGAAGGGATTCACAATGGGTCCCATGGCCTCCGAGTGGAAGTGATGTTCTTCTTTTGCAACATCACACTCCCCTTCCTAACCTGACCTAACCCAGGCCGACATAGGTTCACGCGGATCGAGGATCTCATTATCACAGAGACTTGAGTCTAGACTCTTGCCTCAGGACCAACATATTTGGCTTCTCACAACAATTTCCCTAAAATGGTGCCTTCTCCCAACAGAACCTGACCTAGCTCCCGCCTGAGCTCTATTGCATGTAGTGCAATAGCATAATAAATGGTTTACAACGACATATCGCTTACAACGACCAATTTCGTTAGTCCCTTGAAGGTCATTATAACCGATTTTGACTGTATTTGAATCTTGAGCAGAGACGTTAAAGAGGATCTTAAGACAGGCTACAGATTTTAAGACAAACCCCAAACGACTGGATGGCGCAGTTGGTTAAGTGCCTGCTCCTTGTTCGAGGGGTGCCAGGTTCGAATCCCAGTGAAATCGAATCTTGTCCAGTCACCATTTGTCGTTGGGATCAAATTAATGGCACTGGAATAGGATGCTACCTGGCATGGACCAGTTTTGAGTCTAAGTGCTTCAGTAGTGTTTCAAAAATCCTCCGAAAAAAAAGACAGACTAATTCAATTTAGTAGACACGGAGAGGGAATACCAAGAACGTCTCGTGATTGAAAAAAAGAAGAGAAATATGTTATGCTCCTGTGTGAAAGGTTTTTACAAAACTTAAAGAGGCTAGACACACTAAAATTGTTAACATCATCATCCATCTGCTCTAGATGTCGCACGTAGCATCGAATAAATTGTAACACCCCTTTTACCGAAAACACTTTAGTGTGCTTGCGGTCTCAGTAGCCTTGAAATTTGTATATCAGAGTAGTAGGCGACTATGAGTATAAAAGGGAGCACAGGAAGCAAACTAAAATGAGTTACAAGCAAACTACGAAAAAGGAGTGACACCTTATCTTTTGAAAAATAAAGCAAGCAGTAAAGAATATCCCAACGCTGTTTTTCTTTTCTTCTATTTGGGTTCTTCGTTTCGGTGTCTTACACAATTTTCCAAATCGTCCCCGTAACGCGAAAATTGCATAGAATAGAACCGAAAGATATTCGCAACGCTGTACATCATAAAAACAACTTCCACGCTTTACTTCATTTCAAGACAAGTGACAAACAAAAAAAAACGCACATTTTGCTGATTGAATTGTATATTTTCATGGCTTATTGCACTCGTTTTGCTATGACCTGCTGTTTGTGTTTATTTTTGTTCCAAGCCATTCATTCCCACCCAGTGTACCGCACCTGAGTTTGTAAAAAGAAAACGCTCAAAAAAACCGCAATACTAACATGATTTTTTGTAAATATGATACTAATGAATTTTGATACTGTGTTTTGAGTTCATGTGGATTTCTTTTGATTTCCCTGTTTTTCCATTTTTTTAGTTTTTGTTTGATGAACAAAAAGCTCTTTAGCTTATTTTTTTCCAATTAATTTTCTTGACTTCTATATTCACACACACACCACAAAACAAACAGAAAAGAATGCTTAACATCGACTAACTGGACTATTTTTTAATCGAAAATCTTTCAGGTGGCAAAGAATCCGTTAGCCGGATTGGCGGCATTAGGTCTAGCGGGCATGGCACCAGCCAATACCGGTGGACTAAATCCAACAGGTTGGTTTTTGTGATTTGATGCGAAAATTCATTCTTAACTAACAGCGAATGCACGTTTTCTTTTAAAATTTTAAGCAGCATTAGCTGCTTTAGCCGGTTCACAGTTACGTACGAGCAATACAAATCGAACTCAGCAGCAGCAGCACGAGATGACCGTGTCAAATGATTTGATTGGCTGCATCATCGGCAAGGGGGGCACTAAAATTGCTGAAATTCGGCAAATCTCCGGTGCTATGATTCGTATCTCGAATTGTGAGGAGCGCGAGGGCGGCAATACCGATCGGACAATAACAATCAGTGGTAATCCCGATTCGGTTGCATTGGCTCAGTACTTAATTAACATGAGGTAAGTAGAAGTTACTCAGAGATTTCTTGAATTTTCTTTTTCAGTTTTTCTCGTATGATTAAGGGATGTAAATAATAAGAAGTTTATGATGATCAAAGAGAACACCTTTTTATGATTTCCCTTTTTTTTAAGTGTTGTTTTTTTTTCTTATCCACACGTACACATCTGATTTGATTATGACTCTTTCACGTGACTGTTGAGCTTTTTTTTTTTTTTGATTATTTTTTGATATTTTGAGTGTATGATCTAGTGTAAGATGATTCTTTCACAGTGGCAAGGAGGAAAGTGCATCTTGAGCAAAATATATGTGTCGCCGTTTTGCGATGAATGTGGTGTTCACGCGGTTCATTGCTGTTTAAGGTTGTTACCGGTGCCCTTAAGTGAATAATCCTTTTCAGTCCTTCCGTGTAATTCCTTTTTTTTTTTTTTTGTTGTTGCAATGAAACAGTTGACTTCTGTTGTGTTGTCATGTCAAAGCTAATGCTTGTAGTCACTTTTTAGAAATCAAATCTAACCTTGAATGACGGAGATGTTCATTTTTTCATTCCTGTCCTGTGCTGTCCTCTAAAAAAGAGGACGGATGGTCACCGTAATCATCAGGTGCCGTGTGACCCGCCGATAGTCACGCCCATAAAACACACAAAAATTTACAAAACACAAAAAACAAAAACATAGACATACAGTCGACTCTCCCTAAGTCGAACACTCCCTAAGTCGAACTCTCTCTAAGTCGAATTTCTTTCTAACTCGAAATTTTACGCCATATTTTGTTGACATTCCCTTCAATTTTCAAACTTAGACATACAGTGGACTCTCCCTAAGTCGAACTCTCCCTAAGTCGAATTTCTTTCTAACTCGAATTTTTGCGCCATATTTTGTTGGCATTCCCCTAAATTTTCAAACATAAACATACAGTGGACTCTCTCTAAGTCGAACACTCCCTAAGTCGTACTCTCTCTAAGTCGAATTTCTTTCTTACTCGAATTTTTGCGCCATATTTTGTTGGCATTCCCCTCAATTTTCAAACATAAACATACAGTGGACTCTCTCTAAGTCGAACACTCCCTAAGTCGTACTCTCTCTAAGTCGAATTTCTTTCTAACTCGAATTTTTGCGCCATATTTTGTTGGCATTCACCTCTATTTTCCATAGAAAAAACTATCCTCTAAGTCGAAGTCCCTCTAACTCGAACTAATTTTGATATCCCGTGAAGATTCGACCTAGGGGGAGTCCACTGTGTTTTTAAAAACACTAAACATGCACTTTTATGTAAAAAAAAAAAACACGGGGAAAGAAAACCAAAGTTATGTGGTCGCCAGTAAACGTGTTAACTACGACCCACATGAACATCTCCGTCAACCAAATTCAAGTTTGAAGCTGCCTTTAAATTAAAATTAAGTCCAAACTGCGATGACAACCGAAAAACATTTAGTTTTTAACAACTGTATATAAATAAAATTAAAATTAAACACAATTTTCAGGAAAAAAAACATGAACACACTCGCATTTCATACCCATGATCCCTTAAAATCTCTTCCTAGCCACCAAAATAAAAGCAAAACAAATCTTTAAAAATAACTTAAAAACAGATAACCAACAACCAACAAGAACCTCTCTCTCTCACTCTCTATCTCTCTCTCTAAAAAAAAAAATGTACCACCTTAAAAAAAAAAAAAATTTACCTTACACCAAACAAAATCCTTTTTCCTTTTTTCTATCCCGCAGCGTTGAACTCCAGAAGGCAAATCTCCAAGAGGCGAATAGTAATGCGTCAAGTGGAAATCAATCAACAGCAAATAACCTAACATCGACAACGTCCACTTCGTCGACTTCCAACACTTCCTCGAATAATACAAACAATACTAATAACAGTTTAAATAATAACACTAACAGTAATAGTAGTACCAGCAATGGTAGTTCCAGTACCACAGCAAGCTCTCTAGTTTCAGCCATACCCTTGGCTCAGTTACTTACCAAACCGGGCGCACTGAATGCACTCTCCAGTCTCTCCGCTTTGGGCGGTCTCACCGATCTGCTCGGCGGTTTGGCAAATCTTGGCCCCCCAGTTCAAACAACTGGGGTGCATCGTGCCAAAAACTATCAATCGCGTTTTCGTTCCCACGGGGACAGCACAACCACAGACGTTGACAAGAAAACCGATCGCAACAAATTCAATCCTTATTAGGACGAGGACTCACTGTGGCTAGCGCGCTGATGCGTTTAGCTGCCGTGTTATTCAAGTTATGCGAATAATTGTGATATTCAGAATTATTGTGAAACCAAAACGTTGAATTAATTTTTGCATAACACCAACCAACCAACCAACCAACCAACCAACACCCCCGCCCCATCAATACTAAACTAAAAATGATAAAAACATTCTTCTTTTTTTTTTTTTTTTCAATCCCACTTCCCGACCCGATACTCCCATTCATATTCAGATCATAACCGCAGGTGGAGAGTTCTCTTGTCCTTTATTTTACTTTACAAACATACATACATATATAAATATTTTATCTGCCTCGGATACGAGCGAGAATATTCACACACATGGCATATATACGCGAACAAACACTAGCATTTAAACATAACGTAAAGAAAAAAAAACAGAAAAAGTATTCCCTCTCCTCCTCTCTATCATTTTGATTGATTCACTGAATTAACTCATAGCAAAGAGCACTCTTTCATCGATTTTAATTTTAAAATATGTTTTAAGTGCACCCTCTACTTCATGAAAGCGAACATATTTTCTTTTCATTTTTTTTTTTTTCAAAAACAAACACAAATCAAAGATGAAAACAATGATTTTTACTGAGTAAGCGTTAAGATGAAGAAACAAAAAAACAAAAAGAACTTAGATTTCGATTGGAAACATTTATTTTATTGGTTTTATAAATTATTTATTAGATTTCATAATTTTATTGTTTTGCCTTTTGGAACACATTATTGGAACAAAGTAAACACTCGTAGTTGTGTCTCATGATTTTTATTTAATCATACCCACATATTTTATATAAGCATATACCGCTACGATGAGGTGTAAAAATTTACTTACAAACAATACAAACACACATTTATACATGCATATACATACATATAAAAAAAAAAACATGAATATATATGAAGTTATAGTTGTAATGTTATGATTCAAAGGAAAGCATACTTTAATTATGTAAAACCATGCAGATGAACAAACAAACAAAACAAAAGAAAATGAAAGCGATACAATATCGAAATGAAAGTATTTTAAATTATAAACAAAATCATTGATGAAATAAAACGAAAACATTTTCAAATACATACATTGAGAGAAAGATTCAAACAAAACGGTATTTTATTGAGTTTTCTCCTGCAGGGGGTGGGCACTATTCTCCTTGAGACTGACTTGTTGAGGTTCTGTTACTTGATTTAAATGAAGCTCGGGGATAAGTGCGTACGTTTTCTTAGGGGGTTTTAGGGTAGCTAATGTTTAAGGCACGTACAGTCAAGCTGTAGACTCCATTTGCCACTGCATACGTCGGCCATTTGTTTTTTTCTTCGCCAAGTTTAAAATATCCGACAAAATGGCGACTGCAGTAATGATGCCGGAACAGTGCTGCCAGTTTTTTTAAGTAGAATTTACCACGCTGAAGAAGAAAAATTATATCACCCAAAATTTACCACTTCCAAAATTCCATTCTCGCATGTCCCATAAACTTTAAGCCCTTACTGGATATCAGACGAAGGTTAGGTCAGATTTTGAAAGGGCAGTGCGATGGTTAAGCATCACTTCCACTTGGAGGCAATAGGGCTGAAGCCACCCCGTGCTCATTATGAATTTTAGAAGATCCGATATATCTGTATTCGCTAAGTCCGCAGTCTCTGTGTCCCAGTGAAGTTAGGCGCCGATGCTTGAAAGCTGGGCAGAGGCAAAACAGATGTTTGATCGTCTCGGTCTCTTCCTCATCTCCGTAGCTCCGGCAGAGATCGCTGGATTCCGCATTCCATTTCCGGAGCATTGTTCCGATGGGACAGTGTCCTCCGACGAGCACACGGATCGAGTTCTGTTCCAACGCCAGAACCTTCTTTGTTTTGCCGTTGTTATGTTATGAATATCAGACCAAAGAATTCGCCTTTCATAATTTTTGTAAGGATCCCTTCACAGAATCGAGACCTTTATTGTATACCCTTTGGAGTGATGGGTATGTCCGTCGACTCCTACCCACAGACTCTCAGTCTAGGTTAAATTCCCAGAAAAAAATCTTTTCAAATGTCACTGCTTCGCCTCTTTTGAGTCACTGACAATGCTCAATGGCTAAAAAGGCTCTCAATCTCGCTGTTCGGTGTCGGCAATAAACTGTAGGTCGCCTCTCATCTTGAGAGACAGCGCACACAACGCCAGTAGCTGCTGCAGAAGCTAGGATGTAGCCAATCTTGGACTGCGATTATTATTATGATTCCTTTCATCATTAACATAATCGAAACCCTTATTATTTCGGTGTATCCGATAGTCCTTCTGTCTGTTTACCTGTCTGTCTGTCAGTCAGTCATTCTGTCTGTCTGTCAGTCAGTCTGTCTGTTAATTTATCTATTTCTCTGCTACACTATCCACAGTTTCAACATTCATACGGACTTCTTCTTAAGCGACTTTGCCAGATTAGGTACTGAATCCGTAGACAGTTTTGTCTCCAGTTTTGCACACCAAACCGGTCGAGGTCTCCCTCGAATTGTGTGCGCCACCTTTTACACGGACGTCCGCGTTGTTGCGTTGTCCCACGGGCTAAGAGTTGAAATCTTATCACTAAAGTGAAAATGATTCAAAATGGCGATACCAAAATATGGACGATTCAGATATACAGTCCCTCACAAAACTAAGCATACACACAAAACGAAAACCTATTTTTCGCTTTTTTCATCATAAGGAAATTTGAAAAAAGAAAAATGTGATTTCAATTGCACATATTCCACTACAAAATAGTTCACGAAACAGACAGGAATTCGCTTAATTTCATTTGAAAATACAGTAGAATCCGTTTAGTATGATTTCGCTTATAACGACCAGCAGCTTATTGCGACGTAGACACGGAAACATGTGGTTAGATTAAGTTAGGCGGCTGCTTATGAATTCACCAGCAAACTTGGACCATGTTGGTCAATTGTGATACCCACAGTCAGTCTACTATCACTGATTGACCACTCCAGAGATGCCGTGTTGTTTATTTGATCCCAATGGCAAATGATGACTGGACCAGATTTAAAAAAACCGGATACAAGCGTATTAACTTTGCTTTCACTGGGATTCGAACCTTAACCAAGTGCGCCACCCAGTCGTCAGAAGCATGTTAGGTTTGCATAAAAATTGCTATAAATGCATTTCAGTTCAGTCCAGTTAGTACGATCTAATGTCGCCTGTCCCTTGACCGTCGCAATATCCGAGCTCGACTGTATTTCGTTAAAAATTAGTGCACGAAATAGGCAGGAATTCCCTGAATTTTATTTGAAAATAATTAAATACCCAATTTTGTCGATGTTATTCTCCATGAATTTAAAGTTCCCGTAGCCAGTTGAAGCCATATAACCCCACAGCATCACACAACCATCTCCATGTTTTGTGGTTTACTAGATGTTCCTTGCTTTAAGAGCTGTATTAGGTCCTCTCCCAACAACCTCATATAATCAAAAAAAATGTATTGTTGTTTCATTCGAAAACATAACACAACTTTCCTAAAAACTTTCCGTCTAATTTGTTGCATAGAAATTTTTTTTTTCTCTGTTGTGATAGGTGTGTGGTAAATTTTGTGAGTTACTGTAGTTTTTCACAGATATGTGCACACATATGTAAATTCCCCGCCGAAATCGACAAAACTGCAGTCCCATTGGTTCCTCCTTCCATTCGTTTCAACCCCTAAATGCACAACAACAACTTACACACCGTTGGCATGAGCAGTGATGGCGTATGACGCAAGGGATAGTGAATATTGTGTTAGATAACTGAACATGAATAGTGATGGCGTTGGGATATCAGAGATTTTTTTTCTTCTGTTGGATAAATTTAGGCAGCTGTGTATACACATGTGTGTGTGCATGGATTTTGTAATGAATAGTTGATTTGGGATGAAGTTAGTAGAAAATTCATCTGTTATTCGTTGCCTGATACTCAGAAATTCCTCTCGCAAAAGTTATTTATGGAATGAAACCTTCGTCGTGGGAATGTAACTAGCATTTACCTAATTTATTTGGGGATCTTATGCAGGGTCAGACGACCCTTGGTCATTGGGCTGAATAAGAAGGTTGTGCAGATGAAATCACTAGAAGGAACTGCATTCAGTCGCCTCATTAAGATGAGTCATTGAAGTTAACGAAGCGATTGAACTTGTTATTGTGAAACTGTACACATAGACAATCTTATGTACTCATGTAGTCTGACGTAAATTTATACAGTGAAACCCTTATAAGTTGGTCATCCGCGATGCAAACATTTCGGGCCAAATTAGACAAGTAGCTAACCATAAGAGGGGATGTTTTTTGAGTGAATTTAGAAATGTGATATTTTTGTTAAGTTCGTACAATCAAAATCGCTTATAACGATAAAATTCTTAGGTCCCGCCTGAGGTCCATTTTATGTAATCCCAGAGCGTAATAAATCGTTTACAAAGGCATATCGCTTACAACGACCAAATTCGTCAGTCCCTTGAAGTCGTTATAACCGATTTTGACTGTACTTTATGCAACCGTGAAAGACAGCGGTTTTATTTTCAACCTCCTGTCAAGTTGACAGGTTTCACTGTACTTCATTTTACTCCAAATTAAAGGAAAAGGGTGCCCTTGCGACGAGTGTCGCGATTTTTTTTAGACCAACAGTTTGGGTCCTTGTGCCAAAGTAAAAGGCATACACTCCACATACATTAGGTTAGGTTAGGCTAGGTTTTGGAAGGGGAGTGTAATGGTTAAAGCATCACTTCCACAAGGAGGCCTGGGGCTCATTGTGAATCCCTTTATTTGTGGAATACACAACCTGTTAACCTATCCTGTAGCTGAAATCAACCCGTGCTCCTTCTGAACTTTAGAAGATCACATATACAGTCGAGTCTCGATACTTCGTATCCCAACGGACCAACCATTTCATACGAATTATCGTATCCTCACTAAATCTAGAAAATGGCTCCCAACATGTTTTGCTAAGAGGATGAAAATTAGGGATCGGCTGGTGAAAAAATTCGCGGGAAGAAAACATTTAGTTAGGTTAGGTTAGGGATTGGAGGGGGTAAACATTGCTTTCACTTGGAGGCAATAGGCCCAATTGTAAATACCTTCATTTGTGGAGTACACAATATGTTAACCTATCTTGTCACGTGGTGGCTGAAACCACCCCATGGTCTTTATAAATTTTAGAAGATCCGATATATCTGCGTTCGCTAAGTCCGCAGTCTCTGTGAAGAATCTTTGTCCCAGTGAAGCTAGGCGCCAATTCTTGAGAGCTGGGCGGGCAGTGGCAAAGCAGATGTTGGATCGTCTCAGTCTCTTCTCACTGGATTCCGCATTCCATTTGCGGAGCATTGTTCCGATGGGGCAGTGTCCTGTGACCACTCCGACGAGCACACGAATCGAGTTTCGGTCCAACGCCAGAAACTTCTTTGTTTTGCCGCAGTTAGGCTTTGGCCACGTTGATCTTGTCGTGTGACAATCGTTTCTTGTAAGCCAAGTCGAGTTGGCCTCTTTTTGTGGCCTAGCCATCTTTGGCGTTGAATCTGTATCCGCCTGGGTAGACTTATGTCGCTGTACAGCTCATGCAGTTCGTGGTTTAACCTTCTCCGCCAAATGCCATCAACGCAAACGCACTGATCAGTGGTCGGTGGTCGCTGATGTCCATTTCAGACTCTTCTCTGAACAATTCGCCCGCTCTCTCGTTCCCAATACACTCCACATAAGTTAAACGTACGTATTTATCAAGTCAGTCCAGCATTTCAATGGATTATCAAGTAACCGCAACAAAGTCAGTCTCTCTCTCAAAGACTTCTTTCGCCTCAATCGAATTCGACAAATGGACGTATAACAATCATTTCACAGCTTGGAAGATCGCCGCAAAAAAACAAAAAAAAAGCATCATCGCCGCAAAACCATAACCAAACAAAAAAGAAAAAAACAAACAGACTTCCTTCCCACACATCTTGATTATGCAACACAAAAAAAAAATATCTTAAATAATCAAATTTCCTCCAGATCCTTATTAACAACACTCCGATAAAAAATATTTGTATATGTATAAAAAAAATCCCAGGACAACCATGTTATATACACCACAACCAACCAATCATCTACCATCTACCAACCGCCTACCAACCAACCACCAACCAACCAACCAACCAACCAACCAACCATCCAGCCACAACCTATGAATGAATTAATCAAAAATACAGTTAAAAAAAATATTCAATTCATTCACTCAATGCCCAATTATATCCAAAAAATACAAAATTCAAATCTAAAAATTCCGGTAAGAATTTTTTTCCTCCTTTATTTGTTTATATACATATTCAACAAAAAATATATCTACCTATCTCTATAACTGTATGTTTTAAGTTTGAGTTTAGTTTATCCGTTTGAATGATTGTTTTCTTCCGTTTCTGTATCTCATATGTTTTCATGTAAAGAACGAAATTTTAGTTTTTGAACATTCGATACAAACATAAGTGTATTTTGCTCAAATCAATCAATATGCTTGTTAGTTTACAAATAAATATCTAACATCTAAGTACGAGTTTCTTTGAACTATACGATATGTTTTTCAGTTGATGCGTGTGATGAGTGCGGAGAGTATAATTTTTGTTGTATATTTTCAGAATAACTATGGAAACTGCTGGACTGCCTATTCCTGGATATCATTATGTCTCACCAAATGCGATTGTCAAAACTCCAATTCATTAAAGCAAACAATTTCAAACTAAACAAACCCAAAACAAAACAAAAACTGAATGGCAGAGTCGAGGATGACAGGGTGGAAGCTGTCACACTCGACGTAGAGGCGTGGAATGCGTATGGAAAACCCGGAAGCAGAATGAAAGAAGATGTTAAAGTAACCACCAAGACCACCATAATTTTAGCAAAAAACAAAAAAAAAAACAAAAAGCAAAAGAAACACCAAACAAACTGTAAGACCAGCATGATTTGAGAGAATCATTTTACAAGCATATTTAAGAAGGAGGGGAGAAAGTATTTCATTGGTTCGACAAGGAAACAGTCCTTCGAAGCCAATATATCATTTTTTTTTTTCATATTCTCGTTTTTTAATTAAAAATATTAAAAAAGAAGAGTTCTAGAATACACAAGAAATGTAGGTAATTGTGAACAAATATGAAAGCAAAAACAGAATAAAACCCTTATCGAGGAGGATAAGAAAACAAAATCTTAGTACATTTTGAATGTTGTGTAAGTATTAATTATATTTTTAGTGTGTTTGAAAAAAGATCATTAAAAATGGATAAACAATTTAGTGAAAAAATGAAAAAAAAACATATTTGAATAAAAAAAAAAGCTTTAAAACATGTAATTTTAGTGAGAAACTTATGAAAAGGAGTACATCATTAAAACAAAAAAAAAAACAAGTGTAAACAAAAATGAAAGATACAATTTTACAAAACAAAACAAAACAAACAAAGCCCGAATGCTTATGCGAAGAAAAAGACTTTTTTAGGTACATATATATTTTTTAATTTTTTTATTTTGTTTTGTTTTCGTTTTTTTTTTATTTAAAATTTTAATTTATTGTATTAATTAATTAGAAAATTGGATGTAAACAAAATTCACGTGGTATTAGGTTAATATTTAAACAAAAACAAAAACAAATCGTTCACAAGAAGATGCTCATTTTATTTCATTAATTTAAACATAAAAACAAAAACAAAAAAAAAATTAAACAAAACACATTTAACTATTAGGTAATGATAGACAGGGGAGATAAACAAACATACATATGAGACGCAAGCAAAACACACACCAAACATATCTAAAACGTATCATTGTACTTTTAGTCGAGTGTAGGTACTTTTTGTTTTTGTTGTCAGGGACCATGCGAGGGGGCTACGTCAGGCGATACAATCTTCTTGTGATTTCACAAACAATTGTTAAGCATTTAAAGGTGAATAGAGGAATTGGATTCATTCTTGAATCGTGCCTTCGAATCGACGTCGGTTCTCTTGATCAATCACCTTTCAGACTTCATCCTGAACTGCTCCAGCTGGGAACGTCATTCTTGAATCCTTGCACGCTTCGAATCGATGCTTAGGAGCGTCGGTTCACTTAATCAACTACCTTTCAGTCTTCATCCTGAACTTCTCCAGCTAGGAACGTCATTCTTGAAGCATGTGTGTATCCATGCCTACTTCAAATCGACGCTTAGGAACGTCGGTTCTCTTAATCAGTTACCTTTCAGCTTTCTTCCTGAACTTCTCCAACTAGGAATGTAATTTTTGAATCCATGCCTACTTCGAATCAATGCTTAGGAACGACGGCTCCCTTGATCAGCTACCTTTCAGCCTTCTTGAAGCGCCTCTTATCAGTCTTGTCTTGGAGCGCTTCTTGTCAACCTTCTCTTAGAGCTCCTCTTTCAATCTTCTCTTGGAGAGCCCCTTGTCAATATTTTTCGGAGCGCCTCTTGTCAATCTCGAGTCCCGAAGTTCCGAAACCGTCTTCTGTGGAAACTCTTCTCAGGCAACTTTCAAGAAAACTTGGACAAGACCAGATATTAGCTTGTTGTTTCTCTGCCGTGTTGGCCGTCATCAAAGTCATCATTTCGAAGAGGGTTTTAAGTTCCAGAAAGTTTGCGACTGAACGTGGCTGCAAAAGGACTAACTCAAGAACTTCTTCAGCTAGGAAAGTCATTCTTGAATCACGTGTGTATCCATGCCTTCTTCGAATCGATGCTTAGGAACGTCGGTTCTCTTGATCAATACCCTTTCAGCCTTCATCCTCAACGTATCTAGCTATCATTCAATTCTTGTGACAGGTCGAGAAGGAAGTTTTATTGGATAGCGTCTGACATTTGTTGCCTCTTTCGCGAACGAGATTTTGGTTTACAGATCTTTGCTGCATGATGTGTCGTTCAAGCTCGTTTTAGGGACACGTTGATAAATTTATGAACCATCAAAACCCTAGTTCAAAATTGAGAAGCTCTGTCACCTTCCTTTTTCTCTCCAGGCAATATTCTTGTGACAGATCGAGATGGATAGCATCTGGCATTTTTGCCTGTTTCGCGAGCAGATCTTTGATGCATGATGGGTCGTTCAAGCAAGTTCATCATGCACGTTTAAAGCACTTTTCCTATTCCTTCTTTTGTCATTCTCATGACTGTTTGGACATTTTGGAACCACTAGATCCAGGGGAGTCAGCTCGAATAGCGCTTCCACGGCCGCAGTTGGGAAAGTACTTATGGCCCCAGTAATACCGAGGCATAGTAGGCTGCTTCGTGGCAGTACAATGAACCAGTTTTGAGCCAGAGTGCTCCAGTGTAGAGTTTAAAAAAAAAAACCTCCGAAAAAAAAGTACAGAGGCATGCCAACCTTTGAATTTTGTTGACTGTTTCCCTCGTGTTCTTCAAAATGCTTCTCTATTAGTCTATGCTATTCTCCCGTAGGCGATTGTAGATCTAACAAGAGCTGTATACATCTAAGAGGCTTGTGTATACAGCCTTCTTGTGACAGGTCAAGATGGAAGTATTATGGACATTTTTTGCCTCTTTCGCGAACGAGATCTGATTTAGAGATCTTTGAATGAAATGCATGATAAAAGGTCATTCTGTTCGTGTTAAGGATTGCATTTTTGAACCATCAACAGCCTAGTTGAGAAGCTCTATCACCCGCCTTTTTCTCTTCATGCAATATTCTTGTGACAGATCGAAGTTTTATTGGATAGCATCTGGCATTTTTGCCTGTTTCGCGAACAGATCTAAGATGCATGATGTGTCGTTCAAGCAAGGTCATCATGCACATGGACACATTGATGAATTTTTGAACCATCAAAAACCCAGTAAAATATTGAGGAGCTCTGTCACTTTCCTTTTTCTACTCCATGGAGCATTTTCAGCTACTCCAAAAACAGTACTAGACCGTCACAGAGAATTGTGAGCAATTGTGATAAAAAATGACACCAACAAACCTTCAAAGCCACTTCCCAGCTTCACCTCCCCATGGTCTCTTCAAAAAAAACGACAACATACATAAAGTTTCCAACCGAAATCACATACACATCTTAAAAGACATATCGAAAAGTCTGTTAAAAGGAAAAAAACAAAAAAAAACATACAAAAAGTATTTATTTTTTAGAAAACAAAAACAAAATATTCGCAAATACAAAACGTATTAGTTGACGAGTACATATACATAGGAAGTATGTAGGTGATAATTTTATATTGGGTGCAAATAAACAAACACGACATGGGGAATTGATTAAATTTAAAAGAAAAACAAAAACTATTAGAAACCAATCTATACTTGTAATGCTAAGCCCTCATGTCCAAGAAAAACCAACCCAAGTCCCAAAATTCTTCTTCTCTTAGTTCGAAACAGATGTAATTCATCCACACAAGACAGGAGAAATAAGTTCATACTCCGCTAGAGGAGCAACAACAAAAAATAGAACCACAAAACAGAGAAAAAAAAATGCGTTTGTAGATTTATCAACAAGAATACAGGAATCACATTCAATAAAATGAAATGAAAATGGAATAAAAAAACAAAAAAAGCAAAAAAAAGCCAAGAATTTAGTAATTAAATGAAAAAAAAACTATTTAAACGAGAGAATAAAAAGAGTAATTAAAACTACTTTCAAAGGAAGCAATCATTTTTATCGTAAAAAAGAAAAAAAAATTATTAAATGGTGTATCTTATATATATAGTATATATTTAGAAAATATTTAGACAAGAAATCAATGGAAATCACAAAGGCAAAGAAAACAAGAAGAAGTTTATGTAAACTTAACGAGACTCTACGAAGCAACTATGATTAATGAGATCCATAGCATCCACACCGTATGCGTGTAAGCAAAAGTGAATCATATTTTTTACCTTTTGTTCGTATTTGTTAGACAAAAACAAAAGAAATGTTGTTAAGAAATGCATGCAACAATATTTATTAATTAACGTAAAATCTAATATAGATCAAATGTGTTTTCAGTTCTGTTCGTTTTACAATTCATATAAACAAATTATTATAAGAACAAAAAAAAACAAGAACAAAAAACAAGTGTAAAAACAAAACCACTACGCGATATGAAAAGAGAAAAGCAATTGTAATGGTGCCTTAATTACTTATTTCAAAAATTTGTTTACGGTTACAAAAGACTTGTTTGTTACTCTTCATTCTTCTTGTTCAATTTTTCGAAAATGTTGTGAAGATGATGCTTTTGTTTCTCTAAATCCTGTCGATTTTTTCTCTTTAAAGAAAAAATACAAAAACAAAACATGCGCGTAGACTTAGCAAAAATGAGAACAAAAATCTGTTCGTTGTTATACATATTTTTCATTTAGCTTGCTTTACACAAACAAAATACAATTCGTTAGAGAACCAAAACATAAACAAATTGCAAATGACTTAGTAAAATTTTATGTGAATCTCTAGACGATGCACAGGCGTCCCTAGAGATGTCCTCTTTATTTCTGTATTCATTTCTAAGTGAATAAATAAAACAAAATGAAAGATTAGTTGCATGTAGTTGATCTCTGTCTCTCGATTTCTACTCTTAAACAAGAAACAAAAAATACACAATGGTTATACATAATATATATATATTAGTATACATATATATTTTCTGGGTGTACAGTTTAATTATCAGTGTACACCGCCAGGAAAAAAGAAAACATTTAAGAAAAAGGCAAAAAAAAAAAACAAAAACAAATATATAAGGTATTTTAGATATTCTTATTTAATATCCAAAAACAATATTTAAAGAATTATTAATTAAATATTAAATAAAATTTATAATCGTAAGTAAACTTGAAATGGGGAAGCAGTAGTATAGCTATGATTGTTTTTATTTCTTGTCTTCATTTTGTTTTTGATTTTGATTTATTGCAGTACATGTGACAAAATGGCGCTTTGCTTCGTACGACTGGCACGCAAGTCTCTTTCAATTTGTGTGGTGTTTTGTTTTTTCTTTTCTTTTGTTGACTGGAAGTTCCATTTGTCTTCTTTTTTTGACAGAAGTTACTTACTTAACAGCCCATGGATGGTGCGAGCCTGAGATATCGCTGCCTTCCATCGTTGACGGTCCTGGGTACGCTGATTCCAGTCATCAAGACCAAGCTGTCTTATATCCGCGATGACTTGGTCTTTGTACCGGAGGTTCGGTCTTCCTCTCCTTCTCGAATCGGGGGACTCGGATTCGAAGACCCTCTTAGCTGGAGCATTGTTGTCCATGAGCTCGATTTGGCCGAGCCAGTGCAGTCAACGGATTTTTGCCTTCCGGAATACCTCCACATCCTGGTACAGCTCATAGAGTTCGCGTGGTTGTGTCTTCTCCTCCATTCGCCTTTCTCGCAGACGGGACCATACATCCGACTTAGATTTTCTCTTTCGAAGGCACCAAGATCAGCTCAAGATCAGCTCTGCAGTTCTGCTTAGTGTCCAACTTTCGATCTCTCATGAATTGAGTGGTTTTATAGTTCAATGACGACTTCGAACGACGAGATTGAGAAGCTTTTTCTAGACAGTTGCACTCTTTGAGGCTTGTCAGTGACTTGAAAGAAGTGGAGCCGTGATTTTTTTTCTGGGATTCGAACCCAGACTGAAAGTGTAGTGCGTAGGAGTTGATGAACATACCCACTACGCCACGGCGTCCACACAAGCAAGGCGCTTACCCTTTGTGCCTTGTCAGTGACTCGAAAGAATTTTTTTTCGAAAGCACCAAGAATTAGCTCTGCAGTTCTGCTTAGTGTCCAGCTTGAGTATAGTCTCAAAAGTTGAAACTCAGCAGAGTAATGCTCCCACCACTGCTGCAAAAATGCCACTCTTTGCCACACTCAAACAATTTCTTGTTGGATCCGGGCACTCCTGAGCTACAACTCTTCATTTTCTCGAATCCAAAAGAGTGACAGAGTGACCGCTTCCGGCTTTCGGTTCCATATATAAGGACTGGCAGAATAAGAGTTTTGTAGAGAGCACGATTTTGGTCCATCGAGTCTCAGGAGTTTCGAGCCCAGTTGTTTTGACAAACCGAAGTAGCATCGGTTGCCAAGGGAGATTCTACGTCGCATCTCCACTGTGATGTCGTTCGTGCAGTTCACGTTTGCCCCGAGGTAGACAAACTCCTTCACTACCTCAAAATTATTTGACAGAAGTTAACTCTTGTTATCCAGCTTACGAGCATTTTGGAACAGTAACACAGGGAAGACCATATTTCGGAGGTAAACTCTTGGTGATAAGCTTAAGAAGTTCAAATACCATGCTTCGGACGTAAACACTTGATGACCAGCTTAAGAACGTTGAAAACAGTAACAGAGGAAGTAGCACGCCTCGCAAGCAAATTCCTGGTGTCAAGCTTACGAGCATTTGGAACAGTCCCAGAGAATATACCACTCTTCAGCAGTAAACTCTTACAAACCAGCTTAACAGCGTTCAAAGCAAAAGGATTACCATGCCTTCGCAAATGTTTAATTTTCAATTGGAATGGTAGGTAGGTAGGTAAAAGTGGCGGTGGACATACAGATCCTGTTTTCGCACCCAATTAGCGCCATGAAAGCGCCGTTTTGATACCACATCCTATGGGATACCTCTTTTGTGAGATGAGGGTGAAAAAGAGTGTGTATTCACTCAGATTAGCCTAATTTTTAAACCACTTCGTGGAATTTATGAAGGCTAGCAGACTGTGAATGTTTGCTTCTGAGAGATTTTTAGGGGTGTTGAAGAAGGCTTTGCCCAGAGTGCGTTGTCTGACTCTAGCTAGAGCCGGACATTTGCACAGAAAGTGCTCGGGGGTTTCTGACTCAGTTTCCACCCGGCAGCTGCGGCAGTGTGAGTTGAATGGTATGCCTAGTCTTTCAGCATGCCTGCCAACAGCCCAGTGTCCAGACCGCTGTGATTCTGGATATATTTCTTCTACTGTTGTTAAGCAGGTCTTTTGTTTTCTTTTGGTTGTAGTTGGGCCATAAGCTTCTGGATAGAACACATGTTTCCAGCTTGGTCCATCTTTCGTTGGCGATCTTGAGGAAATGATTGTAGATGTTGTTTTTTACGAAGCCTAGTGGAGCCTGGACTTGTTCCACAACGAGACTATCGAGTTTGGATCCCTGTCTGGCTAGCTCGTCTGCTGCTTCGTTTCCTATTCAATTGGTATAGACAAACTCTGCTTCTGCTCGCAAACAGCCTGCTTCTACTTCCATCCCAGTCACAAATCGTAACAAAAAGACCTGAAAATTAGTCGAAGTCCCTTGAAATTTGTCTGTCAACCCTAAGAGACAAGGTTTACTCACTTAAAAGCATGGTTCTTTCATGAGCTCAGCGATGTGGCGAAGGTTCAGATCCCTTACCTCAGGAAATTTTTATCAAGATCGGGGTGGTTTTGGGTAATTGCATGCTGAGCCGGCGTTAACCGTGGAAAACATGCAATCTTTACAGGCAATGGGCCTCCACGGCCACTGGGTGTAACTGCTGGAAATAGCATACAGCACTCCTAACCTAACCTAACCTAAATAGAGACAAGAAGGCGAATTTTACCATGCTTCAGAAAATGTTTCGTTTTCAATTGGTAGAGGTAAACTGCTTCTGCTCACGCCTGCTTCTACCTTCGTCTCAGTCACAAATCTTTACAGAAAAACCTGAATCAATCGGAGTCCCTTGAAAGCTGTCTGTCAAACTTTAGAGACAAGCGTGGAGAAATGTTTCTTAAACGTAATTTCTTAACAAGAAAACGAACAAACGGTCACATGCACTATTTCCACCGGAAAATGGAGGAACAAATGTCTGCGAGCAAAGAAAAGGTGAACAGTGGAAGGAGAGACTCAAGAATCTCTCAGAGGTCCAGCAGCTTTTAGAAGTTTATTTTACATAGACTTCGATGGTTTCATCCTCTCCTGCATTGTCCCCCTACAGGCACAAGCTAAAGTCCCACTTTAGAGACAAGCATGGCGAATTTAACCATGCTTCAATGTTTCGATGGTTTCATCCAGACACAAGCTAAAGTCCTACTTGGCACACAATTTAAAACCTTGCCACTCCCTTTGAAAGAGCGGTGACATGGCTACGAAGCAAAGTGAATAACAGTTTGTGAGGTAAGTACATGGGGGGGGAGATTTAAATGGGATCTATTTAAGAAAATTCATTCTCAGCTGTTGCTGACTGTGTTTCATTAGTCTTTTCAGCATTTTCAATTTGAACACTCATTTTTTTCCCAAAAGTCTTGATTTAACAAGACATGCTCATCAAACTTTTTGCATTTAAACAATGCTTTGCTCAATTCCCCAATTAGCTCCCCCAAAATGTCAACTGCCTTGCATTTTAAATGAAAATGAATAAAACAAAAAGGAAAACAAAAATAGCAACCAAAACACATTTCAATCATACGTAGATATTTTATGGTTTCGAAGCACATTTAAAACAAAAAAAAAATAAAAAAAAAACATTTAACAAAAAATAAAAGAAGAAAAGACAATATCGTTTGTAAATAGTAAGAGAATAAATGTAACTTTAAATTTATAATTAAAAGAAAAACAAACACAAAAATCTAAGAGTTGATGAAAACAAAATAAGATAAACGTACGAGAAGACACTTCCAAGAGTACAGCACACTCTTCTCAAAATCACACTCTCTTCACACACAAACACACACACAAACGTAATAAAAGAAGTTTTTTTCATTGTCATCTTAAATTTATAGGAAAGAAAAAGAAAAACAAAAAAATCTCTGTGTCTCTCTGTGTGTACAATTTAAAAAGGAAAAACCAACAAAAAAATGCAACAGCAAATAGGTATTTTATTTAGTTTTTATTTTCTATTTAAGGAACATATAATGAAATTGATTAAAACTGAACAAATTGGGATCAACTTATATATATGAAATATATATAATTAATAATATTAATATATATTTAAAAGTAAAACAAAAAATAAAAATAAACAAATTATATTAATGTATAATTAAGGATTAAAAAATAAAACAAAAAAAACTGAATATTTAGCAAGATTTACATTTAAAATAAATATTAAAAAAATTACATATATATACATTATACTAACAATTATTATTACACGTACCACATCAGCAAAAAAACAAGAAATAAGATTAAAAAAAAAAATTACCACACAAGTTTAAGATGAAAACAAAAATAAAACAAAAATCAGAAGATAATAAGCAATTTAACTAGAAATGTTTCTCACGGTTTTCTTGGTTAAGAGTCTCTTACATCGTTTCGTTTTGTGTTTGTATTCTTCTGAATTTCAATTCTGTGTTCTTTAGATTTATTTTCGTTTCATTTTCAACAAGATGTCATTTATTCATTGAAAAAAAAAATAGCTTAATTAGATGTTAATCGTTTAAGAGGAAAATACAAAACAAAAGACGACATAATGAAAGAAAAAAGAAACAAAAAACAATTGAATAATTTACACAGAATAACATACAAAAAACAAAAAACAAAAAGAAATGAAGCAATACGTTTACAAGTGCTTTAAAAATGATAAATAAATTATAAAACAAAAGAGAAAAAGATGAAGAAACATAATTATATCTGTCAAAAGAGCAATTATTTTATGTTTTCCTTGAGAATATTACAAGAAAAAAATACAAATAACGACACGACATGTGTGTGTGCATATAAGGAAATAGTAAAAAACAACAACATTTCCAAAAAAAATGTTTAGCGAAAATTTTTTGTAGCGAAAAAAAAACAAAATGTTGTGACAAACCACAAAAACCAAGACAATTTTTCAAGCAAGCAACGAAATTTATTTTTTGTCGCGCATAGTAAACAAAAAACAAAATAAAGGAAAACACAAAATAAACATACACGATGCATAAGAACAAATTTTTTGTAACTGCTATATTGAATTAGAGGAAAAAAACATAAAAATAAATAAATTACATTGGGAACAAAACAAAGGAATTTTTCGAATTTCTTAAAGAAAACAAAGTGAAAAAAAAAATAAAACAAAAGAAAAAAAATATACAATTTAAAGAAATTTAAATAAAATATATTTATTTATTAGTTGTTTAGGTAAGCGAGCAATATTTATTGAATTCAAATTTTCTATTTTTAATTAATTCTTAAATCTCTTTCGTTACAATGCAATCTTTTCTTTATCTCATTACACTTCATCCCGAAGAATTGTAGTATCATTCAAAAAGAAAAAAACAAAACATGAGCTTATTACAGAAAAAAAAAGTGTTAAATATAATATTTAAAGTGAAATTGATGAAACAAAACAAAATGAGAAAAAAAAATGAATTATTTAGACTGTTTACTCGATTGGGAAGTATATATTTTGTGCCAAAGCAAATGAATACATAAAATTACAAATTTACTACACAAATAAGAAAAGAATTTACAAAATATAAAGTGACATGAAACATGAGTTATATTTTAGAAAAAAGAAAAACACAAAACAAAAGCGGTTTTCATTTCATCGGTTGCTTTGCTTGTTGTTGCTTAGTATGAAAAAGGAAAAACAAAAAACAAAAAACATATTAAATAAATAAAATAAAACCAAAATGATAACAAATGAAATTTTCATTATAGTTAATAAGCTACAAGAGAAACAAACAAAACAAAAGATACACACTTTAGACTTAAAACACAAAACAAAGAAAGAATATCACTGTTTTGTTTTATTTACATTTTATACAATTTGTTTTATTTTTCTGATTTCTTTTTCTTTTTTTGTTATTTTTCTTTAGTCTTTTTCTTTTTTTTTGGGAGTTTTGGGTTCTTGTTTGCTGCTTCAACACACTCTTTCTATATCTGGAATGTTCTTTTTTGGAACTGATAAGGAGAGAGTTGTACCTGAGATGCTTCTGGTGTGGAATGCGGTGATTTGCTGAGTTCCGCCAAGGTTTCTGAGACCAAAACGATGCCCAGTCTGTGATGGGATCACTTGATTATTCACAGCGTTCAGATCTGCCTACAAATCGAACGCGATTAACGGAGAAAATTGTCCAAGAAGCGGTTGCCTACGAAAATTACTGTCGGCGACACTAAGTAACATCCTTAATTTTTTGAAAACCGACTGTATGGCGCAGTTGATTAAGTGCCTGGCCTGAGTTAGAGGTTCCAGGTTCGAATCCCGGTGAAAACAAAGTTAATACGCCTTTATCCGGTTTTTCAAATCTAATCCAGCCACTATTTGCCGTTGGGATAAATTTAACGGCACTGAAGTAGTTTGAGTGAGGCAAACTTATTTATCTCCTGTAGGGGCACAATGTGCTCATAGTGTCGTTGCGTGAGCCGTTGACATGTTCTTCATGTCAGCGGGGGCACCCATCTGCCTAACCCATGTCCAGTATCCCCTACAATGCCTACGCGCCATTGAGTGCGGTTTCTGGAAATGAACCTCAGCTCCCCCCAACTTTTTCTCAGTCGACGTGCGACTGGATTGCGCAATTGGTTATGTGCACTATCGAACCAAGTACGGAACCTTGAGGAAAGTCGCATTATTTTGTTTCTCTGTCTTTACTGCACGAAGGAGTTCTCTCGCACTATCGGCCCAAGTACCCAACCTTGAGGAAAGTCATATATTTCTCACAAAGTCTACACGAATTGATGACTGGATGGCGCAGTTGGTTAAGTGCCTGCCCTAAGTTTGAGGGGTCCCAGGTTCGAATCCCGGTGAAAGCAAAGTTAATGCACTTTTGTCCGGTTTTTCAAATTTGGTCCAGTCAACATTTGCCGTTGGGATCAAATTAACGGCATTGACGACGGTCTGACTGTGGGCATCACAATGGACCAACATGGTCAAAGTCTGCTGATGAATTCACAAGCAGCCTCCTAACCTAACCGAACCTAATCTAACATCCTTAGTTTTAGACTTATGTGACACGTTCTCGAGGAAGCTTTCAAATTCATTCGACTCTAAGCTGTTCGCTGCTACTCTTCAAATGAAATACTACTTACTTACTTACTTAGCGGGCTCCCGACCCGTGAAGGGTCTCTGCGTGAGACACGGCAGCCTTCCATGCCCTGCGGTCCCAGGCACGCTGCTTCCAGTTATCCAGACCAAGCGCTCTGGCATCCGCGATAGCTTGGTCCTTGAATCGGAGGTTCGGACTTCCTTTTCTGCTCGAACCTGTGGGCCGTGATTCGAAGATCCTCTTTGCTGGAGCTAGAGTCCGACCGAACATTCGGCTTCGGCTTCGGCCACCTGCGGCTATAAATATCACCTTGGGCAATATATTCGGCTTCGGCCAAATGAGGCCGAAAAACTGGCCTTCGGTCGGACTCTAGCTGGAGCGTTATTGTACATTCGCTCGATGTGGCCGAGCCAGAGTGCAGTCGTCGTTTTTTGGCTTTTTAGACTACATCCACATCTTTGTACGCGGTTCGCGGTTGTATCTTCTTCACCATTCGTCCTCCTCGCATACGGGACCGAAAATTCGACGGAGAATTTTTCTCGCAAAAGGACCCAAAATCTGCTCTGCTTTCCTGCTTATCGTTGAGATATAGTAGAACTGGCAGGATTAGCATTTTGTAGAGTATGAATTTTGTCTTTCGAGTAAGCAGTTTTGAATCCATTTGGTTTCCTTGCGCAAATCTTCGTCGAATCTCCACTAGGGTGTTATTCATGGGGTTTTTATTTACTCTGAGGTATGCTCCTTAACCAGCTGCACAACAGTGACGTTCTGACCTAGGCGGTGGACCGATAATTTAAATGAAAAACCACCTCAAGAGGGTTCACAAATCTCTTCGATCTAGGAACTAGAAAACAGTCTTCTCTAAGAAGCTCCTAAAATTCAGTCGACTCCTCTTAGCTGTCTGATGCTACTCTTCAAATGAAAAACCACCTCAAGAGGGTCCAAAAATGTCTTCAATCTAAAAACTAGAAAACAGTGTTCTCAGGGATGCTTCAAAAACTCATTCGACTCCTCTTAGCTGTTCGACTCTTCAAATGCAAAAACCACCTCAAAAGGATCCACACAAATTTCTTCGATCTAAAAACAAGATCCTCACATCGTCTTCAAATCTCCACAGGCACCACTCAATGCCCCAACAGAACAGACCCAAAATTCACATCTCTTTTCTGTCTTTTCTTTCAAATTTTATTTCATTATATTTTTTTGAGACTGATTTAATTCAAAATTAATACAAGAAACGTAACTTAAAGCAAATTTAGTTTTAATGAGATTTATTTTTTATTGTTAATTAAATATATTGTTATTGAAAATAAAATCATAAACTTTATGTTTTATTTTTTATTTTATTCAAGAGCATACACTTATTATTTTTTCATTTCATTTAAACATAAATATTAAATATTTTTAGTGCGATAAGTATTTTTTATCATATATATTTATAAAGTATTTTGCGAAAAAAAAAAACAACAAACACATGAAAACAGAAGAATATTCTTTTTTTTATATAAATAATTAATAAATTATTAATTGAACAAAAAAAACAAAATACACATTTTTATTATATATGTAATATATATATATACATATGAAAAAAAAAAACAAAAAAATTTATGTAATGTTTGATTTGTTGGATTCAATAAAATCGTGGTTTTATTAAAAAAAAATTCTACAAAAAAAAAATATGAACTTTGTTTTTCTTTTTCCTTCTTGCCTTGGTTTATGGTTTATGGTTTGGTTCGATTTCGTTCGTCGATTCTTTCCGATTCTGGTCGATTGAAGACTCATTTGTTTACGATTTTCTTTCAGTTTTCAGTTCACATTTTGGTATTTTTTTTTTATGGTTTGATTTTGTTTTTTGTTTGAACAGAACAGACACAAAAGTGAAGATTGTTTGTTTTGTATTTTTGCTCATTCTTATCACACACATACACACACACACAGATAGACGTGATGAATGATAAAAACATCAGAAAACCGTGATTTATTACTCATTCGAATTTAGAAAAAAAATAATCTTATTCTTATTTCTTGGACGTTAGGCAAAAAGGTCTTAAGTCGGAAACTGCAGTTTTTCGTAAAATCAAATTGAAAATGGATCAATTTTTTTGCAAATCGGGATTAAATGTGCTCGAAAAAAAAGAAATTGTTGCAACAAAAGCTGAAATTACAGTCTCTGGCCATATTTTTTATAATAATAAAATATAAATATATAATGTATATAAAATATATAATAATATTTTTTTTATAATTTGCGCAAAAGGGGTTACGACTACCCTTAAGTGTCCGGAATCAAGACACAGCACGGGCCGCATTATAGATTTTATGCGAAAATTCGACTGAAAGAAGTCTGTACTCGCTTACGCTCTGCTACATATACTTTGCATGTGTAATGCAACACATCAAAATAAAAAAATAAAGCAAACAGAACCACAAAACAAATTTAATAAGCAAAACCTAGTTTCCGCAACGTTAAATGTTAAAAATATTGCATATAATTTAATAATTATAAAAATTCTACAGGGCGCCGTGGCGTAGTGGATAGGTGCGTCGACTCCTACGCTAGAGGTCTAAGGTTCGAATCTCGAAAAAAACATCAAACATTTTTTCACGGCTCCACGTCTTTCGAGTCACTGACAATGCTCAAAGAGTATATCTGTCTAGAAAAAGCTTCTCAATGTCGCCGTTCGGAGTCGGCATTAAACTGTAGGTCCCCTCCACTCGTGAGAGAACAATTGCACGTACAACAGGAGTGGCTGCTGAGAAGCTAGGCCCTGGTCCACCTCGGACTGTATCGCCGCCATTATATTATATTATAATGCAACATATCAAAATAAAAAAATAAAGGAAATAGAACCACAAAACAAATTTAATTAAATTTAAAACTTAGTTTCTGTAACGTTAAATGTTAAAAATATTGCATATAATTTAGTAATCATAAAAATTCTACAGTGCGTCTAAAAATATGGCCAGGGACTGTAAGTTGTGCTAGACTTAAGTAGTCTTGTGTTAGAATTAAGTAGGCTTGTGCTAGACTTAAGTAGTCTTGTGCTGGACTTAAGTAGTCTTGTGCTAGACTTCAGTAAGCTAGACTTAAATCGTTAACGCCAAACGAAAGAGGGAAAAAGAATCGAATTAAATCCAATCAAGGGCCTAAAATGCTTTTTGACTGAAGCCCTTCTTGCCTAACGTCAAAGATTTAACTTTACTCTCCTTTTTGTCATCATCACAGAGCACGTTTAGAGTTTTTTCAACTTACAAAACACACAAAAACACTCTCACACGCCCCAAAAACCAATTCAATTCGTAAAAAGTTTGCTCTCAACACCTGCACCTTTGAATCTCGTTTGTTAATTTGTAGAGTTCTTTGAGAGAAGATATATGAAAAAAAAGAAAAAAAACAACAATCAGATTTTCAACAAAGCAGAAGTGGCCAAATGAATGAGTTTTTTATATGAGTGTATATAAAAAATAAATTCCACCTAAATTTTATTAAAATGAAAAACAAGAAAAAATATTAAAAAAAAACAAATTGTAGCACAAACTGAAAAAAAAAATATAAAAATAAAAAATGGAAAACAAAAAAAAAAAATATTTTTTACATTTTAAATAAAACAAAATGTTTCTTATGAATATGGATAAAGATGAAAAAAAAAACATAAAAAAAAATTAATGGTGTTCAATTTCAAATGATGATGAAGTTTTAAAGAGATTTAAACTACGATGCGTGTATATTTTAAAACACAAGAAAAACAGTCTTACGCTGACAAATATTGCCAAAGAAAGTTTATGAAAAACAACAAAACAAAAACAAAAAAATATGCAAAACAACAACAATAACAAAAACCAACTGATAGAAGGGAAAACAATTTCTTAAAGAAACCAAAAAAAAAAACAAAATCAATAAAAAAAAACCTTACTTAATAGATCTTTAAAGAAATGCAAGGCAATCATATAACTAGAGCTTCAAAAAAGAAAAACAAAAAAAAACATTAAAAATAAAAAGTAAAGTATATATATTAATATTAGTATACATGAAATATATGATTATATGTATACATTCTAGATGTAAAAGACAAGAAACAAAAAAACTTATATTTTTCATTGTTCATTCGTTTTTTATTTACAAGCAAATAAAAATACAGTACATACATGTTAATGGAAAAAAAAGAATACAATTTTTGCGATAATTCAATCTTCTTGTGTGTTTTTTAGCAGCAAAACAATTTTTTTCTCCCAAAAGAAACTAAATAAAATACGTGCACTTTTGAAATAACAAAACAAAAAAAACATGAAAACATCAACAGATGTTTTTTTTTTCTTAATTTTTCTTAAATCTGTTCGTGAATGTTTCGTATATGTTTGCGTGGTGTTGTTAGACCTTTTATCCTCGATGTTTGTGCTTTTCTTTTTTTGAAACAATCGATGAGCAGAGAGGATAGGATACAAAAACAAAAGAAACAGAAATAAATTGTCATCAAGACCACAGAAGAAAATAATACTCAATGTTTAGAATTAATTAGTGAAATTGATTATTTGTAGTGATAAACGGACGTGATCTTTGTATTATTCATTTTAGTTTAGGTTAACGTAAAACAAGAATACTCGTAATATACATAATGAAGGTTAAGTGGATCATTTTGAACACCTTATACATATAAAATAAAAACGCTAAATCAATACATTTAATACTTTTGTTTTTTCTTTTCTTTTTGATTGATTTTTGACTCTGATTTTGGTTTTGTGTTGAGGATTTTGCAGGCAGGAAAGCAATTCGTTTTTTTTTTCTTTCACAGAATCATGTTCAACGGGGGAGGTGGTGATGAATCGAAGGGGCTTCCATGTAGTTTGAGGGGCTGTAGCTAAAAGTCAGGGTTTTGGTTTTTTTTTTTCATTTTTTCCTACAGTTCATAGCCGGATTATTAGACGCACTATAGATTTTATCGGAAAATGCGACTGAAAAAAATCTGTACTCGCTTACGCTTTGTCACCAATTCTTTGACATCATGCATGTAGCATATCAAAATAAAAAAAGAAAGCAAATAGAACCACAAAACAAATTGAATAAGCAAAACTTAGTTTCTGTAACGTTAAAAGTTAAAAATATTGCGTAAAGTTTAATTTTTATATAGATTCCACAGTGCGTCTAATAATATGACCCCTGACTGTACACCTCAAGTAGGTTAGGTTAGAATTGATGACGTTGACTAGATGAATGTTGGCTAGTTCACAAGAAATCCCTTTAATTTATTCAAAGGTTTTAATTTTTACATTTCAGGAGGTGCATTCCAAACATTCACTCAATCCTCCGAGATTCGAAGACCGTATCTTATCTTACTTCGACTCAAATATTTTCTCACTACTGGCCGAGAATATGTTTTGTGCATTCACTTTCAGCAACATTCCACGGCTGAATCGGAACATAGAAAGGTTTCTCAAAAGTGTCAAAAATTCCGATCTTCAGATCTTGAAACCTGAACCCAATTTTTTTTTTAACAAAATTTCCTGGTTGCGCGTTTGACTTGGGCATACAATGGACAAGTTTTTAAGCCTGAGTGCTCCAGTGTAGAGTTTTAAAAACATTCGACAAAAAAAAAACGCATTTGACTCCCATCATCTGTTTGCTATCAGCTAAAGTAGAAGACCAGAAAACCAATCAAACAAGATCTTGAATCACTTTTATTTTTTGACTTGTTTCCTTTCCTCCTTCTATAAGTTTTCCTTGTTAGATCCCTAGCTTTTTTTTTGGTTGCGTCCAAGGATGTGGCAATCTTCTAAAGATACTAATAGCCCGAGCTATCAGCATGCACGATTTGCAAACCCAAGTACTCAATTTCGGGAATACGCCTACTAACCCACACCTTGCACCCTTCTACCACTCTCCCCACGGAGAGTTCTACCACTCCTTCTCGGGGCTGGTTAGCGATTTACGCTATATTCTGAACAGTGGCCTCTCGAGAATTTCTTTCTGCTTCGGCCTGCCGTAGTTTCAGTTGGACTATCGCAACATACGAGCATAGCTCGTTCCAATTTTCTACAGATTCCATCCTGTAAGGGATCATGTTTTCGGGGCTTGGTAGATTCACCATTCGCCTATCGTGCACAAAGCGACTACAGTTAAACACTGCGTGCTCTGTGTCTTCCTCGGCGGTTGGACATTGTGGACATAGCGGCGAACTAATAATAATAATGACGGCGCTACAGTCCGAGGTGGACCTGGGCGGCGAACTGTCGTGTCCAAATCTATTCAGATATTTTCGAAAACCGTCGTGTTCAGATAGGAACTGCGAAAGGTGGTAGTTACAGTCTCCTATCGATCTGAATGTCCAAGTCTCGATAACGGGACATTGTCCATCTTCCCTTTGTGGAGACGTCCCATCTGGTTTGCCACATTGCTATGGATGTGGCCCGTTCTTCTTCTTTTATGATTTTGGCCTACTGCCGGTCCGAAATTCTCCTATGGTGTACCGTCTTAAGTTCGTCTGCAATGGGCAGCATTCCTGTTATGACGAACACCGCATCATCAGAGATGGTCCTGAAGCAGCTGATCGCCCTTATTGTGCAGAGTCTATAGACTGACGTCATCGGCCGATTTAGTCGTCCTACCGTGAGTGCTCCAGCCCAAATTGGAGCGGCATACAGGAGGACCGAACTGACGTATTTTATGTGTTCCCTAAAGGAGAGCCTGTTATCCAGCACGACCCCTAGGGACTTCACAGACTCCTTGGACCTAATCGTCTGATTGGTGAGGATACTTTTCACTACCTCTGTCACTGCCCTAGTCTTTGTTAGTTGCGTCATAGAACACTGGGAGAATTCTTCTTTCAAGACTTACAAGAAATCTCAAATATACCCCTTACATCGCTTTACAGGTTCATAGCGAAATCGGGATGGCTCCGGCACAACGAAGGACCATGAGTGCGACAAGGGTTAAAAGGGGACACTATTCCCCAATTGGGCATCACAATGGGTCCCTAAGGACCTAAGTGAGACGTGGCTTGTGCCCGTCTACCCACATACCTACCTACCTACCTAATCGTCTGATCTCCAACTAAGAAACTCGCATATTCCACCTTCTTGCGGCTGGTTATGAGTACAGCCTCCGTTTTGTGGGCCGCTAGTTCCAGACCGGCATTTTCAAGCCAATATTTAACTTTAGAGATTGCTGTATTCGTAGAAATCCACACTTCCTCTATATGTTTAGCCGCTGTAACAACAGCGATGTAGTCGGCAAAGTCGATTATTCGAACTCCTTCGGGAAGTTAGATCCCTAGCTTTGCAACTTAGCTGGAACTGCATCCAACAGCATGCAACAGCATGCGACTGTATGCAACTGCCCAGGACTTCTACGTCCATAAACGCAACTGCACCGGATATCTGTCAGTACTAACCTCGCACTTTCAAGCGACAAATACCTTCTTTTGAGGTACAAATCTCGCATTTTCAAGCGACAAAAACATTCCTTTGAGGTTTCCCATATCTCGAATTCCACCGTTGTCATGTCAAGACCACTCCTAACGTGTTTTGCTATGCGTACAATCTCTCTGCGAGACCCACCAGTAATACTAGGAATTGACACACTAAATTAGTAGAAATCGGGTAAAACCGATTTGATAGAAATCATTTGTTTGTTTTGCTCAAACTCAATAAAAGTCAACGCACCTGATTATACACACAGTTGTGTTCAAAATAATAGGACAAAAATGGTGCGAAATCTTTTACATTTTGTGAGATATCGCTCGTATTACTTTGAACACAACTGTATGTGTAGCAAATTAAAACGTGTTCATCTGATTAGCACCGCTCCAAAAATTTCCGCTTTGATTAACTTGCTTCGTGCGTATTGATGTCGTTAACTCTCCTGTTGATAGCTTGTTTTCTCTCAATAATTGCCATTTATTGCGAATCTGTGTCAACAGCTTGTGCAGCATGAAATTGCGTAAATCCTTTCTCTGTAGTCATCCACCCAACTACTCTAAGTTGGAGGGGTCTCAGGTTCGAATCCCAGTGAAGGCGTCCTCTGTAGCGTTGTCCCACAGGCTTAGAGTCGAAGAATTAACTAGCAACCCCCTAACCTAACCTAAATCCTTCACGAATTTCACACAAAACCATTTTTTGACTTGAACACTTGAGATGCGGCAAAACTTCACCTTCTCTCCCGAATATTTCCAACTCGTTTTCAACTTGAACACTTGAGATGCACCTTAAAAAAAAAAAACGCTTCACCTTCTCTTCCGAACATTCCCAAACTCGTTCCCCCGACCAACCAGTAAAGCACACACCAACTAGACCACCCTAAGTTACATCCTTCTGTAGATAAATTGAATTGAATCACATTTAGGGCATGTTTAGGGTTAAGGGGATTCATCCAGACGGATTCATTGTGATATAGAGTATAGGGATAGGCAGACATGGTTGAACAGTTTCAGTGAGACGATTCCCTTCAGTTTTTAGCTTCTCTTTGATTTCACTTTATTTCAAGTAAAAAAGCTTTAAATTGGTGCAATATTAACTTACATATTATATAATTCAATATCAGCAAAAGCATATATTTACTACTATATACAAGTATATTTATTCATATAATATTCATATATGTTCAAAGTAAGCATGACAAGCTCATTATTTGAATGTAGACAGACTTATACAACTCATTATACAATTATGGTGCCAAAAGTACGCGTGTAACTCAGATACATTTTGCAGCTAGTTCTTATGACGGATCGCCGATCGATGGAAGGGTATTTTTCTATCTTCTTTCTTCTCAACTCTTCTTTATTCCCCCGCCTCGGTTTGCCTTCGATTTTGACTTTGGTTTCCCTTTCATTTCCCAGTGAAGACTAAGTACGATGGGGTATTTAGTGGAAAGTATGCAATAATAAATATTTAAACACAGAAATACTAAAAATTCATAAACAATTCATATTTCAAGAAAAAAAACACACACAATAATATTCAATAAGTGTTAGATGTAAAGAGGAAGAAGAGGAGGAGAAAATAAAACATGTCACACCATGATTTTTTCACAGTTATTTACCGTATGGTTTTCTCTAAATTTACCAACAACAAGATCTCTGTAAATCATTCAATAATTCAAAGAAATTAATAAAAAAAAATGCACTGAAAATAGTAAAAACAGAATAGTTCATCATCTCAATTAACAAAAAAAAAGCAAAAAATTCGTATAAATGGGTACTTACATATATTAGTCTTATATATATTATTACTATTATTAAAGAAACAAAAAAGAAAAAGAATTATACAGACAAGAGCAACAAGAAAATAAGAACAAAATACAGTATTTACAATTTTATAATTATTTCCTTATTCTTGTTCACAATTTTTCGGAATAAAGTTAGTACAATAATGGATAACATTTATTATTATTATATATATTATATATATTGTCACAAGTGTACACTTTAAAAAGCAAATAATAATAAAAAAAAAACCAAAAAAAAATTATTGTATGAATTTAAAGTTTAGATTAAGTGAAAAAAAAACGTAAAAAAATTGTGAAATGTTAAGAAGAAAATAAAACAAACATGATCTTATGCTGTTGAAGTAAAACAAAAACAAAACAAAACAAAACAAAAAAAACAAGTGGGAATTAATTGAACAAAAATGAAAAACATAAAACAAGAAAAAAGTTAATAAAAATGCGTGTTTAGGTATAAAAAAGGATATTCGAGCGTTTTATTTAACACCGAGGAGGAGGCTTGAAATATCAGCAAAAAAAGGGAGTGGATTCACACTTGACTTGCAGTTGCTCGAAAGGATCCTCCTTTGGCGACGCCGTTTCTATTCGAATATTCTCCCATCTTGTAAGCGGCCATCTTTGGCAGCTGTCCTACTTCTTTATACATACATGCATACATATGTATGTGTTTGGCATTGATCACGACGTCTTTGATTTCCTATTTTTTTTTGGTTTTGTCGGAGGTTTTTGTAACACTACACTGGAGCACTCAGACTTAAAAACTGGTCCACTGTATTACCTACTTTTGCTGAAATTTCATGGTCTTTCGAAGGAAGGCCAGCAGGCGCTTCTGTGATGAGGAGTCTACATCATCAGCTCTCACCTCATCAGCACCGAATAACTGCCACCTGATCCGAGCAAAGGCGGGACAATGGCAGAGGAAGTGCTCTGCAGTGTCATCGTCTTCTCCACAGGCGTCGCAGAGGGTTTCATCACTTAGGCCAGACAAGTCTTAGCGACCTTAAGCTACCGATCAAATTCAGAGAAGACTTGCATTCCTGAACTATCCTAGATTGATTTTCTATTGGATCTTTAAAATCAGGAAATTGATTGACCGTCGCAATATCCCGACTCGATTGTATCTGTAAAGTCTCCATCACTCTGACACAAAAAATATCTTTCATTGGTTGCTAATCATCAGAGCTTCTGTAAGCAGAAACAAAACAGACACACATGTCCTTTAACAAGGAGCACGCACTCATGGAAATTTCCTAATTGTGAACAAGTTGCTGTGTCAAACCACATCCGACTATATTACATCATAACTCAAACAGTTTCCACTGCTTATGTGACAAATGAGAATATCACAAGTGTCGCGTTCAAAGAAGATGATCGTGTGAAACACATGGAAACTCAAAAAGTTTTTACTGCTTATGTTTTATCTAAGTTTAAGTATCTCAGGGTCTTCTTCACGAGTGATGGGAGGAATAATACTGAGCTTTCCTGTAGGATTGGTCGATCTGTAATCAGGAAAGCCGAGCTTGGTGTCAATGCCAATTTAGCGGTTTTTAACGCAGTTCCAACTCTCACCTTTGGTCATGAAATTTGGGTAATGACCGAAAGAATAAGATCGTGAATACAAGCTGCCGAGATGAGATTTCTTCGTGCTGTTGTGGAAATTACTCGCCGGGATAGGGTGAGAAATACTGCAGTGCGCGAGGAACTCAACGTTGGGCAGCTGCTTCTTCGGACGGAAAGGGCTATACTTCGATGGTTTATTCACGTGGCACAAATGTCCCCACCATCACGACTTCCGAGGCGTGCCTTGAATGCGATTCAATCAGGTAGGCGACCGCTTAGTAGACCCAGGACGAGATGGTTGGACCAAGTCGAAAAACTCGCCTGATTGCGCTTGGGCATAGCTCCTGATGAGTTAGAGTTGATGGCGGAGGATCAATTTGCCTGGAGATGGAGTGCGTGCATGCATTGCCCCCGCGACTTCCTTAGTGGAACATGCGGATCACTGAAAATGATGATGATAACGATGATGTTTCGAAAGGAGGATTTCACAAATCTCTCCTCAAGATAACTTACCGCAGCACTTCTCTTACAAAATATTACCTTATTACGCTTTCCATTCACTTTTCTGATCATTCTGATATCTCAGATCCTTCAATTTATCCTATTTTTTGAGAAAATTGTTTCAGAAAACATCATGTCTTCCAAGATTAGTGCTTGAAAGAGGATACCACAAAAGTCGCCCCCAAATACACGCCTCCAATGTTACAAAAGACGCTTCTAAGTGACCATCCAAGTCACTCCCTTTACAAAATCTTACATTATTTCGCTTCTACATTCCATTTCCCATTGATTCTAAAATGCTATATCCTTCAATTCGTCCTAATAACCGAAAAAATCGTTTCAGAATATATCAAGTCTTCCAGATCACTGCTTGAAAGAGGATACCACAAAAGTCGCCTCCAAATGCCCATCCAAATCAACTCCGTTACAAAATTTTGCCTTATTCCGCTTCTAAATTCAATTTCCCTTCCATTCTGATATTCCTCATCCTTAAACTCATCCTAATTATCAAGAAAATCCTTTCATAAAACATCAAGTCTTTGAAGATCATTGCTGTTGTGCAAAAATAGAGATTATCACGAATTTTGCCTCTAAAAAACCAACCAAGTAACTCTCGTTACAAAATCGTGCCTCATTTCGCTTCTACATTTCATTTCCTTTCCATCCTGATATTCTGCGTCCTTCAATTCGTCCTAAATCCTGAGAAATCCGTTTTACAAAACTTTGCATTCATCAAATTTACTTCGACGAAAAGTTTGTTCGTTTTCAGCAAAAAAAGGCGACCCGATTGTGTTGACAGTTTACTTCATTTTTTCGTGTGAAAAGTGTCATTTTGTCAAAAGTCGATTTTCTTTGTTTTTTGAATGAAATTTTGATTCAAATGCATTAGGCTGGATGTAGAAATGATAAATACAGTTAATTCAATCAAAAATTTGACTGGGAAACTTGGGAATTTTGAGAAATTGAATTTGCAATTTTTTGTGACGTCACGTGTTGAACTCATGAAAGTCGTGTGTGGATTTTGTAAGAAAATGTTTTCCATCATTTGGGGAGGAGAAATCAAAGAAAAATGGTATTGAAAGGGTGGAGGAGGTGTTTTGACATGGATTCGGTGCATTCTTCTAGTCAAAAAGTAAAGGATTTGATTGGTTTTCATTCAAATTCACCGTCATAGGCTTGTGCTCTGTAAAGATGTGGGCTTTTTTTAGTCGGTTGCAGTCTTTGGTTGTACATTCTTGCCCGAGTCTTCATAATCACTTCATTTCTTCTCTCCTTGAATGAACTGCAAGCATATAAATTGATTGCTACAGCCCGAGGTGGAGCTACAACCGGAGGTGGAGCTACAGTCCGAGGTGGAGCTATAGTCCGAGGTGGAGACACAGTCCGAAGTGGAGCTACAGTCCGAGGTGGAGCTACAGTTCGAGGTGGAGCTACAGTCCGAGGTGGAGCTACAGTCCGAGGTGGAGCTACAGTCCGAGGTGGAGCTACAGTCCGAGGTGGAGCTACAGTCCGAGGTGGAGCTACAGTCCGAGGTGGAGCTATAGTCCGAGGTGGAGACACAGTCCGAAGTGGAGCTACAGTCCGAGGTGGAGCTACAGTTCGAGGTGGAGCTACAGTCCGAGGTGGAGCTACAGTCCGAGGTGGAGCTACAGTCCGAGGTGGAGCTACAGTCCGAGGTGGAGCTACAGTCCGAGGTGGAGCTACAGTCCGAGGTGGAGCTATAGTCCGAGGTGGAGACACAGTCCGAAGTGGAGCTACAGTCCGAGGTGGAGCTACAGTTCGAGGTGGAGCTACAGTCCGAGGTGGAGCTACAGTCCGAGGTGGAGCTACAGTCCGAGGTGGAGCTACAGTCCGAGGTGGAGCTACAGTCCGAGGTGGAGCTACAGTCCGAGGTGGAGCTACAGTCCGAGGTGGAGCTACAGTCCGAGGTGGAGCTACAGTCCGAGGTGGAGCTATAGTCCGAGGTGGAGACACAGTCCGAAGTGGAGCTACAGTCCGAGGTGGAGCTACAGTTCGAGGTGGAGCTACAGTCCGAGGTGGAGCTACAGTCCGAGGTGGAGCTACAGTCCGAGGTGGAGCTACAGTCCGAGGTGGAGCTACAGTCCGAGGTGGGGCTTCAGTCCTAAATGGACTTGAGCCCAGCTTTTACAGCCAACTTGATAGGATGTACAGATTCAAGCAGTCAAATGGAGACGGGCATCCCATGAATACAAAATCCTTGTGTTCCTCTTTAGATACGACTCAAAATCCAGGGAAGAAATTAGCAAGAATACTCAAGACAACCAGTGGCATGAATTAAAGAGGATATTTCTACTCAATTTGACACACAGTCACCCAAGGCCTATCTCGCTCACTTCAAAAATTTGATGAAAACTCCAAAATTGAGCATTTTTGAAACTGATGAAGAAAAAAGGCAAGTTTTTCTACAAATTCAACTCCTTATTTAACGCAAAAACTAAAAATAAATATTCCCAAGCAAGTCCTTTGCTTTACGTCCATTTACCAAACTTGACGGTATTGAGCAAGTGAGCAAGTTTGGCTTAGAGCGACTGTACGAACGTACGAACAAAACTAAGCGCATTCTCGAAATATTTTTGCTTCCTAACCTGCTCCGTCCACCTAAATATTTCCGATTTCCTGAGAGATTCAATTTATTTTGCTGATGAAGTCGATAATTGAGTAAATCAATTATATTCAATTTAATCAGAGCCAAAGTTGAGACGTAAAATTTGACTGTCAACAGATTTCGAAATTAGTTTAGCACCAAAATGGTTTGAGATCTATTTTCATAACCCTGTGCTAACAGATCCTGGTACGTACAAGCTGCAATGCTTTCGTTTACAATATTTTCAAAGTTTCATTCATAAAATGAAAATCAAGCAGATAGACGGGTTAATTACCTCAGCGATGGAGTCATCGGCAGAAGCTACTTGAACTTGTCAGAAGATTTGATGTGACTATCAGATAATTTGACTTGTGATGTGATTTTTCCATTTTCAGGGAAATGTCGAGCCGAGTTGACGAATGATCTTAAGTCAGGATAATCGCTCGCTCTTCGATCGAAATTTTAGACCCTTTCACACAACACAACAACGAACATTTAATTATACCCCGAGAGCAATTATTCTGATTTTTCTTTCAAATTCAATTAATTATTCCAATCACTCGTTTCATCTAAAAAAGGGGAAAACAAAAAGTCGTTTGGAAAGTACTGCGGTTATCTGAATGCCAGTACGAACAGCAATTCGCACTGTCTTCCCCCACACGACAGAGTCCGACTCTTGCTTCCAAGACAGACAGTGAATCCCCGGCAAGTTGCTTCAACGACTGTTGAAGGTTTGTCAAACTACCGCTGTGCTGCTGCTGCTGCTAGAGTGGAACGCAATTCACAGTGATCATGGGGCGCGTTATAAATTCATACAGTCACGTATATAGATATTGTAGATGTTGTAGTTTTCCTCCTTCCAGCACCTGAGCAGAACCCCGTCGAACCGATTTGATGTCAGTTTGAGTTTCAAGCTTGTAGCGATAACATATAGACTCGTTGCTGCCGCTGTCGTCGAAGAGTTCAAATCATTTTTGATATCGATTGACACCCTAATCGGGGCGCTAATCTGAACAAGCTTTTACGTACGAATCAGTTAATCGCAATTATTTCCGATCACAGTCAAGCACACAAACACGTGTTCATTTGGAATTTTTTTTTCTTGTTTCTTGTTTTTTTTTTTGTAATTGAAAGTGAATTTGGGGAAATCAAAATCACCTGTGAAAAATGAAATTAACACCCAATTTGTGACGCGTAATCTGAATCAATTGCCTTGAATTAAAGTCTGTTTAGTTTTCACTCATGAATGTCAAGTGTGAAGCAAGAGTGTGTACACGTTATTTATCTGACGGCTTGTTGTTGTGTGTCCGCCTTGACAAGGTCGTGTAGACAATACCATGGAATGAAAAATAGTTTTGTGTCTTAGTGTCTTAGACGACATCAATAAATGAGAGCTTGCCATAAAGTGAATTATCTACTTAAGCCAGGGTGGTTAAAGAATATTTCATGCAATATTCTGCGATGCTGCCTAATGTTGCTACAAGTATGCTGTAGATACACAGAACTTGTTTTTATTATAGTAAATCGCTGCTGAGACTAGAGTGCATACTAAGGTGAATTTTTATTTGTCGCAGCACATTAAAATTTTTAAGTGAACTGATGATTGATGACTGGAGTGTAGCAGTTGTGATCTTAAATGTCGGTCTATCCTGGGGTTTCCGTTAATATGTTGAACACAGACGTTGACAGAGGAATGCCTGTGGCAAGCAACAGTCGATACACCGTTAAACTGCAGTGTTCGAATTATTTTGCTGGCATCACTCTGCCTTGCCGACAGTTGGCTTTTGAAGTTTCATCTGTCAAACTGGAGCCAATCCTTTATTTTTAATGCAGAATACCCGCCGAAACAATATTTTGAGGGATCTATCCCTTTTCGAAGCATTTTTTCCAAGTTTTAAAATTTCTCAGGGATAAAGGGATATTTAAGCAATTTGAGGGATTTTTTTTTGAAAAATATGGGATATTTCATTGCCATCTTCTGGCAACACTGTGAACTCTATGAACTGGTGACTTCAGTTTCAAGGATCGGTATCCAGTCGAGGTGTTAGGTTAGGTTAGGATTAGGACATCACTTCCACTCGGAGACTATAAAGCCCATTGTGAGCAGTCGACGCGTAACTTTAGTCGAACGGTTTTTCTTTTGTCGGAGGTTTTTTGAAACATTTTGGAGCACTCAGCCTCAATATTTATGATAGGGACAACTGAACAAAAAACCGAAAACGAGCCTCAAAAACTGGTCCATATGTACTGCCAGTTAGCAACATATTCCAGTGCCGTTAATTTGATCCCAACGGTAAATGGTGACTGGACCAGATTCGATTTCACTGGGATTCGAACCTGGGACCCCTCTAACTTGAGGCAGGCACTTAACCAACTGCGTCCTCCAGACGTTGTTTAGCCGACCGGTTAGGTGCTTATAGACACTCCAACAAACTTGATCCACTTTTCCTTTCAAATTTCTCTGAAGCTGCAGACATTCAGACTGAGAGGTGGTTGTTGGCGTCACGCACTTCTCCTTCAGAACAGTTGAAGATTACGTCTGCAACGACACACAAACCAATCGAGGCTTCTCTTCACTTCATTCATCTTTCCCCACTTAGGTTAGATTTACGAATTTGAAAGACGACTAAAAACTCACACCAAAGTTCCAATAAACCAAAGTTCGATCAGGAATCTCAGACGACGTCAATTGCTTCAATTACAAAAAAATACCATAAACACATCGAATAGTCGTTAATCAGGCGTGTTTATATGCAGCACGAGCCATGTTTCTTGAAATGTGATTCAAATCAAAATCTAATCACCGCAGCCGGATTAAGTGCGCGGATCGAAAGAGGTGCCCCCATCTACCACCAGACACACCGAGCACAGTCATACTTACGCATCGAGAGTGAAGGTTCTCCTGCCATACATCTCAGCTCTGTACAAGTGAAGTCCATAATCAGTCACCCCGTCCGTTGATAACTGGCAACGCGTGTGTCAGTTTCGCATCGTAAACTTTGGCACTTCAATTTCGCCCCGAATTGCACACACACATACCTTTGCGAACGGGCTGTATGTGTGCGCATTCGCCATCGGCTAAGGCACTCGATTAAGCTTATTAAACTTATTCCGCTGAGCGACCTCAATCAGCATTGTATCACCACCACCAGCCGTGCTGCTTTGCGGCACTTGACGCGCTCTTATCACAAGTCCAAGACCAAGACGACAACGACAACGCCGACGACGATCTGAAGAAGTTGCGAGGCGATGACTGAAGCAAGGAAAAGTGGTGCGAGCGCCAGCAGCGTCCCCGACTCGGACGAGTTTAGTCTGGACGCGATTCTAGTGCGGATTGGCCAGTTCGGCAAATTTCAGATTATCAACTACATGATCATATGCATTCCGATGCTCTTCAATGCAATCTTCTCGGTGACGTACGTCTTTACCGCCGGGACAGTGGTTCACAGGTTCGCATACGAATCGATTTCTGATTGGTCAGGCCACTTGCCTAACTGTGTGCGTATCTGTGCTTTCATTTCGCGTGTGTAGATGCCGTGTACCAGAGTGCGATGGCACGTCGAGCGTGTACCAGGAACCGTGGACAGACTTCTCGATACCGCGAGCGCCGAATGGGGATCTGGACAGATGCAACCGGTACGCGCCCTACAATCGGAGTCTGGAGCTGGACGTCTGCTACGCCGAGAACTACGACCAGGAGTCGACGGAGAAGTGCGGAGTCGACTTTTTGTTTCGCGATAAGGAGGTGACCATCTCCAATGAGGTGAGTGTGTGGATGGGGGGGTGATCTGTTGTTAATCTTGCCGCCTTGCAGTTCGACATATTTTGCGGTGACGAATGGAAGCTGTCGATGGTGGGCACCGTCAACAACATCGGGCAGTTCGTGGGGATTCCTCTGGGCGGATACATCGCCGACAGGTATGTAATCGTTCGCCAATCGGGAGGGTTGTGTGGGATATTAGCTGGTGTCATGATAGGGGATGTGAAGTGGTTCAGATAAGGACAAGCAATGTAATCGAATGTACTTCGATTTTGATTGACCGATAATCGCGATTTATGTCGTGATAGTTTATCAAAACATTGGTGCAAAATGCGATGACATTTTTGGAATGAAACTTAATGAACTGGCTTGACCTTGGGTCTATTGATAGACTGTCAATCGTGAACCATAAATAGCTCAACACAACCACTTCCCTTTTCCAGGTACGGTCGCCGGACAATGCTTGCGTATGCCGGCTTCCTCAGCGGCATCATGGGCATCATCCGCTCTCTCTCCGTCAACTACTACATGTTCCTCGTCTTTGAGTTCCTCGACAGTGCGGCTGGCGGCACCCTCTACGGCACAATCTTCATCCTCGGTCTCGAGCTGGTGGGACCAAAAGTTCGCGTGCTAGCCTGCTCGGTGATAACAATTTTCTACGCAATCGGAGAGGTTCTCCTCGCACTGGTGGCCAAGTACTTCCACAACTGGCGACTGGTCCTCCTGATCTTCTACATCCCCGCCACGGCTCAGATCTTCCTGCTGTGGCTCCTGCCGGAGAGTGTCCGGTGGCTGCTGTCCCAGGGTGAGGAAGAGAAGGCCACGAAAATCTTGCGACACGCCGCGGAGGTGAATAAGCGGAAACTCTCCGACGCCAGTGTGGATAAATTGCTGCTGGCAAATCGGTACAAGTTGGCCAAGGCTGATGAGAGTAAGTTCCCCATCAAGGAGGCGTTCAAGACGCTCTTCTGGCGGATCGTCAATTGCTCACTGTGTTGGTTTACAAACGTGCTAGTCTACTATGGACTGAGCTTGAACGCAGTGTCACTGGGTGGCAACAAGTTCGACAACTTCGTCTACATATCCCTGGTCGAGATCCCGGGATTCCTGATACCCTATCTCACAATGGACCGCATCGGGAGGCGGTATTCGCTGTTCGGGTACTTGGTGATCTGCGGGATTTGCATAGCGGCGACGATTTTCATAAGATCGGGTGAGTTTGAGGGGGTTTGAGGGGGTTCGGGTGGAGGAAGGACACTTTATTTACGATTCACTTTCAGATTTCTATGCCATGCAACTGACGCTGTTCCTCCTTGGGAAGTTGACCATCACCGCCTCCTTCCAGGTCCTGTACTTTTTCACCTCAGAGATCTTCCCCACGAATGTCCGCAACAGCCTGCTGTCGTTCTGCTCGATGTTCGGCCGGATCGGCTCGATGGTGGCACCACAGACTCCACTTTTGGTACGACAAGCCTTCATCTTCAAATTTTCAAACCCCAAATTGAATTCCCTTCCCTCACAGGGTAAACTATTCGAGTCCGGACCAGCGATTCTCTTCTCCGTCTGTGCTCTGATCTCCGGTTTTATGGCACTGCTCTTCCCCGAGACGACGGACATCATTCTGCCGACAACGATGAACGAAGCCGAAGGAATTGGCCAAAAGAAGAAGAAGATGGAAGCTGAAACCGGGAATATTTAGAAGCCGAACGTTCGTCTCGTTTATGTATATTTCACATCACACGTTCATCAAATTTCACCCCGCACTTCGTCACATTCTGGAAGATCTATTACAATAAGGCAGTAGTATCCGTAGTTATAAACATAATTTAAAAATAAAAATCCGTTACTTTACAGTGGTAACAAAAAGTGTACGTAGCTGTAAATGTCTGTACAAAAAACAATACTCTTCGCTTCGCTTTAGTGCCCTCTGAGGAATGCCTGTGACAAGCAAAAGCCGATACACCGTTAGATTGCAGTGTTCGAATTATTTTGCTGGCATCACTCTGCCTTGCCGACAGTTGGCTTTTGAAGTTTCATCTGTCAAACTGCAGCCAATCCTTTATTTTTAATTCAGAATACCCACCGAAACAATATTTTGAGGGATCTATCCTTTTTCGAAGCATTTTTTCCAAATTTTAAAATTTCTCAGGGATAAAGGGATATTTAAGCAATTTGACGGATTTTTTTTGGAAAAATATGGGATATTTCATTGCAACCTTCTGGCAACGCTGTGAACTCTATGAACTGGTGACTCCAGTTTCAAGGATCGGTAGCCAGTCGAGGTGGTAGGTTAGGTTACGAAGGGGAGTTTGATGTTGAAAAAGAGAAACATCACTTCCACTCGGAGGCAAAAGGGGTCCATTTCGAACAGTCGAGGTGTAACTTTAGTCGAACTTTTGTCGGAGGTTTTTTGAAACCCTACACTGGAGCACTCAGCCTCAAAAACTGGTCCATATGTACTGACAGGTAGCAACCTACTCCAGTGCCGTCAATTTGATCCCAACGGCAAATGGTGACTGGACCAGATTCGATTTCACTGGGATTCGAACCTGGGGCCCCTCTAACTTGGGGCAGGCACTTAATCAACTGCGCCAGAAAGTCGTTGTTCAGCCGACCGGTTAGTTGCTCATAGACACTCCAACAAACTCGATCCACTTTTCCATTCAAATTTCTCTGGAGCTACAGACATTCAGACTGAGAGGTGGTTGTTTGGCGTCACGCACTTCTCCGTCAAAGCAGTTGAATATTACGTCTGCAACGTCCTGCTCTCGTGAGAGAACAATAGCACGCACAACACGAGTGGTTGCTGAGAAGCTAGGCCCAGGTCCACTTCGGACTGTAGCGCCGCCATTATATTATATTATATAACGTCCTGCTCTGAGAACAGACACACAAACCAATCGAGACTTCTCTGAAACTTCATTCATTTCTCCCCATCCAGATTTAGAAATTTGAAAGATGACTAAAAACCACACCAAACCTCCAATAAACCCGCTCCAAAGTTCGATCAGGAATCTCAGACGACTTCAATTGCTTCAATTACAAAATAAGACCATAAACACATCGAGCACGAAGCATGTTTCTTGAAATGTGATTCAAATCAAAATCTAATCACCTCAACCGGATTAAGTGCGCGGATCGAAAGAGGTGCCCCCATCTACCACCAGACACTCCGAGCACAGTCATACTTACGCATCGAGAGTGAAGGTTCTCCTGGCATTTGTCTCAGCTCAGTACTCAGTGAAGTCCATAATCAGTCACCCCGTCCGTTGATAACTGGCAACGCGTGTGTCAGTTTCGCATCGTAAACTTTGGCACTTCAATTTCGCCCCGAATTGCACACACACATACCTTTGCGAACGTGCTGTATGTGTGCGCATTCGCCATCGGCTAAGATACTCAATTAAGCTCATTTAAGCTTATTTCTCTGAGCGACCTCAGTCGCTGTATCACCACCACCAACCGTGCTGCTTTGTGGTACTCGACGCGCTCTTATCAAGAGTCCAAGACCAAGACGACAACGACAAAGACAACGCCGACGACGTTCTGAAGAAGTTGCGAGGCGATGACTGAAGCAAGGAAAAGTGGTGCGAGCTCCAGCAGCGTCCCCGACTCGGATGAGTTTAGTCTGGACGCGATTCTAGTTCGGATTGGCCAGTTCGGGAAGTTTCAGATAATCATCTACCTGATAATGTGCTTTCCGATGCTCTTCAATGCAATCTTCTCGGTGACGTACGTCTTTACCGCCGGAACAGTGGTTCACAGGTTCGCATACGAATCGATTTCTGATTGGCCCGGCCACTCGCTTAACTGTGTGTGTATCTGTGCTTTCATTTCGCGTGTGTAGATGCCGTATACCAGAGTGCGATGGCCCGTCGAGCGTGTACCAGGAACCGTGGACAGACTTTTCGATACCGCGAGCGTCGAATGGGGATCTGGACAGATGCAACCGGTACGCGCCCTACAATCGGAGTCTGGAGCTGGACGTCTGCTACGCCGAGAACTACGACCAGGAGTCGACGGAGAAGTGCGGAGTGGACTTTTTGTTTCGCGATAAGGAGGTGACCATCTCGAATGAGGTGAGTGTGTGGATGGGGGGGTGATCTGTTGTTAATCTTGCCGCCTTGCAGTTCGACATATTTTGCGGTGATGAATGGAAGCTGTCGATGGTGGGCACTGTCAACAACATCGGCCAGTTCGTGGGGATTCCTCTGGGCGGCTACATTGCCGACAGGTATGTAATCGTTCACCAATCGGGAGGGTTGTGTGGGATATTAGCTTGTGCCATGATAGAGAATATGAGGTGGTGCAATGTAATCGAATGTACTTCGATTTTACGCGATTTACATCACGATAGTTTATCAAAACATTGGTCCCAAATGCGATGACATTCTTGGAAGGAAATTTAAAGAACTAGCTTCACCTTGGCTCCATGTCGATAGACTGTCCAAATCGTTATAACTTGCACCGCAAACCATGTCCGCCATGAACCATAAACAGCTCAACACAACCACTTCCCTTTTCCAGGTATGGTCGCCGCACAATGCTCGCCTTTGCCGGCCTCTTCAGCAGCATCATGGGAATCATCCGCTCCCTGTCGGTGAACTACTACATGTTCCTCGTTTTTGAGTTCCTCGACAACGCCGCTAGTGGCACCATGTACGGCACAATCTTCATCCTCGGTCTCGAGCTGGTGGGGCCAAAAATTCGCGTGCTAGCCTGCTCGGTGATCACCATCTTTTACGCCATCGGAGAGGTTCTCCTCGCGTTGGTGGCCAAATACTTCCACAACTGGCGACTGATCCTCATGATCTTCTACATCCCCGCCACGGCTCAGATCTTCCTGCTGTGGCTGCTGCCAGAGAGTGTCCGGTGGCTGTTGTCGCAGGGTGAGGAGGAGAAGGCCACGAACATTTTGCGACATGCCGCGGAGGTGAACAAACGAAAGCTCTCCGATGCCAGTGTGGACAAATTGCTGCTGGCAAATCGGTACAAGTTGGCCAAGGCTGACGAAAGTAAGTTCCCCATCAAGGAGGCGTTCAAGACACTCTTCTGGCGGATCTTCAACTGCTCGCTGTGTTGGTTCACAAACGCCCTGGTCTACTATGGCCTTAGTCTGAATGCGGTGTCACTGGGTGGGAACAAGTTCGACAACTTCGTCTACATATCCCTGATTGAGATTCCCGGATTCCTGATACCCTATCTGACCATGGACCGCATCGGGAGACGGTACTCGCTGTTCGGGTACTTGGTGATCTGTGGGATTTGCATAGCGGCGACGATTTTTATAAGATCGGGTGAGTTTGAGGGGGTTTGAGGGGTTCGGGGGTTCGGGGGGGAGGAAGGACACTTTATTTTCGGTTCTCTTTCAGATTTCTATGCCATGCAACTGACGCTGTTCCTCCTGGGGAAGTTGACCATCACCGCCTCCTTCCAGGTCCTATACTTTTTCACCTCGGAGATCTTCCCCACGAATGTCCGCAACAGCCTGCTGTCATTCTGCTCGATGTTGGGCCGAATCGGTTCGATGGTGGCCCCGCAGACACCACTTCTGGTAGGTCAAGAATCCGGTCTCAAATTGACGTCCTTATTGAATCACCTTCCTTCGCAGGGTAAACTATTCGATTCCGGTCCAGCGATTCTTTTCTCTGTGTGCGCCCTCATCTCCGGTTTCATGGCGCTCCTGTTCCCCGAGACGGCCGACATCGTTCTGCCAGCAACGATGAACGAAGCCGAAGGCATTGGCCAAAAGAAGAAGGCCATGGAAGCTGAAACCAGGAATATTTAGAAGCCGAACGCATATGATCGTCTCGTTTATGTATATTTCACATCACACGTACATCATTTCTCACCCCGCACTTCGTCACATTCTGGAAGATCTATTACAATAAGGCAGTAGTATCCGTAGTTATAAACATAATTTAAAAATAAAAATCCGTTACTTTACAGTGGTAATAAAAAGTCTACGTCGCTATAAATGTGTGTACAAAAAACAATACTCTTCGCTTCGGTTTACTTCCCCGCCGTCGTCGCTGCTGGTTGTATACTGATTTGCTTGTTGTTCGGAAGGAGCTGCTCTGCCTCCTTGGGTTCGGGATCGGGATCGGGATCGTTTTCTGTGCTGCGGTCTGCGTGACCGTTCTCGAGCAGGACCACATTCAGCGGCTGCATCTCGATTGGAGCGAGTTTCTTCTCCTCCACCGGGGGAATCAGACGTTCTCTGCAAAATGGAAAAGAACAGTCAATCCTGGAGAACTCCTTGCTTCGGTTGGGGTGTCACTCACTTGAAAAGAAGAAGCCACACCATCGAGACCAGCATCATCACCGTGGTCATGCCGAAGGTCCAGTACGTGCCGAAGCGAGTGTAAATGGAGCCGACGAATACGGGTCCCAGGACTCGGGAGAGGCAGCCTGAGCCCGTCATCAGTCCCATCCACACGCCCTGCGGCCGGGGGCCGAGAATCTTGGAGAAGATCGTCTGGATCAGCGTCACGGCGATGGGGTAGCCGATGCAGGTGAATCCATAGCCAATCAGGAATTGAGTGAGCGTCAGGGCGGGTGTGAACTCACACCATTTCTGTGTCTTTGGACAGCCCAGGTAGATCTCGCTGTCGGGATCGTCGTAGAGGGTGTTGTTGGTTCCGTTGGGTCCCAAGGGAATGGTCACGTTGAAGACCTCTGCGATTTTTGGTGGTCCATCACCCCATGGGATGTAGAGCACACGACCGAGGACCATCAACGAGAAGCCACCCCAGATGAGGACGTATTGCTCGGGGAAGCTCTTGCAGAGTGGCTTGATGCAGACGAAAGTCACGCATGCTATCGCGGCGCCTACAGACATCAGAATTCCCATGTAGTACAGCGCCTCCCTCTTCGTCCATCCAAACTGATCCATGGTCAGAGATGTGCCCAATCTGGAAGAGAGAGAGGAGTCAGGAATCCACTCAAGGCGAGGATAGAGGTTTGGTAGATGGGTGCCCTTGTTGACATGAAGAACATGTTAGCGGCTCACTTAGACCACAGGAGAGAGGAGAGGATACTCACGTCTCGAGCAGGACGAAATTGAAGACCAGGACGAAGAAGGCCACGATGAGTGTCCATGAGGACACATAGTCCGGTTTGATTGCCTTCCACGTCTCCTTCTCGGAGCTCTTTCCCTGCATGATCATGACCTCCTTGGCCGCCACCTTTCGCTCCTGGAAAACAGAGATGAAGTCATGAGTCTGGAATTTTGAGAGAGGATCTCTGGCTTACTTGGAAGATGCTGGGCATGAACATGACGACATTGGCGATCCCCATCAGCACGTTGATCCATCCTGAGGCTGTGTACATGTTCAAGATCACGGCTCCCCAGAGGAGTGTGTAGCCATCGCTGCCCAGGGGGGTGACCACTGACTGCAGCGAGGGTCCCACGATGAAGCCCAGCACTTGGGCCAATGAGATCATTGACACAGCTCCAGTGCGCTCACTCAATCTCGTCGCAGCTGACAGATACGATCGACACACGGCGATGTTAGCTGCAATCAAGAGAAGTTCTTCAGATCAGATGAAGATCAGGGGATTCTTGGAACAAACCTGAGCTGACTCCGATGAGGAACCTCGATCCCAGCATCCAGTACTTGACGTTGCTCGGCACTAACTCCAGCGATGAGTACATCGCACTGGCGAGCGAGAACAACGTCAGCGAGCAGAGCAGAGGGATCCTCATCGATCCCGACTTGTTCTGCCAGTAGCCGAAGAGCGGACTGAAGATCATCTGTCCGAATGGATTTGCGGCGACCACCAGACCCATGAACTCCTTTCCTGCCTTGGGATCTAGCTAAGGGAGAACAGAAAGAGATGATCCACTGAATGATCGCGTGCGATCAGGTCACTCACCTTGTCCAGGAATGGCCACACTCCCGTGAGTATTATGCTGAAGGCTAGCGACATGAGGAACATGGTGAAGTAGATGATCCTCACCGATCGCCATCGCTGGTGGTACTCCTCCAGGGTTTCCAGGCCATCGTCGATCTCCTCGGGGATCTTCGATGGCTTCCATTGCTCGCGAAGTCTTCGAATGTAATCCATTCTGTGTGTGTGTGTGTGTTGTGTGGTGTAAACTTGAACTTAAGGACTAAGGTGCGTCTTAGATCACGGTTTGGATCACGATAGTTTCAGTCTGAGAATTTACAGTTTATTGCTAAGCGGGTGGGTTGGTATCACGTCATTCTGGAAATGGAAAAAAGGAGAAGAGGTTAAGGGGGATTGTTCACATGAAGGGACTTTTTTCGCAGACTTCGGGGATTTTTTTCGGGAACTTCGGGGACTTTTTTCGAAGACTTCGAGAAAGAAATGAGCGCCACTGACTCCTTGTGGATAAACGACTGGATGGCGCAGTTGGTTAAGTGCCTGCTCCTGGTTCGAGGAGTCCCAGGTTCGAATCCCAGTGAAATCGAATCTGGTCCAGTCACCATTTGCCGTTGGGATCAAATTAACGGCACTAGAGTAGTTTGCTACCTGGCAGTACAACGGACCAGTTTTGAGTCTGAGTGCTCCAGTAGTATTTCAAAAAAATCTCCCTGTGGCTTTTTCCCCACCCCACCAGCCACTATCTCATCCCAAACATGTTAAGGAAATGAAAAATGTAATCTTCCCGAAGAGCACGAGTGACCTTGTATCGCATAGGAGCGTATTTTATCTACTTGACAACTTAATCTTCCGCGCATTTTCTCAAAACAAAGACTCAGAGCTAAATATAGTCAACACATCGGGGGTACGCTGCTCAATTATGATGCGGTTTCGAATAAATGAAAGCAGATAAGGGGAAGCAAGCCACACACACAAACCGACAAACCGCATGTGGTACAGATTATCTGCTTCCGATAGTTCATATCAATTGACGACCCCCCCACACACCAGAGGCGGATGGGGGAACGATTATGTGACATCATTTTTTTTGTTGTTTTTCACTGATTCTCACTCGATTGTCGTGTCAGCCACAGCCCTTTTATACAACCGCCACCCACCGACCAGCCATCACAGGCGCCCAACCACTTGTAACACAGATTCACCACTCGTCGTTGAACAATCCCCTGAGACACACACACTCACTCACGCGAAAATTACCTTCTTCAGCGGTTGATTTTGGGCATTTAATCCCGGGAGCGCGGGGAAACGATTAATTACTCGATAGCGAATCACTCAATCTTGATTCAGCGTAATCAGGGCGAACGTCTAAGCCGCTGGCAGTTGCCGATGGCAGGGTGTCACAGAATCGAATGCCGAACTGATACGAATTACCCTCATTCATTATAGGCGCGACCAGGTGTGGAGGAGTGTGATAAACGCCCTCTCGAAGGGTTTTCCAATCGAAACGGAAACGGAGATTTTTTGTGATTTTCATTCGAGAACGATGATGGATGTGCTTCCATCTCACTTGTGCACGATGCACTGAGCTCTGGTTGAGGTGCCCAGTGCAGCGAGAAGCAACAGCAGCACACACAGCTGACAAAGTCATTCAAAGACACGCATGCGAACGGCTTCCTCTTCGGGTGGGTGGGGGTGGTGGGAGGTGTGCATTGAGTGCATAGACCTGGATAAGGAGATTACAAAGCTTAACAGGCGGGCGGGTGCTGGTGTTTCCCCGGTGGATGCACTCATGTGACATCAGATGGTGGGAGATGCAATGCAAAATCGATTGCTGGTGCTTTCCTCGATGTAATCACTGTTTAGTGGATGAGTGGGTTCTGTTTTATCCCATGGAAGTTCATGACATTTAGATGACTCAGGCAAGGAAACGCTTTTGTGAGCTAAAAAGATGCGAGGAGGACGCTGAGTAGGGTGCAGCATTTGAGGCAACAACTGGCGGGGGGATTCCGGAAGAGAGAGATGTGGGCAGGACACCGAGTCGTGTGCAGCACTTGGAAGCAACAAAAGGCAGAGGGATTCCGGAGGAGCTCAAAGATGCGAGGAGGAGGCTGAGTCGTGTGCAGCATTTGGGACAACAAAAGGCGGGGAGATTCCGAAGGAGCTAAAAGATGTGAGGTGGACACAGAGTCGTGTGCAGCATTTGGAACAACAAAAGGCAGAGGGATTCCGGAAGAGCTCAAAGACGTGAGGAGGACGTATTTGGAACAACAAAAGGCGGGAGAGTCCGGAAGAATGACAAAAGCACACAAAGAGTTGACAGATTTGCTGGATGTGATACCAGGGTTTTGCTGGTGGTTCCGTCATGTCTGCCATCGTCAACGATTTTGGTTCCTTTCGAAACGGTCAAGGAAGTCTCGTTTCTTGTTGAGATGAAAGCGTTCACATGACAACTTGACTTTAGTTTTTGTGGAGACTTTTAAGGATGTTGCTGGATGTTGCTTGCTGGATGAGATACCAGGGTTTTGTGACTGCATGTCTGCCATCGTCGACGATTTTAGTTCCTTTCAAGACGGTCAAGGAAGACTCGTTTCTTGTTGAGGCGAAAGTGTTCACGTGACAACTCGACTTTAGTGTTTTGGAGAGTTCTAAAGAAGTACTGATTCGGATTAGAACAGGCTCGTTAATGTTAAGCCAAACTTAAGCTTTGAACTCATCCCAAAGACTGCTGTCTTTAGGACATTTTTTCCTTTCTTAATGATTTCCGCCGTGCGTCGACTCCTATGCTCGAGGTCCAAGGTTCGAATCTCGAAAAAAAAAAAACATCTAACATTTTTTCACGGCTCCACCTCTTTGGAGTCACTGACAATGCTCAAAGAGCATAACTGTCTAGAAAAAGCTTCCCAAAATCACCTTTCGGAGCCGGCATTAATCTATAGGTCCCCTCCACTTGTGAGAGAACAAAAGCACGCACAACACGAGTGGTTGCTGAGAAGCTAGGCCCTGATCCACCTCGGACTGTAGCGCCGCCATCATTATTATAATGATTTCCGCCTCAAAGCAATTTTAAGGCCCCTGCACTCTCAACTGTCAGCCGTCAGAGTGATCAAGACAGATCTACCCGTGACTTGTGTGCATGCTTTCTTTTTCCTTTCCTAATGATTTCCGCCTCAGAGATTGAAGCTATTTTAAAGCCCTTCCACTCTCAACTGTCAGCTGCCAGAGTGGTCAAACCGGACCTAGTCAAAGCATGCACGTAAGTCACGGTATATGCATGCTTTCTGTCGCTTCGAAAACCCATCAAAAATAGAGCAACTTTGACGTTTGAATTATCAATCATTCGACAGCAAATTGGATCAAATAAAGATGTAATCGCCCCCCTAAACCTGCAAGTCAAATGACAACCAACAATCTGTCACTTTTGACAGTTCAATCGGAACAGTTTAAGGTGTCACAATCGGAGATGATTAATTAACATGCCCCTCTGTACACGTTCAACAATAAGTCAAGATTCACGATGACAGTTTCATTGTTTCCCACACTCAAGCATGCAACTCATTACAACGGCATTACCTGTCAAATCAACTGCACTTTCCCTGCAAAAAAAAAAACACCATCAATTTCCCGCATGATTGGCAACAGAAATCGTAGACAAACTGTGACATTTCGTGACTGCATGCAGAAGCATAATTATAAACATCATCAGTGTCACGAATGTCAGACGTCTGAAGGCTGTCATAAAGCAGTAAATCCGTAAGCAATCAAATGCTTTTTTTAGAACACTTCTACGACCAGGAAATGATTTGAAATTTTCTTAAATTCTACACGAAATGTCGAGATAAACCGAACGTCTTATCGGGCTTAATTGTTTTCCAGAGTTGAGTGTGCAAATTATTTGATTAGATAAGTGAGTGTATGCAGGGAAAGACGCGTTCGTTTGATATGCCCAAGTGGAGAGGTGTAATCTCTTCACGAGGACTGGGTGGGTTTGTTAGAAGCAACTTTAAGTTAGTTGATCTTGTTTGTTTTAAGTCAAGTTTTTGTTTTTTTTCTTTGTTAACGTGAACTGGAAAGTGACAGATGATGGGAGGGTTGCCAAAAGTCCTGTTCTTGAGAAAATAGTCCTCCTTTTGACGAAACACTTCTTTTTTTGAGGAAACAGTCCTCCTTTTGAGGAAACAGTCCTCCTTTTTGGGAAACAGTCCTCCTTTTGGAAAAACTGTCCACTCCTCAGACTTCCATCTTCTATTGATTTCGTCAAACTGAAAAACACTGAAATGCTTAAGTTTTCCAACAGAAAAATACGCCAAAAACGCTTCAAAATATTTCACAAATCCCTTCAAAAACAGTTCCCTTGTTTTTTTCTCTTCAAATGTTGCAAAAGATTGTCTTAAACAGTTCACTCAAATTGCATTCCAAGCAAGCATTGCGAGATAACCAATTATTCGCGTGTTTCTGGTGACTTTAACTCTGACGTCATCAAAAATGAAAAATTCAATTTTCTCAAAATTTCCACGTTTTCCATTAAAATTTTCGATTGAATTCACTTCATTTATCATTTTCACACTCAGCCCCATACATCTGAGTCAAAAATTCCATTCAAACACAAAGAAAATCGACTTTTGAAAAAATGACACTCTTCACACGAAAAAATGCAGTAAACTGTCAACACAATCGGGTCGCATTTTTTTTTGCTGAAAACGAACACACTTTCGTCGAAGTAGATTTGATGAGTGCAAAGTTTTGTAAAACGGATTTCTCAGGATTTAGGACGAATTAAAGGACGCGGGATATCAGGATGGAATGGAAATGAAATCTAGAAGCGAAATGAGGCATGATTTTGTAACGGGACTGCCTTGGTTGGTTTTTTAGAGGCAAAATTCGTGATAACCTCTTTTTTTTGCACATCAGCAGGGATCTTCGAAGAGTTGATGTTTTCTGAAAGGATTTTCGTGATGATTAGGACGAGTTCAGGGATGAGGGATATCAGAATGGACAGGAAATTGAATTTAGAAGCGGAATTAGGCAAGATTTTGTAACGGGAGTGGCTTGGTTGGGCATTTTTAAGTGACTTTTGTTGTATCCTCTTTCAAGCAGTGATCTTGGATCACATGATTTTTTCCGAAACGATTTTCTCAATAATTCGGACAAACTGAAGAAGGGAGGAGGAGGGAGGAGAATGGAAAGGAAATTGAATTCAGAAGCGAAATAAGGCAAGATTTTTTACCAGAAGTGGCGTAGTTGGGTATTTGGAGGCGACTTTTGTGATATTTCCTTTCAAACAGTAATCTTGGAAGATAGGATGTTTTTTGAAACGATTTTCTCGGTAATTCGGACACACTGAAGGACGTGGGATATCAGAATGGAAAGGACATTAAATGTAGAAGTGGTGTACTGACTTTGAGCCTGTGGGACAACGCAACAGAGGACGTCCACGTACAAGGTGGTGCACACAAGTCGAGGGGGACCTCGGCCGGTTTGGCGTGCGAAACTAGAGATAGCTGGCAAGAGATCGTTCCGGCTGGAGCAGCATTGGATGAGGCCCAGGCTCACTTTGGGCTGTAGCGCCCTAAGAAGAAGAAGAAGGAATAAGGTAAGATTTTGTAACGGGAGTGACTTGGTTGGTTCTTTAGAACGAAGTTCTAGGGATCAACTTTGTCGCAAAATGCTACTTTGTACATGAATTCCGTAGAGAAAATCACTGATTTCGATTGCATCAGTCGACCTAACACATCTTCAAGTCTAATCCTATGAAAAAACCGCAAAAACTATCGCAAATTACGTCAAAACCTAGAAAAACGTCAAACTGACAAGTAAATGTCTGCCTGAAAGGTCAATACACAAAATGATCTATCCAACTTTTTGATTGCGTATGTGCTTGTTATTTGTGCAAGTGTTATAAACCGAGATAGCACATGATTAGCCCGACAATCGCATAGACTTCTGGAGCTAACAGACCGAGCCTCTATCTCCGATGATCAACTGCATGTGATAAGAGGCATTAGAGACGTCTACAACTGACAGCGACCCCATCTCACTGCGGATCAGCGATAGCTGCACTGCCGCGATAGAGGAATCTATTTTTAACCAAAAACACTGTCAGTTGGTGATTTTCCAGATCACAGACACAGATTTTGGACGGACGCGTTGTTGTTTTCTCGGAGGTGAATGGCTTGTCCGCCTTAAACTTGAACACAGAAAAGTCACCAGTTGACACAGCAATAGAATTAAACTGTCATGAGTCAATAAATCTAAGTTCGCTTTCATCTGTTCGGTGGGAATCGTCAAATCAGCGTGTGTGTGCGCGAGACTCACTCACTCATTCATCAGCACGTGCTGCGGTAATTGATTCGCCTCTACTTCATCTTCATCTACGGATTTTACAAAATAATTTTGTATCTCGTTCGAATGTTAAAACCGCCTCGCCCTCGAGACGGGGGCACGACGACAAATTAAATAAGCAATTTGTGCAATCAAAGCAAGCAAAGGGGATCAAAGTATCTCCGACTGGAGAGCTCTCTGCTCTGGATGATGTTTTTTGTTTCGTTTTTTTTTTTGGTTATGTGGGATGTTGCCGCCTCTAATTGATTTTCTTTTTTTTGTTGCTGCTGATTTGCTGACCTTCGGGAACAGTGAACTCGCCTGTATGTCGGATGGGGAAGAAGGAATTAAATTTGTTTACAATGTGGGAGGGGTTTTGGTCTGATGTTGATCTTGGCGATCGTAATCGAAAGTTAAGTGATAGGAGATGGTGATTGCTTCACTTGTTGGGCTTTTTGCTTCAAGATATGATTCAGTTATTGGGCTCTCAGCCGGCGATAAAGCCATGGAACGCCTATTAATGTCTGAAAAGGAATTTACAATCTGTCGTGTGATAAGATTCGTTTTGTGTTCAAAATGTTATCGTGATCGATCCGATAATCGAGACAGACCTCCCCAACTGATCGATTTCGAGGCGAATTGGTGAAATAGACGTGAGGAGCGACTGAAATAGGTGACGAATTGCATATTGATGAGGTGACCCGCTTTGGGAATTATTCGATAGTTTTTTAGTGCATAATTTTCTAATCGGCAAAAAATGTGAACAGAAACAGGTGCTTGAGCAAAAATGACAAGCTGAAGTCGAGAATTGTGAGTATTGACTGCCCTCCGAGTGGAGAGAGAGGTGGTTCTTACGTCAAGTTCATTTCGTGAGTCAGCGCCGAACCCAAGGGTCTTGAAATCGACTCTGAAGCGGCACGTGCTTGATGGATAGTCATCAGAGTGGCGAACAGATCGTTGAAACTAGAAGCTATTACCGTTATATCTCATGCGCAGCTTAGACTACGTGCTGTAGACAAAGTTAATAAATCTTTTCAAAGCAGATTGAGTGCATTTTTTTGCGGGGGGGTTTTTGAAGCACTACTGGAGCACTCAGACTCAAAACTGGTCCATTCTACTGCCAGGTAGCAACCTACTCCAGTGCCGTTAATTTGATCCCAATGGTGACTGGATCAGATTCGATTTCATTGGGATTCGAACCTGGAACCCCTCTAACTTGGGGCAGGCACTTGACCAACGATCGCGATCCAGTCGTCCTGGTTGATCATCGTCCGACATGATCCTCATGGTTCGTCGGTGCTGTTTTGGGTTTCCTTTGAAAAACCGGATAAAAGCGTACTAACTTTGCTTTCACTGGGATTCGAACCTGGTACTCCTCTAACTTGGGACAGCTACTTAACCAACTGCGCCATCCAGTCGTGTCCTCCAGTGCCGTTAATTTGATCCCAACGACAAATGGTGACTGGATCAGATTCGATTTCACTGGGATTCGAACCTCGAACCCCTCGAACTAGGAGCAGCCATTTAACCAACTGCGTCATCCCGTAGCGCCCCAAGAAGAAGAAGCAGGCGGCATTAAAGGACTTCAATAAGCGGCTCAATTCTGGTCACCAGACAGCTGACGAGAGATCGTGCGGCTGGAGAGGCTTGTTGGGTGGGGCCCAGGTCCAACTCGGACTGCAGCGCCCTAAGAAGGAGAAGGAGATGAAGAAGAGGAAGAAGAAGAAGAAGAAGAAGTAGAAGAAGAACAAGAAGAAGAGGAAGAAGAAGAAGAAGAGGAAGAAGAAGAAGAAGAAGTAGAAGAAGAACAAGAAGAAGAGGAAGAAGAAGAAGAAGAGGAAGAAGAAGAAGAAGAAGAAGATGAAGAAGAGGAAGAAGAAGAAGAAGAAGAAGTAGAAGAAGAACAAGAAGAAGAGGAAGAAGAAGAAGAAGAAGAAGAAGATGAAGAAGAGGAAGAAGAAGAAGAAGAAGAAGTTGAACTTGAAGAAGAACAAGAAGAAGAGGAAGAAGATGAAGAAGAGGTTGAAGAAGACGTTCGTTTTGATATGCAACGCGGCTTAGCATTTCCCAAAGCGATCGTCCGATGACGAAAGTGTTTGAAGAAGCTACTGGCAGGCAGCTTCGCTGGCACAAACCCGATGACTACTGAGTGCTCTAACCGCTGGCAGACAATCCAAGTTACCCAGTGCCAAAGTGCGTTAACGAACTGCGCCATCTAGTTGTGAGTGAATTTACTTCAAGCAGTTGAAGCAAAGCATCGTCCCAGTCCTGCTATATAGCGCAGAAGCATGAACTTTGGACGGATGAGGTTGGTCTTGGCTGATTTGAGAAGAAAATTCTTCGGGTGATTTTCAGTCCCGTCTGCATAGAGGGTGAGTGGAGGAGAAGATATAACAACGAGCTATTCAGCGACATCGACTTAGTCAGAAGGGTGAAGATTCAAAGATTGAGATGGCTAGGTCATGTAGAGCGAATGGAAACCAATGCTCCGGCATGGGATGGGAGCGACTGGATGGCGCAGTTTGTTAAGTGCCTACCCCAAGTTAGAGGGGTCCCAGGTTAGAATCCCTCGGGTTCACCCCTGAGAGACGGCACAGTAGAGGAAGACCGGGACTCAGGTGGCGCACTCAAGTGGAGAGGGACCTCAACCAACTGTGCATGCGAAACTGGAGGCAGCTAGCTAAAGATCGAGTTGGCTGGAGACGCTTGTTCGTTGAGGCCCAGGTCCACCCCGGACTGTAGCGCCACCCTTAGTAAGTAAGTAGTTTAAGCAAAGCCTCTTTTTACCGACTCTCCTTTAGATTTCAAAGGTAGACGAGATTTGGTCTTCGTGAAGCCACATTTACCATGCGTGGAGCTTGATGATAGCCAAAGGACATGTCATCTGTGAGGATCTTAGTCCCTGTGGAAGTCTTTGAACTCCTCTTTCCTGGAATTCATCGAAAACCTTGTTATCCAACGAACAGCCAAGGGGATCTGATGTTAGGCGCCGTCGCAAATCCAAAAATACCCAAATCGGACCTTGCGTTCCAAGAGAATTATGATAATAATGATGGCGGCGCTACAGTTCGAGGTGGACCTGGGCCTAGCTTTCTCAGCAACCACCCGTGTTGTGCGTGGAAGCGGCATCAAAACTGTAGGTCCCCTCCATTCGTGACTGCTGTTCTCTCAGCAGAGGACCTACAGTCTCCTCCACTCATGACTGCTATTCTCTTACGAGTGGAGAGGACCTACAGTTTAATGCCGACTCTGAACGGTGTAAAAGGTAAAAGTGGCGGTGGACATACAGATTCTGTTTTCGGACCCAATTAGCGCCATGAAAGCGCCGTTTTGATACCAACGGTGAGATTGAGAAGCTTTTTCTAGACAGTTACACCAAGAGAATTAGCCGACAGAATAAATTCCCGACTGCTGACTCAATCTGAGTCAAAAAAACCGATCTCTGATCGCTGTACTAAGAAGCAGTCTATTTCTAAACCTGGTTTCTCCCACCTGATCACCACCGCTTCCATCAATTTGCCGCACGAAATCAAAAAACCCATTGTCAGGTGAAGCTCCATCGTCATAAACACCGCAAATTAACATTTCTGTTAACTTCCCACGTCCAGATTTACCGCTCACTGAACCATAATCACACGGAAGAGAGATCTCTGTTCCCAGTGTACAGCTGCAAGAGATTCCCCTTATCGCGCACCACAATCATTCCCCGGACCGTGACGCAGTTCTTTGATCGCCTCCAGACTTGCTCTGCTTTTGTGTCGCCCCCTCCCAAACATGCGTTGGCATTTTTTCTATTTTTATCAACCAAAAAACCATCTATTTTCCTCCTGTTCTCGTTCTCTCTCCCCATCTCACTCAGTCTCCTCTCACTTTACAACTTTTTTACAAGCCTCTTGCAGTAGCCGCACGCACACAGCAGTCAATCCACGATAGTGGTCACTCACTCGTCTATTCGATTCGAATGAAAAAAAACAAACAACAACAACAACAATCACAGAAAAAAGAGATAAACGATTTGCCACAAAACAGCACACAGCGGAGCACAACACAAAGGCCTCCGTCCGACCTCGGCCCCTGCTGGCCCGCCCCAAACAGAGCCACAATGAAGTTCTGTCACCGAAATAAAATTATTCTCACCTTGTGGCGCTGCGTCCCCCCATTCCGCAAAGGCCCGGTGAAACAAAATCGAAAGCCTGACCGATAACACGACACGATCCAATTGATTTGCAGTTTTTTTTTTTGTTTGGATATCGTCCGGATATGCAACCAAACCGCGAGACTGAGGCAAAAATCAGATCGCGACCTACTCGTATGACTGCTCGGCTACGTTTCACTAGGTCGCCCGCGAATTAACTGCGTCTGAGCTGGTATCCGTGGATGGATCGTGGCAAGCGGCGGTGTTCGACTGAATTGCTAAATCGCCAGCGAACGCTCGCTCTCTTGCTGACAAGACGCGGTGGGAGATCTTGCGAAAAACAAAAAAACAACAACACACAGGCACAGCACTTGAAAAACCGGCACAGAGAGTGCTGAGGTGGTGCGGATACTTTTCGTTTCAGAAAAACACTTGCTCCGTGCACCAACACAACTGATGGCGGCTGGCGTTCAAGAGCCACTGGTGAGGGTCGAGCGAGTGTTTGCTGTGGGGAGTACACCTGAGCGAGGGAGAGCCGAGTGCGAGAGAGAGACGAGGGCGTAGAGTGGCGATCGTGGCTCTCGAGAGTGTGGGAGTGTGCTCTATTCCCTGGACTATCCTTTTCTAGGCGGATAACAACGTCACATCCGGAGATTGCCCACTAATCCAGGGCCATGTATCGTGGTAACGAACCGAGTGCAGTTTCGAAAATGAATTGTGCATCGGGAATGTCGTTCGTTGACTAATCCACTGCTCTGCCATGCATCGTGGTCTCGAACCGAGTGCAGTTTCGAAAACAAATTGTGCATCGGGAATGTCGTTCGTTGACTAATCCACTGCCATGCATCGTGGTCACGAACCGAGTGCAGTTTCAAAAATGAATTGTGCATCGGGAATGTCGTTCGTTGACTAATCCACTGCTCTGCCATGCATCGTGGTCTCGAACCGAGTTCAGTTTCGAAAATGAATTGTGCATCGGGAATGTCGTTTGTTGACGTTGTTGAGGAGGACAACCAAGCTCTGAATCTTAGACGCGTACAGGAACTTTTCCAGTTTGTGCACAAACCACTGTATAGTTCTTCACGTCACAACCAGTCGATGGTAGCCAACAGATAGTGGAAGCACCCACCACCACCGACTTCATTCCATTTTCAGTGCTGAATGCGCTCAAGTTCGAATACAAGTGATGGTCGAGAACCCTTTTCCACTTTCACCACAACCTCATGACCTTAACACCTTCCAAACCAGAACTCAGTCAATCATGAAATCAGTTGACTTCTGGTCCAAACCAAGCCCACTCTCACCCTTCCCGTAGCCGTCGCATTTTCCCTTCGAAAACCAAATCATCGCATTTCATTCCACAACTACACCCCATCTAATACACCAACCAACAACCCACCACCGAACACATCCCATTTGTCATTACAAAAACCAGCTGTCAAATCTGTCAGAGTTTTAGTTTATAAACAAAAAAATCGCGAAATATTTCAACTCGCACACAGTAGGCCGTCAAGATACGAGTGAATTTCGGTGAATTTTCGCTTTTTAAACAATTCATAGCACTCTCCATTAGATTCTTGAGATCCTTTCCGTTTTTCGTAGTATTTTTGTGTTTTTTTGTCTTGATACGCGCGCGTTGCAATGGAAAACAAAACCTCAACTGCAAACGCCGGTGCCGCGGATATTGAGTATGTCACATTGATAAGCGATGATTCTGATAATGGAGCAGACGATGCCTCAAAGCGACGTAGTCTCAAGGGCAAGGACGACGAAGATTCGAATGACATATCGAATGCTGATGAACGGCGCACTAGTCGTCGGAGGAAGCCCAAGGTAAGTCCTACACTCCATGTCCACATTGACTGGCTTCTCACCTCCAACCCTCCACTTTCAGGTTGAATACTATGTCAACAAGAGCGCAGCAGAGGGCTCAGACAACAAACTATCCACCGAGCGTCGCTCTGACAGCCTTAACAAGCCGAAGAAATCCGATTTCTCACGCAGTCCTCATCCCAAGGAGATCACCGACGTGCGTGAAGCCACTGCTGCAGCTGCCGAAGCATACAAGGAGATCCTCACCGGTTTGGAGGGTGCCGCCTTTCAGTCTCGCATTCCATTCGATAAAATGACATCTGCCGAGGCTGCCTGCTTCACTGACATTACCAAAACCGGCCTCGTCGCCCAGCGAGTGTTCCTGAACATCCGCAATCGTCTGCTGCAGATGTGGATTGACAACCCCAAGCAACAGTTGATTCTTGAAAATGCCATCAAGGACATGGAACCGCCGTTCGACAGTGATCCGCTCTTGGTGCGTCGCATCCATGCATTCCTCGAGCGTCATGGCTTCATCAATTTCGGGATTTTCAAGCGCTTGCAACCGATTCCGAGCAAGAAAGTGGCAAAAGTGATAGTGATTGGTGCGGGAATTTCGGGGCTGGCTGCTGCCCAACAGCTGCAGCAGTTCGGCATGGACGTGATTGTGTTGGAAGCGCGTGATCGTGTCGGCGGGCGTATCGCAACGTTCAGAAAGAACAACTACATCGCCGATTTGGGAGCTATGGTTGTGACGGGTATCTGGGGTAATCCAATGACGATTCTAAGCAAGCAGACCGGTATGGAAATGGTTCCCATTCGACAGGCTTGTCCACTGTATGGAGCTGGTGGGAAGCCAGTACCGAAGCATAAAGATGACATGGTGAGTTAGTTGGAAGTGGTTTTTGGGAATTCATTCATTTTTTTGTTGGTCTAGTTCAGGGCGTTTCTCATCAGAATTTTGTTTGGTTGGTTGTGGGGTTTGATTGGTGTAGTGTTGTCTGTTGAATGTAGATGGCGTGTGCATGGCTCTGGGGATGCAATAGAGAAAGTTTGTTGTTATGTCTGCAAAGAGGAAATAAAGTTCTGCCAGATGTCTATGTGATTGCTTCATTCTGTTTTTAAATTAAATCAGAAACGGGGTAAGCTACAGTTTGCTTGTTTGTCTGGGAATATGCTTTGCATACACAGGGGAGGAGGGAGGAACGTTTGTTTTTTAATTTTTTCTACTAAAAATGTTAAATATGACCCTGGCCTCGCTCCTCAATCGAAAACTCACCCTCGTCCTCACTCCTCAGTCGAAGACTCTTCTGTCTCCGAAGCATTTCTTGATTTACAAAATAAGACTCCACTGCTACAACTTCACAGGCAAACACAGCTCCAGCTGGGGTTCAAAGCCGTACTTCCCATCGGAGGACAGTCCTCCTTTTCAGCCCTCTTAAACTCATACTTAGAACTTAAAAATCGATCCAATTACACCTCATTTTTAAAAATGCTTATTTATTTGACATGTTTTAAATCACCTTATAACAAACACATTTTCCACATCAAAACATCATACATGGCAACACCCTTGCATTATACAGAAATAACCGACTGTCAGTTTCAATGAAAAAAAGTCAAATACTTTAATTTCTCCCACGTTTTTCCACAGAAAATGCACTGAAAATATGTCAAATCAACTCACACACACATTCAACAACATTTTCCTTTCATTTTGTCGCGAAAAATGACGAAAAACATTTTTTTAAACAATTGATGCAATTTGCATGCAAACCAAGCATTGCCAGATGAGCAAATAATTCTTATTTTTACAGCGGCTCAATGAGTTCAACTTCGACGTCATGAAAAATGAAAAATTCAATTTTCTCAAAATTTCCACGTTTTTCAATCAAATTTTCGATAGAATTCCCTGAATTCATCATTTCCACACTTAGCCCCACACTATTGCGGTGAAATATCCACTCAAATACAAAGAAAATCGAGTTCGAAGAAAATTACACTTGTCACACGAAAAAATGCACTAAAGCCATAACACATCGGGGTCGCATTTTCTTTTGCTGAAAATGAACGAGTTTTTGTCGAAGTCGATTTGATGATTGCAAAGTTTTGTAAAACGAATTTCTCAGGATTTAGGACGAATTGAAGGATGCTGGGTATCAGGATGGAAAGGAAATTGAATGTAGAACCGGAATAAGGCGTGACTTTGTAACGGGAGTGCCGCTGTTGGCTATTTGGAGGCGAAGTTTGTAACAACCTTTTTGGCACAGTCTTCGAAAACATGGTGCATTCTGAAACGATTTTTTCGGTTAATAGGACGAAGTTTAGGCCGGACGACATCAGAGTGGAAAGCAAATTGATTGGAGAACAGAAAGAAGACAAGATTTTCCGACGGGAATAGCCTGATTGGGTAATGAGCGGCGAAATTTGTGATAACCCCTTTTTTGGCACATCAGTAGTGTTCGAAAATTTGATGTTTTCTGAAACAAATTTCTCGATAAATAGGACGAATTGAAGGATGCGGGATATCAGGATGGAAAGGAAATTGAATTTAGAAGAGGAATGAGGTGTGATTTTGTAAAGGACGTGACTTGGTTGGGTATTTGGAGGCGAAATTGGTGATAACATCGGTTTTTGACATACCAGCTGTGGTTTTCGAAGACATGATGTTTTCTGAAACGAATTTTTCGAGAATGAGGACGAATTGAAGGATGTGGGATATCAGAGTGAATAGGGAATTTAATGTAGAAGCGGAATAAGGCTAGACTTCTTCGTGGGTGTGCCTTGGTTCGAAAGTTGGGACCAAAAGTTCGGAAGATTCTACTTTTTTGCATCTTGGGAGACACTTTCTTTACTGAAACGATTTTCTCGACAAATATGGAGAGCTGAATGATGTGGGATGTAAGAATGGATAGGAAATCAATTGTAGATGCGAAATAAGCCTCGATTTCGTAACGAGAGTGACTTGGATGGTTGATTGGAAGGGAAATTCGGGGGAATTTCCAACATTCTTCTATCTCTGCGAGGCATACATAAACAAAAAAAGACTTCGCAGGTAAGCACATACTATCACGAGGGAGCTGCAATCGGTTGTCAATAGGTGCCTATGCCACATCTTAAGGATATTCTGTGCAAGTCGTATCTCTAACGAACAGTTTTATCAGAGAACGGACTTGAACATATACCCATAATCATACGACGATGAAAGTGACAGTGGACTAGTCACACTCTCCGAAAGGGTGACAGATCCATAGCTGACCAAGCGATGCAATGGAATCCGTTTCCTTAGGATGGTAGGTTGCACGGCTTTCCTAGGAGTACGTGGCGCAGAACAGTTGAGAAGAAAGCACGTCAGCTGGAAAAAAGTTGGGGAGAGCTGAGGCACATTTCCAGAAAACGCACTCGATGGCGCGTAGGCATAGTAGAGGCCCTAGTATCCACAAGGGGATACAGGACACAAGTGACATATTCAGCTGGCTGAAGGTAGTTGAAACATCGTCGAGAATATCCTCCCAACACTCTGTTCTCTTCCCAATAACAGCAGTCTGCTTAGTCATCAGCGGCTGACCTTGAATCAAATGAAACTTTGGCAATCTCCCATTGCCTCTTCACATAACCATGACAACAATGTTTTGAGGTTCAAACATCATCCCACATCCCGACTGAATCACCATGTGTCATCGCATTTCCAATGTGTACACCAAGTCGGCGTTGTTTCGACTTTTCAGAGATCAAAGAGCAGTCACTGGTGCGTGTCTCATAAAGTTTTTTTTTTTTTGGCAACTAGAGCACAAATGATTTGTTTTATGGCTTCCTGACGCAGTGGGACCTAGACGCTTGGGTGGCATTACACAATTGCGCCGCATCCAGCCGAAGTACAGCCATTAAATCCGTAAGTGGAAGTGAAAGCATGTCTCTCGCGCTGCAAGTGACTTCCGTTCAGTGGGAAACGACGGTCAAAAGTGCCAAGACGAGCCCACTTCACTTTGCACCCCATCTTCTGGAGAGGGTCGTTAAAATCGGAGTTTCCTTAGAAACCCCTAATTAAGACATCCATCTCCTAGACTCAGACATCGCCCGAACTCCCTCGAAATGGAAAACCAATTTCCCATCCAAGCAAGCGCCACAAAAAAAAACTACCAACCGACCCATCGGCTCGTAACTTTCTCATGATCACCGATCCAATGAGTGAGTAGTTAAGTCATAAACAATCCGAAGTCGACATTTAAACGCTGGAAAATGAAAGACATCCCAATCGACGACTGTCCTATTGCCTCATAAAGCAATTTGGCTGTCGTCTCCTTTACTCCGTTCGCTCATCTCAGCGGAGCGGCGTGCACGCACGAAGGGGTTCTGGGGCCGTATGTAAATCGCATCATAACGAGGTGGCACTTCTCGAGAATGTCCGAGGAGAGGCATCTCCTCCAGTGTCATAAACGAAAAAAAAAAGGGTTACCTCTGCCTGTGGCGGTGGGTACGCTTGGCCGCTCACCGCCCGCCTAATTGATCTGGTCCGCAACTCTTTGACGTCGATGATTGAGAAACGCTGTCATAATCCAATAAAACTGAACCCCAGTTGTCAGCTTTTGTGATTGCCCGACCCGACCCGGCCTGGTCCCGGACACAATTGAGTTGTGGAATGTGCGTGTGCGTGGAGTCAGTGAAGCTTAGTTGTCGAGAGCTGCGTCTTGATGGGGGCCAACTCCACGCACAAGATGTAATTAATTGGCTTGGCTTTCTTCACTCGAAACTCATCCATCCCTGAAATCGAAGAGCATGTGCTTTGTTTGGATTCTTAATGAGAAAGCCCTGACAGCCGCGGTGCGGCGTAGGTACCCGTAACAATCAATAAATTCGTTATTAATTGCCGATGTTCTTGGGGCTGTTAACAAGATGTAAAGGTTCGTTAAATTTCGCGGTTGTATCCTGACGTGTGTGTGTGTGTGTGGTGATGGACAGGGGAGCGGTCGAGCTCCAAAGATGTTTGGCTGTCTTCCAGCGTGACCTTAGCGAGTCGTCTGTTAACAGAAATAAATATTTGATTTTGGTGGAGGTGGGGGGGCCTTTTTGTTGGGAGGAGCACGAACGTTGTAATTAGTTGTGTGTGGGTGAGGGATCCCATGGGAGCTGGAACTCGCGAATCCAAAGTGCGGTCATTGAGCTCGCTTTAACGAGGATCGATTGGTGGTAATTTTCGGAAGGGGAAGAAGCCAACGGATGAATTAATGAAGAGCTCTGCTCGCGGATGGTCCCTTCCGGCGAAATGCTTCGCAGGGTTTAATTGATGGAAGTGAAGAATGATGGTCACGACGGGCGCATGATGTGAACTTTAATGTCTGGGCGTTTCTGAGAAAAGATGCAACTCAAAGCTATCATTACTCTCCTGCCGTCAGGGGGGCGTCGACTTGTGGGAGAGTTGCCTTGGTTCAAGTTTTGGGGTGAGGATGGATGAAGAATTAAATGGTTTGTAAATGTCAGTAATTTCAGGGATCAAAGGCAATCAAATATTTGCAGTATCCTTCGTTACAGACATTCCTTGGCATTGGCCTTCTGTCTTCCATCAGTCACACACTTCCCACTTCACTTCGACTCTCATCTCTGTGATGACAGACTCTGCCAGACTTTTCTGTCTTCCCTCAGTCACACACTTCCCACTTCACTTCGACTCTCGCCTCTGTGAAGACAGACTCTGCCAGACTTTTCTGTCTTCCCTCAGTCACACTTCACACTTCACTTCGACTCTCGTCTCTGTGATGACAGACTCTGCCAGACTTTTCTGTCTTCCCTCAGTCACACACTTCACACTTCACTTCAACTCTCGCCTCTGTGAAGACAGACTCTGCCAGACTTTTCTGTCTTCCTTCAGTCACACACTTCACACTTCACTTCAACTCTCGCCTCTGTGAAGACAGACTCTGCCAAACTTTTCTGTCTTCCCTCAGTCACACACTTCACTTCGACTCTCGTCTCTGTGATGACAGACTCTGCCAGTCTTTCCTGTCTTCCCTCAGTCACACTTCACACTTCACTTCAACTCTCGCCTCTGTGACGACAGACTGCCAGACTTTTCTGTCTTCCCTCAGCCAAACACTTCGTCAAGAAAGTGGCGACTCCACTCTTGTCTCTGTGATGACAGACTCTCCAAGTGGTCGAGCAGTGCATTCTCTGATCAAATCTGTCCACAGAAACTCTCCCAAAAGATGTTATCCATACCCCTTCCTGCAATTACCACACAAAATGTTACAAAAAAATGATAACAGACGTCCCTAACTTCCTCCCCAAAGTCAACAGTCTTCCAGCGAGTCATTGAGGCCTAATTGCAAACTAGTTTAACATCGCTTTCTCCAACCGGTTTTCCACTTGGTCCAACCCAACCGCTTGCAGTCAATTGAACAATTTCGACGTCGACCTTCGATAGAGGAATAATTTATAAACAAAACTTTTTAACCATCTGCACACGCCCTTCAAATTTGATAAATGTATACATTTCCATCCACGATCCGCTCCAGTGAGAGAGAGCGAGAGAGGGGCATTCATAATTTGTGCGAGTACAAATTTTTAACTGCCGCCCGTGGCAATCAATTCTGGCTCGGTCTGATGTTTCCCAACAAACCCCTTCACGGTTCATTCGCCGAGGGCATGCGTATCTCCGCGCTTTGCGGTCCAACAGTCTACGCTCTAGTTTATGAATTTTCGTCAAAAACTACCCGTTCTCGCGGAGGGTTGAATGAAGGACCTGCATGCTCCGAGGAACAGGATCAAATTGTGGATTAATTTATTATCCTCTCGCAACTCAGCCGACATCAGTGGCAGCAGATCATCTACAGTAGCGCCCTGTAGGTCGTCTTTCATTGTTTTGATTACGAAGGACCCTCTCGAGCATATGTTGCGTTCCCGGATGACTTGCATCATCCCGAAAATCGATCGTAAAGTGGCCGACAACCGTCGAGAATTGAGAGAATCCTGAATGCGGCGTTTAATTGGGCGAAATTTAATTTGAAACCTGAGGGGAATCGCAACCGCTCCGGCGACGCACCCTTTTGCTTGAATTCGAAACCTCCCTTATCTCTGAACAACGCGCCGTGAGTCTGCGTAACCTGAAGCCGGCAGTTTGAGGTTGATCTGAAGAGGTGTAGGCTTTCAAAAAGGGAAGCAAAAAAAAACTCAACCCCCTTTGTTATGCAAAAGAAAGGGGTTGCAGTCGGTTTGGGCAGAAAATTTGAATTTCAATTGCGCACGCGTTTTTTTTCTCTCATTGTTCGATTTTTTTTGAATTGTCTATCAAATTTGTATTTATTTTAGGTTGAACGGGAATTTAATCGTCTCCTGGAGTCAGCCAGCTACCTCTCGCATCAGCTGGACTTTAACTATGCCGGCAACAACCCGGTGTCCTTGGGACAGGCTCTGGAATGGATCATTAAGCTGCAGGAGAAGCACGTCAAGGAGAAGCAAGTACAGCATCTGACGAATGTGACGCATGTCCAGAAGAGCATCATCGAGAATCAGAGTAAGGTCGCCGAGCTGGCTGAGAAGATTCAGACGCTGAAGGCCACGTGCAGCAAGCTGACCAAGAATCGTCCTCCAAAGAATGGGGAGGGAGATCAGGCTTGGATCGAGCATGAGTTCAAGATACGAAACACTCAGTATGAGTGGAATAAGGCGTACAAGGAGCTCGAGGCGCTGAATAAGGAGGAGGAGACGTTGCAAGCGAAACTTGCTGAAATCGAAATGAATCCACCAAGGTAAGCGAGAAAGAAGATTTTATCCGTTTGTGGCTTTCTATGGTTGGGTCTTAGAGTCTTAGAGCTTTTAGAGCTTTTTGACGTCTGAAAAGACTCAAAATGGTCCAAAATGAGCTCCACCAAGATGAGGTAGAGGAAGATTTTGTTTTGAAGACCTTTGGAGACTTCTTTGGCCAAGATTTCGTCTTATTTTGTCTTAAAGTCCTTTGAGGGCTTTCTATGGTTAGGTCAGTCTTAAGGCCTTTCAAGCTTTTGAGACTTTTAGACGTCAAAATTATCCAAAATGATCTCCACCAAGTGGAGGAAGATTTTGGCTTGAAGTTCTTTGGAGTCTTTCTGTGGTTAGGTCAGTCTTAGAGCTTTTAAAGCTTTTGTGACGTCTAAGAATAATAATGCCGGCACTACAGTCCGTGGTGGACCTGGGTCTAGCTTCTCAGCAGCAACTCGTGTTGTACGTGCTATTGTTCTCTCACAAGTGAAGGGGACCTACAGTTTAATGCCGACTCCGAACGCCGATTTCGAGAAGCTTTTTCTATACAGTTATCTCTTTGAGCAGTGTCAGTGACTCAAAAGAGGTGGAGCCGTGAAAAAAATGTTCGATGTTTTTTCGAGATTCGAACCTCGAGCGTAGGAGTCGACGCATCTACCCACTACTCCACGGCGCCCTTAAGTCAGTCAGGTCAGTCTTAAGGCTTTTAAAGCTTTTTTTGACGTTTGAAAGACTCAAAATGATCCAAGTTAAGCTGGAGGATGATTTTGTCTTGAAGTCCCTTAGAGTCTTTTTGTGGTCAAGATTTTGTCTTGAGGTCTTTGGTCAAGTCATTCTTAAAGCTTTTAAAGCTTTTTTAATGTCTGAAAGACTTAAAAGTGTCAAAAATGATTTCCACCAAGTTAAACTAGAGGAAGATTTTATTTTGAAGCCCTTTGGCGTCTTTCTTTGGTCAAAATGTTGTCTTGAAGTCCTTAAGGTTCTTTCTATAGTTAGGTCAGTCTTAGGGCTTTTTAAGCTTTTGAGTCTTTCAGACGTCAAAATGATCTCCCCCAAGTTAAATTAAGTTAAGAGGAGAATTTTGGCTTGAAGTCCTTTGGGGTCTTTCCTTGGTCAAGATTTTGTCTTGAAGTCCTATGGAGGCTTTCTATGGTTAGGTCTTAAAGCTTCTTCAGCTTTCATACTTTAATGCTTCTATGACGCGTGAAAGGACTCCAAATGATCTCCAACAAGGTAAGCTTGAGGAAGATTTTGTCTTATTTTGTCTTGAAGTCCCCTCAAGACTTTCTCTGGTCAAGTCTCTCTTGAAGCTTTTTAAGCTTACAAGCGTTAATGCTCTTTTGACGCTTGAAAAAACTCAAAATGGCCCCAAAATTAATGTTTCTTCTAAATGCAACTGAAATGCCTCGGATTGTCCGTTCTTCTGACGGAGCTCTGAAGCAAGACAGTCTTAAAGCCTGTTCAAGTTGGAACATCCGTTGATGAACCCAAAATTCTTCTAAATTCGTGAAAAGTCTCGAATTGCCCGTTCTTCTGACGGAGTTCTGAAGGAAGACAGTTTGCTACGAAGACTCAGATGTATGATGCTTCAGGTATCGTTGTTTGTTGCGTCATGTTAAGGACAAAGCGTGAAAATTGAAAGTTCTTCAGATGGCCTTGTAATGCATTCTCTTCTAGGACATACAGTGGACCCCTCCATGTCGAACTTTCATAGGAGATCATAATTAGAGTGAGTTGGAGGAAGATTTCAGCTGAGAGGGTAATTTTTCTCTGGAAAACTGAAGGGACTGCAAAAAACAGGGTCTAAAAACACGAGTTAGAGGGAAATTTGATTAGGATGGGGTTCGACTTGGAGGGCTTTGACTATATTTCTTTTAGACTCGAATAGAAAGAGAACACAAACCACTCTGAATTTTCCAATTTCTTTCAGTGACGTCTATCTATCATCGAAGGACCGTCAAATCCTTGACTGGCACTTTGCCAATCTCGAGTTCGCGAACGCGACCCCACTCAACAATCTCTCGCTGAAGCACTGGGACCAGGACGACGACTTCGAATTCATTGGAAACCATACCACAGGTGAGTGATGCACAGTAGTCCATAAAAAAAAATAAAACAGAAACCAGAAGCCTGAGTTTCGCCCGAATTCAGTGCATCCTGATGCGTGTGCCCGCAGATGGGTGATACAATTAAGCGTTTTTTTTTCCTTTTCCCACAAACATCCCGCGGGCATAAATTAATTAATTTCCACTAAAACTGATCATTTCTGTCGTTCGTTTCGTGTGACCATAAATTAATGGTGAACCACTGGAGTTTTATGACCAATGTCTTAATTAATTCGATTGTGAGGAGTCTCTCTCTCTCTCCTCGCGCCCTTGGGAAATAAATGTCTCTCCGCTCACTGCCTCCAGCTGAGTTTGTTTCCTTTTGTCTGAGTAGTCCGCAGCTTTGGAGTATTTCATTTTATTGATGATTTCGGTGGGGATTTGCATTTTCTAAATTGAGACAAAAAAAGTATCTATCATTTCGGGAGACAATAGGAAATGTTCTCTTCAGTCAGGGAACGGATGAGAGATCGAGGAAGAGTTTGAAGCTAATTAGTAGGTGCAAGGGAATTAATTTTAGCTCTTGTGGCGCTGATAAGATTGGTAGTGGAACACAAACGAGAGCTTGTGCCTTAATGGGCACATAAATTGTGAATATAATGACGGGAGATCTATGAAGTATGTGAGACGGATTTGATTTGAGCGGGGGGAACTGAGGAATTTGGGTCAAGACGGTTTCTTGATGGATTCCGGGATGATTTTGTGACACCTTTTCACACACGAACCAACGGGTTGTCTTAATGAGTTCTGGGGACGGGGAATGGGTGAGTGAGTGAGTCACTGGGACGGGGAGCTCTGTGAATGAGGAGTTTTCGAGGTTGGAGTCTAGTAAATGATTCACTCACCGGTTTGTTGACTTTCGATGGGGAATCAGACATGTGTCCACCACTCCAGCCACCAGTCATTCAATCTCTCACCTCGTTCTCGAATATTGAAGGAAACACGTGTATCACCTGCTGCCCACTCCAATTTGACCAAAATCGTTCATGTTTCCATCACGAATGGAGGCACTTAAATGAAGAGGCCCCAGAACGTGAATGATGACGAGTGGATAGAAGTTTCTGAACCCGACACGACATCCTCTGGATCCCATTCCAATGAGCAATCTGTCCACACGTGGCATTGGCTCCTCCTCTTCGACTACAATTCGCATTACAACACAAGATGCTCCATTGTATTCTCCTCTCTTCCTCACCCCGTTTTGGATACACAATGCCGCACAGAACAACTGTTTTATTTGTTTCAAGGCACCATTCATCAACCTGTCCGAGGAGCCTCCATGTAGACGCACGATTTACATAACCCTAAATCACCGAAAAAACCCCAAAAGAACAGGAGGAGGAGGAGAAGGGGAAGAAGACACGACATCGGCTGATTAACATTTTTAATCAGAAGACGAAACGCCGATTCTTTGCAACGACTTATTAATCGCGCTCCAGAAAAACACAATCGACGCGGAGTGGAATAAATCACGGGGAGATTCATGGCCTCATCGGTGCGTTGCGTACGCCTCCGAAATTAGCCTCTCTAAACACGCCAATGATCGATGTCTAGCCCACAGAGGCTGGTTTCGAGTCATGCGACTGCATATTCCTTGAATTCTTACTCGAGTGGCTCGGAGGGGACCTGGGGGAAAGAGTTAATGAGATTCCTGAGCTGGAACAGATCCGACGATGATCAGAGAGAAACGCGCCTGCTCGCCGGGCATATATCACGAGCAAACGCGGCCTTCGTCGGATTGGATGAAGGGGGCCACCGACCGGCAGCGGGTGCGAAGAACGCGGCTTTCGCCGGATGGATGAACGGGGCCGGCAGAGGGGGCGAGTGAAAATTCCCATAAAACAACTTCCCGAGCACGATAAATTATTGTTAAATCAGAGAGGTTTGTCTGAACAAACATGGTTATATGTCGACAGAGGAGGTGGGTCGATGACGCATGTGGCATGGCGGCTCCACGGCCGGAGTCGGTGTCGGCGGCGGCGGCAGCAACAGCAACAGCAGGCATCCCTCGGGGTCTCTCCCTCAGCGTCTGCAGAGGGCGAGGCCATAAAGATTTTTGTGTGTTTTTCCCGTGAAAGGACATCAAATGCAAAGGATATGCCCCGAGATCCTCCTCCTCAGACTGCGGAGCTGCCTACAGATTGATGATCATGATGATGATGGGCGATCCTGCAAACGAGCGTTCCCTACCTGCACCCGGTCGCTCCGGCAGTTAATCATTGCCACGACAAAAGCCACCGAAGCGAGGTCCTTGAAATAGGATTCTTCGGGGGAACAATGCGATCGAACGAACGAACGGCGTGTGTTTTATTGGCCGGCGTGGAAAATGAGGATGACAACCGCAAATTATATTGATCCCAGCCATGCCATAAGTCCCCGGGAATTGCTCGAATGTTTACACACAAACGAGCGGAGTGTGCAAGGACATGCACAGGGGATACAATGTGACTTTGTCACAACAGAAATTAATGTCCTTTAATGCGTTGTCCGCTGCAAACAAAACAAGGGAGCAGCGACCAACAGCTGTTCCTTTTAATTCGTGGCAATTTTTCATTTTCTCAAACTCTCAGGACGCGCAGGACTCTCTCTCATGTCCTTTCGATCGATTTTCGACGGAAGTTCGATATCACCGCTGTTCACCGCTGTCATTTAGCGTTTTCGTATGACATTCTGAGGTCGCCTGTCGCCCCGTTTAGTTCTGTAATTTATTGCCTTCACTTAGTTCCTCTTGGCGGCGGCCTAAGTCAGGGAACAGACAGCAACACCACACCCCTGCGGTTGAGTGAGATCTGTGGCATTGCATGTTCTGCGCACATGTGCGACACTCCACCGATAAATGACCAAACAATTAATGGTCATCTTCGGCTGGACATCGCATGCAGATATTGAATGCGAAAATACCGCGTTATTCGTTGAGAATATTTTGTCAGGTCTAGAATGCTAATTATGCCACAAGGAGGAGGCAATTGAATGGAACCCTTTGCGTGATTCCACCGGCTGTGGCGATTCTCGGTGACAGCAGGCAGGCTAGGGAGGAGAAGGATGGCTCATGAATATGCAAAGGGATGGTGGTGGTGGCTTGGGATTGATTTATTCTCGAGGTTTATCCAGCCTAAGCCGGGTGTTGTAGAGTCATTTTCACAGCTTGATGGCTGCAAATTGCCACGAGGTAACATTGGATTTAATGGACGCCTTTGTTCGCTGCAGGATCTATTTTTCTGCTAACGATACTCACTTTGATTTGTGTAATCCTGACTCTTGACGTAGGGCGACGGGAAAGGTCATAAGTTAAGCTCCTGTTGATGATCAGTCAGTCAGCAACATCCCGCTGAGTCCCTCAGACCACTCACAAAAACTCGCCCAAAACTGAGCTACCACCCGTCATCCGGATATGAGCCTCCCCACCCCTCGTGGCCCTGGGATATTTTCCAAACTTCCTCATCCATTAATCCGCGAAACACACTCTCGTATCTGTAATTATCCAAACATGTTCTCGTCATCCTCTCACACCCTCAATAAATCGCGGAAAAAAAAGCAGACTCTCCAAAAATACATAAATTTTCCCATCAAACACGACCCTCTCTCCCCACTCCTCTCTCCCCACTCCTCTCTCCCCTCTCCTGAGGAAAACATTCTCTTCTCACAGCAAACTTCTGCTTTAAAACCTTTCCTCCAATATGCCAAAAACACAGGGCAACACCATAAAAAGAAAATAAGAAAAAAATTCGCAAGAAGTTCTCAAGAAAACAAACAAAGAACTCAAAACAGCTCTGGCCCCAGCAGTTACGCCTGAGGCACATCAAAAAAAAAAAGAAAATCAGCCGTCGTCTCTCATTTAAACACACATTCGCTAGAAAATACGAGAAAATTCGCGTAAAATATCAGAAATTTTACACATGGCCGCCTTGATTGTGTATGTCCGGGTGGTGTCGGGGTTCCGAACCGGAAGTTTGCAGGCCCGCTCGGCGTTTTTGGGGAAGAGATTCCGAATTCATTAATTACATTGCTAATTATCATCGTCAAACTCGTGTACAAACAGGCAAACACACACGTCCTCCCGAGCGTTCACATGGTTAGAGAGAGCGGAAGGGAATCGCGAGGGCCTGAGGGTTGGAGAGAAACTGAAGAAGAAAATGTGTACTAATTTTGATTTATGGCCCAAAAAAGTTGTTGTTTTTATTATCTGCGGTCTCTGTCGCTCGTGCTGTGTGTCTCTCTTGTTAAGTTCTGGTGCTCGGCTCGGTAGGGCCAGGGCGGTCGTTTATTCACGTATGACGGCACGACAGCGGCGGTACAGTTCGCAGTTCATACAGGGTGGCTGCCTGGCTGCCTGACTGCCTCACTCGCCGACTGAATGTGTTCGTTAATTCGGTTCTTTCGCTCTCTTTTGTGGCAAATTGTTTTTAGATTTTTATCATAATTACATGTTTGAGTAACGAAAAGGTAATAATTCATCGCATGACTTTGAGAGAGTGACTCCTTGGCTCCCTCTGTCCCTCCGTGTTTGGGGTTGGCGGTTTGTATGTTGCGCCGATTGGGGGAAGAAGGGACGACGATGTCTCAGAAACAAAGGGAAATTAATAAATCTCTCTCTGGAATGGGACTGAGACTGGCAATGACACGTTTTTTTTTTCTTTTCGTCTTCTTTTTCTTTCTGTTTCCATCACCAACGTCGTCGTCGTCGTCTTCGCTTCTCTATTTCTTTGAATAATTTTCTTGATTTTCTTTTTGAGAATTCAGAATTGTTGTTTTTTTATTTTTGTCGGCCTCTCAATCTGATGGGGAGAAATTAGCAAACAAATTCCGGACGTCTATTCCGACATCCGGTGATAAGTTGTGAATTTTTATGGCTCGTTACCGAAGTGAAACGTTACGAAGGCGATTTGTGTGAGTGCCTAAGGTTTGAATTGGATTAAATGTGAAAATTAGGGTGAGAAAATGGACCAACTAATTTATTAATAATGGTTTCTGCGTTCGCTGTGCACAAGACCCAAACCAACGGAGAGGATCTGAGTTTTTGAGCAGTTCTCTTCGCTTTTTTTTGTTCTGTAAACGAAGAGTGAAGTGAATTTGTAAGCTAATTGGACGAACGTGGTCTGGATTGAATTTTTGAGTGGTTTTTAATGGTTTTTAAAGTTCAGTCATGTGGCCATGTGCCAGGTTTGTTGGTCACAGCAAAAAACTCAACTGAATGGAGCCTAAGATGCAAAAACTGGCACGTCTGTGGGATGTGGAGCGGATATTAAATCAAAACTTGATTTATTTCAATGCTGATTCTTTGAATTGCTATAAAGACTGGAGCAGAGTTGTTTGAGTAGGATGCCAAGCACAAAAATGTCATTATTTAAACCTCCTTGTCAGTACCACAACCAAAATGTCAGCTATACCCCTTCAATTCTTTTTCTAAGACCTATGCTTCACAAGTCAATGTCGTAAACGATTCATCCACATGTCCATGAATGTCGCTCCATTTACTTTTCATTCAAGCAAGCGTCTTTGAAAATGCCTTCTCCTGTGTGTCCATTTACGGCGATTTCTTTCAACTGTTTGAATTCTAAGGACCTTTGATGTGGTGAGCTGTCAAGCAACTCTTTCCGACTTAATTTCTAAGAAACACAACGATACTCAAACAGTTTTCACAGCTGATGTGTCAAAAGAGGATATCACAAACATCGTCTCGAAACAATCAACCACGTCTCTCGTCTTACTTAAAACCCCACCTTATTACGCTTCTTTAATCAATTTCCTATCCATTTTGATATCCCTCAACCTAAACTTCGTCCTAATCACGGAGACAATCGTTTCAAAAAAACATCATGTCTTCCAAGATCACAGCTGATGTGCCAAAAAAGAGGTTCTCACGAATTTTGCCTCATACCTCGTACCTTATTCCGCTTCTCCAATCTATTTCCTATCCGTTCTGATATCCCACATCTTTCAATTCGTCCTAATTATTGAGAAAACGGTTTTAGAAAACATAAAAAGTTACAGCTGATGTGCCCAAAAAGACGTTATCACGACTTTAGACTCTAAAAAAATAATTAAAGCCTTCCCCTTACAAAATTTTGCGTTTCTCCGTTTCTGCATTCAATTTCCTATCCATCCTGATATCCCGCGTCATTCAATTCGTCGTAAGTCCTGAGAAATTCGTTTCACAAAATATCATGTCCTCGAAGATTACTGCTGATGTGTCAAAAAAGACGCCATCACGAATTTCGGCTCCAATTACCCAATCAGGCTGTTCTCGTCGCAAAATCTTGTCTTATTCCGGTTCTCCAATCAATTTCCTTTCCATTCTGATATCGGTCGGCCTAAACTTCGTCCTATTTACCGAGAAAATCGCTTCAGAGTACACCATGTCTTCGAGGACCACTGCTGATGTGCCAAAAACCGAGGTTGTCACGAATTTCGCCTCCAAATACTCAACCAAGACACTCCCGTTACAAAATCATGGCTCATTCCACTTCTACATCCAATTTCCTTTCCATCCTGATATCCCGCGTCCTTCAATTCGTCCTAAGTCCTGAGAAATTCGTTTCACAAAACTTTGCAATCATCGAATCGACTTCGACAAAAACTCGTTCATTTTCAGCAAAAAAATGCGACTCGGTTGTGTTATGAGTTTACTGCATTTTTTCGTGTGGCAAGTGTCATTTTTTCGAAAGTCGATTTTCTTTGTTTTTGGACAGAAATTTCGACTGAAATGCGTGGGGCTGAGTGTGGAGATGATGAATGAAGTGAATTCAATCGAAAATTTGATTGGAAAGCATGGAAATTTTGAAAAAATTGAATTTTTTAGTTTTCATGACGTCGGAGATGAACTCATTAAACATGAGAAATAGTGTGCTTCTGGCAATGCTTAAGGAATTTGATTGAATTTTCGGTGAATTTGACAGTTGGTGTTTGAGGATAAATGTGTGGTGTTGCCATGCATGGTGTTTTGATGGGGAAATTATGTTTGTTTTAAGGGGATTTTAAAATGTGTTGAGGAAACGAAAATCATCGAAAATGAGATGAAATTGAATTGATTTATAGGTTTTAAGGTAGTGTTTGAGGAAGTTCTTGAACTACGAGGATGTCGTGCAGTAATTAATGAGTTTAACGAACGAATCATACGGAATTTTGAAACACTACTGGAGCACTCGGACTCAAAACTGGTCCATTGTACTGCCAGGTAGCAACCTACTCCAGTGCCGTTAATTTGATCCCAATGGCAAATGGTGACTGGACCAGATTCGATTTCACTGGGATTCGAACCTGGAACTCCTCGAACTTGGGGCAGGCACTTAACAAACTGCGCCATTCAGTCTTGTTAATCGTACGGATGGCCCGGTTTTAAAAGGATTTAATTGTGTGAACTGGGCGCCATGGTTTAGTGGGTAGGTGCGTCGACTCCTACGCTCGAGGTCTAAGGTTGGATTCTTGAAAAAACTCCCAACATTTTTTCACGGCTCCACCTCTTTCGAGTCACTGAGAATGCTCAAAGAGCATAACTGTCTAGAAAATGCTTCTCAAAATCGCCGTTCAGAGTCGGCATTAAGCTCCGCTTGTAAGAGAACAATAGCACGCACAACACGAGTGGTAGTTGAGAAGCTAGGCCCAGGTCCTCCTCGGACTGAAGCGCCGCCATTATTATTATTATTGTGTGAACTGTGAGCTGGAGTGCTCGCTCAACATCGTCTGCACCTCGAGTCGATGAGAAATTCATGTGAAAACTGAAATCGAATCAATTTTTACGATCGAAATGAAAACCAGATCAAATCTCTGCGAAAGAGCTGCAATCTCTACCGACGCCTTTCCGTATTTAAAGTCAAACATTTATTTCGTTTCGAACAGTTTTCCTCCTTTAAATTCGATCGGGATTGCAAGAGGCCTAGGCTTGCAATCTCTTGCAATGTTAGAGAGAGTAGGAGGTTGTCATAAATCATACTCAGAAAACATTCCAAAAGTAGAGCAACCATAATTATCCTCACACCTTTATGACGCCAACTGTTTTGATGGAGAAACTCCAACTACATGCCTGAATTTTCAAAATTTAACGATCGCCACTGCACCTTACTCCATTTGATCCGGGAATGTGATTCCATGTGCCCACTACCTTTCACCGAGAAGCCGACGTCAGTGTATCGACACTGTTGCTGGCCATTAGAGCGCACACGTTCAAGCGTTCGCAATTCGCAGAGATCCCAAGCAAATAATCAAAATCCAGCATACAGCCCGTCGTTAAAAGACTCATAAACGTGTTCCTAGGCTCGTAATCGTAAAATCGTATCCGACCGAATGTACGCGCGGTCTGCAAATTCAACGACGTCGTCGTCCCTCCACTCATGGTAAAGAGACAGCAACAAAAATAAGTTAAATTAAGCAATAAACTAACGATTCGTATTGTTAACTCGTAAAAAAGTTCGGCTTAGCAGCAAACTAATTACGGCATTCGGTGCTTGTCGTTGTCGGCCGTTGTCCTGGCTGGTGGAAGAGAAGAGGAGATCTCACCAAGACTGACTGGAAGTTTCCCATCGACCAGAGTGACTGTGAAGGCCTAATGACAGTCCGCGTCAATTTATATTAATTTGGTCCAAGCCCGGCGGCTGCTGGTTGGCGAGCGTTTCTCCTTTTTGACAGAACGCCATCAATCCGATGGGGGTGACCGTGAAGCGGTTTTGGTTTTAAGAGTTGACAATAATTTTGTCATTAATTCAAATTACGATCAACTGATGGACGCACCAAACGATGACACTGTGTAAACGTTGCTTCGTTTATTTTCGACGGCGCGCAGGAGACTGTGGACATCAGACATTTGAACAAATGTCACTTTGATTGTAATTGTGAATGACACTTGTAAATGTTGCGCTGCGATGCGACAACAGCGAGACTGTGTCAAGTATCGATGACGATTTATTGTGAATTATTGGAATTTTAGTGGCAATTTGTCAGTTGATTGGCAAGTGTTTTGCGTAGAAATGTACTTGAATATATGAATGTCAAGTGATGGCCGGGAATCTTCGCTCTGAATAGCGATTAAGTGGAGTTCATTCAGTTGTGAAATGATATTCATTTGTAGTCGGCTCATGATTGGATCGTTGGCAGAGAATTCCGGGAATGTTCACTTGTCGTGTGAATGTTTTGTCAACGAAATTTAAGGTGGACAGTAACTGTCAATGAAATTGACTTTTCGTGGCCCTTTTTGTTGTGTCTGTTGATAGTTTTTGAAGCGTCCTTTCTGGGGGGGGGGATTCGTTGACCAGATTGGCTTGGCAACAGTTGATTTTCGAACCTGTTCTGGACAGTAACTATCAGTGAAATTGACTTTTCGTGGGCCTTGTGGTTGTGTCTGTTGATAGTTTCTGAAGCGTCCTTTCTCGGGGGAAATTCGTTGACCGGATTGGCGTGGCAACAGGAATGAACCTGTTCTGTGACGGCTCATCTGTTCCCCTTACACAATCCGCTTTTCATTCCACTCTCTTAATGAGTCTTTACGAGTTATTAAAATGTTAACACTCCATTCCACACCTGGCATGCTGCTAATGCTGGTCCTGTTTCAGGTCTTGTGACTCAGACACATCCACCCGTGGCGTGGATGGACATAAACAAAGCCGTGACTGTAATACACCGATTTTATCACTGATCTCCTCATTTGAATCGCCAACGAACGCCTGCACACACCTCAGATGCAGTCAAACTCAAGTAAGAATGTTGTCAAGCGCAAGCACTAATCCATTTGATTGCTTTTACGACCATCTTACAGATTCAAAGTTGCAAATGCCCCTCGAAATGGCGAGTTGAATCTGTGGGAAATTAGTTGTTCAGAAATTTATGCAAATTCAAGGCAAAAACAAGCCTCTGGTCTTCTGGAAAAGGTCGGAAACCCCCTTTTTTGAAAAAAAATTAATTTTCTCCCTTCTCTCCCTCTTTGCATCTGCTCGAATATTTCATTTTAATCGAAAACGATTTATAAAACTCAATTAAGCCACGGTGTGTGTGTAGAAGCGGCAACGGTGGCGGCGACGTCGACGGCGCTTGCACCCGAAAAGCCAAGCGCACACTCTTTGCCTAGGCTAAGGATAACAATCCTGAGAAAACACTCGTGTCTCACCTTCATTAAGAGTCATTTCCACACAATTTATTCCACAGTATCCATCATATCCGCGTTCGTTTCGTCCGGTTGTTCATGCGCGCGCTGCGCATGCTCCATTACACTAATCCCTCCTCATAACTCAGTCTTGTGAACGCAGAGCTCAGCTTCATAACTGCTGCTGCTTTCATTAGGGTTGAATTAAAATGGAAATCTCCACTCAATTAAGTGAAATTCAGAAATCGTCTTCTTCCCAACGCGCCATTGAGACCTCCTCTGCGTCCGAAGCCTGAGAGTGTTCGTCGTGGGTCAAGTTTGAGTTCGGAACGTTGCCCGCTTAATGGATGACAATGATTTGTATCCGAAGCGGACGTGTTTTAGATCATAAACTCGATGCATAGTCGTCGTTTGTAATTCAAATTCTGCGCACATGGACGCGCGTCGATGAAGTAATTTTCGTCGGCCCATGGGCGGGAGCCATGGAGCGAGGAGGAAATGATTTCAATCTTAATTGTTAGTCTAGCGGAAAACCCATTTGAGTACATGATCTCGCGCGCAGAAGCTCCACAACGGAGAAGCTCCCCCCAGAGATACGCAGAACCGATAAAGACTATCGTCGCGACGCACCGGATTCCAAGTGCTCGATTTAATTGCCACAAGTAGTAGACAGAGAGCGAAGGGTGACTGCTGCACTCCCAGGGAGTGGCCCTGATCTTTTCAAGATAAACGATCTCTCTCTCTCCGTTGAACGGATTTGCACGGTTTCGTTTCGGCAGCGGTGTCAGATCTCTGTGATCTTCAGCCGAGGGAGTACATGCGAATAGGCGTTAGCCAACCATAACTCATCCATTAGCATTGTCACCTAAAAACTCAACTTTTCCATTTGCGTTGCCGAGAGACCGATCAGCCGATCACCCCGTGCTAAATCGATGTTTTCCTCAGCACAATCAGGTTATCCTTTCTTCCCTCGGCCCCTCGGCGGGATGGTTGATCGTTTCTTTTGTTCGATCGTCACCGATCGCTGTCCGATCGGACTTGAGATCTGACAGTCGACCTGGAAACCCGAAAAAAAGTAACAATTAACCGTCCATGCGTTAAAAGTTCTCCTCATCCTCGTACCCGTCTCAAGAGATTTCGGATAGGTAATTGGATTTCGTTATGCGGTACGAATTTGATCTTTGCAGTCGTGATCCTTTTCTTTTTGTTCTCCCCGTCCCTTTGTGCCTCATTGCCCGATGATGAGTGGTTGCGTTGCGGTGTGTTGTTTTAGGATAAGAATAAAAAATGCGTCTATCTGCCTGTGTATCTGTTGGAACATGACAAGGAGTAGATAGATGTCAATAAATATTTTGAGATTGGATTTTTCCGTGGAACCGTCGAAAGGGAGGGCCCCGAGATGAAGCGGCGGATTGGGTAAGGGTTTAATTGAATTTATTATGAAATCGAATACAAAACGGTAGCGGAGGGTGTCATCAGCCGGATGGCAGACAATCCGTCGGGTCGTTTTTTTGGGGATTCAACTTCTTTTTCTATTTTTTTCGGTCTTGGGTTCTCCCGTGCAGGACGACGACATCTGTTAAGAGTCGTGAGACATGATATGCCGTTGAGTCGGAGGAAATGTGTGTATCCTTCTTAATTTTTTGTGTTTGGATTTTAATTAATTTCTAAAGAAATGGGAGGTTCATTTGAGAGAGAGAGAGAGAGGAATGGCTGATGGAGGCAACCACCTGCCGTAGCAGGCTTTCAGGGAATTTTGTGGAGAGTGGTGCGCTAAAGAAGTGATGACGGCGATCAATGGAGTGCCAGATGATCATTGAATGTGGTTGGGTTAGGCAAGGGTTAAGTGGTTATGGTATCCTTCATGCAACCACTTAACCCCTCGGAAAAATGGCGGCCTCCAGGCATGAGTCATGATCGTTTTTGAAAAGACGACGATGACGACGGGCCTAAGAAGGTGTGCATCAAGCCATCCTTGAAAATTCTTGAAGAGCTCAAGTGGAACACAATACAGGCTACCAGGACGACACCCTGGGGTATGGGTGGAGATGTCCGAATCCCAGTCGAAGGAGAGACATCAAGCTCAGGTTTGAACCCTCCATCAATGATCGGTGATCAAGGGTTAAAATGTGATCGTTTTGCCTCAGAGTGATCAGGAAAGTGATGAAAAGCAGTAAATGGTTGCATTTTCGACTCTGAACCAGTGGGACAACGAAACAGAGGATGTACACGTCGACCTCAACCAATTTGGCGTTACGTTCACGTCTAAGGTGATGCATCTAAGAGGAGAGGGGCGTCAGTCAACTTGACGACAGTTAGCTAGGTTTAGGTAGCCCTAAACGACGAGCATGCTCGCCAAACCTGCTCGTTTGCGTTATGCCCTACACGGCGAACACACTTGGCGAACATTAATTTCGTGTCGTTTCTTTAAACCGTCAACATGTGTGATAGGGAAGCGCAAGTGGTGAATTCCTCAATAAAATCGTGGCTGACTGTGGACATTGTGCTTAATCCGCGATATGCACTCGGCGACGTTCACAGCAAAAATGAGGTTTGCTCGCGAACATGGCCCTACACGGCGAACATGGCTCTACACGGTGAACATCAAAGCCAACGAACACGACAAAACCGAAATTTTTCGCCAAAAGCGAGTGGCTCGCGAACCAGCACATACACGACGAAAATGAGGCGAGCACGAGCAAGTTCGGCGAGCGTGTTCGCCGTTTAGGGCTACCTTTAGTTGTTTTGAGACCCAGGCCTAAGGTGGTGCCCCCTAGTGGAAAGGTACCTCGTTCTCGTGCGCATTTGGCACCAGCTAGCAAAAGACCGTACTAGCTGGAGAAGGTTGTTGCTTGAGGCCCAGATCTACTCCCGACTGTAGCGCCACAAGAAGACGAAGACGAAGCATCTGAATTTGGTCTCGATGAAAAAATGGTGCGTTTTTTTTCCATCTTCGACTTTGGAGCAGTGGGACAACGCAACAGAGGACGTCCACGTATAAGGTGGCGTACTCTAGAGGTGAGCGATCTCAACCAACTCGACGACAGCTAGTTAGGCTTTTGGTTGAGGCCAAGGTCCGCGTCCGACCGTAGCGCCACGTTTTTTTTTCATCTTCCACAACCCAACAGAGGACGTCCACGTATAAAGTGACTCACCTAAGGGACCTCAACCAACTTGGCGTGACGTCTACGTCTAAGGTCACGCACTCAAGTGGAGAGGGACCTCAATCAACTTGGCGGGACTTTCATGTCTAAGGGGACGCAACCAATTGGACGGGGACCAACTTGGGGGTCATAACTGACGACAGCTAGCTAAAGATCATGCTGAAGAGGCTTCCTGGGTGAAGCCTAGGTCCCCAGCAGACTGTAGCGCCGCAAGTAGAAGAGAATAGCTGGACACAGCCGTAATGCCACGCAAATATCCCAGTTGTTGGCGTCAAAACGGAAGACGGGACATATAGCTTAGGTTTCAACCCTTCCTCGGTGATCAGTGATCGAGGATTAAAATGTGATCATGCCTCAGAGTGATCAAGGAAGTCATGAAAAGCAGACGATAGCTGGATCTTCGACACTGAATCAGTTGGACGACGGAGCAGAGGACGTCTAAGAGGGCGCACCTAAGGAATCTCGACGAATTGGTGGACGCAACTGACGACAGCTAGTTAAGGATCATGCTAGCAGAAGAGGTTTGCTGGTTGAAGCCCAGGTCCCGACCGGACTGTAGCGCCACAAGAAGAAGAAGAAGAAGAAGTTGCTTGCCAACCAAAAGTCCTTAAAACCCATCACTTATTTGGAAGAAGTTCCCACAAGGGGACACACAGAACCAGTCTAAATTGATGTCAACTGAGAAGAGGACGATGAAGTTCACACACAATGGAAGACTTGGTCTGAACATCACTAGGGTCAGCTGGACATAGCCACAGGCCCATGAAAATTTCCAGATTGTTGACGTCAAAACGGAATGAAATCCCCCACTCAAGCGACGACTGACTCATCACCCAATCACTTCCGTCACGTCCTTGATGTCTCCTTGATCACTCCGAATTTACAAGCTTGTCAAAAGCTTTTAAATGCTTTCCCAACGACCACGTTCGATGTCTTGTTGGTATCTCCCGCCTGCAAAGTGATTGGGATTTGTTAATGGTCCATGGCTACACGGTATCCCCAACTAAATACCGCCTCTAATAGCGATCGCACATCAAATCGAACGTGCCTCATCTGTAAGCGTTGGATCTTATCTTGTAACAGAATCATTAGTTGATTGTCTAACTGTCTTGGCACTCGTCACCTGGTCGAACCCACATCACAGGCAACACCACCACCGCCCATCTCAGATCATGTTCGAGACAATGTCCTACAATCGAACGCACATAAAACCCCATAAAAGGCCCTCTAAGAGCTTTGAGTCTCTATTTTTTATTATTTTACAATATTTTCCACTCTTAAGGCATTCTGTTGGGCGATTAGCAATAAAAATCCTCCCAAAAGCGATCGTAAACGAACAAGATGACAGCTTACCACCGCCACGACAGATCCATCTCTGCGCGCGCCCTTTTGAAGGCGGCTATGTACGTCATGTTAGCTCGATCGGAAATTAAATTCCTTGTTGCGTCTAATGCGGGAAAATGTTTTTATTACGCCAACAGTCTCGTGGTCTTTTGTCTGAGATTAGTCTGGTCGTCGCTGCGTCTTCTCTTTTTCTGCTCGGCGATAAATAAGCCATAAAAGGCTCAATAATAGATCGATGTGTGCTGTGCCCCGAGGGAGGGGGCGGCTTTGTTTTTTGAATCGGATGTGAGGTGATGATTCAGGGCGAGAGAGAGAGATCTTCCTCCACGGGCCCAGGTGGGACTAGTTGACTAGTTAATGTGGCCTTAGCACGGCTTAAGCTCTTGTTTATGGTCAGCCAAGGAGATTAGGTTTTATGAAGACGGGGATTCGGGGACATTAAATTCACATTAAGACACTGGCGAACGGTAAGTGTTAGACAGGGCATTCAAAATGGTTATAAACCATTTAAATTGGGGGAAGATTGAGTTTCAGTGGGAAATTAAAAGGGGAACAGATCTGCTGGCCGATTGAAATCGAATGGAATTCGAGCTTGAAAGTGCTCTGTCAACGGGATCTGGCAGTGGGGAAGCTGGGAAGCTGGCCGAGAGGATTGAGGTGTCAATTAGGAAACGGCCATAATGTCTGGGTTTCTTTTGGTGGGAACGCACGCTAATTGAGGAGGTTGTGACGTTTTTTTTTTTTGTTGATAATTTATTCAAATGTTTGGGTGACAATGATCCAAAGTGTTTCTGACTTCCCCAGTGGGACATAGACACTCCTGGGGATCGCTACGCTGGGTGCATGGTATTCGTCTAATGAAAGTGAGATCCACAATTCTCACACTGGGTGGTGCATTTTAAGAACATCGTGTGAAACATATGGAAACTCAAACAGTTTTCACAGCCGATGTGCCAAAAACCGAGGTTATCATGAATTTTGTCTCGAAAAAAACAAATCAAGGCACTCCCTTTGCAAAATCCTTCCTTATCCCGCTTCTCCAATCTATTTCCTATCCGTTCTGATATCACACATCCTTCAATTCGTTCTAATTATTGAGAAAACGGTTTCAGAAAACAAAACTCACAGCTGATGTGCTCAAAAAGAGTTTATCACGACTTTAGACTCTAAGAAACCAACTAGAGCATTCCTCTTACCAAATGTTGCCCTATTCCGTTTCTGCATTCAATTTCGTATTCATCCTGATATCCCGCGTCATTCAATTCGTCGTAAGTCCTGAGAAATTCGTTTCACAAAACCTCGAAGATCACTGCCGATGTGCCAAAAAAGACGCCATCACGAATTTCGCTTCCAACTACCAAATCAGGATTTTCCCGTCGCAAAATCTTGTCTTAGACCGGTTCTCCAATCAATTTCCTTTCCATTCTGAAATCGTTCGGCCTAAACTTCGTCCTATTTACCGAGAAAATCGTTTCAGAAGACACCATGTCTTCGAAAATCACTGCTGATGTGCCAAAAACCAAGGTTATCCCAAATTTCACCTCCAAATACTCAACCGCGGCACTCCCGTTACAAAATTATGCCTCATTCCGTTTCTACATTTAATTTCCTTTCCATCCTTATAACCCGCGTCCTTCAATTCGTCCTAAATCCTGAGAAATTCGATTCACAAAACTTTGCAATCATCAAACCGACTTCGACAAAATGTCGTTCATTTTCAGCAAAAAAATGCGACCCGGTTGTGTTATGAGTTTACTGCATTTTTTCGTGTGGCAAGTGTCATTTTTTCGAAAGTCGATTTTCTTTGTTTTTGGGCTGAAATTTCAACTGAATTGTGTGGGGCTGAGTGTGGAGATGATGAATGAAGTGAATTCAATCGAAAATTTGATTGGACAACTTGGAAATTTTGAGGAAATAGAATTTTTAATTTTTCGTGACGTCGGAGATGAACTCATTAAACACAGGAATTATTGCATGGCTGGCAATGCCGAAGCAATTTGATTGAATTTTCTGTGAATTTGACAGATGTTGTGTGTTTGGGGATAAAAGTGTGGTGTTGCCATGCATGGTGTTTTAGTGGGGAAATTATGTTTGTTTTAAGGGGATTTTAAAATGTGTGCAGGAAATGAAAATCAACGAAAATGAGATGAAATTGAATTGATTTTTAAGTTTTAAGGTTGTGCTTGAGGATTTTCTCAAACTACGAGGATGTTGTGCATGAATTAAAGAGTCTTATACCATCATCATCATCATTTTCAGTGACCCACATGTTCCACTAAAGGGGTCGCGGATGCAATGCATGTACGAGAGATCTCCAGGCCACTCGATCCTCCGCCATCGACTCTAACTCATCAGGAGCTATGCCCAAGCGCAACCAGGCGAGTTTTTGGACCTGGTCCAACCATCTCGTCCTGGGTCTGCCAATCGGTCGCCTACCTGATAGAATCGCAGTCAAGGCACGCCTCGGAAGTCGTGAGTTTTACTAAACGTATAAAAGCCATCCCAACATCAGTTGCTTCGTGTTTGTTTTGACCTCGATTTTGGAAACCCAGTCTTGCCATTAAATTGAATAAAATGTTTCAATCGTCACTCAGACTTTGAAAAACTTCTTATCAGCTAATCTGTCTCAAAAACCGATGACAAATTTCCGTTTCCACCCAGTTTCTGTGCCTCTCTCCTAAGATAAAATCTGACAGTGACAGTGTTCACAACCCCTCATCATAAACAACAAGCGACTTTCGATCAAGTTTCGCTTTGAGATATACAAAAAAAAAAGAAAAACTCAAAACAAATCCACCAGATAGTTGAAATTATTCAAATCCAAAGTTATGACCTCCTCTCAAGCACAAGGCTCATCAACGACGAATTTTCATAATTTTTCAATACTCATGAATTTGTTTATACCGCACACTACACGATAAGTATCTTTCGCTGCCCATTTCATTTAAATTATCTGACAAAGTATCGGAAAGAATTCAATAAAGCCGAGACGACACAACGCATTGTTTTCGAATTTCCATTTATAGCGTAAACGCTCAATAATCTGACGCTTTATTTTGACATTTAATCCACACCGCATTGAAGTGTCATAAATTCAGCATTTGGTTGTCGTCGTCGTCGTCGCTGTCGTTCGACGCATTCAACACACACACGCCCCCTGTGTAGGAGCGACCTCCCACATTCACATGGGCCTGGCTCTGGGAATTCGTCACCTGTACAGTGACATTGGGGAGAAGAAGAACAAGCGCAAGAGATAAACGTTTAAATTTCTGTTTAAATGGCGCTAAATACGTTCCAATCAACCACGCACGTAACGTACCATTCAGTTGTCAACCTCAACACAGACGTGTGTTCCGATGACAATTTAAATGCAAATCTGGCAAAAATCTGTCCCAACAAGGGACTCTCACACTCTCTCTCTCTCTCTCTCTGTCTCTCTCTGGGCTGAAGCTCGCCCGCCAATTCCCGGATCCAATGAATGCATAATTTTCCGATAAAAATTTCTTGAATACAAATTTTCTTTTAAATATTTAATTTCATTTGCAGGTGAGTGGGGAGAGTGGGGAGAGTGAGTGCGTGTGTGAGAAGAGTGGGGGAAATTTATTGAGTTTGATGATGGAAAAGCCTGTCGATTGGGGTTTCGTCAATATTATTTTTTTTTTTGGGGAGCCTCTCCGTCCCCATGGCTGCCCGGAGGATTGACAATGTCTTCATTAGACGCAAGTTGTGACGTGAGCTTGTTGTTGTTGCTTCTTTCTGTGGTGTGGTGCAGCTGGAGGGTGTTGGGTGTGCGTGTGATGGCGAAGGAGCCGCCGAGGGATTGGGTGAGGTCGACCCCATTAGGGAAAATTTAATTTCTGTACGGAAAATTACGGAGTTTCGGAGGGAAAATTGTGTCAATAGGCGTGAGTGATCTATGGAAAACAAACCATCAATGGGGATGGGATGGGGTGGAGAGGGGTGAGAGCACAGTGGAGGCGATAGAAATTCAGTGGTGGAGTGCTGATTTGACGTCAGATGAAAGTAAGGCTCTTCACAGACGACTGGATGGCGCAGTTGGTTAAGTGCTTGTCCTAAGTTAGAGAGGTCTCGGGTTCGAATCCCAGTGAAAGCAAATTTTATGCACTTTTATCCGGTTTTTTCAAATCTGGTCCAGTCTCCTCTGACATCACTCTCTCTCTCACTGACATCACTGAAGCGGTCGATCAGTGGTAGTAGTCTGAGTTTGGGTATCACAATGGACCTAGGGGGCGCCACTGTTGTTTGAATGTAAGCAAAAATTCTCACATTTACTGCCGCGTTTTAGAACCAACTTGGCAGACCGTTTAAACAGAGGGACCGCTGCATGCATTGGTTCTCCTCAAAGAGTTTGCTCTAGAAGCTACCCAGAGGGCGCCACTGTCGTTTTGATTGTGAACAAAAATCGTCACATCTGCTGCGTTTTAAAAGCAAATTGGCAGCCCGCTTAAGCTCCTGGATAGAGAGTCGCTGCGTAAAGTAGTTCACTTCTAAGCGTTTGGTGTAGATGCTACCCAGAGGGCGCCACTGTTGTTTGACTGAACAAATGTCCTCACATTTACTGCTGCGTTTCAAAAGCAACTTAAGTCCGTGGACAGAGGGGTCGCTGCATGCATCGGTTCGCTTCTAAGCGCTTGCTGTAGAGGCTATCCAGAGGGCGCCACGAGGAGTCAACTTGACCCGTGCATTTACGCCGATTGGTGCTGGAGAGGCTATCCAGAGGGCGCCACGAGGAAGCTGTATGTCAACTTGACCCGTGCATTTACGCCGATCGGTGCTGTAGAGGCTATCCAGAGGGCGCCACGAGGAGTCAACTTGAGCCGTGCATTTACGTCGATCGTTGCTGTAGAGGCTATCTAGAGGGCGCCACGAGGAAGCTGTATGTCAACTTGACCCGTGCATTTACGCCGATCGGTGCTGTAGAGGCTATCCAGAGGGCGCCACGAGGAGTCAACTTGAGCCGTGCATTTACGTCGATCGTTGCTGTAGAGGCTATCTAGAGGGCGCCACGAGGAAGCTGTATGTCAACTTGACCCGTGCATTTACGCCGATCGGTGCTGGAGAGGCTATCTAGAGGGCGCCACGAGGAGTCAACTTGACATGCATTTACGTCGATCGTTGCCGTAGAGGCTATCTAGAGGGCGCCACTGTTGTTTGAATGTGAACCAAAATCCTCTCATCTTCTGCTGCGTTTCGAAAGCAACTTGTCAGACCGATTAAGCCCCTGGACAGAGGAGTCGCTGCATGTCTGGGCGTTTGCTGTAAGAAGTATCCAGAGGGCGTCACGAGGAGGTTGATGTCAATTTGATCCGTCTATTTACGCCGATCGTTGC